>JACCIE010000043.1:0-611831 GCA_018906755.1 Sycophaga agraensis
AACAGTCGCCTATTCGTTCCCGTGGGGGGGGGGGGGGGGGGGGGGGGGGGGGGGGGGGGGGGTGGGCGGGGGGGGGGGGGGGAGCACCATCAGATCGGCCATTTTTCATACCACCCAACTAACCAACTAAAGCTCGACCAACATCATCAGAGGGGCGGCCATTGTTTCATACCAACCAACACCCAACTACCTCGACCACAGCACAGAATCGGCCATTTTTCATGACCACCCAACAACCCAACTAGCCCCGACCAACAACCATAATAGCCATATTTTCATGGACCAACACACTAACTCAACTAACCAGACCAACACCATCAGAACGGCCATTTTTCATGACCCCCACTAACCCAACTAGGTCGAACCAACACCATGAGATCGGCCATTTTTCATGACCAGCCCAACAACCAACTAAGCCAACCAATACCGAGGATCAACCATTTTTTCATTAAACCGATAAGCCAACCCACTACCCCAACTAAGCTCGACCAACATCATCATGGAATCCGGCCCTTTTTCATGACCAACCCCAACTAACCCAACCTAAGTCCGACCCAACAGCATCGAATCGGCCAATTTTCATGACAACCCACTAACCAACTAAGCTCGACGACACCATCAGAATCGGCCATTTTCATGACCAACCCAACTAACCCAACTAAGCTCGACCAACAACATCAGAATCGGCCATTTTTTCATGACCAACCCAACTAACCCAACTAAGCCGACCAAAACCGATCAGTAATCGGACCATTTTTCATGAGCCAACCCACTAACCCAACTAAGCTCGACGAACACCATCAGAATCGGCCATTTTTCATGACTCAACCCACTACCCAACTAAGCTCGAACAACAGGATCGAATCGTTCCATTTTACATGACCAACCCAACTAACCCAACTAAGCCCGACCAACACCATCAGAATCGGCCATTTTTCATGACCAACCCAAACCCAACCGACACACTCAGAATCGGCCATTTTCATGAACACTAAGCTCGACCAACAATCACATTATGACATCAACCCAGAACCCAACTAACCTCGGCCAACACCATTTTTTTTCATGACCAACCCAACTAACCCAACTAAGCCTCGACCAACACCATCAGATTCGGCCATTTTTCATGACCAACCCAACTAACCCAACTAAGTTCGACCAACACATCAGAATCGGCCATTTTTCATGACCAACCCAACTAACCCAACTAAGCCGACCAACACCATCAGAATCGGCCATTTTTCATGACCAACCCAACTAACCCAACTAAGCTCCGACCAACATCATCAGAATCGGCCATTTTTCATGACCAACCCAACTAACCCAACTAAGCCCGACCAACAGCCAGAATCGGCCATTTTTCATGACCAACCCAACTAACCCAACTAAGCCCGACCAACAGCCATCAGATTCGGCCATTTTTCATGACCAACCCAACTAACCCAACTAAGTTCCCGACCAACACATCAGAATCGGCCATTTTTCATGACCAACCCAACTAACCCAACTAACCTCGACGAACCATCAGAATCGGCCATTTTTCATGACCAACCCAACTAACCCAACTAACCTCGACCAACAGCATTAGAATCGGCCATTTTTCATGACCAACCCAACTAACCCAACTAAGCTAGACCGACACACCATCAGAATTCGGCCATTTTTCATGACCAACCCAACTAACCCAACTAAGTTCGACCAAGACATTAGAATCGGCCATTTTTCATGACCAACCCAACTAACCCAACTAACCCGACCAACACCATCAGAATCGGCCATTTTTCATGACCAACCCAACTAACCCAACTAAGCCCAACCAATATCCTAGGAAACGACCATTTTTCATGACCAACCCAACTAACCCAACTAAGCCCGACCAACACCATCAGAATCGGCCATTTTTCATGACCAACCCAACTAACCCAACTAAGTTCGACCAACACATTAGAATCGGCCATTTTTCATGACCAACCCAACTAACCCAACTAACCTCGACCAACACCATCAGAATCGGCCATTTTTCATGACCAACCCAACTAACCCAACTAAGCCTCGACCAATCCACGAATCGGCCATTTTTCATAACACCCAACTAACCGAACTAAGCCCACCAAACCTAGGAAAAAACGACCATTTTTCGTGACCAAACCCAACTAACCAAACTAAGCCCGACCACCAACCCATCAGGAATTGGCCATTTTTCATGACCAACCCAACTAACCCAACTAAAGCTCGACAAACACCATCAGATCGGCCATTTTTCTATGACCAACCCAACTACCCAACTAAGGTCGACCGAAATACCATCTAATCGGCCATTTTTTCAGACCAACCCAACTAACCCAACTAAGCTCGACCAACACATCAGAATCGGCCATTTGTCATGACCTACCCAAATAACCCAAAGTAAGCTTGACCCAATACCACCAGAATCGGCCATTGATCATGACCAACCCCAACATAACCCAACTAACCTACGACCAATACCATCAAGAATCGGCCATTTTCATGACTAACCCACAGCTAAACCAACTAAGGTCGACGAACATCATCAGAATCGGCCATTTTTCATGACCAACCCAACTATCCCAACTAAGGTCGACGAACACCATCATAATCGGCCATTTTTAATGACCAACCCAACTAACCTAACTAAGCTCTACCAACACCATCAGAATCGGCCATTTTTCATGACCAACCCAACTAACCCAACTAAGCCCGACCAACACCATCAGAATCGGCCATTTTTCATGTCCAACCCAACTAACCCAACTAAGCCCAACCAATACCCTAGGAAACGACCATTTTTCATGACCAACACAACTAACCCAACTAAGCTCTACCAACACCATCAGAATCGGCCATTTTTCATGACCAACCCAACTAACTCAAGTAAGCCCGACCAACACCATCCGAAACGGCCATTTTTCATGACCAACTCAACTATCCCAAGTTAAGCCAACTTTTACCAGGAGAAACAGCCATTTTTCATGACCAACTCAATTAATCCAAGTAGAGGCCACTTATATTAGGTGTAATAGCCATTTTTAATGTTTAACTTAGTTAACCATTTCACTGCAAATTTCATTTTTCAATTGAAAACGATCAGTTTAAAAACGATATTTTTAATTTGTAAACAGTGTCGATAATAGATAAATGAGACTTTTGTTCAATGGCCGCGAAAGTGGAAAGTTTCTATCTTCGACGCTCTTCTGTGAGCTGCGTTCATCTACTGAATTACCAAAGCTGTCGTTTACGAAGATTTCTTACCTTACACAACCCAACCGAACCCAACCCAGCACTCGCACACGATTTAGTCGATAACATGGGGATGGTTCAACGCCCCTTCAGCCTGTCAGCACGAGGATTTGGCAGTCGTAAGCTCCTAACCCATGGGCTTAAGATGGAGTTACCAGTGGCGAGGTAGAGGCCGTTGCTAGTTGGAATATTTTCAAACCCGTCCTGAAAGGTCCAGACGGACGTCTATACCGTATACGGGAAGTCGTGTTATGTTGTGCGCGAGTTAGTGGGCTGTGTTTGCTTGTGGCAGACTTTTTGCTAGCGGCGAGAACAAGGC
The DNA here is from genome assembly GCA_018906755.1 of Sycophaga agraensis. Classification (NCBI taxonomy): domain Eukaryota; kingdom Metazoa; phylum Arthropoda; class Insecta; order Hymenoptera; family Pteromalidae; genus Sycophaga; species Sycophaga agraensis. Next base: position 3,578 of record JACCIE010000043.1, read on the forward strand.
ACTGGTTAGCAGTGTGTGGGGCCGGACGGTCGCGATGCATTCGGTGGATGCTCTGTCGAACTAAGAACAATGACGCATTGTTTTTACAATGACGGGTATACCCGGCGCTCACATGCATCAGCGGATCTTGTTCGCCCGATGCGATGGCAGAAGCCGGGCAGGAAAGGTCTAAAAAGCTAAACTTAAAAATAAAAAAATCTTTTAAAATTATATTTTCTAAAATTGATTGTCTTAATAAAATCAAAAAACTTCAATATTACTACTTCATTTATTTGTTTTATATCGTAACAAAAATATAACATCTGCACTTGAAAATACAAGCTTGATTAATTACTTTTATGTCCTTTTGACATAAATAAATTTGTACACTATGTAACATTAGCGGTGAATTTTTTTAGGTGATTTTCGTTCATATTAGTACATTACAAGTACATCCATCAGTTCATATTCATACTAACAATGTGTGGATTATTTCATATTTTCAATAATTTTTACGTATTCGGTAAATGTTCTATATTTGTGGAAATCATCTGCTGTTGCGGAGCAAAGTTTACAACTTCATGGTAAACTAATTCTAAAATAAAGTCCAAATAGTTACGCTTTTTTTATTTAAACTAATATATTTTCTTGCTATACCTTTCCATTTTTCAACGGGTAACTCCATATCTTCAAAGCTTTGATCGTAAGGTGATGAGATAGGTTCATCGGTAGGGTCAGCATACTGAACAAGATATGGGTGGGCTAAAGCTTGTTCGGCAGTTATTCTTTTTTCAGCATCCAGTTCCAACATTAGTTCTAATAACTCTATAGCTATACAAATATTCAAAATATTAACCACCTGTTATGTTCCTATTATTATTATTTCAATTATTGTAGTAACCATTTCTTGAATTTTATATTTTAAAATATAGCAAGTAATGGTTAATTTTAATTAATAACACGAAAATATATTAATAAGCAGCGTACCTAAAGGATTAGCTCCTTTGAAAACTTCTTTAAAGTTTTTTTTTTTTAAAGGTGGTAGACTTTGTATATAATTTCTCGCCTAAAAACAAAAAAAAACTACTAATTATTATACAATATAAATACAGTTTGATTGTATGATGATTTATTAAATATTGGTATTGTTGTAGTAAAAGTCTTATAATTAACAAAAGTTAATACCAATTATCCTTGTGTATAAAAATTATTCCTATAAATTAAATACGGACGGCTTCGTGATTGCATTCGTTGTTTACAACAACAGTGTACTATCATTTAGTTTGCTTTACACTCTTCGGCTTTCTAATGCTTTACAACTTTATAAATTAAAGTAATATTCTAGAGTTGCCAAGAATCTGAACACTCATTACAATGTACTAATTTTTCAAAAGTGTTTCTTTGTCGCCAATTGAATCTTGTATCAACTGAGTTTCAAATATAAAATGTAATAAATTCTAGACAAAATTAAAAATTGATTTCAACTGATTTATAAATCATGTGATCATTAAGTTTCAAACAATATAGAAATCCATCAAACGCTTTAAGCCGTAGTCTACGTCAACGTAATAAGAAAATAAAAAATTAATATACCGTAGAATACAATGCAGAGCATAGTGGTTCCTGGTAGGTATTATTCAAAATGTTTGTGTGTAGTAATTTTAATAAATTGATAGTAATATGATATTAAATACTTGGTAAATTTTATCGTACAGAATAGTCATTTGCATGTGTTTACGAGTTTATCCTCCATTACTGGCCAGTGATTCTTATTAAACTGCTTTTCTCGGAGCATTAATTAAACCATTTTTCTCAAAGATATAAATTAGTGCAAATTACTGATTTTAAATTTGTAGAACAAATAAGCATTATAGAGATTTTATTACAATAAATAGAAATGACTATTAACTGCAGAAATGAAATTTAGTATTAAAACTCATTAACTCAATAATTTAACAATTCTATGTTGCTATTTCTGAATATAATTTTAGAATAAAATGAATTAATAGTTTATTTATATGTTTTAAATGTAAATTAAACATCTGTTGACATTTATGCTAATTTTTAAGCTCTTTATCTTTTCAAATGCAAGCAGAATAATCTTATTGTCTTGCATAAAGAACAGATACATTCTTTTAAGGAATAACAAAATGTTTATATAACATTGTTTACCTCTTGGCTGGTAATTTTACTCGAAGTTTCTTCTGAGGGTGCACCACAAAGGACTAGCACTCGAGTTAAATGATCGATATCTATTTAACTATCGTTAAGGTTTATTAGAAATTTTGTGTCCAACAATAGAAATTAGTAAATCAGTAATTCATTATAATAGATTAATTCAATATTTCATAGCTAATTGACAATTTTACAAATCGGAATTAAATATGTGTATATTTTATATCTGAAGCTTCAATTAACATCTAATATGCAATGTTAAAATATTCGAGTGCATTATATTTTAGTTACATGGTCTCCTATCCACTAATAATTCAGAACTAAAATTAATTAGCTAAATACTGTATTAACTTAATATTTATTCTATTAATTTAATATCTAAAGAACAGTCGGTTGATAAAAAGGCCGTGTTGAAGCTAAATTGTTAAAAGATATCAGAATGTTTGAAGAGCATTTTATTCTAGTTATTTTTTACATTACAAATTCCTGTAAAAAAATTAATTTTTTAACACACTAAAAAGAATTTTTAAATAAGACCTACCATTCAAATCAATCAACTCATTAATTTTACAAAATTTTTGTCAACATAAACTATAGCTGAAGCCAATCGATTGATTTTTAAGATTTGAATTTAAGTAATACTATTTTTGTGCCGGTATCTAATAAATTTCCAGACATTAATTTCTAAATACTTCTAATTTATTATATGCTATTAGAAAAAAAACAATACTAAACATATCTAAATTATGTTTTTTCAGCAACTTAGCACTCTTAAACGATATTAAAATAGTATCATTTAAGCATTAATTCTGCTAATCAACTTATTCAATTAATAATTATATCAAAATGAGAGCTTGAAAAATGACTATACTAGTTTGAATATACTATAGTAATTAGAATATTATTGGCCTATGAATGCCTGGTAGTTCTTATTCTAGAAAAATTCTGAAACTTTAAACCTATTCAATGTCTGGGGTTGAACTTTGAATTAAATATGACTTAAGGGAGAGTGTTTAAAAATATTACTGTAAAATTGATTTGTCTGTTAAAAGAAGTTGATACAATATTAGATGTATGTTAGACATACATTTAAAAATTTGAGTAAAGATGCTTATAAATATAATCTTATATAATATGATTAATACAACCAAAATGGTGATATAAATAATATATATCAAATGTACAGAGGCAAACGCGAATAACTTACCGATTCAGATGATATTTTCTGCATAAACTCGTTTCTTGGAGTTCCCAATACTTCCATAATAAGATTTAATTGATGAATATCTGCTTTTGCTAAGGGATTTTTTTTAAGTAACTAAATTATCAATTTTTCATTAGTAGCAGTCTTCTGTTCAGCTCAAGCTGTTATAAGTATACTCAAAAATTTTTTATTTCAATTTATTAATGCAAAAATAAACTCTATAAACGTAATGCTTTGTAGTTGATATTACACTCAATATAATAAATTTTTCAAAAAATCAGAGTTCAATTTGTAAGCTCTGAAGCAAAACATGTATTTAAATAATAGCCTTTAGTGATAATTAGACTCAGCATAAATTAATAGAAATATTATTTATTAAAGTTAAAAAAATCCTTAGCTAAAGCAAATAGAATTAGTTGATTACAAGATTTTACTGAAGAATATAATAATCAGAAATGTAATTAAAATATGCAGATAAAAAATTAAATTTCATGCAATTTAGTTTGTGAAGTATGTTATTTTCAAAGGAAAACCAGTTATTGGTATTAATAATGACAATTTTACCTTTAAAAGGATACGATCTGTTCCTGGGAACAATGTTCTGCCAGTTAATAATTCAGCCATTATACAGCCAACTGACCAAATGTCAACTATTATATGAAGTTGTAAAATTATTTTAGTCATAAAAAACAGTTGAGTGAATAAAAAAATTAAAAACCTGTTTGATTATAATGCATCCAATTGAGCATAATTTCGGGTGCTCGATACCACCTAGTAGCAACATATCCTGTCATTTCATTCTCTGTTGGTCTAGCTAAGCCAAAATCTAAAATCTTTAATTCACAATCTTCATTTACAGCTATGTTTGATGGTTTAAGATCCTATAAAATATCATGTCTTTTAAAAAATATTATTATTAGTAATCTTAATGCTATTGAAAGGTAGGTTCTTTTTTTGTACGTATTTTATTTAAATAATACCCTGTGAATTATTCCTGCTGAATGAATATATTTTAAGCCTCTAAGTATTTGATACACGAGAAACTGAACATGATCATCTGAAAGCTTTTGTGTCCTAACAATATTATTTAAGTCAGCTCCCATGAGATGTGTTACTAAATATCTTTCAAAAAAATAATAAATATTAAATAATAACTTTAATTAATTATTATCTAATTCCAATTATTGTACCAACTTACACTTGTTGAAAATCTTCTAGAGATAAACATGGATTGAAAACATCCAGTAAGCCAATGACCTAAAAAATATTGCAAAATTTCAAAAGACTATAAAAAAAAGCAGTTAATTGATCTTTGTATGTAAATAATGTACATTTTCATGATTCATATGCTTAAGCATTCTAAGTTCTCTGTAAGTTCTTTTGGCATGAACTGCTGATTGAAATGGTCTTGCCAACTTCTTTATAGCTACCTTTCGACCAGTTAATGTATCTACAGCTGAACTGCAATAATAAATAAGTAAATACTCTCAAGTAATGTTTTATACTCAAGTTTAAATTGATTTAATTAAATAATTGTATTATTTTTATCCTGAGAAAAGAAAATGTTATAAAATTTGGATAAGCATCAAGAATAGAATGTGCACATTAATGTGATAAAATTTATCCAGAAATTGACATTTTAAAAAGAATTTAAATTACAATCCATATATTTACCACACTTGACCATAAGCACCTGATCCTACAGGAGTTAGCATTTTATACCTCTCTGGAACTTCCCATTCAGTTTTGTTTATTTCAAATTTATGAAACTGTGACATGTCTAGTCTAAAATCATAACATGAAAGTTTTTTCATTTGTCAAAATATAAATACATTACATTAATGATGAATTATACTTTAGAGAAGAAAGCAAGAGAGTGATAAGTAATTAGATAGGAAAATAAATGGAAATGATCAAAGTTTATATACATTATATATTCTAAAATTAAATATGTACAATTTTAATCCAATGTCGATGTCTAAATTTCATCACTTATACAATATTCACAGAAAAACCAGTTAATCGTTAGATTCTTTGAACTAACTCTACACTACTGTAAGATTAACATTATATTGGATTTGATAAACTATTCCAACTGCTTGAGACAAAAAACAGCAGTACAGTGATAAAGTCAAGATGTACTTTTCCTTGCTTTTACATACTTTTAATACTTTCTACATAGTTGTAATACTTGAATTTAAATATCTTATAAGTCTCGCATAATTAATATGGATTAGCAATTATACTCGTTTTTCTTATGCTCGAAACTTGGAAATAGTTGGAACTCCTTCTTACTTTCTGTACTTGCCTATATATGGACCTTTCCTCTACAGAGCGTATAATTCTTATACCGCAGTATATTTTGCATGAGTGCGCGTGTGTAAAATATAATAATAGTGCAGGATTTAAGTGGGTTTAAGCTCTGGCGGCGTTCGAAGCGCCCTCTCAAATGAGCAAGGTGCTCGAAAATTGTCCAGTCGTTTAATGCTGACGAGTCACTATATAGCATGATCGTGTCTAGCGATCTGAACCAAGCAAACAATAAAGAAAGAAAACATCTTAAAATTCTTCTTTCTATTAGCATTTTTTTAACAATCTATATAAGTTTTTAGCGTAATTAACGTATGCAAGACTGAAATCTACTACCATAAGTATATATAAATATACGCGAAATATTTTTATATTGTGCAGTTGTGCTTTCTAAACTCTTTTGCTTTAAGCTTAAGCTTTGTCTTCATATGGCTTTGTTATTACAGGATGTAGCTCGGTACAGGATAAAAATTCACTAAAAAATAGTTCATATTTTAATCTTATTACTTATATGTTATCTCCAGAGTAATATAATTCCGTTATAAAATGGCGTTAGAATTGCTTTTAGGAATTCGATTAAGTCCTTTAGACAAAATGAACGTGATAAAACTAAGTGATGTGAATTTAAAGGAAAAAGTTGAAAAACTAAGAGTTCAAGCTGCAGAAGAAGCCAATTTAAACACTGATACTTTTGGTAAATAATAATAAACATTATTAAAGAATTGTGGTTTAATAAAAAAAGTGCGAACTATTAATATGATTTTAGATCTCATTTATTGTGGTAATCTTCTTGAAAACAATTCTACACTTGAATCGTATGGATTAAAAAATGGCTCAATGATACATGTTTTGAAAAAAAGTAAGATTATTGAGACTAAACCTTCTACTACATCTACAGATGCAGAAACAAATACAAAAACATTGACAAATATGTTTAGGAATGTTGTTGGAAATCCATTACTTGAATTAGCAATGCGTGTAAGTACATTGAAAAAAATGATAAAATTGTTTCTAGTGCTATTGATACAATTAATAACTTTTGTAATAATTCTTCTTAAAGCGTTTGATCAAAAGACCAGAAGTTATTGAAAACATAATTTCATCATCTCCTGGGTTAAGTGAAGATGCTGTTGCAATAGCAATTTTACAAGATCCAGATTTAATAGTTCATTTTACTAATTCTGAAACAATTAAAAGGTAAAAAATCGTTGATTTTATCTTCAATCTTAAATACTAAAAATAAATTTTATGAAATTACTTAAAATTTATATTTATAGGATATCTAAACAACACCCTGCCCTTCTAGAGGCTGCTCAACATATTGCCACGACTGCTGTGCATGATGAAGTACATAATTTTGGGGCATCTTCATCTTCAATGAATTCTTCAACATTATCAAATGCACAAACTACTGGTCACTCTTATAGTTTAGAAAATTTAAGCGATGATGAAGAAATGGCTGGAGATTCAACATTGCCAACTATCGCTGCTCAATTACTGGCTGAAATAGTTCGTAATGAAACACCACTATTGGCACCAATTACTGCTCCTCCACCACCTCCTCCTCCTCCACCTCCTCGAAATGATTCAAACAGTGGTGGACTAATAACATTAGAAATGGTTTATCAAGCAATGCAACAAGCTGTAGCATCTAGTCCTGTTCCAAATGATTCAGTAAATCTACCACAATTTCCACCATCAACATCAAATTCATCTGGAACTTCACAAAATAGGCTGCTTTCTAATAACATGCAGAGGCAAATAATGATAATGCATGAAATGGGACTTCAAAATGATGCAATAAATGTTCAAGCATTACAAATTACTAATGGAGATGTGCAAGCAGCTATTGAATTAGTACTAAGTGGTTTTGGAGACAATTGAAATATATGCATATATATTACTGAAACTAAGAGTAGTAAGTGAAAAATGTTTTATAATTTTTTTATGCTGGATGATAAAAATGAAAATGGAAAAATTACCATTATTAATTATTATTAAGATTTATATATTAATTAATTTTTCATTTAAAAGGCAATTGTATAGCAGAGGCTAAAAAATATTATGTATTAATGGACTGAACACTTTAAAGTAGTATGTACAATATGCTTTGCATTCTATGTGGACAAAAATAAATACAAAAAAATTTAATTATATATTGTTTTAAAAAATATGTGGAAAAATCTATATTGAACAATACTTTTAAATTGTTAAAAAGTTTATTATTTAAAATTAAGAATATAGATCGAAGATACTTTGTTTCATAACATATAAATATTTAGAATAATGTAAATATTTAAAATAAATTTTCATTCTTATCTCAAAGTATTATATAACTAATTGATTAAATATATGTAGTTTGTTGGGTATTCATTATTTGTAATTGTTAAATATAAGACAAACATAAAAATAAATGTAATTTGTAAATAAACAAATTAAAGGCCTACATTATATTTTTATTTTACTTAAATTAATTAGATACCAATTGTAGGTCCACTTGTATGCTAATTCACATTTTACTAGACTATTTTTTCCATTATGTGATTCTTTTATTAATTGATTTCTTTAGTTGAAAATACAGTTTATATTGTAGCATTTGGTGTATTAAAAAATAAATAAATATATTACTATCTGTATCATAATTTATTTGTGTTTTAATTAAAAACTATACCGAATATGTTTTAAGAAATATACAAATATAATAGATTAATGGATAAACTTCTCTAAACTCTATAAATTATGTGTAATACTCAAAATGGTGATGCGAATATCAAAATTATCTTTATTCATATGATTGCGGAAGCATGTACACATTACTAAAGTACGCGATACGCGGTAATGTACACATATACGAATATTATATAAGTAAGCGATTATAATGCAACTTTAATGTCACGTACAGTAATTATCATTGTTTATTATCTTATTTTGAAAAATAATTAATGGGACGTGCCTCAGTTAAAATTAAACATATTACACACATTAACGAGTATTTCCTTTGCTACGAGTACGTATAATATTGCGTGTATGCGAGCAAGCGCGTGCTTGCATTTTGATGTAAAGAATTGATTAAATAAAAAACGTGTTTCTTAAATATTATGGCATAAAATCGAGCTATAAATATTTAGATTATATAGTGTCGATCCACTTGCAATAACAAAGGTTTATTTAAACAATTTAATTTTATACATAAACGTTGATTATTTAAAATCATTATTGAATAATAATAAGCATTTCCAATTCTGTTTCAAAGTAGTGGCTTTTAGTATGCGTAACGCGGTTTGTGTGCGTATATGATAAAAGGAAGACTACAGGAAATGCATTCTGACTGGATAAAAAAAAACAATTTATGTTCAAAAACTGCACGTACAATAATATAGGGCGATAGAGGAAAGGTGTCGCGTGCGGACAGACTTTGTACGATAAGAAGAGCGAGGCATTAAGTGGTACGAAGCGAAAGCTATAGCGAGTCAACGATGGCGCCATGAATTTAAGATCCTCGAGCGTGGCTCGGGCGAGGTACGATATCTGCATGTATATATATATATCGTTCAGACCAGTTGAAGTCTATAGCGCGTCTGCACGCACGTGCTTTCTCTCTCTCGACTACTTGCTGTAGCTATACATATATATACATAAGTTGGATTATGTACATGGGGGAAACGTTTCGCATCCCTCTGGCGAGTAATCCCGTATGGGCGGCCCATCATTCATGCTCCCCCCGGTTCTCCCTACTCTCCTTGCATTTTGGCATATCGAGGTTGGAGGCCGAAGCTCGGTCTGGTCTTCGCCAACTCATCTAGAGAGTCGTCGCGAGCTGCGAAAGCAGGCGTGCAGCTGCTGCCTGTCAATTGCAATTGGCGCGAGACGAGGCGCTAGCAACTACGGACCGGTGCAACGTGCAAGTCAAGGAAGTTCAAAGAGTCGAGGAGTTGGTTTTAGACGCCGCGCCGGGTCCAGCTCGGAGACAGCTCGTGCTGACTGCTGCAGTGCTGCGGGTGCCGGCCAGCAGGAACCGGCGACACACGGACGACGGGACTCCTGCACCTGTGCCTTGACGCATAGCGCGCGTCTCTTCACGCGCATAGTACAGGTTAGTACGAGTTAGTAAATAGGAGGGTAAGGGTAGGCCGGTGATATTAGCCTTATGGCCGATAGCGTTGGGAAATAAAGCAGCAGAAAGCTCGGAGCTCGGCTAAGACTCGCAGATGGTAATTGCGGCTGCATTATCTCGTTGGGTGTTGGTTAGGTGGAGCGGCTGGAACCGCTGCTCAACTACTAGTGGCTAGGGGTTGAACCGGATTATCCGCAACTTGGCTCGCGAGGGAGCGTTCGAAGGAGTCTTGGCTGGGAGCGTCGATGATTATCGGTCGACGGAGGCGTCTCAAGATTCGCGAGCGCCGCAGGGTAACGAAGAGCGGTGGGGGTTGCTAGCTCGCTACCGCACAACCGCAGCCGCAGACCCGCAACCAGCGCACACGTGCATCGACTATCGAGTCGCTCGTGAGGTCGGCCGGTGCGGACGATCGCCAGTTTAACTCGCGAGTTAGTTGTATTCGGAGGGCAAGAGGGAGCCAACGAAACAGCGAGCGGAAATCGCCCGTAAGGAGGAGCCTATCGGGGCCAGGGGAGACTGCTCTAGCCTCCTGCAGCTCACTCGAAAACTTGCGTGGCAAACTGGTGGGAAGGGAAGTAAGTGCTGTGCCGCGCCGCCTCAAAGCTCCCTCGGGCAGCGTTTGCACTTCTGGTAGCGGTCGCTCTGGGATCGGCACACACCTTTTAAACACGACGCGGCTATAGTCATGACGAGGCTGTCTTTTCCCGCAGCCGCTATCTTATCCGAATGTCTGTGGCAGCCAGTGGGTCTGAATATGACTCCTGGAAGGTTTGTAGCGCTCGGTAATCGGTATAGTCTGCTGGAAGCTGCACAGACTGCGGCGCGGGAGCGCTTGGGAAATTCGAATATCGGCACGTAGCAGTCGTACGGGAGGTTGCGCATCCATTGCGTCGGGCGTAGCCTGCGCGGCCGAATACGCGAGCGAAACCGAGCGGACCCGAGCTCCTTGTCGTTCTTCGGCCCAAGGGTAATAATTGCTAATTTCTTAATTGCTCAGTCGCCCACGCCGTGGCGATTAAGTGCAATTGGTGCTTAGCTCGGGCGCGCGCCTGCCTCCGAGTATCGATACTGGGCGGGAGTCGAGCCGGGTAGAGCTATTGCTGCCGAGAGGCATCCGATTAGCGAGCCTCGCGCCACTTTTGGGTCACTGTCTTCACTGCCTTCACTGTCTTCACTGCCTCCCAGGGCGCACCATGCAGGCCTACGGCGAGCAGCGTCTACCACGGGACCAAGACGAGGAGGAGGAGGTCGAACTACGCGCTTTGCAGAAGCGCACTCGCTTTCACGTCAACCGGGTTGATAGTATGGAGGGTCGGGCGAGCCTCCTCGGCGAGCAGGAAACTCGTAAATCTCTTAGAAATATGACGAGAGAGGCGCTCCCGAGGCTCGACAACTATCGCAACATCTTGAGCATCCAAGCGGCTCATCGTCCATCCCTTGATGAACTTCATAATCCCACCCTTGACAAGGTGATTCTCGCCACCGCCACCTCGGCGAATCAATGCCTCTCTAAGCACCTGTAAGCTTCTCAGTCCAGTCGAAGGACTATCTAAGATTCTCTCCACGTGAATGCCTCGCGCACACCTCGCTTTTTCATACCTGGATACTCAATACCATCCGCACCTCTACTTCGCGCTTGCACAATATATACCCGTTACCACTTGTTTTTCTCCAGTCAAATGTTTCGTGCCAATGAGTTGGCCTGTACAGATCTTGTCTCTTGTCCTTCAACGTTAGCCTCTCTTCACCTTTAATCGTTCCACTTTATAGTCTTGAAATTTAATGACGTTCTCTTTATAAATATCAGTATGTTATGTTGTAGAAAAATAAATTATTTCTGAACCGAGTTTAAGCTCAACACAGAACGTTTAAAAACAATTTTACGTGCAACGATTAAAAAAATAATTTTCCATTGATCGAGTAATGAACAACGTACATGCAGTTGAAAACAATAAAAATTTCCGTTACTCGGTGCCAAACGTAGAACTTATGATGAGATTTCATTATGAACAAATATTTAATTTACTGCGACATTAATTAGACTACAGGGACTTCTCAAAATAGTATTTCATTTTATTTTTACTAACATATTCTTCTTCTACATCTTCTATCTATTTGTACTTAGAAATACACACCTACATACAGTTTTATATCGAGCGATGTTTCGGAAATTGACTGTATGTTCCAAGCATACCGTTATGTAGTTGGTGTCGACGGCCTTAAAAGTAATACGTACACTTTAAAAGTAAAATTACTTTTTATTATATTTACCGCATGTATTGAGACATATTGCACGTACTCGCGCACGCCCCATCTTTCGAGCCCACACTGACAATTTTCAATTCTTAATCGCATCATTTACTTTCCTCTTTAATTTTTCACATATATTCCGTATTCGTTGATTTCGACATTTTACTGTTTAATAATTTTAATACTAAAATTCTTGCTATCATTTATTCATGGCAATTAAAAATATAAATTTTTTACAAAGAAAGAGTGTATAAATATATAAAGTGTTACTTTTGTAGAGCACAAGAAGTAACATTGGAACGACGAACAATCCTGCAGGGCTGCATGTAAACATAGCAAGTGGTATTAAGTTTGGATGGATCCAAGGTGTATTGATAAGATGTCTATTGAATATATGGGGTGTTATGTTGTTTTTGCGACTCTCCTGGGTCGTCGCACAAACTGGTATAGGTAATATTGTAGATTAATTCGTAGATCAATTAGTAAAATTGATAATTACTCATTTTCTCTCTTATTGTCGTTTTGTTTATAGTTTTAATAATGTCATCTTTTCAGGAGAAGGGATATTATTAATTTTAACAACAACTGCGGTCACTACGATAACATCGCTTTCTATGTCAGCAATCAGCACGAATGGTCTTATTAAAGGAGGCAAGTATTATTAGCAATTATAAATTTACATGTTTTTGACATAAAACAATCTATATAAATAAATTTATAATTTCAAATATAATAACCTATATTTTTTTAAATTTTTATTTTATACATAACTTGTGTACAATACTATATCATTTAATAAAAATATTTAATAAAAAGATTGCTAGTTTGTGGTGTAGTGTAATGAATTTTAATATGGCATTAAATAAAAATTCTGTTATACATTAGGTGGCACGTATTATATGATATCAAGATCTCTAGGCCCCGAATTCGGAGGATCAATAGGTTTAATATTTTCACTTGCTAATGCAGTTGCCTGTGCCATGTATGTTGTCGGCTTTTGCGAAAGTATGGTAGACTGTTTAAAAGTCTATAACCTCTGCATTTTTAACTGCGATAGTAGTGACGTGCGAATAATAGGTGTGTGGCCTCGCCCCTACTCTTTATTAAACAATTAAATTATTATTTTCTTAGCTAAAGAAACTTTAATTTACTCTACTTTAGGAGTTATAACAGTAGCAGCGTTACTCTTGATCGTTATGATAGGCATGGAATGGGAAGCAAAGGCTCAGCTTGCTTTGCTCGTTATATTACTTGTAGCTATTGGTGATTTTTTGGTAGGTACAATACTTGGTCCAAAAAATGATACCGAGAGATCAAAAGGTTTCATAGGATACAATTGTAAGTAAGCGCATAATAAACAACAAATTGAACTTAAATATTATAGTTTTTATTATTATCACCATATTTTTTTCTTAGATGATCTCTTCAAAGAAAACTTTTATCCTGACTATCGAGAAAAAGACGGGACTTCACATAATTTTTTTTCGGTTTTCGCAATTTTTTTTCCGGCTGCTACAGGTATATTAGCCGGCGCCAATATTTCCGGAGATTTAAAGGTCATTATTAATTATTTCTACTGCTTTTGTATTGAAATAAATAAAATTTGAATTGTAGGATCCACAAACGGCAATACCTAAAGGTACATTGTTAGCAATTCTCATAACAACATCATCTTACTTAGCAATGGCGATAACGGTAGGAGGAACGGTAATGCGCGATGCAAGTGGCCATATTTCTGATCTGATGCCTGTCTTAAATAACTCAGTGCGTTCAACGTTCCAAGAAAATCAAACTAGGAACTGGAGCGTCTACGGTACAGACTTTGATTGCATTTCTAAAACTTGCGATTACGGGAGTCAAAACAGCTTCCAGGTAGAAATAATTTAGTTTGGATCTTTATACATTTTGTACAATATTTTAAATATTATCATGTCCTTTCTAATAAACTATATCAAATAATTAATTATCCTAAATATATAGGTAATAGAATTGGTGGCTGCATTTGGACCTTTTATTTATGCGGGATGTTTTGCGGCAACTCTTTCAAGTGCCTTGGCGTCACTCGTATCGGCGCCTAAAGTTTTTCAAGCTTTATGTGTGGATAAACTGTATCCAGGTATAGCTTGGTTTAGCGGCGAGGAGGGAAAAGAGCCCATTAGAGGATATTTGCTAACATTCGTTATTGCTGTTGGATTTATTCTTATTGGTATAATACTATAGCTAACTATATACAACTAACTTACATACTCTCTTAAACATTATTACAATAATGAATGAATCATGTTTTACTATTTTAAGGAGAATTAAATGCTATAGCTCCACTTATCTCAAACTTTTTCTTAGCCGCATACACTCTCGTCAATTTCAGTACATTTCACGCTTCTTTTACTAAACCAATAGGATGGCGTCCTACTTTTAAGGTTTGCTTTATTTCATAAACAATAGTTTCATATACTTATTTATTCTCCAAATTAAAAGGTGCAATATTTTTGCAGTATTACAATATGTGGTTAAGTCTTATTGGATCAATTCTCTGCGTGTCCGTAATGTTTTTGATTTCATGGTGGACTGCTCTAATAACTTTATCTGTCGTTCTGGCATTATATTTAGTTGTTTCTTACAGGAAACCTGGTAAATATCTATTCTATTAATAATTCTAATTTGTTTTGTTTAAAAATTAATCACTGTTTCGATTAATTTAAAGATGTCAATTGGGGTTCAACTACTCAAGCCCAAATATACAACAATGCCTTGACATCTGTACAACAATTAGACAGGGTAGAAGATCATGTCAAAAATTATCGGCCACAAATTCTTGTATTAACGGGAAAGCCAAGCTCTAGATCATCATTGCTTGATTTTGCTCATCACATAACAAAAAATCAAAGTCTACTAGTGTGTGGTCATATTGTAGAGGTAAACATTTATGACTGTTACATAATTTATTGATTTATTTAGTTATTATTTATAATAATATAATTATATTCATATTAATAATATTATTATGAACGCTTCTCAGAACCCTGTCCCTCATAAAACACGAGCTGCGATGTTTTTAAAATCGGTATCGTGGCTTAGAGCAAGTAAAGTGAAAGCCTTTTATTCCATTATCGATGGAGCCACTTTTCAAGATGGTGCTACTTCTCTTATGCAAGCTTGTGGCCTCGGTAAAATGCGTCCAAACATTTTATTAATGGGTTTCAAACAAGATTGGTCTACTTGCCAAAGAGAAAATTTAGTCATGTATTTCAATACAATGCAGTAAGTGTGACCTTTAGTAATACTTATATATTATCTATTTGCTAAATTTATAAACCAAACAATAAATTTAAGTAATTATATTTTCCATTAAAGCAAAGCCCTTGATATGCATATAGCTCTTGCTTTGCTAAGAATCAGTGAAGGGTGGAATGACGACAATGCTGAAGAAGAGACTCAAGATTTGCAAAAAAAAACCGCAACGGCTCGACTTCCTCCCAATCAGAGCTTTTCACAGCTTAGTCAAGGTAAGCTTAGAGCAAGTTTTATATATTGGTGTATATATTTAATACTTACTCTTCGGCGTGCATTTACAGCAAGTAGCATATCTGATGTTTCGATGCCTGGAAGCCCAACCCCGAGACGAGGGGATAAAACGATCGATGACAGTCTCAATGCCAATAACGGTACACACTCCGCAATACGCGATGATCGAGCTGAAAATCAGGGTATCAACACCATTCCTAATAATCTATTTAACCACTTAAGCAAATTTCATAAGAAGCAGAAGAAAGGCACTATCGATGTTTGGTGGTTGTACGATGATGGAGGTCTTACGCTTTTACTACCTTATATTATAAGTACAAGACGGCACTGGTCTAATTGTAAATTACGGGTATTTGCGTTAGCAAACAGAAATTCAGAGTTAGAGTATGAACAGCGAAGGTATGTGTTTCAAAACATAATAATATAAACTATTGTATACATTTTTAATTGTTTTCAATTCTTTTACAAGTATGGCAAGTCTATTATCCAAATTTCGAATAGATTATTCCGCTTTGAAAGTAATATCAGGTATTTCTAAACCCGCTCAAACACACACGGTTAATTTTTTTGAATCCCTTATAGTGGACTTTCTACAAGAAAGTCAAACGAACGTGAATTCCAATGTAGATGAAGGTAAGAATTTTTAATATACCCGCAAATATTATTGTATTTTTAAAAGTAATGTCTAACATTGAATTATAATATAGGTATTGTAATTAAAGAATCTGAACGATTAGCTATGAAAGAAAAAACAAATAGGCATTTACGATTGCGGGAACTTTTACAAGAAAATTCAATGGAAGCAAATTTAATCGTTATGTAAGTAATTTTTGGTAATTGATTGACTAACTTAACAAAATACTTTATAAAATAAAATACAAGAACAATCAATTATATCTATACATTCGATTTCAAACTTTGTCAAATAATACGTAATATTAATGAAGAAAAATATTACAGGACTTTGCCGATGCCAAGAAAAGGCGCCGTCTCAGCACCTCTCTACATGGCTTGGCTTGAAGCATTAACAAGAGATATGCCACCTTTTCTTCTGGTCCGAGGAAATCACACATCAGTATTAACATTTTATTCATGACTAGATAATAAGCAATTACAGAAGAAGACCCTGGTACCAGCACAGAATTCAATAATTAATAGACCGTTTACTTTTGCTATAAAAGTGAAGTAATAGTTTTAACATCAAACAGAAAGAAATGTGAACTGAGTTTATAACTCGTGTAAGTTTATTGCTTACAGTGAAAGGTATGTACAGTGCATGACATTTTTCATGCCTAGTGTTTACTTGACATTCCAATTAAGGATAAGAACCTGAAGCAAAAGGATTTAAAAATCAAAATGGTTATTTTCGCATTAATAAAGTAATATTACCATTATTATTCATATTTAGCTTACATTTGTACAAATGATACGTGCAGTACAAATTTATGGATTTTACTAAATATTTTGCCTATGTGGAACTTTCTTTTAATTGTAAAAAAACACTTGAAAATATTTTTAGATGTATTTTATATATTGTAGACTCAGGTGCGATTAATATTTTTATTAACCCGGCGTATAATTAGAAGCTACTAAAAATTCGGAGAAAGTGCCGCCATAATGCAGTAGCCATGTACGTAGATATTTAAAAAATATTTTAACATAAAATGTGTATCTCGGTGCTAAATTGCATAACGTATTGTATCAATACGTTTTCTATAATCATATATATTTGTAAACCGATAATATTGTCTTTAATAAATATGACGATTTTCACATAATTACTATACACGAAATATGGTTTTTATTATAATTATATTACCCAAATTTTATAATGTAATAAAGTCGGTCTGTTTTGGCTTACTTGGAAATATAGTACGCGTAATATATTTAAAATTTTGGCTTAGAGTGCAAGAGGGAAGAAAAAGGATTATACATTATGAATGTAGCTTTGATTAGAGAGAAACGCCCCTACGATCGCAGTTGGTCAATGTAAACGGGGACAGAAGATAAAGGCGTTTGCGCGATCCCTGGGGAAATGGCTCGGACTCGCGGTCCAACAGTTGAGAAGCTGCACGAGGGGCGTCAATCGCAGTGGTAAGCTTGCCTCGAATATAGCGAGAACAAGGGTTTAGTTTGCACCCGCACTTACGGCGCGGCAGAGCCGATAGCCAAATCGGCGAAAAGGCCTTGGCGAGGGCGGAGAAAGCGATATACAGTGAGTGCAGGTGCGCGCAGCCGAACAGCTGGGAGTGATAAGTGGCAGGCGCGCAGGTCGGGTCGGTCAGGTAGGCACTTGCGGGCAGTCCGCAGCGACAGAGCGAGTAACCATAAGGAGTGATCCATGGAGAATTTCGAGTGACTGGCGACTGGCAGTCTGCCCTCTGGTGATTAGTTCCGAATATCCCGACTCTCAATTGTACTCGGCGCGGTGTCCAGCAGCCACTGGAAGCTAACCGATGGAGGCGAGCGCAGCACCACTCGGCACCACATTACCTTGTTGCACACTACCTGCACTCGGAGTCGATCGGCACTCGGTATAGTCAGCTGTGGTCGCAGTGTCGCACTAGTCGACAGGTGGCCTCGAGACTTGGGCGCTTCGGCAGTGCTCGGTAGCGGCTTAGTCAGCCAATCGCTGTGGAGGCGCACCGCGCGCCGTCGAGCTCGAGACTCGGTCGCAACTCGCAAGTCGCGACCGCAAGTGAGAGTGCGCGCGAGCCGCGACCAGCGAGGCCAGCGCTGGAACAAAAGGGCCGTCGCCGTGGCCCGAGCCGCGCTGAGCCCCGTTGGCTCGCTCGTCGATCGCGTGGAGATTTCGAGACGCGCTGCCTTGCGTGGCCGCGGCGGTGTTCCAGTGGACGCTAGTTTCGACTCTTGGAGTTCCCGGACTCCCGCAGACCCCGAATGACGCTTTGCGGCTATAAACCGAAGAGGCGTTAAGTCCGTCGTCATGGCAGCGCGCCGCTCTGCCCGTAGAAGCTCGACGCTCGGTGCATCCCCAGACCTCTTACCCAGGCACAGGTGCAGTACAAATGCTGGGAAGCATTATGCCCGTTGCTGACTTCGAGCTGACGGAACCCCGGACGAGCGACGCTCGCGCGTCTTAACTGCACGGTGAGCCACTGCGTTTCGTCACTCGCGGCCGCGTCACGAGGTCTCGCTCCGCGGGCCTCGGGACTATGGCCTCTGCTGCGCGGGCGGCCTGGTTCACGGCGCATTGCCCGCGCCACCTCGTTCGCCTTATCTCTATGTACTCCGGCACGCGTGAAAGCGTGGAAATCCGTTGAAAGCGCCTGCGTTCCTCTACTTGGAAGTTGGCGGTCGCCGCCAGGGACCGAGGAATCGATTGTCAATCTGCAGAGCCGCGCACGACCCAGTACCAACCACACTCCAGCGAGTACCTTCTTATTCGGCGCACTTCGCTTTAATTTGCTACTCGCCAAACTGGCACCTCTGAAATTATCACAGGATTTATACACCTGTAGTAATACATGTAGTATTACTACAGGTGTATAGAAAAACTTTCGATTTACTTGTTTTTTGTACGTACACTTCCATATAATACGTGTTTTGTAGTTTCAATAATTTACATAATCGCTGATTTGTTAAAATTTTCTATTGCTTACAACCAAAAATTGTATGCGTATTTTAATTCTTATTAATTCAGTGATCTGTAGATTGCGTACTATTAAATTAATCGAAATTTGCTAATTATAGTATAAAAATCTTTAATTTTTTTAAATCATAGTTAACTAAAAGATAGAAACGTTATTTGAAGGCCTGTGAATGAAGTGCTTAACTATTATAGTTGAATCCACGGATTTAAGTGCTAAAAATCAATTTGTACTAGCGTCAATTGTTATATTTCTGCCTACTTCTCTATTAATTCGTTTTAACTAAATTAAATTGTAACCTCTTCTCTAAATACTAATTTAAATCAACCTTAATCGATTTTGGTCTGTATCAACTGTTTTCAAACTCGTCTCTATAAGAAAACAGTAATTTTAAATTAGTCCGAATGGATTGAAATACGTAAGATGATCAACAACACTAATCTAATTGTATATATTTTCTTAAATAAACAAACGTACAATAACTTCTCATCTGCAGTACACGAAACATAATATTAGAAAGTGTTAAGAACGCGCACTCCAACAACTCATTTCTATACCCCGCAGCGAAACCAAGTTTGCGCGCGCAAAACGAGTCTCTGCAATCGTCCTGCGAATAACTTATTGTCCCTTTCTTATTTTCGTTATGGTGTGGTAAAGACAACATATAATAAGCGTATTTAAAAAATCTTAATGTGTTTAAAGCTGAGCGAAGATCACAAAATATACGAAACTTTGGGAGTGTGGGCTTATCTACACAGCCACAAGATATTTCACATGTTAAAATCTGCAGGAAGTTGTTGGCGCTGACCCTGCGAACAGCTTTTACGCAAGCGAAGCCACTCAGGAACAATGTTCAGTTAGTTATGCAAAGTCTCCTTTCCATTTCAAGCCTTTGAAAATATTGGAGCTCTTTTACAAATAAAACGTACCACTTGCGTTCTTTCGATTAGATGACTATACTTAATGGCTACCTTATAATTAAATCACATATATATTTTACAATATCCTGTGCACTACGTACATTGTATCAAATGTATTATCATATGTAAAGCACGCATAAAGCTAGTCGACGTTCTGCTGCAAATGCGTCATTAGTATATGACGTTTATCTAGGTGACGCGTCCGTTTCGAAGCACTTGCTATCAAGACCTCCGTTATATAATATAACCTTACCGTCACGGAAGCTTGACAAAAATTCCTTTCGTTAAATCTAATTTGTTGTTCTAGTGTAAATAAGTCAAGTATAATCTGCATCGCTAGCACTATCGAAATGGCTGTGTCGCTTGAACACTCTTTACATGACATTTTATTAATATGAAATATATTTCTACTTGGAAAATTATGATTTCTGCATGTTAAAATATACTGCATTAATTTAAACGATTACATAATATAATGTGACAAAGGCATAAATTATGTACATAAAAATTGCATATGTACAATGTGCACAGAAAATTCAAAGTTACTTTTATTATACAAGAGATATTTTACTTTATACAATATATTTAATGAAACTTTGATAACATGAATTTCAAAATTCTGTTAAATAAAAATTTTTTAATTACATATAGTTTCATTATAAATTACACATAAAACTTATATACCAAATAATAAATATACATAATTTAAAGGAAAATGTATTAAGCTAAAATAATTATTTTCATTACATATAAATTAGAAATGTTTTCAAAAAAACTTTAACAATCATTCGCTCACATTAATTATATTTTTAATATAACATCATAATAAGTTATTTGAAAATAAAATTATTTCACTTAAGGCCGTTTCAGAAACAAAATGGAAATGCAATGGTGTTTTCTTAGTAATAGAAGATACTATAAAAGATACAGATACAAAAATCAGTTAAAGTATCCTCTAGTTTCTATAAAGACATTTTAAATTAAATTTCACTTAAGTTTTACGAATGTATTTATACAACTTTATATACGTTAAGTTGCAGTATATTTGAAACGATTAATAGAGTTTATATATATTAAAAACCGTTTTAACTAAGTCGTAACGTCATTGTAATAAATTGATTATTGTATATAATATTTTAAAGTAATCTTTTATTCTTATTATATACAAGTTCTTTACTACATAAGTGTTACGCAAGCTCTATACAAGTACGTACAGTTATGGCAATAGTGGCACGTACGATTGAATTAACTTTCCCTCAATTTCGATGGACATCAAGATCGGCATACAGGATGTCCGGCATCGAATCATGCCGAAGAGAATATTTCTTTAATATTATTTAAACACTTAACATTTTAGAAAATGAAATGGACGTTTTACACAGTTAATGTTATTTGTTTATTATTCTTATTCTTTGTTTATCCAGAACTAAATTGACAGATTTTAGTATTAAATATCGGTATAGGAATGTACAAAAACTATAATTTTATCCTTAGCTAATAAACAAATATTATTTCTTCAGGTTATGGAAGAAAATCAAAGTAAGAGCGTTTTTCGAAAAAGTTTTGGGTCAAGATCGATAATGAAGATGTGTAAGTATAAATAAATGTATTTATCAATAAAAATTATTTAAGTAATTGTAAGTAATTTTGTGGTTTGTGATAGGCATTTATGTGGTAATAGTGTCTTACGGCACTCTGGCATCGACATCAGACAATAAACCCGTTAGGTTAGCAGTCACGGCAGACTCCATTCCAGTACTAACTTCCGAAAGAACAAGCAATGTAATTCCTGAAGTTGAAGTTGATAGCTTTGGGACTCCAACAAAGAACGACTCAAAAAAGGATATATCATCCGTCCCTGACCAACTGGAAAAGCCCGATCCGTCCCTAAAATTAGAGGGTCAGTTAGCTTACGACGATTTAAGTGAATCTGCTAATAGGCAGTCAAGGCAATCAGATCGACCAGTTGTCCCCGAAAACGATAGTGAACGAATTTCTGTATCCGACCCTCCAAGAACTGAAGCTGAGTCAACAACAATAGATTCGGTATCGGATACTACTTTGAAATCGACAGTCGTATTGGCACCAAAACTACATTGCGAAACTGGCAGATGCACGGAAATCACGACCAAGCAAACACCAGATCAAACTAGTGAACCCACTGTTTTAGAGACCGAATTAGATTATGAGGAATCATCGTCCACAATGAAGCCCACGACCAGGGTTACTGTTGAAACAATATCTACAACGACAAATAATGTAATCACAAAATTAATAGTCGAGAAAACTACTGAGACAATCATTAGGTCTACTGCTGACCCTATCATTGCGATCGACGCTAGAAACATCAATGAAACCTCTATTAGAAATCCAATCGGAAAGATGACAAAAGTCTCTCCTACAATCGCCACTGTCGAATCGCGTATTGAATCTAGCAATGAGGCAATAACCCAGAATACTAATGTTATAACTGCAATTTCTCTACAAGAGAAGAGTAATAGTTCTGTTCAAAATACTCAACAAGTTACTACTAATCCCTCATTGTATTTTAGTATGTATATTTAAAAATAATTACTTTTTTATAAAAAAATATTTTACAAAATAAATTTTGATTATTTACACTTATTACATCTTGCTTTTTAAAATAGATAAAGATAATTTTTGGATAAGTAATAAACCTTCGAGTGTAGTGAAAGAGACAACTACCATGGATAATGATATTCTGCTAATAAGCACAGAATTAGCAATAACTACAAATAAAGATGAATATTCTACAAAGAAAATTGAGTAAGAATTTGATAAATTATTTCTACTGATTTTTATTGTACATTTAAGTGCAACAAAAAAGTCAAATTTTCTTACAAAACTCTTATTAAGTTTAAATGATATATTTTCTAGTCATACACAGTCGACAACAACACCAATTATTCTACCTAGAGAGGTTCCGATAGCTATTGCAGCAATGACATCGTCAACTACAGAAATGACTGAAACAACAGAAATGCCATCAACGATAGCAATGATAACAACTATCAGGAGGTCAACATCAGTTCCAACAACTACGTCGGTAGTTACATCTGCTACAACCGTTTTGGCTGCGACTACTGCGCATACGTTGAATGCATCTCGAACAAAAATAACTTCGTCGTCAGAAAATATGAACACACGGCAAAACGAAAACATAGATATTACAACTTATAATATTATTCCAAACGTTTCGATTGAAGATGTAGCTTTGTTTATTAAAATAGTTTTTCAAGGTTCTTTGGAGGAAGTTTGCGTCAGATCTCAACTTTTACGTCAATCCCTAGCTAACTTGCTCAACAGTAACTATGGAAAGATGTATGGAATGATTTATTTTAAATATTATTTTATTATTAGAATTTAAATGGTTAACAAAATATTTTATACAATTGGTAGTTTTATTTTAAAGCGCTCATCATTTAATTTAAAAAAATATTGTACAATGCTATATAAACTTATTTATTTTTGGTAAAACATAATAAAAAAAATTACCTTAATTTTAAAATATTGAAAATCCCTTGAAAAAATCAGAACTTTGAGAAACTTAAATTTTCAAATAGTCTAAATTACATAGTTTATTATTTTATTCATCAAAAGTTTTCAAAATTTAACAGTAAGAGATTTTTTGAATTATTTATTATTATCAAAAAAGGCTAATTTTAGTTTCAGTTTACTATAATATATTAAAAAATATCATCTTTTACAGAATGATATCTCCTGAACAAGTTATTTTTCATCGAACTCAATGCCCAGATCTAGTAGTAACTTCTGTGATGTCAGAAGCGACATCGACTTCTATGTTTGTTTATATAGTAGATTCAAAAGGAAATTTCGATGAAGGATTGACAAAGATTCTACCGAACTTATATAAAGCTAAACCTATCGAATTTCCATTAACTGTAAGAAAAAATCTTTATTGTCTTGTTATTGTTACAGTATGTAAAATAATATAATCATAAAAATATACATCTATTGTTTTTCTAGATTGACAGTTTTACGCTCATTCAAAAAACTGAATCTGGAAACATCATCGTCATCATTATTATATCATCAGTAGTATTTATATGTATAGTTTTATTAGCTGGATTATTAGTAAGTTGTAATTGTACTTATTTTGATGCATTATAAAATAATTCTCTTATTCCTTATATCATAATTTTGTTTCTTAACTATAAAAGTTTTTAATGAAAAAACGGCAAGGTCGTTTCAACTATGGAGAACGTTGTCGTCCAGTGTCTTTAGATGCATACAGTCTTGATAGTGTATCTGCTTATAATAGTGTTAGACGCAATAAGGGAGTACTCAGAAGTTCAAAACGAAGTTACGGTAATCCTACCTTTGAGGATTGTGTTAGTATTAATCACTGTTTCATATTTAGTTTTCATTATTCTTTGAGAAAAATAACGGTTATTGAAATCGAATTTTGTTAGAGCGCAGTACCATCGCACCCTCTAAATTTTGCGGGTCTCTCGAGTTTCTGCAATAATAATAATGATATTAGTGAAGAATTCATCACCATTCCTCAAGTCTCGTCGAACATCGACGAGCTACCTGCAGGGGCAGAGTTGAAGAATCGATATGCAAATGTGATACCTTTGCCGGAGACTCGTGTGCCACTGCAGAAAGTTAACAACGATCCGTTGACGGAGTACATAAATGCAAGTTTCATACGCGTGAGTTTATCTGAAACATTTTGTTAAAATAGGTTATAGTAAATGTTCTATATAAAATGTTCAAGTAACAGTTAAGTCTGAAACTTCATATAGGGGCCTAAAAATGCTAACAGGTACTATATAGGGTGCCAAGCGCCAACTGACAACACAGTATCAGATTTTTGGCGGATGATTTGGGAACAACAATGTAAAGTTATAATTATGCTTACGGATCTCGTAGAAAACGGTGTAGAAAAATGTACCGAATATATTCCTCCTTTGGAAGTAAGTGATTGCCATCGGCTCTTTGGGGATTACCAAGTGACACTAAAGAAGCGGGAAACCAAAGATAAATATGCGATCTCGACGCTTTACCTAAAGGTAAAGTCACTCAACAAACGACAACTAAAGATAAAAATTTAATGTAGGGACATTCAATATGTTGTCTTTGATTACAGAACTTGGAAAATAATACATTCCGCGAGGTTTCTCATATATGGTACTTGTGGCCTACAAATGGCGCACCGACAGACGGATCTGGGTTGATATCTGTTCTCTTGGAAGCGCGAGCTCTTCAACGAGGTGCTGTAGAACCGATCGTTGTACATTGTAGTCCAGGTACTGGGCGCACTGGAACATTGATTGCCCTGGACTTGGGTATAAGACAATACGAGATAACACGCACCGTAGATGTCCCGAGGGTTGTTTACACGATCCGAAGGGACCGAGCTGGAGCGGTGCAAACTAGGGAACAATACATTTTTATATACAAGGTTTATTGCATTTATTCGATCTTCGCTTTGAATATTTTATATCGAGCAGTTAAAAATTTGATTAATTTTACAGGCACTCTACCTATATGCCAGTAAGCTCGCTGGTGGAGCCATTGAATCTGCATAATTAAATAAGATTGTATGATCCAAAATAATTTACAATCATTCCATGTAAGTATTAATAGTTTTCATTAATGGACGGCAAGTAGGCGGCAAGCTTATCAGTGTGTACTATTCTATGTGATACACTCAATGTGAGTGCTAAATGTCGTCTAAATTTTTTTTATTTCTCTGATTTTTCATTGAAGCGTATGTAAAATATATTCTTAAGTAAGCACATTATTTCGGAACATACAACACGCTCTAATTTATGCATCCGTCTTGAATGTAAATTTAATATTAATTGTGTGTGTAATATTAAGAATCAGTCAAAATAAGAATAGATTCTTTTTTAGTTTCTCTAAGTATAGATATGTAAAAAATTTTTAAGTAATGGCATCTGTTTGCAATTGAATTGTTTAAAAACTATTGTTACTGTTACTGTTTTTTGTTACAATTGTTACAACTGTTAATAGGAATGCATTCCAACTGGTAAGAAATTGCTCTCTAATTTTGTAAATAGTTATATAAATAATTATGTACAAGTGGAAATGTGAAAAAAGTATTAAGATAGACTCAAGAATAAAAAACTTAATGTTATGTCATTTTGACAAATAAATATATTTCAATATAACTGTAATGAATTATATTTATTGTTATTTGTTATTATAAATCTTAATTAGAGACGTATAAAATAAACAGTATAATTTTCATATAAAAAACCAACTCCTTTATTTCCAAATAAATCATTTATACGTTTTATTGATAAGTTAATTATTTTGAAAAATAAGTAAATTTATTATGTCAAGTACATCGCCATATATTTTGAAGTGGAATAATCAAAGACTAAAAGGAAAACAATTAGTTACAATTAGTTTTTTTTAAATATTTTCAATATATTAAATTATTATTAATTTGATTAAATACATTATGATAATTATTTCATCTTATATTATATACAATTTATAATCTTCACCTTTCTATGTTTCTTACATAAATTTTTTATATTTAATACAATTTTTCCATTATGTATACACATAGACGCATACATTAGGAACACTTTCGCTTGCGTACTTGTTGATTTGATATAATTTTATTTATAAGTGTTCAGACTTTAGGCAGATAACATAACATTAACAATACACATGTGCACACAATGCGTGTCAAGCCTTGTACAAGGAATTACTGTAGTTTATTCATTTATATATTCGTTTAGCTTCTTGCCATTCGTACATTTTTAATGGTTGTACACAGTGAACTCATTTATCTTTATCACTCTCGGTACAATTAAAGTAACATTGGTGCCATTGCTCATGAAAAAACCATTTTGAAAAAAAGCTATAATTATTTAATAAAACGATTTCGAAAAAATGTAGATTAATGCTTTATTCTTGGAATCATCAACTTTTACATAATAATTATTATATTAAAAATAATGTAAAAGAAAAGTATTAAAACATTAATATACGATTCTCGCTATAATTTGAATAGGCAAGTTTTCACTGATCAAACTCTGTCTTCAACTGCTAATTGTTATAGATAAATATTGCATTTAAATTTAAACGTAAGTGTGCATAAGAAATTAATGCTTTTTTTCTGATATTTGCCTAATTGACACTTAATACTCTGATCTTTTTTCTTTCTTTGTTAACTTACACTCACACATTCACTCTTACATTCACAATGTATATATTTTACATGGTTAACAATCAGTGGACATTTTTAAAGATTTAACCGATTTACGCACATTGCAAGACCGGATGGAATCTAGTTTGACTTGGTATTTAAATTCAATACATGAATTTAATCCCAAGTCAATAGTATTTTAAAATATTTAATAATCACAATATATTTTTCTTATGAACCTTTCACGAATGTTTAAAATAAAAATGATAAGCACGAGTTTATCCAGATCAGATCCATTTACTACAACTAGAACATTATTTAAATAGAGAATTTTCTATGAATGTATGTACAATTTTATA
Source organism: Sycophaga agraensis (assembly GCA_018906755.1). Classification (NCBI taxonomy): domain Eukaryota; kingdom Metazoa; phylum Arthropoda; class Insecta; order Hymenoptera; family Pteromalidae; genus Sycophaga; species Sycophaga agraensis. Next base: position 31,202 of record JACCIE010000043.1, read on the forward strand.
TTAAATTTAATATACATTTTTTGTATATTAGGATCACTTTATCGAAATTCAATAATATACGTATATTTTCAACTTCAATATGAATTAAATAAAAATGTATTTGGCAATTTTATAATTCCAGGCATCAAATATGATGATATAGCTTCAGTTTGTTATCTTAATAAAAAATATTAAGCTTTCTATGGCACTTGGATGATGATATTTTCTGTTTAAAAAATTGAATTTAATACAGATATTTTTAAATAACATCTTAGATAAAACGAAGATTTATAGACATTGATATTAATGTTATAGAGATTAATGTAGATAATTGTGTCTCAAATGTTAAAAATAAATCTATAAAAAATTTCTGTTTATTACATCAAATAAAATCATAGTTAAAATTAAAATTAAATAAAAACAGTATTTATAAGATCGAATACATAGGTGTTAATATTGTTTAATTAAAATTCGAAATATTTTAATCTTATGTACTCGTAAAAAAAACATGTTTCCATGTATAAATAAAAAGCTATTTCATTAAAAATTCAAAAGATAATTTCTGTCAATCGACCCCATATATAAAAAATAATATAGTTCATATACTTATTTCACATAACATAATAGTTTTAGTACGATGATACCAAAGAGTAATAAAACAACACTTTTAAATATTGATGTGATTCAACAAAACCTCTATTTGAAGAAAAAGAATGATTAATAATCGATAATATTTTTACTTTTAAAAGCGACAATACTGGTTCTTAACCATATTACGTTTTATTGTAAAATTAATTTGCTTCTTTCCAAATTGATTGTAGAAACAACTTTGCATGTATAACGGAATATAAATTTGTGTATTTGACAATCATGCACATAGCCATTCATACTTAATATTTATAATCTTCCTGCAGCTTAAAACTAAAAAATTTGTTCGTTAAATCACTTTTATATGTTAAAAAAATCACGATTCTTAAATATTGAAATTCCGAAATATTTATTAAGCATAACATGGAAATGAATCTGTTTGGAAGAACTTGACTTTAAATATTATCACAAAGTCTCTAGTTAAGTTATAGTAAAGATTGTTGTTGTCAATGATTTATAAGCTTTCTTTGCATAGAATTCACAAAACTGTTAATTATAGCCAATGATAGCTATCCTGATTATACAAAATTCACATACAAAGTGATGCTCAAGTAAACTTCAAGTTTCTCTAAGAAACGCACAATTTTAACTTTCATTTAAATCTTAGGTAATTAATAAATATTTGTCTAAAAACGTTATCAAAATACTAGATTGCACAAGGAACCACTACTGAAATTGAAAAGTTATGCAGACAAATAGGATCTTAAAACTTGTCTAACATATAATCTTTGGTCATTCGCCTGAAATGCCTATGAATCATTTGACTGTCTACCATAACCAACACTTTATTAATAATAGTGTTTAATTATCATCGGAAAATTTTTCATTATAAAAAACGTTGATTGTTAACTGCACGTTGATAGAAATACGGAAAATATGAAATATTAAAAAAGTATGGTGACACACTATTTTAAAATAAAATCAATATGTACTTTGTACATAAATATTTTGTACCATTTTGAAAAAAATGATTAAAATGAATGGACATATTTGCATTGAATGCAAAAAAGATGCTTGCCAAGACACGTATCTCAGTTTGTATATTATTGCTTCATAGCAGAAAATTTTTTAATGTTAACAAAAATACTGAAATAATAGCGAGATTAAATTTGAATAAAATTTTCAGACTTGATTCAGACTCACAGTCGCTAAAAACTAGCCTTTGAAGAAAATTGCTTCAACGTATTATATAAATGAAATGACATCGCTCTTACGTGTGTGTGTATATATATATATATATATATATATATATATATATATATATAAACAGAATATCTGCATATAAAAGAGAAGTAGTGAAAGGATTAATGAAAAGTGATAAAATATAACTAAATGTAATCGTAACTATCTTAAAATAAACATAAATACGAGTGTGTAAAGAGATAAAAGTAGCTATACGAATGTAACGTTTGAATTAATTAGTTGATTGGACAACTGGCTGCAAATATAAAATTGCTAATTTAATCAGAGTCTTCTTCAATTGTTGGTGGTAACATGGCAAGGTGCTGAGGACTAAGCATTCCTCGAGAGAGTGCATACTCAGCGAGAGCACGATGACAGAAGACGTACTGATCTGGCATTTGAATACTAAAAGCTCGTTGAGCCCGTATTCTTTCGACAGTTCCTCGTATGTCAACCGTGCCTGTATCTTCAAGTCGCGATATACAAATGTCAAGGGTGCAGAAGGTTCCTGAGAGCGAGTCATAAAGTTGTTTTATCCAAAAATCTAAATATTATTTCAGTTGATTAGCAAACTTGTCCAATTTACCTGTCCTTCCGATTCCGGCACTGCAGTGAACTACTATTGGTGGTCCCCTGGGATGACCAGCCCAAGTATCACCTCTGCTTGTCAGTAACTTTGTTTGCTGCTGCCGTACAAGAGAGAGGAATAGCAGTAAAGCCTTGGCCGATTGGGGTACCCCATAATCTGGCCAAGCTGTGTACAGCATGTGGCTAACCTCCCTAGTTTCTTCAGTCTATAAAAAAGCACATAATATTTAATTACGATTATCCGTGCCCTATTAAAGAGCTTTGTTACATGAATAAATGCAATACAATAATTAAATTTATTTAATTTTCTTGCAATTTACTAGAAAATATTCATATAAGCACCTTTTATAATTTTTATGAAATCACAATACAAAAGAATTATAAGCAATATTAGATTTTGAATTAACTTTCCAGAATTTCTTACTGAGTCTTAATTATAAAAAATCTATCATTTATGCATAATTTGGCACGTAATTGGACAGTTAGATTCAAAGCAACACATAACAAAGTTATTTTTGAAAATAAATTTTAATTACAATGACCAACCTTACCTTGTTATTAGTAAGAAGAAGTTTAGATATTGTATAATCTGGATTGGTCTCCACTTCTATACTCTTAACGGTAAAGCTTCCCGCTAAAACTTGGTCACCGGGCTCTGGACCCCAGTACTGAGCGCATTTTGTACGACCACGCTCTATGACTCTAATCCATTTTAAACATGAGTCATATTAAGTATTGTGACTTTTGCCTATCCATATCGTTTCAACTTATGTACTTTAAGCTGATTAATTATATGATTTTAAGGTGATTATTCCTATACATGTTCATTTGTGATACAATGTGAGAAGTAACAATAATTTTCTGATCGAAACGTAAATTCGATTTATGCTCAAAGTTAAAGTCGAAAAATGATATCACTAATTGAATTATTCATAACTCGATGGTGATAAAAGAATTACAAATATAAAAATAGCATTACTTACCTAGTCGTCATGACTATGACGAGCGTTTGTTGCTCCCAAACCATTCGCCAAAAATCAGTGCATGTTTTAGGGAGCGGCCCTTGAGTACTGATGAATGCATTCTTCTGCTTGTATCCATCAACAAAGTTAGCGTTAATATAATCGGAGGTTTGATCGTTATCAATTTGCGACAAACATACTCGACTATGATCATAGCAAAGAACATCAGTGTATCTGTTCTTTGGTAGATTCAACTTAAGTCTGAAATAAAACGTTGTGAAAATAAGAACAATAAATCCAAAAGAATAGTATAGGGATTCGATATGTCGGCGAGACACTTACTTGGCATTGTTGAAGGAGCCCTCGGGTGGACGCTGCTTAATTTCAATGTATTCAGCGACGAGAGCGGCTCGACCCCGTGCATGGATGGTCTCGATTAGCTGCTCCATGCTGACGGCTTGAAGGCCGAGTTCCCCATGGAGACTGTCGTCGTCACTGAAGCCAGAACTTGCTGAGGAGGGCGGCTGGAGGGGCGACGGAGCCTCGTCGCCGCTGAGGCCGTTGCTGCTAGCACTACTCGCGCTGCTGAGTTCCGTTTCGGGTTTGGGGCCCGGAGGGCTATTAGGCGAGCCCGGGCTCCGTGGACTCCTCGGGCTCCTCGGTGAGTCCGTGGGGCTGCTGCGCTGACGCACCTGCTCCGGCTCGGCCATGCGTAGCTCGCAGAGCTCGGGCCCGGCCCGATTCGTCATGGATTTGAGGCAGTGCAGTAACCAGGCCTCATGGTGTACCTCCAGGCTGCCGGCCAGTCGCCGCGGCAGCGCTTCCCGCGGGATGTGCTGGCTCAGCTGAGGAATCGAAACTGTGAAGACACGCTCGCGCAGTTTCTCGCGCACGAAGAGCCTGAGGATCTTGAAAGGGGCCTTAAACCAGAGAGGCGCCGTCACAATCAAAACCTTCTTGAGTTTAGCTGGATAGCCACCCTGCATGCGCCGTTGGTCGATAGATGTGCAAGAGGACAGAAAGATAAAGATCAAAATTAAAGTCCGCAGGGGGCTCGCGTCAAGCACACATCCGAGCGGGAATCGTCGCGCCGAGTCCAATCGAGGCCGATCAATGCCCGCGCAGTAGCGCCTGATTCTGTTCGTTCATGTCCCGTGAGTGGTGATTGGCGTGGGGCCGACCACCCTGCTAGAGGAGGGCGCGTGCGCGAGCTCCTTTGCTCATCGATCGGCGCGAACTGCGCGAACTGCGCGTATCCCACCTCTAGCTGGCTACAGGCGCCTGCGCCAATATCAACTAACGCTAGACATTGTGCGATACTTACCTTTAACAAAGTCAGGATTTTCTGTGATAGGTCGTAATCAAAGTTTTGGTATTTGCTGTCGGACATGTCGTATATGAAAACAAGACCATTTTTCTGTGTTTCCTTACTTTCCAGTGCCGCGTCTAGTTGATACACAACACCCTACAAATCATTGGTACAATTCAATTAATAGTCCAATTTAATGATCCTTGTTATTGTTCATATGAATTTTTTACTGTACTTGTAAAGTTGTCTGATGGGATGTACTCTGGGGAACATGCAGATGTGCTGTAAAAATGGCTATCGCTGCTCCACTCGTATCTCGGGAAGGCTATAAAATCAAAAATATTTTATCATTTGTAAATTATTAAATATATATTCTAGTTATATAAATGAGTTTTACCAAAACTGTGAATTTTCCAGTGCGTAGCTCACTTAATAATGGTTCTTGACTTGGTTGCATTAGAGCTAGTCCTTCCCTTCGCCTAGTAGCTTCATGCTGCTCAAAAAGTGCCAAGGCCCTGGTTACTTCAAATTTTCTTGCAGATAAAAATTTTACAGCTGTGCTCCAAGACACTGGTCCAACACGACGTCCAGCTCTACATTTATTTACTGTTTCAATGAACTCCTTTGTAGCCTAAATGTACAGCATAAATTTTTATTTTTCTTATTCAGAAAATATGTAAATGATTAATTGTCTTTGAGAATCCACTTTACTCTAAATTTATCTTTAATAAAAAAACTTATTTGCAATCAAGCTGCTCTATTATATTGCAATAAAACAGATGAGATATACTTGTAGGAAACAGTAAACAAAACGTAAAACTAATAAATATAAATATTAATTTATTTAGATAGCCTTGAATAGTAAGAACTCATTTTAATATGCAACAGATGCAAGGATATTTAGATATGCTATGTTCTGTTTACATACTAAGGCCACGTATTCGAGCATGCGCATGCACATCCGAGAAATATGAAAATGCCTATGTTTACTTGCACGCGTATGTATGCGTGTGCGAAAAGGATGATATAGGCATGAAAACAATTTTTAGTACAGATAAGAATTTGATTTTTCAAATAAGTAGAAATAAACGTTTACGGGAGCCAACAGATAAACAATAATAAGATCAACAGTAACATAGGTTAGAATAAGTAATTTATATTGAAATAATTTATGTGTACTGCTAGTAAGGTTGAAACTTGTTAACAAAAACTTCATAAAACTTACTTGTTCCTGTTCAGAAGTTAAAACAGCTGCCATGTTGGTCAAAGTATTATAAAAAAAATGCTATTGACAGCAGCTAGCGCGTGCGGAGCGACGCACGGATTAAAACACGTTTCTTTTAGATTGTTTCAGATTCTACAGCCTATTGCAAACTTTTGAAGTACAGACTCCAGACCCCAAGTAGACAGCGGATGTCTGTTACATAGGATACCACATTTATAGATATGTTCAGAATTTTTTTTAAATCAATTATTTAGACATCTGATACACGTTGTATTATTAAATATATTAAATAGTGAAAATATAATTGAATGAAATAAGGCAGAAGATGTACTTTAGTAACAGCTGAGTACTTCCGATAAAATATAAAGACTTCGCGATTCAGCGGTTGTCAAATGTGGTGCACCAGATAATAATATATGAATCTTAATAAAATAATATAACATTAAACAGGAAAATTTGAATGAGTCAGATTAGCCAATAAACGCATAATTAATATTTTCAAATTATTATTAAATACTGTTATAATTTATACAATAAAAAATAGCTTCTAATTTTAAGCTATGTGGATTTGCATTTATCAGTATCTGCCGTCTGCCGGGTCACTGAACCAATAGTTTCCTCTTTCTATGTCTCTTTCTCTCTCATTCATTTGCCGCCACTTTCGTATTAATTTTGATTATAGTTATTGGTTTAAACTTAAAAATTACAAATACTTGTAAATATATTTTGATGTAATTTTAAAAATAATAGCATGAGTCAGTTCATGACTAATTAAATAAAACGATGTTACTATTATTGCCTTACAATCTACGTGCACTTTTTATCTCGTTAAAATAATTTTGTGATGTCGATGATAAATTTATAATTATCAAATTAATGTCACGAAGTAATAAAAATATCAATAAATAAATAAAACATTACTAAAATACATCTGGACATCTGTACCTTTATTCCAACACGCCACGTCCGCAGCCAAATAATAGCTGTCTAAACCATTAATCTTCAACGAATCTTAAACTGTGATGATGCACTCACGAATCAAATATCGATTGTAATTGATTTTAGACACAAAATTATAATTAAAATAACTGCGTTTTAGCCTTTGGTTCTCTACCTAACCTATTTTCTGATAAGGTTCCTATGTAAGTAAGCGAACTGCCCTTGAATCTGCTCCAACATCTGGAAAGTTTGTTGTAATGTTCTGATATAAGTGACAATGTGTCTTTACATCTTGAAAAATTCTGTTTGAATTAAATGTGTACATAGGATTAGGAAATGACTACTGATAGACTTGACTTGAATAAGATATTGAGTTTCGTTGAATTTTCAGCTTTACTTGAACTTGACGTGAGAGGGAGAGAGAAAGTATGAGAGAGATATAACCGATCATGTCACGCAGAATGCAAGTTTATTGCCCCGTGCACTTATACACTTGCAGAAGTTAAACTATAATTCTGGCCGAACTTGGAAATAATCGAGACAAAACAGGTTTAAGTTACGAAATCATACCCCATAACCTCATTGTATCCTAAAAAAATATATAAGTTGCTGCTGATTCAAACGCCAACAAATTTCTCTATGTTTCTCACTGTATAATTCTTTCGACTTATCCGTTACTGTTACTGGTTTATATAGCTGTACCGTATACAACCTATTGGCTACGGTTCAAAAAGTAAGTGTCGCTACTGTATTATGAGTTTGACTCGAATCTAAATACTCTAATATTTATCTAAATGACTTATGAAATTAAACTAAATCACTAAATCAACTATAAGAATACTTTTTTCCACTTCCTTCTTTTCCTCGCAGATTCGTATATACAGTCTCGTCAGCTCTAGAATCGTAACTATATTATATGTATCTGATCCCTGTTTGCTCTTTACATATATTTTAGTACGTTTCAGCTTCCCCTTCTACCACTTGCCACCACTATACTTTATTAGCTAGATTGGACCGTGTCAAAAAAAGAAATATTCTTGTTCTACTGATTGCTTAGTTTCACAATTGCCCAGTCAGGATACTTATTTGCAAGTACAGAATGTCACATCAAACTGGAATCAAAGGTATGACTTAAGCCATTTTGTAATAATAACACATTCAGTTGTAACCTGTAAATAAACGCTAAGAGAACTGTTTTCGCGTTTTTAAATTTCTGTGCAAGGGATCCATTGTTACTCAATTTTTTTATTTACAGCTAACGAAGCGTTGAAGAAAATTTTTGCCAAGTGTCGCGATGGAAAAGTTCGTGTTCTGAAGATTTCTATTGAAAATGGTTTGTTTACTTTTTTTTGGTTCACAAAAATATTTTCTTTATATATTACTGAGTCATAAACTTAAATAGCCAAAAATAAACAATTTTTCTGAAAATAACTCTTTCAAAAGAGTATTTTTAATTAATAAATAACTTTTTTGTATTAAATATTTATTTCTATTTGTTTTATTAAATTGATATTTTTTGATTATTGATCTAAAACTTTTTTATATCTCATCTATATTTTTTGTTATGGGTTAATTAGAATTTTTTTTAATAATTTACAGAGGAGTTAATACCATCTGCTTCATCAAAACCAGTAGGAAAATGGCAGAATGACTATGATAAAATGATCAAACCACTGGTAGAAGAAAATCAACCAGTGTATATTCTGTACCGTTTTGATTCGAAATCATCAGATTCAGGATATGATTGGCTTCTTATATCATGGTCTCCAGATACTGCACCAGTTCGACAAAAAATGTTATATGCTTCAACAAAAGCAACGTTAAAGCAAGAATTTGGAACAGCTTCTATTAAGGAAGAACTTCATGGTACAGTTCCAGAAGATATTAATTTAGAAGGATATCATAGACATAAAAGAAATGATGCAGCTCCAGCACCATTAACTACTGCAGAAGAAGAACTTGCTGAATTAAAGAAAACTAATATTCACACAGAGTACAATGTGGAAACAAGGCATCAAACTCTAAGTGGTGTTGCTTTCCCTGTAACAGATGAAGCTAAACAAGCTATAACGGACTTAGGAAAAGGAATACATGAATATGTACAACTTAAAATTGATATAGAAGAAGAGAAAATCTATTTAGTAATGGCATGTGAAATTTCTTTGGATAAATTACCTACAAAAATACCTTCAGATTCTGCTAGATATCACTTATACAATTTCAAACACACTCATGAAGGTGACTTTATGGAATGTATAGGTAAGAATTAAAGTCATATTAAGTTAATAACATGTACGAATAACTGTTCAAATATCAAGTTGAGTAATCTTTGAAATTTTGTGCAGTTTTTATTTATAGTATGCCTGGATATACCTGCAGTATAAAAGAAAGAATGTTATATTCATCATGTAAAGCTCCTTTACTTGAATTGATACAAGCTCTAGGAGTTGTTATAGTAAAGAAGGTATGAACTATTTTTCTATTATCAGTCAATTAATTATATGGAATTCCAAAAAATGGATAAATAGGGTTCAGATTCTATAACTTAATATGAGTTTTTAAAATTAAGAAATCAGAATTAATTGAAAAATACGCAAAAGTGCAGAAAAAATACTATTTTGATCATAATTTAAATGTGCAAGTTATAAGAGAAAATTTAAACAAACTTTTGATCTAGACAAAATTTACCTAATAATCAAAAGAAATTCTATTTTAAAGAATATTAAGCGAGTCTGTATCCTTCTATTATAAATTGGATTAATTAAATTTGTTTTTGTTCAAAAAAATAATGATTTGCATCACCTACCGAATATGATTAATGAAAGTAAAATAAACTTTTTATTTTGATAAAATTTTACGTGTCTGCGATTGATCGCAGTTGGAAGTGACTAGTGGTGAAGAGTTAGCAGACATGCTGGATGACCCACCTGTGAAAAAAGATACAGACAATTCAACGCCAGGAACCCCTTCGACACCTTGCGATCTGCCGAACACAATAATTCATAAGAAATCGAAACCAAAGCGATCTTGTGTTTTAAGTTAACAAACCGAATATATCGTTTTTGTCAATTTTGTCTCCTTTAAAAAGATAAAGGTAGACTTAAAATGTCCCTAATTTGTTAATGAAACTTAAAAAAACAAAATAATCGTCCAGGATTTCGAATTTCAAATTTGTGATATACTGGGAATCAGAGTAGGAAATATTATAATGACAGCCTTTACGTCTGACATATTTTTCAGAATTTAAAAATTACCAGTTTTCTAGATCTCTTTGATTAAAATAATAAATATTACGACATAGAAGAAATGTAATAACATCATAAATATCTTATGAACTATTTTTCTAAATCCTTAGAAATTTGTCTTCTTTCAAGATATTATAGTCTTTAAAACGATTAAAATATATTTCTATTAAAGTATATGTTTAATTCGAGGGTGAACTAAGTTTAAAAATCGCACAACTATAATAACGTAGATAAATTCTTATTTTAATAAAACCAGTAAAATGCTTGCATTTTAAATAGTGATATTACGTAGTTTTAGACAGCTCAGTCAGTGGGAAGGAATCAAGCGGCCAATGTAAAAGTAAACTGCAACTGCGAAAACATAGCGAAAAAAGTTTCAAACAGAACAAAAGTAGGTAAAACAATAGAGAATAGAATAAATGTTACTCAGGTAACTTTGTTATTTCCTCGGCCTTGCTGGTGATATAGATTTCAAGAGCCTCGCTTCATACTGGAAATGATAAGGTTTTTCGCGTAAAGAAAAACTCGGAAAATAAGTTTAAGTAGATTTATTAATTTCTTGCTCAAAAGTATAAAATATACATTTCTTTTTAAATTCAAAACGCATTCACACTTTACAATTCAAGATCATAAACTAAATTCAATTAAACAAATAATAATGTACAATCGGAATTAGATAAACTAAAGATCGAAAGGCGAGACTTTAACAAATCTAATGAATAACTCAAAAAGTCAAATAGTCGCGATTAAGAAATATTCTAAGCTCAGATTTACTCGTGAAATAGTCGGAATTATCAAATTTCGTGAAGACTGTTGTTCGACAAACAAAATCTTATTGTTTCAATTTTATTTGAAGCGGCCGTGACAAACTCGTACGAAAATTAACTACAGTACCGAGTACCGGATCTTCTTCAATCATCCCTTAAATAGGAACCGTTGCTAGGCGCAGTGCTAAGCATATGTGGGAAAGTCCACGAGATAGAAAACTCGGTTCAGATTTGGACCATGCTTACTAGCTCCATGTTTGATTCTCCCTCGCGTGTTGCATAGATCATGGTTTCGAAAACTCCGGTGTTGCTCAACGCTATACGATGGTTGTATGAATGTGCGACGCGTGTTGCTGTGACGCTCATCGGAGTTTGCTTGTACAAACAGTGGACGCGGAACCTGCTTGTGAGTGGACAGTACAGATGTTACACTTGATACCAATCGGACTCCATGGACGGGGTTTAAAACGTGTAATTGGTCTCGTGCTTTAGTGCTTGCCTTTGGATTAGCAGACCAATTACTATCATTCTGGTGTTAAATGGATAAATTAAAGTGCGAAAGGTCTCCACCTTCGGCCAGTTCTTGGACAGGTACAGATTACCAAATACATGCGCCGAAGAAACCGACAAATCTCGGAGAGTCCTGGAGCACCAGCTACTATTCCCCGGTCGCGCACACCTGCCCACTCGCAGGTTCGTGGTCGTCCCGTAGGGGACTCGGGCGGCTAACCTCTCGACGGTCTTTACGGAAGAGTATCGCGTAGGAAAGAGTGATAGTCACTAATCAAACACTGAGGGGCGCAGGGAAGATAACTCATTATTATTCGCGCCAGGCGGATAAAATGGTACACGCTCCCGTCTATGGGGTGGTCGTCGTCGTGCTTATTTCGGGTGTTGATGAGCTCGCAGGCATCTTCGCTTCGATTACTGCGCGGGTCGTATCTGCTCTCATTTCGACGCTGACCTTCCGCTGACCGCCGGCCCACGATGCCACAGAGCCTCCAGCCTCTGTTTATTTGTACTGGACCCCACCGCGCGCAAGGCCGTTTAAAAGATTTGTCACAATGTTGTATGTCAAAATTGGGTTCTGAATAATCGGTACCAGTACTTCTTCATTCATTGTGGACGGCTGGACCATATCGGGGGACAGTTGCTCGCATTGATCGAAAAGGCTTTTGTAAAGCTTGTGATATACGAGATAACAGTCGACTCTGTCGGTTCTGCTCTTAGTTGGATTACTGCTGCTCCATGCATGCACGTGCTCGACGCATGGTCGACTGCTCAGGTTTCACTATACGTCCCTCCAGACCTTCTCCACCGGTTACGATTACAATCAGTGGCTACGCGTAGCATTACACATGCCCTGCTCTCACCTCCCATCAATCCCATGTCCTATTCTATGCGCTTTCTCTCTTTTGCCGTCTCGCATTCTTCACGGTCTTTCTAAGTGACATTGGCACAAATTTATTAATAAACAGTAAGATCACTATACAAGAAAAATAGTATTATTCAGAAACATCGTCGGTAAAGATTATACAACATTGATTGAATGAGCTTGGTCCTGGACTATCCATATTTATGCGTTTAAATATAAAACATTTATTCAATATTGCTTCAAATTATATTATTTGCCTAGAGTTACGAGGCATATTAGGACGAACGTTTGTCGCGGTCGCTTTATAATAAAAACAATCAGTTTATTTTTCGAAAAGATTGAATCTCGAATTGTCGATTCGAATAATTAAAACTTTTAGATTTTCTTTCGGTCTTTTATGGTTTGTGTGAAAGTCTTACTTTCGAAATCTAGATTTTTACTTGTGTAGTATAATACGAATTGTATTTTTAATATTATAATTTTTAGAATTAGATTGTTTTGTCTAACGCGCATAAATTTATTAATAAACAGTGAGATTATTAAACAAGAAAAATGATATTAACCAGAAATATCGTGGGTAAAATATTACACAACATTGATTGAATGAGTTCGCTCCTAGGCTATCAATGTTTATGCATTTAAATATAAAAAATTTATTCAATTGTGTCAAATTGTATTTTTTATACAAGTGCTTATTGTATCGGTAAAGATATATTTACTAGCCACACAAATAAATTTTTTTAAAAATCTACATGTATGTATATTTTATATACACGTATTTAATTTAATTATTGTAAGCAATTATTAAATGATGCATAATATTTTTTGCTTATTTAATTTCGATTTGTTAAAAAACAACGATTTTGGAGGGATTAATAGTTAGCATTCTGCTTTTAATTAACCATTAAGGAAGATTCTAGCAATTGGTTTATTTTGTCTTGTGTATTATATGTATAAAGAGAGACCCTTAACTTACCTTATCTTTTAAAAGTTGCTTGTATAAATGAATAATATAGAAAGTAAAAATCTAGGATGCTTTCTAAGAGAAGTCTTGATTTTTACAGTAATTTTGCCATTTCCGTTAATCATTTATTATAATATAAACTTAATTATAATATAATCTTTAATTGTAGGAGCCTGTATTCATGTACAATTATTGCTATTCTTCATGAGAATGGATATGTGACAGTGAAAATTTGTAATGTTTAAGACTGATTCTGGTAATCTCCATTTGCTTTGAACTTTTATAGAACTTTTAAAATTAAAATGTGTTATAATAGAATCTACTAGTTACTGAAAATGAATATTCCAGAAAATTAAGTGTAAACAAGATTGAAAAATGTCCTAAAAAGAAGTTTTGACTTTTTATTTATTTACTCATTCAAGTTCTTTTAATAAAATTTTGAAGTAGATGGAATTGCCTAATGTAGCCATAAAAGGAATGTAAAATTAAAAGTGGAAGTCTATTTTATGTGATTTGTATTTTTTTAATACTAATAATTTTTATAACTAAACATTTCCAACATCTCTAAAGTATATTTTAAATTATAAAAATACAAAATACTTGTAATACATAAATCAATGAATATAAAATTATTCGATTTATCTTATTTAGGTATTACAATTTGCATAAGTCAGCATTACTTGCCTGGGGCTTATAAATTGTTTTACTAATAGATCAACGTCTGCTCCAGGCCTATTCTGTAATGAATTTTTCACTTGTTTTGCATGGAATCTCTGGTTTTCTTGTAATCAGACAAGCACACTTTTGTTTATAGATGTAGGATGTCATCAGCTAATGAAGCATTGTGATTGAAAACTTAATTGTATAACTTGCCAATGATACATTAAGTGTCAAATGTAATAAAAAGCTTTGCTGTAAAACTGCAACATATTTTGATAATTTTTTATTTTTATTTTTATTCCTTTGCCATATTAATTACAATTTAGGATCAATTATTGAAGATAAATCATCCAGATGGTATGTAGTAGAAATAATAATAATTAAGTTATAAATTTAAAAAACTCAATGTACATAATAGGCCTGAAGTATTCGTTAAAATCTTAGAAACTATTGTTTATCTATAATATTATTAAAAGTAAAAAATAATTTAGTTTTTAATTTTATTTTGTTTTATGTAGCTTGAAATAGATGATGGAAAGGAACTAACAGAGCCTTATTTACAAGATGAGCTACACCCCAAAGTGAATTTGTACCGACCAAAGTTTGCCAAGCCGAAAGGTCCACCAAATAGAGGTGGAAAACGTATAACAAAAGTTCAGGAAACTGAAAATGTGGAATAAAAATTTTTATATAAAAATTTTCTTTACATTTGATTTACATATATATATTAAAAACAGCAATATCATCATAAAACAGCATGGTCAAGGCATACTGTTTAGTAGCAAAATTTTTATTTGTGTAATACTATGTGGTTATTGAGTAAGATAAATAATCATTTGAAACTTTAAAAAAATATTAGTATTTAATTTAAAGAGATTTTTAATATAGTTTTTTAAGATAAACATTGCTCAATAATAATCAGGCCTATTCTGTATAAATTTTACTTATGACTTTTTGGAATGTTATTGATAAGATTTCCGATTTAAAATTAGGGACATTTTAAAAATAAATATTTCTTTGTATTTTCTAAAATTTTATCATAAAAAATGTAATTACTATTTAGAATAATATTTATTTAAGCTATGCATTGTATATGTAATTTTAATGAAATCCATAAGGGCTTAACAGCCTTGACAGATAATCGTTGCATTTTTACGATTTATTTTACAAAATATAAATTAACAATGAATAAATAAGTAATTGCAGCTTTAATTTCAATTAAAGCTAAAAAGAAACAAATTGTAAGATTTACTTATTTTATTAATATTTACAGTTTTCTGAAAAACTTCATACTAGATTAAAACTTGAAAATATATTTTTATTTAGCATATGAGTATATTAACATAAATGATTTAAATGATTCTGATAGTATAAACTAATGGACATAATTGATTTCTTTAGTATTTTCTTAACAAGTCTGCCATTTCCTTTTCTTCAATGTTATTCAAGAACTTTTGTTTTGATTCTGCAACAGCTCTAAAAGATAGGAATAGTATATATGAGGTATTTTAAAATAATATTGTTTTGATTATGTAACTTACTCATCTCGTTTTTGTTTTAACATAAATTTTTGTCTTTTCAATTCTGCTTCTTTTATGTGCGTAATTTTGAGCAAAAGGAATTTGAAACATCCATATATTGAACCAAAAAAGCTACCAAAAATTGCTCCTGATACCACTCCTTTTGGACCAAGAGGAAATTTATATAGTCCTCCTGCAAACATACCTGCAGGGGTATAATATAAAGCAGAATCATTGTTCTGATACTCTGAAATTAATGTATATGCACCACTACAATCAAAATATATTTTATAATATTATTAACTATTTATTTGTTTATATTTTTATAATCAGATTGAATAAAATGTATGTATTTACATGAAGAATGTGCAAAATGTGGATGTTTTCATTCCAAATTTTACGAATCCTTTAAAAAAAGCAGTATGCAGTTTATCTCTTAATTCTCGCTTGGCATGAAATTGACTTTTAAATTTGGTGGCTTCGTTAGTTTCAATAAAATGTATAAATGTACCTCTTGTTAACGTTATACCTCCATAAATACCTCCTATTATAAAACTTGATATACAAGTTTGAATTACCACTAGTAATGAAGGATGAATGGGTTCGATACCACTAAAAATTTTAAATGAAATTTAATAATTTGTAGTAAGTCATTAATATACAATTAAAAGCTACCTACCTCGATTGGAATAATTTTTGTAACCTTTTATATCCAGTTTCATTAGGATCTGGCAAAATGATTGATTCTTTGTTATATAAAACATTATCATATGGATTTTCCTGTTTAGAGAAGGGTATTAAGGCAGGTATAATTCCTTTCTTTATTAGCCTTACAATCATTTTGATGATATTCCACTTATGCTATATATTACTTTTCAATAACATGCTAATTTTAAGTTCTGTATACCATATTTATTATTACCAAGCCGAATTAGCTCCTAAAGTCCCAACATAATAGAAGCACACATAAATATTATGTAGGGATTTTATTCTACTAGTGATAAAATGGTTATCACGTGTTAAAATTTTTTATAAAAGAGTAATGAGTTTATCGAAACCAGAACTTAAATAACCGAATATAGATGATAAATTTAACATCAATAATATTTAATTATTTAAATTCAAAGTGATCAACGAATTGCCAAATTCGTTTAAAAATTCTTAAATAAAAAACTTTTCTATTAAAACTCTAATTTTACAATTATTCATTTAAAAGAAATGATTTTAATTTGTGTTGATCAGGAAACATTATTGGAATACTGCACCGCACTCACACAGTTGAGCGCTGCAGAATGCATATATTACGTGACGAGATCGAGAGCGCAGCTGCGAGTTGTCTCATGAAGGCTGCTCGAGAAGCAAAATCTATCGCTGGACAAGCAATCATCTATGCGTACAAGAAACCTATAAATGGTCCATGTGGCGTTGGGGGAGGGGGAGTGAGCGCAATGGCGCGAGGTTCAAATTTAATCCAATTTTTGTCCCAATCTATTTCGCCCCATGCATATAGCAACGAGTACTATTTAAGCGATGGTGTTTAAAAAACTTTTTAATATTAGCATCAAAGTACACCCATATGAGGTGACTGCTTATACTATTTGAAAAGTAGCACGTGCTCTAGCTGCCGGTAAATACGTCCAAATGGCTGTAAAATATAGGTAATTTTAGGTATAGGCTCCGATTTTCGCTTTTTTCAGGAAAACTCAGAAACCTACGAGAAACGTGCTGGTAGGTGGTGCCAGATGGTGCATATGCAGACTCAGCTTGTACGGCAAGTTATAGATTCGCACATGTGCATTGTGGTGCATTGTCAGCCAGTGAGACCGATACACATGTTGTCGCAATAGCGTATCGTAAGGATATGCGTTTGGTAAAAATGTATTGAAATTTCAAAGGTTTATTACCGCCTATATGTAAATAATTACACTAATTATTTGTTTAATTTAAGCAATTATTTTGCATTTTTCTATATTATTTTTACATGCAATATAAGTATTTAGAAAGTCGCGTCGTTAAAAAATCATAGTTAATTCTATTGATTTATATTAAAATGCAGTGGAATTTTGCAGATTCATTGCTATTATAAATAATAAAATTGATTGTTGAAATTTTGGTGGAACGATCACCTGAAAAATTTCAGATCAAACAAAATGTTTCTACGATTAGTCCAAATGAATAAAAAGGGAGTCGAATTTTAATGAATTAAAGACATGGATGAGAATGTACAGTATAGTTCTTATAAAAAAATAGACAAAATTTGAAGGTTGGAGAATGTACTATGATAGCCATAGTATAATATCAGATACTTCTAGATAATACATTGTCATACAGCAAGCTAGATCATCCTTATAATGGCCTTGATAAAATTTAGTTCAAACAACTTGACCTTAACAGATTTACAGATTTACATATCTAACTTTAGTTGGAAGCTCATCAAGGTGTTCATGTAGAAAGAAAGAATTAGGTGGATCATAGACAGCTACTGCTAGAAGAGGTGATTGAATTTCAGTTTGCAGTACTGCAAATGGGGCTGAAAAGAGTACCTGGCTTTGTATAACCACAGATTAGAGGAGGTCAACTAACCAATAGAAAGACTAATTAATAGATACATCAAGGAATTCTGCTGGTAATGGCACTAATTTTTAAAAAATTACACGCTTACCAGCTGAAGAAGTTTGTGGATAGAATTTACTAAATGCGGTATTTTTTTAAATAGCCTTAAGAGACAGGAAAGATACTGCACGGCTATGCAGTGTCCTGCAATACGCAAGATCACCACTGATGGACTCAATCAAACTCGACTCTTGCAACTGAGCGATGAATGGTCGCCGAGCCTTAGAGGATCTGCTACAGGTTCACTTATCTGATTTTTTTTATTTTTCTGTTTTTACAGCGGAGCAGAAAAATAAATATATTGAAATCCAGAAGAGCAATTGTGATTAGAGAGTGGCCGAGGTGATCACGAAGAAAAAGAGAATCAGATAGACCGTCGATACATTCGAGATCATGAACACGTCGCGCCGCTGGAGCAACCAGGAGCAGCCGAGTGCAGACGAAAGGCTCGGTGTAGGAGGATGGTGTAGCAGGCGCAGGCGCGCGTACTGGGGGTGGATTTTGGCGTAGGGGGTTAGGCCAGGGGTGGGAGAACCCCTCAGGGTGAGCGGTACGCGACACATGATACAGCACTCGTTCGGCGGAACTGAGGCAGACGAGTGCACTACAGTAGTGAGTGCGCGGGCGTACACGAGGCGGCGACTGTCTGCAGAGCGGACGTGAGGTATGAGCGACCCGGGTCACCGGCCCCTGGGGAGGAGTACCCGTAAGGACGAGGATTCATTTCGGCTCTGAGGATCAACGCGCAGTGCACCTCTCGGTGCGCCCTATTGATTGCTGTGCGCGAGCGGGTGCGCGCTGCAGCTGAGGCGTTTGCCTTACGGGGATCCACGAACCGCGGAGGCTAAATAGCTCGAGACCAACTAGCTCAGCCTGTCCACCCCTAACGACCGCCGGCTGATCGGCTTTCGAACCAGGGTAAGTTGTTTTGTTCCCTGTAACCGACCCTTGCTCATTTAGCCCTCGTTTTTGTCTGTCTTGCTGCTATATCCTTCTTCAACTTCTTACAGCAAAGCGCAGAGGCAAAAAGAGACAGAGAAGCTGATCGAATAAGCGCTCCACTCCTTAACAGTTTTTCTCGTATGTAGGTGTCTATAAGGCTGCGAATCATTTCACGTGCACATTTACTATTGGCTAAATCATTCGACTGGCTAAATCATTTCGTAATTTTAGCCTGGGCATACGAGTAATAAAATTGCCAGTATCTAGAAATCAAGTGCGTATCCCACATAGGGCCCACGAGTAGTTAGGCAATGGGGTTGCGATAGAGAGGGTCTTTCAGTCTTTGCGTTTTCTCTTGAAATTTTTCGATGCGTTGCATTTATTGTAAGTTCCCAAATAACCAAATCGAGAAACAAAGTAGGTGAACAAATTCATTTATCACGTACTATAAGCGTGTATAATATAATCAGAAAAAGAAAAATTATTTTAACGTACATAAAATTAAATACAAAATAAATAAAAGATATGACACAAATATAAAAAAAATTTGGTATGGTTTTTCTCAATGAGTATAAATAAGAAATATATGTGATTGGTAATTGATCCATCCTCGATTGTGCTATAATGATTTACCGTCAGCATTATACATTCGAGATAGCTGCGAGATAGATTCGACATCTCCCATTGAATAATTATTGTGGTGATTCATGCGTCAGTCATGTCAAGCACCTGACCCTCAGTTATAGTATAGACATTCAAATCTGTTAGTATAATAGAATATGTACTTGTATAAATTGCCTTTGAATAATCTTAATTGTTTTCATAATAAATTTATACTTATATTATTTCTACATTAAGAATAATTTTATGACAAATACGGGGCACGAATTAGCTCATTATTTATTATACTATATAATGAATTTCGATCTGTCGCACCTGTCAATTTTTTTAAAGATATCTCTCGTAAAACCTTAACGGATTTGTGACTAATTTTTTAGATTATTAAACTAATTTCGAAGAGGTAAATTAATTTTTGATCTGCTATTTATACATATAAAATAAAAATTTTATGTGTACAAATACATGCATCCATTACTAGTAACTAGTACTGAGTAATGACTTAATACAATTAAGGTGTAATAATGATTTTTAATAATTTGTATTATATATAGGTTGATTTTATTGATTTATGACTCCATTTGATTATAATTTAAGTTCTTAACTAACTTTTTGGGTACATAGTGCACGAGTTCACAAACTGTGGTAATAATGGAATTAAGCATCAATCAAACCGTTTTCTAAGAAAGCAATGTAAAGATCGTATACTTATATTCTAGAAGCAAAAACGCCCATTAAAATAATTCAATAGTAGCTATGTAAGATTAAAATATTTTAATTAGGAAATTACTAATCAATTTTGTTAGATTTTTGTTAAATCATCAAATTGTCAAAATAAAAAAAAGAAAATAATCGAAATTATCAAAAAATTAAATTGCAAAACTAGTGCTTTGATTTCATTTTCTTAACTGACGAATAAAACTATTATCGTATACAATAATAAATTCGTCTTAAACTCAACGAATACCATAATAGAATTTTATTGCATCAAGAAGTCTCTGAAGAAGCACACACACACACACACACACACACACACACACACACACACACACACACACACACACACACGTATATATGCATACAATTCATGACAACTCGTGGTAAGATCAGGGATATCTGAGCAATAGATATTTTGAATGGTATATTTTGGTACGCACATTTTGTCAGTATGTGTAAGGTCTCTCCAAATGCTACTATGGGAAATAGGATAGCACGTGTTTCATTTTCCCGATAAATTCTTGCCTGAGCGTGATGACTTCACAGACACTGGCAGTTTCAGAAAAAGACGCTGCGTTGATACCCACTTCGGATTCCCCTCAACGCCCCACCCAAAAAAATCGATAAAGACGCTTCGTAGTCCAATGCCCACATGAACCTGTTTTTTCGAGTTGTTAAAATAGTCCCCAAGTCTGCTTTGACTACATAGTTAGATGGTCGGGAAAGCACTTTTAAGATCTCGTTTGCTTTTGGTTAGATAAGGGTTCAGGGGCGTAAACTCATCGTCATGGATTATTCAATTTTCTATGTTATTCAGATTATTGTCTATGCTTTTTCAAATGTACAAGATTTTCTTTTCTGGTTCAATAGTTTATGTCAAACTCTTTGTTAAAAGTATACTTAAATTTTTCGACACTTTGCTATTTATTCATCCGACCTTATAAATAAATAATGCTAAACAATATGACAATAATAATACATATAATAATCTTAGAAAATAAATACGATTGTAAAATGAATCTGTTGTATTTTTTCTAATAATCTCGTACAGTAAATAATGATTCAAATTTATTAGCTAATGTAATATTCATCTATGAAATTTTAAATTAATAAATTATTCTTTATTGCACAAAACTGAAATTGTGCGAGTAAAATTTGTAAAGATACTAATAACTATTTAGTAAATTCTGAAATTTCGGAAGAGTTGAGAGTTTGCCTTGTTTAATAGAACCCTTTTTTAATAAACAATTGCAGCAATTACTAATATTTCAATTAAATCTTCGTTTTAGTCCTCACGTGACACAAGTAACCCCTAAAATAAGTGTGTGTGTGTGTGTGTGTGTGTGTGTGTGTGTGCGCGCGCGATAATTTTTTTTAATATTTAATATTAAATTATATCATTTTATTGAATCATATAATATATTACTATTTATTTAACTGTTGCATTATATTCTATTAATTTACTACTTCATTAATAAAATTGATTACTTATAAAAATAACGTAATTCACGATTCTATACTATAATCGAAACTTCAATTACTGTTAATTGTTTAAAAGTCATGTTATTTTTTATTAAAAATTCTGTATCAGTAAGTAACAATGAACAATATAATGCAAGGTATGATAATCGATAATATTAAAAATTTCATAATTAGGATAGATATTGATTTTTAAAATTGACTACTGAAACATCTATTTCAATTAGCAGACTATTCTTATTGCAGTTAAAAATTAATCAGTATGCATGTAATTAAACTTAACTTTAAAACTGCAAAACTCTCTGATGAAAAACTTTTAAATGAAATGAACGTAGACATAACATATGCAGTGATTAAGTTTTGGGTGCATAGGCCTCAGCGGGATTCAGCTACTGGACGGGCCAGCGGGTAGGGAGCCACAACACGGGATCGTCGTCGTGTCCCTTCTGGGCGCATGGGGGCGCGAGCCCTCCGGAATCGATCGACGCGCCCTGCGCCACGACCTCTGCACCGGCCACACGCTCAAGAAGCGGTGGCTGCAAACCAGTGAACGCCCTCACGCGTGCACCTTAACCATCGGGGCTCCATCAGTGGCGCTATATGTACGAGGTGACCCCGTTCTCGTCTACGACCACCTGCGGTCCCCTCACGCGAGCCGAGCAGCCACTGACCTCAATGCGCGCATCCTCCCCAGCCCTGGAAAAACTCAATCTAAAATGGAAATCCTGGATCTGGGTCGCACTGTTATCTTTCTGAGAGCTTCTTGTTCATAAACGTCTTGAATGGATGTTCACGCGATCATTCAATGTTCGATGAGTTCTGTGCTTACCCCACAATGCTACAGCACAATAGCAGATTTGCGTACTGCAATCTGGGACTATTCAACAAATTCTAACGAAAATTTTTGTGTAAATTAAATTTATGCTGTTCTGCTCACTTGCTAGTAGTAGACATATTGTCTGGGTCAGACAAACATATTACGTCTCTTGACTCTCTCACAAATAATTTGTACATTGTAAATGTTGATTTTTATAGAACACTTTAAGAATTAATAAATATAAAAATAATTTATTGGATTCTTACATGCAATAAGAATATGATTTCAATTCTGTTTAGTAAAAACAAAAATATGGAGTAATTGTAGTTAAAACTAACATTTATAATGTTAGATAACGTGCATTATATTTATAGTATAATGATATTAGAAACATAATAATAATACATTCTTTGCATATTCACCCCCAATTTTAGTTTAGTAAACAACGATATCATGAAAAGGGTGTCAAATGCCAAATTGCCATTGATTTCCACATATGCTACTCCCCTTATCAGACATTGCGGGAAAATTTGTATGAGGGTGCGAGTGTGGGAGTCTATTGCAATTGTATCACCGAAGCGACCCATTTGAATCATGTCAATTTACCTTGAGATCGTACTCAAGCTTGCGCTCAGATTAGTGCTTGTTGCTATACATTATCTTCACTGACTCCATTTCTCTGATCTTTTTGTTGTTAAATTTTTTTTAATAAAATAACATTTTTTTTTATTTTTGTTTATACTGTTAAAAATAATATTATGTAATGATTGGTACAAGTCTGTGAGTGTCAATTATAGTTATATACGAGTGCAAGTCGATTGGATTGCCGTATGTGGTAAAAAAATCAGAAAAATACCATATCAAAAATATCAAAATATCATAATATGAAATATCGGATTCTTTAAAACATTATATTCCCGTTGTTTACAGAAATGTAGAAGACAATTTTAATTTTCCACTTTAAAATTTTCATTTTGAGGTGCACAGATTAGCGCAGAGCAACAAGTCAGTGCGAAGTATACTTATATATGTATCTTGTATCCATGCTGCCGCGTATGTCACTCTTCGCCATACTCGAAAATATTTGAATGTATATGAGTAGCCCAAACAGCAGCCAATGGTCAACCAAGATGATTAAACATATCTTTAACACTCTATTTTTTAATTCGAAAGACTACGGGTCCTTAATTACGGCAAAAGTTGTATTACTCTAAAGGATTCCAATTCGATATTACCATAGGTGATTATATTTTTTGAATACTCAAATTTCTTTTAGATTTTTCATTACTTTTCGTACATACATGTTTAATTTTTTCCACATTTCTAATCGTTGTCTATTCTCATTCGTTCTTTATCTTCTCATATTTATTCTATATACTTATGTTACTTATACGAATAAGCATATACCTATAAACTAGTATGCTTTATAATCCATTTTATCGCCATTTCCTACTTTATGTTATATAATTCATGTAGTATTTTATTTGTCTACTAATTTTTATTACATTTTTACTTTTTACAAAAACTCTTGTACAATTTTTTTCGTATTTAACATAACACAAAGTTTGTGCCACAAAATTAAATTAAAATTAAAACATAGATTTATGTTTACCTCGAGGTTTTATTTAACACGATATTACATTGCTATAAAAAAAAATTAAAAATATCATACAATATTTTGTAGATCAACTTTTAGTGATAAAATTTCACATATCTACATGTAAGAGTACTAAAACGGTTTACTGATTTAAACATTCTGAATAATATTAACATAATCCAATATGCACATACAGTTTCCAACCATTATACTATTCGATGTGTTATATTGTAAGCGAACGTCAATTTATATGGTTGTCAAGCTCGTTAGGTGCTGTAATTAAAGAGTAATATTACGATTTAGATAAAACAGTTATACTTTGATATTGTTATACTCAATTGCGTTATACACGACTTTCTCAAAGGAAAAGAATGCGTCTATGAGATACGCGTAAATTCATTCCTTTAGAGGAACATTTAAAAGTATCAGCATCGTTTGAAACATAAGAAACATAATTTTAAATAAAATCGTCCAATAAATATTAATTTTGAAAATTTTGTTGATCACATTTTGTCCTCGGTTGTCTTTTGTCTATCATATAAATATCTTGAAGTTGGATTAATATTTATACTTTTCTTTGAATTGTAAGATGTAACAATTTATCTTAAGTAGACTAATTGAGACGTCTGAAAAATTAATGTGTAAAAATATATTCTACATTAAAATTGTTTCATTCAATTAAAACTTACCTAACTACATAAAAGTGTCGTTATTTTTCGTTAAAGTAATTCCACTGTTACAAAAATATTTTTTTTATATATTATAACAAAAGTTCTGGAATGCATTAGTAGCATTAACTGCACATCCTCGTATAGGCCGTCTGCTTGTTGACATGTAATGGGGTGGCCCTTTGGCCACGCAACATACGAAACGTAATGGCTTACTGTTCAGCTATTGAGCTACGAGTTGGTCTTGACAGTGGCTGATATCGACCTGTAAGGGGATCAGGAATTTCGAGAGGTCATGTGCTGCAGCATAATAATTAAATCAATATTTAATTAGGAAATACAGGCCGGTCTGAATGCTATTGCATGTCGTCACAAAGCGTTTGTCAGGAATATGTACATTATATAAAATATATTTCAATTTTAACGTAAAGCATATAAATCTCATTCGAATTTCCAATCATAATATAATAGCTATACTACGAACGCAGCTGTTCAGTCTTATTTCATAAACGGTTGAATCTCTTCATGAGTTCATGCCGATGTTAACTCGGATGTATGTTTTTAGATTTAAACTAATTAGACTAATCTTAAGCAATCTTTCTGGTATAACATAATCAGAATACTAGTTAAATGGTACTTAACTTGCAATATATATATATATATATGTATGATTCGTATAAACAAACAGTTTCTGATATTTAAATATAAATCATTGAATAAATGTATCTGAAATGAATATGAAATGTTAAGTAGTAGTTGCTGCAAATAAAAAAGTGGTTATTATTTTACAGGAGCACTGCTTTTCAACAGACCATTTTAGAAGTTTTAGCTCACTATAAAGCTTGGAGTGAACAATAACATGTCTCCAATGTGCATATATAGTATATTCATAAATCTATTCTAATATACAAATATTTTTGTCGCTGGAATTTTCTGGATGGAAATTTTAGTTGATTGTTAGTTGATATGAATTGCAAAAGAAAGTTATGGTGACGTTCTTTTTATCACCTAAAAACTGAGATCTTTTATTGTTAAATATATATATATATAGTTTTTGGTTCATTCATAGGCAATTTACAGTCTACGAAATAAAATGAACTTTAATAATATTATAATTATTACATCAGGCACCTCTGTCGGTTTTAGAACTTCTCTTTCGATGCAAGTCCTAGTTAACGAAAGTGGAAAATTTGAGTGAATCATCAGTTCAAATTCTGTTTCTTTTTAGTTTCAATACATAGATTATTTCTAACAATTGCTACTGTTATTATTATTATTATTATGATAAAAAGTGTAATATATTTTATATATTTAATATAATTTATGTTTCAGCAATATGAAGCTTGATTTCATAGACAGAGAGAAAGGCTTAGAGCTGTTTGGTAAGTTCATACGTACAAAGAATGTTGAGCATCTACAGGGAGAACGAAAAAGAGCTGAGCCTGAACAGGTTTTTTCCGGCGGCTCAAAACCGAAACTACAGGTGAGCTATTTGTTGAGTTACATGTAGAAGTATACCTAACTTAATAAATATAGAATATATTACGTCAACGTAATATAACTGCAGTTTCTAATAGTTAAGATATACAATATAAAAAAGACAATTGCTCGAGCAATTGCTCAAGGCGAAATTTCGGAAAATAGTATTATCTATCGTAACATTTGGAACATCAATAGTTTAAAAAATTTTATTTAATGCATGATAACATTAATACGAAAAAATCTTCTGGACTAGCTAATTGAATCTAATTCCGTTTTCTTCTTCTAACTTAATATTTCATAGTGTTATGCTATAATTAATACATATTTCATATAATTATAAGTCATACGTCAAATTTTCTCGCGTCGAGTGCGTGTACTTGAAATTTTCTGTTTTGTCCGAAGCTCTGCATTACAAATGTAAATATGATTTATTTTCCTTATTTTATCAAGAAGTATAGTCTATATATCAAGTTTGTTTTTGTTTTCTTATAATTTTGTAAATAAATTCGTCGTAGGATAATGTCTTACTCTCGTAAGTTATTGTTAAATGTGGTCATATTCAATGTTATATTTAAGCTAAAAATGTCACTATCTGGTTATAAATTGTATTGGGGCCTTTGTACCTTGGAATTTTGTAATAATGAGTATGTCATGTATCTCCATTGTCATGTATGCACATCTGCCATTGAATTTTGATATTAAATTGCTAAACGATAATACAAGTATAGATCTTCCTAGCTTCTCTTGCTCTCCTATACATCCTTTTTTACGTGCAACGCACTCTTTTTTTCTTGAAAAATTTCATTATTATGTCGTGGAGTAGTTTCGAGTATTTGCGCTGATTTTATAGTTATATTTTACCGTAGAGTTTTTTAGCGATGGTTGAAAGGTATCAATAACACCATCTACCTCTATTTTACCAGCACTACCATCGTGATTTGCTTCACATTTTCACTCGTGAGTTTCGTATCAAGCATAATAATCATTTGTATCATCTTTGCTATCCCATGCATTTATTCTATACAGAAATTTCTATACTCCATTCTCCAATTCTATACTCCATTTTACGATGATATCTAAGATTTTATCTGAATATTTTCCAATGAATAATTTAATGCCTAGAAGTAAATAAAATCCACTCTTGAACTATGATTCGTTTTTTGGAAATCAAGTTTGTACATTCGACTTTTTTTTTCTCGAACAGTTTTACAAATCACAATGTTTCACAATGAATTTTACGATATTATAATATAAATTGATGTTGAAACTCTTGACAATAATTATGTATTCACAAAAATAGTTTATGTTTTGCAAACCATTCTCAGTTAATCGTATAACATATACGAAACAGCGATTATGATCATATTTGTTAATGCTCCATTGGAGCATTATAATTCGTCAATTTAACTGTATCATTAAACTTAACACTTAAAGTATCAAACGTAAGTATAAAAACTAAAGAAAAATACAAAAAAATCGATTTTTGTTCGATCACTAAGTCTAACGAGAGAGAAGCATGAAAGGTGCCGTTCTAATAAGAACAATTTTAAGGGAAAAGAACCATTGATATGAAAAGTGAATGTACGAGTTTGAGTGTATAATTTATGAAGCTATACGAGGACTCACTATTGGAATTAAATTGTACATTCTATTTAATTGTAGAAGTGCCTGACGACTCTGGATCTGACATCCCTTGGCGTGGGATCGTGCGTTGGAACAGGGATGTATCTCGTCGCCGGAATGGTTGCGCGAAGATATGCCGGCCCCGGTGTTATCATCTCCTTCGTAATAGCAGCCGTTGCATCCATATTTTCCGGTAAGTTTGTGTGCGCATTAGTGCAAAGCATTATCGGTGTATAGTATCTCATTTATTTTCTGCACAATGAAAATAATTTTTCAAAATGTTTTTATTTCAAATCATGTTAGGCATATTTTATAAGTAAATATAAAAATGATGCGCTTATATTATTAAATTCTACAAACTTATTATGTAAAATAACAAGTATTTTGTTTCCACTGCCCTTGCTCGGTATTGATTAAAAAATAAATTATTGAATCATGATTATGCCTATGTGACAGATTTGTTTTCTAAAGTTCCATTATTTTAATTTTTTATCGATATGTATTGAATTACATTATTTTGTATAATCTTATGAGAAATTTCTCATAAATAAATATTTAATACAATATTGAATTTAACGTTTTATTACAGGAGCCTGTTACGCCGAGTTTGGAGTAAGAGTGCCTCATACGACTGGCAGTGCGTACATGTACAGTTACGTGACTGTAGGCGAATTAATAGCATTCATCATTGGTTGGAATATGGTGTTGGAGTATCTTATAGGTACAAGCGCTTGTGCCTGCGCCCTCAGCGCGTGCCTTGACGCCCTAGCCAACGGAGCCATCTCCGGTGCTAGCAGTGGCACCTACGGCACTATTTTCGGTAAGTACTACTTCGTTCTTATTTGGAAATATGATTTGTAATAAAAGGTCTAAGTTTTCTTGGACGAAAAATTCTTTGCTCCAGATTATTTGATAGAATAATTAGATTTCGTAGGAGATGCAAATAAGTTTGCAGGACTCTGATGCAATTGAGTTTTCATGTCATTAACTCACATCATTTTATTAATACTGTAATTGTTTTCTATAAAAGGATGTATTATTCAGAAAAATTAAATTACAATTGAAGTAGTAATCACTAATAGTAAATATTATTCTTTGAATATAAGTCGTGTTAATCCACTGACAATTATAGGTTCGTTCAAACTTTTTCATAGCCTTGGATACGAGCTTGGATATCCAACTGGACTATTGAAGTAGCAGATATTCTATAACGAATGCAATTATTTTCGTTGACGGACAAATTAAGAGATAACATTAGCTTTTTACTGTTTTTTCAATGGCTATATGCTACAAATTTAAATGCCTAATAGTAATATATTAAAAAATTTGTCTTCTGTTACTGTTTTCATTCGTTACGTCATATTTATTTTGTTTATTTAAAATACATTAACTTAAAAATTAATTCATTAAAATAATACATTAAATTAAAAAACTATGCCAGAGTAGCAATAAATAAACCTACACTTAAGTATATTGCTATTCCATACTCGATTCCATACTTGGATTTATAGTGTTATTAGCTATATAATCTGATGCATAAGGAAAACAAATATGCATCCTTCTAAATATTGAAGTTTTGTCGCGGCTGCAGTACAATTCACAAAAGTATTTGCGGAGTCATTTTTTAGTAAAACTAATAAACATTTATTATTGATTAATTTCACAAATCGCTTGTTGCTTATAAAATCGAAAGGGTTGTTTGCATGGGTGCATCGAAGCGGACGAGTTCAAGCTGTACAAACCCCATCGATCCGTCTGTCAAAGTACCCACAAAATTATTATCTATCTTCATGCATGTGTATTGCTTCAAGACTGCGAAAATATACTATGATTTTTTACAAGCATGTTTTATTTCTTTTCCATGACAACAATTAATAATTTTATAAATCGCTGCAATAATGACTAGTAGCTACCGTTTACATAAAAACAATATTTCAACCGCACAACAAAAAAGCTATTTCATTCCTCTGGCAGGATGACACTAGTGTCATTTTGAGCGAGGTTGTCGCTATACCAAATACAAGATTGTGCACATAATTAAAAATTATATTTGTGGAGGCAAAAATACTAGAAAGGAAACAATTGAAACCCTCGATAAATATTATCGAGTTGTATTTAGTCGTAAACTATTGTAGAACAACATTTTAATTAATCCTGATTGTGTAACGTCAAGCAATTTACCCAAAATTTATACATGAACATATAGAAATGCAGAAAGGTACGGCCGAAGTAAACAATGACAGGTGTAGGTTGTTACGTACGCGCTGCTCCCTCTGCTGCCGGGGCGAAGGCTGGAGGCAGCGGCGCGCGTCCCCGCTCGTGGACCGAGCGCGTGAGTGTGATGAGTGCGTCGGTGGCGGGGGGGGGGGGGGGTCGAACTCTCGACAGGAGCTGGAGGCTGGAGGAGTGGCGAGGCGACTGAAGCACCAGGTTGCGATCGAAGTAGATACTTTATTGAACCTCGACTGCGTGTATCGTCGGGAGAGAAGAGGCGGCGCTCCGGCGTATCGTTCGAGCGCGAAGTTGACAGACTAGCCGCCCGCGTTACAATCAGCCCCGATTCCTGTCCCCGTTACCATTTATAGCGGCTTCCCGTCGCTCTTCCCCACCTCCGGTCTGCCGAATTCCCCGTATCTCTCCGTTTGGAGTTGCTGATCTTGCGTCTGCTCCGGGCGCCTTCCTGTTGCCAGGCCGCGTCGGCCCGAGGCCTCGAGTTTTCGTCGATCGGCGGATACCCGAGCTACCGATTTCGCGGCTTAGCTCCGAGCTTCCGGTCGCTTTGGCCCGGTTGCTTGCGGGGCCCGCCGCTTTTCCCCGATCAGCGGATATCGGATCTGCTGCCTTCGCGTCTCCGCCGAGGCTCGGCCGAAGGTGACCCCGCGCTACGAGTGCGGGAGGCTCTCGAGTTCCCCGCGACAGCGGATACCAGAGCCGCTGCCTCCGCAGCTCCGTCGCGGTTCGGCCGAAGGTGACCCCGCGCTACGAGTGCGGGGCCCCCGAATTCCCCGCGACAGCGGATGTCGGAGCCGCTGCCTTCGCGGATCCGCTGCGTATCGCGCCGAAGGTGTGTACGTAACAAGGTACATTGCGCGACTATTTTCAATCTGGGTCAAGTACGCGAAGGATCTGCTTCGAGGGACACCTATTTCCGTTAACTTCGACAATCTATAAATCTGCGATATTCTGATTTTAATAGGATTTATTTTGGTGCAAAAACGCCTCATAATTAAGTTGACCGAATTATTAACGAATTGAGGTGGTTAATAAAATCAGAGAGGGGTTAAAAAAATTGTTCGTAATGTGCTGATGTCTTGTGACTTTAGCTTTGGCGAAAGGGCAACTTACCATTATTTTATTAGATAAGGTACAATTAGAGATAGCGCAGGTAACAGTTGAAAAAAATAAACAAAGTATAAACTTTCGAATAATTTTATAGATGTGATAAAAATAAGTATACGCGTATTATAGGATATATTTTACTATGTACGCAAGCCGAAAATGAAGTAAATTTATACAAGTACAATACAGTCATTATTTAGTTACTCTCGGTTTATAAAAATTATTGATGTTCGCTTAGACGTGTAAGTTCGTAAGCCAGTATCGTACTAGGACATTTAACAATTCTCAACAGCACTTATTTATTTGTTTTAAATAGATACCTATTATCCTTGAATAATATTGAAGTTAATAGAAAATAAACGATAATGATTTATAAGATTATATTGTACACAATAAATTACACAATAATAAATATAACTAAATTTTGTCTTTCAATTCGCTCTCGCAGGCCGACCACCAGATTTTCTCGCTTTTGTGATTACATTATTAATGATGCTGTTAATGGCAGCTGGGGTTAAGAAGTCTCTTATATTCAACAACATTCTCAATGCAGTTAATCTCGCTGTTTGGGTCTTCATTATGGCAGCAGGAATGTTTTACATTGACTCAAGCAACTGGTCCGAGCACCGGGGTTTTCTGCCGTATGGATGGAGTGGAGTAAGTAATCTTACATTATTCTTGTATATTACGTAATATAGTTTATATAAGTTATTATTATTTAACTTTGTGGGAAAATATCAGAATAATTTGCCAATGTGATCCGTACATTAAGCTGATTTATATTTTTTCAATAATTTTGGTGTTCGGAACATGTGAAATGGGTTTCCTCATTGCAAAATTTTCATTTGCAGTCGCGAAATGCATTAGATTGCTCAGTGAGAGAATGTCATTTGTCAAAATTTTTTTATTTAAGTTTTGTTCTCGTGGCATGATTGAATTTTCAACTTCATTTTGTACAGGTTACAGTGTTTACGCCCTTCCCCTGCAATGGCAGCCCTAGCTTTTTAAATCCAAAACTTTTAAAAGTGGAAAACAACGACAGCCCTTTACTCATTCGTTTTAAAATAAATTATATCTTAGATCAGGTACTATAAGAATTTCTAACACATGGTTTTTTTAATAAACCATGTATAACTATTATCGGTAGGAGTTTTTATTTTTAAAATTTTTAATTTTTAAAATACTGCTATTAACTGATTATATGATGACTCCTCACAGTTTCATGAATCTAATTCCTATTTAATTTAACATATTTCAGTGTACTTTTTACACTTTTTACTACTCTGATCTTTTGAATTTTATGGCAGCTTGTATATCAACTGCCTCGTCTTGTTAAGATATGAATGTACTCTGTTTTGTAAGAAATCCTGATATTGTATGTAATAGGTTATGCTCACCTTATATTATGAACCATTAGATTCTTCGATATTTGATAACAAGTTTGTTGTAATAAGCAAATGCCTGTTCCATACTTTTTACATTTATAAAGCGTTTGATCATGTATGGTCCATAATGCAAATCGACTGTGAACTTGTATTAGTTATTCTAATGTCTGAGTAACATTATCTCACTTAATAGCCCTTGTAAACATTTTAGTTTTGATTTCAGTATTTTGGTATGTTTATGTTTTTACGACACACTAAGTCTGAATACGACTAATTCAAATAAATATTTTAAAAGAAAATTCTTGAATGCTCAACAATTATGTATTTTATGCAGGACCCATAATATAAAGAATATTTTATAATATTTATATATTTAATAATATTTATATATTATTATATAATATTAATAATAATATTTATAATAATATTTAATAATATTATTTTTTAATAATATTTATATATTATATTTAATAATATTTATATATTTGATAATATTTTGGTTTTAATAAGCACTTGCTAATAAAGATGAGGATACATTTCTTGGACGAAAATTATGTGATAATTGACGGCAATTGCCCTGTAGGTGTTTACAGGAGCCGCCACATGCTTCTATGCTTTCATAGGATTTGACATAATTGCAACAACAGGTGAAGAGGCAACGAATCCTAAAAAGAGCATTCCCTTGGCGATAGTTTCATCACTGGTCATTATATTAATTGCATACGTTACCAGCAGTATGGTTCTCACCCTCATTGGTGAGTAACCTCTCCGTGCAAACTTATTTAAACATTCGTTTGTTAATAATCCTAGCTTTAATTTATCGAGTTTTTGTAAATTAAAAAATTTATTAATTCAAAATATATACAGTCATTATTTATATATTGGCTTGATATCAATGTTGAATTGCAGTTCCATACGATGAAGTAGATCAGGACTCAGCACTCGTTGAGATGTTCGGCAAAGTTGACGCCTATAAGTGCAAGTACATTGTAGCAGTAGGGGCCCTCGCTGGGCTTACTGTTTCCATGTTCGGCAGCATGTTTCCGATGCCAAGAATAGTCTACGCTATGGCCCAGGATGGGCTCATCTTCCGGTATTAACCATAGACTACAGTTTTCTAATTAAATTGATTTTCTTATCGTTGTCTTCTACTAATAAAGATGAACTACATTTCAGGTCTCTAAGTCAAATATGGCCTTTGACAGGAACTCCGGCACTGGCAACCTTTACTTCTGGATTGTGTGCCGCCTTCGCTGCGCTTCTTATTCAACTCGAGGTGCTTGTGGAGATGATGTCTATCGGTAAGACCTTATATCTTGATCTTCCTGATATTTATTCTTATTTAACAGACTAAACTGTAGAATAAAAATAGGCATACTAAAAATAGCTAACATATGTAAAATAGATATACATATAATCCCTTCAGAACAATTCAGTTTCGAAAGTTCGATACAATTTTGGCATAAATGCACTGTATTAAATGAATATTTCCTTAATAACGACGATACTGATGTGAAATAATAAAAATTTTTTTTTAATTTATCTTATTTTTGTTGCACAGTGTAGTAAAACATTGAACCATTTATCTAGCGTATAGTGTATATAATGCACCAATTATGTAAATATAAGTTCCGGTTAAAGATATTTAATTGAATAGTTTTGTATTTCTCATGATTGATACTTAGCAAAATTAAGTATATAAGAATGTCGTAAATGCAGGTACTCTGCTGGCATACACCCTGGTGTCTACTTGTGTTCTCATTCTACGCTACCAGCCACATACAACGAATTTGGTAGAACTGTTGCCGCAGAGTCTACGCACTCCGTGCCGCTCTCCGTGTAAGGACCCACAAAGCAATGGGCAAACTGGCAATTATGGAAAGGAGTTACATCCCGATCAACTGGCGTCCGCTCTTACTACTGCTCAAAACCAGTCTGAATCGACAACCAATGGCCAACGTATTATGGCTAGTCATCTTTATTTATTTTTTCTTATTAATAACCTTTTTCCCCGCTACACACATCGTAATTGATCACGTTTAAAACTGGTTGATTAAACTGATTAATATAGAGAACTTATAAGCATAGACATGTTAAAAATTGTGCACTGATACTGTTCTATACAAACTTTACGAATACAAAAAAATTGAAAAAATTATATTTCAAATTAATGGAGAAAAGATATAAAAGATGAAATATAAAAATGCAAAATTGAATATGAACTTCGTTTGGCAGGTGCGAAAGGTACGAAGGGCGAATAGCTCATCACCAGACTCGGACGATACGTATGGAGGCGAAGAAGACGAGATTGGACTTGGCAAGGATGATCAATATCTCGTGAGCGATAGAACTGAAAATAAATTTTATGGTAGTGTACATGCCGCAGCTGCTGGCTCTAGCTGTGGAAGTGCCCATCAGTATCCTACGAGTACTCCTATTATCGGCCCACCCCTGAATTATCTACAACGTAGATTACAGGTAAGCGCCAACATTCTGATGTATCCTTCGTATCATGGCTCGTTCAATATGATCTTGCGCGCGAATTGCTAGCCTGGCTTGACTGAGTTTTGTGGCCATTTGATGGACTCGTTGATGGAAGTGTAGGCGATTAGTGACGGCATTAACAATCCATCGTTCGGTTGTTTGCTCGATTCGGTTGAAGAGAATTTTAGGATGTCGTGTTGCTCTACACGCGGTGATCACGATAACGCGAGTGGAACGTATATCCGTTATCTGTTCTCTTGGCTCTCCTTGAGTTGACGGGTACCAATTCCTAGCACCGGAACTTATGGGTAAGATACTGTGGTCGGATGCATGTGATATGTTGTACTATCATCGTGGTATTAAGGCAGGGTTTCCTTCGTCTTCCAAACGATTACGCATCCGATCGTTCTATATTATGTATTATTCCCGTGGGCTCGGACAGTGCAATGAATTGAAATGCTACAGCTTTAGCAAGTCTTCACTGGTCCTTACCGTAGCAGCCCAGACTTGTGTAGTAAATAATAAAATTGCTCAAGCTTACCTAGTTCTTTCGCTTGCGGTATAGTAAAATGGCGACATATATAAAAGAGAAGTTAATGCAAATTTATTTTTCTTTTAGGCAGCCCAATATCTATGTCCGAATATCTTTCCGTGGGTGGATAGAGGTCCGGCGACGGAAGCATCCGGACATTACGTGATGAAACTCGTTGGAATTTTGTACCTCCTTATTCTTGTATTTGATTTGATTATTGTTTGTGCAATGGGTGAGTATTTATTTTAAATGTATTAATATAAGTAAGGATTTCATTTAATTTGTGTAAATTACAAAAAACAGTTGCAATTTTCCTAAAAATTAATTAATAAAATGTTGATTGCGAGATATAAAGAAATTCCTTAATAGTATTTGGACCTTGAATAAGTTGTCGCTATTTTTTACGAAATAAAAGTTTTATTTAAAATGTAAGGAATAACAATATTTCATTCAAAGTATTGTTCATCTCGAGAGACAACTTATTCCCATTTTTTTTTTGTAGTACATAAATTCGAAGTCGAAAAAACGACGTCTTATGATGCTATCTAAGCTAGGCCACGTGCTATCGAAATCGGAAGGTGTCATGTTGGGTGATTATGGCGGATGGGATAGAACTGTCCATTGAAACGTTTTCAGATAGGTTTTCATTGGTTTTGCAACATAAGACCGAGCGTTATCGTGTAACAAAATCACTTTTTTGTATCTCTGTTCATCTAGCGATCGCTTTTCGTTTAGAGTTCGACTCAAACGCATCAATTGAAGTCGATAGCTATGCCTCATGTTAGTCTCATTCTATTTGAATAGCTCATAATAAATTTAATAAATATCAAGTACAGAGAAGAAGCTTCGAACCATAGATATTTGGTTTTGCAGACGATAATAATAAATGGACGGGATGACTCCACGATTTTCTATACTTTGAATTATCGTAGTAAATCGACTTTTTATCGCCTATAACGATATGATGCAAGCAACCTTTTCTTTTATGCTACTGAAGTTTAGTTTAGGCATGACAAAATGTTGTTTGCTGAGATTAAGTAAATCTTTCATTTCTTGTTTATCAAATTTTTGAGAAAAACAGAGCGAGAACTTATTAAAGGTCATAATATAACCTAGTATCTAGGATTATAATATATCTAAAATAAAAGAATTTATATTGCAAATATCTTTTTCACCATGATTTAAATGTTCAAGGTCTAAACTAACAAATTAATTCAACTGGGCATTACACAAGTTAATCTATTTTACACAACTACCTATTGTATTCATTAAATATTAATTTAAATGTTAATATGTAACCAAGTATAGTATATACATTTGCCTCTAAATCATATGATGCGAATTTATTATTTTAATAACTATGCAGAAAAAATTGCAAAAAATGATTGTGTATTGCGGTATCAGTAAATATAGAAATATGCACGTATTTTCGATATGACAAAGTATAGTCAAAGATTTATTTATTTAAATATTTTAAAGTTTTACCAAAAAATATACTTATCTTTAATATTTTCAAATCCTTTTAATATGTAAAGTTAAATAGCAATTATATATTTAAATATACGTTATTTATATTACCATAACCTCTTTGGAGTCAAATTAAATATTTTTAATTAAAAATTTGTATGTGTAATCATTAATTTTCAATAAATAGGTAATATGGGAGGCTTCACGAAATTCCTGTTATTTGTTTTATTTTTCGCCATGATTGGTATACTTCTTGCAATTAGTAGAAAGCCACAAAACAGGTAAGATTGAGTATATCTTCAACTTAATCTAATTTCTATTTAAATTTTCAAAATGGCTATGATCAATTAAAAAAATTATAACTAAAATTATTGAAAATTATTATTAAATATTAAATAATTATTTTCTACTAGGAGCAACTTGATGTTTATGACACCGGGACTTCCATTCGTGCCAGCGATAGCCGTTACTGTTAATATATACCTTATCTTCAAGTTGAGCATCCTCACACTTGTGAGATTCACAATATGGATGACGTTGGGTAGGCGTACATTTTCGTTGATATAAAATACGAATTGACGAAAATTGATGATAAATTTTTCTGTTTCAGGTTTCGTAATGTACTTTTACTATGGTATAAAGCATAGTAGTTTGGAAGAGGGTGGCGACGAGGCAGGCGTCGAATCAAGCTCCGCGGGAAACATAGAACTGACGGTAACAGAACCATCGAAAGCGACATTGACCCCTACGTATGCAACACCCGATCGCAGTATTTATGAGGGCCAGCAGCTGGACGCATTCGGTCAACCCGTTTTTGGCAGTACTAACTTTGGAGGAACGACTGCGCCTTCGGGCTCCGCTCTTTTTATTCACCAGGACAGCTTTCCTTCTTGGGACGACTGAACGATCGGTATTGCCTAGATACCGTCTCGTAGATTATTTGTTCCGATTCGTTCCTACTTCGCCCTTGCTGCGAAGGTTTCGAGATATGTAAACGGTTGGGTAGACATGGCACGAATTGTTGTGATTCGCTTTTGTGTGTGTGTGTGTGTGTGTGTGTGTGTGTGTGTGTGTGTGTATGTGTGCGCGTGTGTGTGTGTACATATGCGTTTGTTTTGTTTTGCCTCGAGCAATACTCGACTATTCAGTATTACTTTGAGTGATATCATATATCATATTAAACCTGATCATTTCTGTTGGACATTGCCTATTGGAGTGAAGTTGGAACCAGTAAAGGGATACGTTAAAGGTTGGCCAAAAAACATTAATTTTCTCAAGGTTGAATGTTTAACAAATTTTAACAACGCATATCGACTGCGCTATACACATATCATAAATAATATAAACTAATTATATATATCGATAATGTATCGTCAAAGAACTGACAAATTTATCATATCAGAGAGATTTTTTTCTTGACTGAAAGATTATACATACACTGTAGCATGGGTGTATTTCAGTGAAAAAAACATATAGAATACGTATACATAATAACTAAATAAGAAAGTGTAGTTATAGGATACTGTTCAAATTTAGATTTTGATTGGTGTGAATAGCTTTTCCAAATATTCTCATAAGTTCTTCAAATGATAGTATCTTCCAAACGTTATTCAGTGAAATGTTGGAATTGTAATTAAAAATTAACAATTAAAATATTTATATGAGTTTTATACAAAAAGAAAAGAAAAACAAGCGAAAATTTTTATTTAATATGATACTTCGTTATTATTATTATTTTCATAGAAATTATATTCACCATCAGTCATTTATTGCATTTGAATAAATTTATACGTTTTCTTATTTATACTAATGTTTATAAACTAATCCAGCTTATTATACGCCGCCCTGACCCTCTCCTAATATTCTGCAAATAGGCATGATTTAAGTTCTTTTATACTTCAATGTATTATTCTTCAACGAAAGAAAATGAGCATATTACACGTGAGAGTACAAGAATTAGTGAGTAAGAGGAAGCGTGCAAATGTCTTGTATAATAACAGGTGCAATACGACATACACTTTAATTGTTTTGCTTTCTCGATAGGCAGAATTCAACACTGTTTTATACATGTTCCAAATCTAAAACTAATTGTCAAGTATGGTAACTTTAACTTTCATCGCATATTCTAAAGTCGTTATATATAATGATTGTTATAATTGATGCTATTTGTATTATATTGAATGCGTAATAAGATAAATGGGTAACGTATGTTACATTAATGTGGAAGATTGTTTAAATAACAATAGCACACCTTAAAAAATGAGTATTGTTTTGTAAATATACTCGTTGTCTAATTCACAACCGTTTATCAATTTTTGCAGTGTCATCATCTATGTAATGTACATTTGTAAGAATGTAGGTGACTGCGATTGAACCTCGGATTGAACGTTTATCCACCTTCTGCCTTCCTTGTAAATGCAACTTTGACTTCCGTGTAATGTTCGTATATATTAATTCTAGAATTATATCCATATTCAGGAACTCTATAAAAGTGCTCGTCACTACCAATGTTCTTATCGAGGTTCTTATCTAAATATGTAATACTTTTTTATCCAGCATCAATTTTTGCTGTAATAGTAGACGTTGAAATTGTAAGTTTCTATTTATGAAAATGTTACGTAAAAGGAGAATCTAAAATCGTAAATCTTAGAAGTTTCTGCTGACAGTGTCAATATTCAATGTGTGTATGCGTGTGTGGGTAAAAGAAAACATTAAAGTAATATTACTAAACATTAAAAATGATTAATATTAAATGCGTTTATTGTCGTTCGTGGATTTTCAATTGATTTAAAATAAATCATTATACACAGAATAATATATGCACATAATATACTTATATATATATACATATATAAATAAATATATATATATATATATATATATATATATATACAGTCAAACGAGTATAAATTAACTTAAATTTAATATATAAAAGATACAAATACAAATTTAACTATAATAAAGTAAAAATATCTCTTTTAAATCTTGACAAAGTGAGAAATAAACGTCATTACATGTGAAAGAACAGTGCCTGTACCCCAGACGCTAGAGAAGAATTAGAATTTTTGAGGTTCGATGGACACACGATATGTCGGTGTGGGCCAGAAATATATACTCGTGCATTAGGTCATGGTAGTGTGCATATAATTCAAGATTCCGAGAGTACAACTATAATCAGAATTTTACTGGATGTTTAGAGTATAACTTCATTTTTACAGTTAAATAAATTTAAACTTGTAAGACTTATTTGTTGTAAAAGGCAATATTTAGAAAAATACAACACTAATGTTATACAAATTGTCTCTCGGCTGTTTTGATCAGTGTAAGTGAAAAATAATGATGAAAGGTGATACTATACTACGGAATGAGAGCGGGTACTATAGGCTAATATTATCATTTCATTTTTAAGGCGTACAGACGTGATATGTGTAATTGTAAACCGATATATATATATATATATATATATATATATATACACACGCACGCATATATATACATTAATAAATATATATATTTTAATTGCGAGAAGATGATTATTATAATTAAGTGGCGTATTCTGTGGAGAATTCGTTAAAAATATCTGCAACAGAATAAACTTGGCCTATTTTAAATTACGCTTTAGTATATATAGAATTTAATAAAATACCTCAATATATTAACTGGAGTGAACATTTCTATATTTTCAAAACTGCATTAATTAATTGATGATTTTATTTGTTGTCTTTCTATTTTATACTATTATATGAAATTTAATGTTGAAATGAAACGACATCATGTCTTTAGTACACCGAGTTTCAGTCAGTGTTGCGAGAAAAATAACTCGCGAGTCCATTTCATAGAGAAGCATATGTGTTATCTCACCTTATTCCATTCCGATTTTCTATGGATAGAAACTGTTTTAATTAATGAACTAAAAAGGGAAAATAGGATCGTATCACATAGGATTCATTTGATGTGTGCTTGAAGTGGTTCCGAACCTCCCTTGCATGCAAAAAAGAAATGCGTATCTTCCATTGGATCTAGTTCATAGTATATAGTGTTCTACAATGCATTCGGATCCAGTCAGCACGTCGAAGATGCTGAGCTAAAATTAAACATTTAGGCAAGAAAAATATACTGTAGAAGGCGTTCATGACCGTCTATTGAACTTCTATGCCTAATGTAAAATTTCTTTTTATTAGCTTCGTTAATTATAACTATCATTTTAACAATTTTGAAAGATATTAATTGGATTGTGTATGAAAATACCTGATTTTGATGACTGAATTTGTTGCGTTTCCATTCGCATTGGAGATAATTTACATTGCGTCGTTATACTATTAGAGTGATATTTGTTTCTTGTATGAAAAAAAATATGAAAAAATTTTGCGGTAAACGATATCCAAGATAACGATGAGATACATTAATGCACACAGAACGAGTTATGTAAGGTAAACTATTTGGTTCATTGCTTATCAAATATTAAGGCAGATTCATGGAGAGATATAAGGATTCTATTATTGATAGGAATTTATGGTGCAATACGAGCAATCATATCTGAATCTCTAATACATAAGTCTTATGAAAAAAGAAATAAAAACGATATAAAAATAGCAATGACTTATTTTTTCACTTCTTTATTACCTCAAAAATTAGATTTACAGCAATTATTTTTATTGTAAAAATAATCATGCACAAACGCTGCAAGTATGATGCCCCCGTCTGTACTGCTTCGTAGTGTATGTGCAAAAAACTTCAAATAACAAAATATTTCTGAAAAAAATGATTTTCAATAAAAAACTTTTTCTTTCTGATTTTCAAAACGATATAATTTATAATATACCTACTTCAGGATTGGTTTTTTGGAAGCACTGAACTATATTGAAAGCCGAGTCACAAGGGTTTTTCCCCGCTATACAACAGTAAACAAAAATTGTAGTACTAGATTATTTTATATATTCATTGCCGTTATCTTTCTAAAAAAATAGATTAACAACTATAATAAAATGAAAATCAGTGCAATAATTTGTGTGCCATTAAAATATTTCTAAACTTGAGAATTATTTTCAATGATATTATTTGCAGTGTACCTGTAAATATCTTTATTTCATAGATTTACGAAGAATATAGTATACCGTTACTTACAAAGGTGTCGGCATTTCTCAATCATTTCTGTTCCATGATCTTTAAATGATTCGGGAAGTCTGGGCAACAGTTTATTGAAATCAAGATGTCCATCATGGTCAAGCTGCGAGAAAAGTATTTGTGGTAAAGACAAGTTTTAAATTTATTTAATGTATCAAAATTGATGATTATATATTTACTAAATCGAAGTGATTAAAGATACAGGAGAAGTAGCACCCAAGAATCTCACTTGGATGGAAGTATCCTTCTACCGTCCTATCCACATGCTCTAAAAACATTTATTTTATTACGGAAAAAAATTATACAAAAGCTAACCTTGATTATCAATTTCTTATTACTAGATGCTAACCTATATCAACGCCAGTTTCTCTGTGGCATTTTTCTCGAACTCCGGCTACCATTGCTTGAATTTCTTTCGGGATTTCCTAACAGATTTTTATGTTAGAATATTTAGCAAGTTGTAATTTTACAATATCTGTGTCGATATAATTAGAAACCGTGTTATATACTTACGTTCGCGTTAATTTTCATGACTGAGAAAACTATAAATAAGAAGAATGCAATCGAACTCTTCATTTCGAAAAAATTAGTTTCTTTCGACAATGTATTCCAACGAAACTTTAAAAACTGCTGATGAGACTTAGCTTTGATACACACTTATATATACATAACAGCGTAACAAATTACTGTGTGTAAATAAACCATTATTCTATAATTGCCGTTTAATGTTTTAAGAAAAAGGAAAAAACGTACAACTGAGTTTGAAATTATACATCAGACTTCCGAGAATCGCTAACGCATGGTATACTTTTATTATCATCGAGCTACTGTTTTTTTAACTCTTGTTGTAGTATCAAAAGCCATTTAAAAAAATATTTCTGCACATTGAATTTTAATTTATTTCATCTATTTAGATATATTATCCTTAGATAGTTGATACCTCCAAACTAAATTTTTTCACATTATTGTATTTTTAAATTACAGTGCATCTATTTAATGTTAATGTAGATTTTAATAAGTCTAGAACTGTATGAATCTCTCTACTCTTTGTGTCAGAATACCAAAACTGAAAATACCATAACAAAAATTAATGAAAATAAATAAATGAAATAATATTGATGAAAAATGTCTAATTATTCTATTTAAAATTCTATCAAAATTAACTATTTTATTCAAAATTTTGTATATGATCAAACGATGAAAGAAATTTTGTAACAAGTATCAACTAAAAATACGGTTTAAAAATTAATAATTTCAAAAGTAACGATATATATATATGGTTTAGTTTAGTATATATATGTTTAAATTTTGTATCAATTCTGATTATTTTTGAGCCATGCGGTGGCTGATTCGGTAGTGTCGGGCTCGTATTCCGGTAGTCTCGGATCTAATTCCCAGTCTTAGCCAATTGATACAAACACAACTGTGTTTTCTAATATACTTTATTTACCGCAAACTATTAAGCTTCTTTGTTGATTAGCACCAAAATGGGAGAATGAATATAACAAAGTTAAACAAGTAAATAAAGCTGAATACAAAATAAAATCTGCAGTATAATTTAATTTTACTTTTAAATCAAAAAACTATTTTTGTTCAATGTAAAATATAGTATAATTAAATATAGACAAAAAAAGTATTTTGATTTCGAAATTTAACAATTTAGTGTATCAATTGATGTATCCAGACGAGTGACAATTAAAAATGTGCATGTATAAAAAGAATAATGTGCCACATACATATTGTGAGTTTGTAGGCATGACAATTGCTTTCGAGTATTTGCAATTGCGCGCGTATAAGCATTTATCATAATCGAAAATTACAGGCGTGCAAGAGACCTAATGCGCTAACGCGTTATGACGAAACAAACGTGGCTCTATGATACTGTACACTGAGTCTTAGCGCGGTGTAAATCACATCGCAGATCTGTTCATTATACATATCGCACGGTATGATATTAAATAAAGGTTATGAATATAAAGCAAACGAATCGTATATAGGAAATCAATGAATTTCACAATTGTCTATTGCTTTGTATTTATATTTATTTCTCTTTCTTCGATTTTATTTCTCAATTTTGGCAATCAATTGAAAGTCTTAGTTTATAAGTTGAAAATATTTACAACAATTTTCTTGGAACTTAAAATTAATTAATAAATTAATATGAATAACATTGAGTAAA
Source organism: Sycophaga agraensis (assembly GCA_018906755.1). NCBI lineage: Eukaryota > Metazoa > Arthropoda > Insecta > Hymenoptera > Pteromalidae > Sycophaga > Sycophaga agraensis. The sequence goes on from JACCIE010000043.1 coordinate 75,631, forward strand.
CAGGGACTATATGAATATAAATATTCTTATAAATTATCGGGAAAGCTTTCTTTCATCGCGGAGATTTGTATTGCGATTATGCATTTTTAAACATTATACAGGTTGTACAAGTTCTACGAATAGCAACGATTCAGTCGATGAACCTCTCAACTTATTGCTAAATTGAGTGACTCGGCGAATTGACATACTTGCTTAATTTAGTTATAAATTAATCCTATACAATATTATTCTTATTTATTCTTCTTTAGAAGTTTCTTTCAGTTCAAAAGAGGTAGTAAGTCTGAAAAATCAATAGAAATCATCAGTTAAATAATACATTTTTTTTATTAATTATTCGATTATCTTAATAATTGAACATACTCTGGGTGATCTTTCAGCATAACACTTGTTAAATGTGTAAGCGTACTCGCAAGTATCACCAGTAGCTACAAAATAAATTAACCATTATTTACATAGTATTGAGTCTCAAAATAATGTTCGCAATGTAATAGTTAACAGATAATCAAAATCACGTACATTTCTTGTTAAATCGTTATTATTTTTTAACTGACTACATTTTGTCGAGCGTATTGATTGCTTGAGTTAAATAGATCGGCAGACCGAACAAAAAAATAAATATAGCAATATGTACAGAAACGTAAATTATTATCTGCATACAAAGTAAATAATTATGATTGAGATCATAATAGAAATTGATATCAATTTATCAGTAGAATTTATAGTTTAAAGCAATTTTCGACCCTGTAATTTGTTAAAAAGTTTAGATGTAATTATTCAGAAGTACACAGAAAAAATTATGGTTAATTTTCTACTAGAGTATGAAATTTACTAATATTATATCAAAAAATGTAATTAAGAATGTATATTAAAAGTAATCGATCAGTCGAGAAAAAATAAAGTAAAAAACATATAGATTCACTATAGATACCGAAATATTTACCAAGGGCCTTGCACTCATTAATTGCCTTTTGAACTTCGTTGCGGTAAGCTGGTATTCGCTGGAAGAATGTCAGCATACCGTTTAAACTTAGTTCTCGCTTTTCATCGATGAGTCCAAATTGCTCCCAAAGACAGTACATGTAACACTTTTTATCATCTCTTTTATAATGTATATACATATTAATAATATAATTCTACCAATTGGCCATTAGTTTAGAAAATATAGATATTTACAATTAAATTAAAACAAAAAATGTATCACATTTTCTATACATTATTGTAATTTGTTGTATCAAATATGAAATCTAAAATAATTTAAATATTTTCCAGTTGATATCTATTTGTATAGATAATTCAATTATGTATTAGCTTTAAGAGAGTCTACATATGCTGAATAAATGAATAAAGCATTTTTTATATATAAAATCTCATTTATGCATATTAATAAATAAAATTGTTATTGAATTTTTAATACAGTATTAAATTTATTCAAAGAAAAATAAAATACCAGTTGCATATCATATTTTAATCATTTCATGATTAAAATTTCATGATTAATCATTTCATGATTAAAATAGTTCAAGAAAATGATAAATTAATCTCCCTTTCTATATAAATGATGTAACAATTTAAACTATATGGTTAAATTAGATCAATATACGATAGTGAATAGAGTTTGAATTATAATTTATTATCTTATTAAGAGCTGAGAATTCAAGTTTATTAATAGTTCGAGCTGAAAAATATGTAAATTTGTAAAAAATTAAAATTATTGCGAAAAGCGATAAGTAAATATGCTATTGCACGTTAATTATTAATAATATATTATAGTAAGATAGATATAGCAATTCATTCACGGAAATGCAAAAATATACAGTAGCTATTTTTTTTGTAATTTATACATAATTGGTTTAAAAAATAGTAATGATTCAAAAAAAGTTTCTACTTTCTTTGAAGTCTGTATAATTTGTTCGGAATAGAACTGAAATATTGATCAAATTAATATTTAAATTCAAATCTGACCATAAAATTAGTTTTTAATATTAATATTCAATATTTATATATAATTTAATAAAGATAAATATAGATGTTTAGAAATTTTATCCAGAATAATAAATAACGTTATTGTAATGTTGATCAGGTTGTAATTGTTTTAATATTAGAGATATTGGTATTAGCCACAAAAATCTAAGTATACATAGTGCAAAAATGTTCATGTTTTGGTTTTGTTTCATTTGGGAAAGTATATGATACATTTTTATACATTAATGTTTTGTGAAGATTATACTCAATGAAGATCATCAAAATATATGCAATAATATTGAATAAATTTAATTGAATATTGCTGAGTAAACGTAGACTATTGATCTTACAAATAGTAGCGAATCTCAAAAATCTGAAGTTGTGGCCTTGGAGGTATAGAGTGGGCAAAGGTGTTGGTTTTCTCATCCTGGAGCATGTCGGACAATCGCGAAAGAGGCGTGAGGAACGAGGTGAGGAAGGAGATTGTGATGTCATGAAGAGAGAAACTGCTAAACGCTATTTAAATTGCGTTATCGTTGAGGTAGTATAAACTATGCTACTCTCGACAAGAGTATCGAGGTAGTAAGATTCACCTCGAATTCAGCTCAGTTTTTAATCAAGCTCGTACCGAGACTCGTGCCTTTTGTTGCTTATCTTCAATAAGAAATTTATACATATACAAAGGAGAAGTATTTGTACGTGGATAATAATACGGTACGTGGAAATAGAACTTGAATTCGAAAAGGATTATTACAGTGAAAACAAAAATTTCTTAAGATAAACAAAGAAGATTCAGGAAGTAATCTGACAGAAACAAAATTGATGTGTGCTAATGTGCGTGAAGAAAAACAAAAAAATCTAAAAAATATTTACCTTCAATTCCATAGTATCGGGCCACTGACCATTTCTCACCGACTCGATATCGGCTGGAAAAATAAATTAAAAATCTCTTACCGGTGATCTTGGCAGGATTCTTTGCATTAAACGAAAATTGTACAAGGCATCATTTGAGATTCCCCATAAAACTCGGCAAAGCCCCACAAATATCCTCGCAAATATTCAGCGCCTGGGAAATTTGTTGACTTTTAATCAGAGCGATCTGTGCACGCAAACTAGAAAAGCAAAGGATTTTATATAAAAGGGCAAAAGACTGGACGATTTAGGTAATGGCCTGAAAGCCATAGGCTTTGAGTTGGTCAAAATCCTAGGTACGCAGTCGGTAATTCAGTGATAGTTGAAAGGATCGCGGAGATAACTTCTACTCAAAAATCGGAAAGTGAAGTCGCGAGCCGTGCAGGGTAATAGTCGTTCGCACGCAAACTATAAGCGCACGTGCAGCCGCGAGGCCAACTCATTAAAAAAATAGGTAGGGTAGAGGACAGGGGATGGGGCTACAGATGGGGTCATTGGGGTATTACCAGTAGCCACGCCCGTTTGCATTTGACAGGCGTTGACGACGCTGGCGGCCGTGGCGATCATCTTGTCCGACACAAAGCTGGGCCGCGTCTGCGAACACAGGAAGAACGTGATCGATAGGACGTATAGCTGGCGAGGAGGGGCCGGGGTTTGTCCGGGGCTCGGGGCGGGGTGCGCGTACATACGTACCCCGGCGCGCGCGATGGCGGCGAGGGCGAGGAGGTGGAGGACCCTGGTAGCGTGTCTGGATCGCGAGAGCAGCATCTCGAGCGGAGCGAATCCAGAGGCTGCTGCGCTGTCCGACCGTGGGAATGAAGGGTGCGCGACTGCGGGCCGCGAAGCTCAAAACTTAAGAGTCGGGGGCTCGGTCTCGGCGGTCGGTCGTCTACAGTCTGCCTCGAGCTCGGGGCGGCGCGCGCCGGCTCCCCTCCCGCCGCCCACGCCGCGCCCGCTGTGACTCCAATGCAGGGCTCCGGCGCGACGGGCGGACGGCAAGCGCTTGCGGCCCACCGCCCAAGTTCCGCGGACATCTCATATGCACACATTATTAAGCATTATTATGGCACCACGCTATGGCTGCCCGCCTTTAACTGTTCGTGGTGACAGGAGGACCCAGTATATTAGCCCTTTGGCAGGGCCCAGTTAGAACTCTATAGCTTCCGCCTACCGTACCCGCCTACAGCACCCAGGGTCGCCTGGACCCGCCCTATATACCATTTTATACGATTAGTTCCTTATATCTGGGCTTATACATACGAGATGTAACCTTTTTCTCCTTTGCTCGCAATATCCTAACTGCGCGTCAGAGCCTAGTCCATTTCCCAAATGAGATATTTCAAGATATGTATTCTCTAGATTCAACTAATAAGCAACAGACGTTAACGTTCCCCGGTAGTGCATCAACCGACTTTCCAAATTAGCGTGCAATCCACTAAGTGAAGCTTGAAACCTGTAAAATTCATATGTGCAAATACTATCAGAATCGGAGATCAAAATCATTAAAGTCATCGCCATGCATCTCGTCAATCAGTGTAACATATGATATCTTTGTATTGTGAACATATATCATGAAATTATTAATTGAGTGTAGAAATCTGAAAACTTTTACAATACCAGTTCTATGTTTCTATATAAAAATAAAATTTATTAATGATTACCCAACAGTAGAGTAAATTCGAACCAATAAAATCGAAGATAAAATTCAATTTGATAATTCATTTCTCAACTTTTTAATAACAAGGTCCTATACTTTTCAGACTATGGTGGATAAGGCCTAATTACTATAGTTGGGTAATAATTACTAACTTTTTGTTTTTATAAAAACATTAAAACTTTAATTAATAAAATAAAAAAAAATTGGTTAAAATATAAGTAAATATATCAGAATAAATATTTTTAAATGCGCACTTACTAATATATATTAAATTTGTAAAATTGATTTATAATTGTTAAGAAAAAGTATACATGATCTAGTCAAATAATTTCAAAATATAAAACGTATTTAATACACGTTAGTTATTTTTAGTTTTTAAATAACATCATTTTCTTACGTATATAGTAAATATTATCTGTAGTAAAAGAAATGCATACTTGCTCTGCATATACCTAATTACGTAGACTAGGATTCACTATTATACGAGTTATGTATTTTTTACTAACTTCATGGTTTTCTGTTTACCCAAGTAAGTTAGCAATGATTACTAATATTTTTAGTAATCGTCAGCATGTCTTTCTCTGTGTACATATATTTATTGAATTACTTATCTAATTCAGCTGCAAATGTTAACATAATAACGATTTAGATCGAGCTTTTCAAAGGAAAAAGAGACTCCAGATGTTTCGAGGAGGGTTTCGCTTCAAAGTGATCTAACTTTCCCACACATGTCTCAATTCAGGCTCTGGCCTCGGTGTAATTGCCAAATAGTAATTGCTTAATAGTATAGCTTGGAATTTTTTCAAATATTTAATTTTATTGCTATTATAGAAACTCACGATATTAATACGCTAATTATAGTATGTGTAAATTAATATGTACTTGATAATTAATAATTTTATTATTTAAGCCATAAGAATTATATGCATTACATAAAAATTAAGTTAAATTTTTTTCATAATAATTTATTCCTTTTCGATTTTAAAACAAAAATATAAATCCTGTGATATCGTGACTCCGAAAAATTGGTCAAGAGATCAAGTGCCATGTCTGCAGTTGTTTTTAGCACCATTATTCAAGCGTTCTTGCATGTACGGATAGATGACACTTGATCAGCGGACGTAGCAGTTTAGTCCCCTACACCTTTTTCTCTCATCAACTTTGACGACGATGAGACGATGAGCAATCGTCCTGCCGATCTGATTGTTACTCGTGCCTTCGATGTTATCATTTGCATTTCTGTTTTTACAATTTTTCTACACTTTTATGCTTCATAATCCCCTTTGTACTGATATTTTTTTATGTCTATATAATCATACTTGTAATGTCTACATTAAGTGATTTAACAGCGGATTAAATCAATAGTCAATATGTTAAAGAAGGTAATATTAACTCAAATGAGCCAATTTTCGAAAAGTAAAGTGCGCATTAAAGTATTATTGTAACTAACAATTACACAGAAAACTAATATTCTTAGCAAATCTTAATTGCTCTTATCATAGTTATAGATTGGAAATTATCTTTATCATCTTTCAGCGTTCTGTTGCTAGAAACAAAATCCAAAAATTAATCCTATAAATGTATGTGAAACTTTAGTTAATATCTTGTAGGAAATTAAAACATTTGGGCTTCTAGCACGAAGGTTTCGTGTTACAATATTACAATTGCATAAATGTAAAAAAGAGTCAGATAGTGTCATAGGTAATTTTATCTTTAGGCAATAGTTAGTTTGATTTATTACTGAAAAGTATTCAAACATTTTCTTGTTTTTTTGTTATTGAAAAAGTTTTTATGTTATGTAAGTATTTTCATTTTAGGCAATTTAGAAACTCAAAAAGTAATTTTGAAAAATATAAAGAAAGCTGTGTATGTACGTATCAAATTCATTACTTGTGTAAAACAAATAGTGTTGTAAAATGCGTAAACAATAATTCTAGTTCGAATTAGAAATGAAAAATTGGATTAGATTCAGAATGTTCCCAATAATAAGCGTACTTCACGCTCTAGTGCAAAAAATGAACTTCTTGAGTTATAAACAAAAATGTAAAAAAATATCGAAAAACTACGACTTTTTTTAAATTTGATGTTATACCTCAGAAAGTAATAGTTTTACATGAAAATGTCGCAGAATAAAATTTGTTCTCATTAGTTTTCTATACAGTAAAGTTTATTCAATGATTATAATTGCAAAATTCATATTTTATAAAAAAATCTAGTTTTAGTCATACTTTTTATCGTCACAATGTTTTTTGTAAATCTTCATCGATACAGCTCACATCAGAATGTTTATATTATTAATAGATTTTACAAAATTAAATAATTAACTATAATAGCCGATTTTTTTTATAAATATATCCAATAAACGAATAGTTTTAAATTTGCCTTGAATTTGGCAATATTTTTTAACTTGTTTTAAGGATGTTCATTTTTCACTTGTATGAAATTTTTTCTGAAATTATTGATTTACAGTTTAGAAGATTTTTTAAAAGCTATTTTTCATGGTTTGTGAAGTATATGGCGAATTGGAAAAATACATTTTGAATTTCTGAAAGCATACAAAGAAAAATCACGGAAATGTGCAACGACTTTATTAAAGTTCATTATATTTTTTTATAAGAACTTGAGTATACTATAGTACTTACTTGGGTTACTTGGTAAAGGAACGAAGTATACAATCCTTGTCTATAACTCAGCTCTATGTTAATTTATTATTGTGTGAATGTGAAAACTGTGTGTGCCTATTTAAAAAATTGTACATCGTGAGCAGAGTGTATGGAGCGTGCGAAAGTGGGTTATGAACGGATTAGAAATCATACGAAAAAAATTAGACTGAGTGTCATTGTGAGCGGACAACAGAGAGCGTGATAAAGAAAGAGAGTGAGTCAAGGTAGACTAGCGTCCGGATCGCTGGATGTAGCCTGCTGTAGCAGTGAACATGTCGAGAGTATGACCGGATGCATGTGCAAAGAATGCGATTGATAAAAAGGCGTTTATTGTTAAGGGGTTTAAAGTAAAACTGTGTAAAACAGAGGGAATGAGAGAGGGTACTAATACAGCGGCAGATATTTAAAAACTGGGCGCCAAGTTGATCAGAGCTTCCACGCAAGTGATCTAATCCGGAGTACTGAGTAAAGCACAGAAATAAAGAATAAAACTTTCATGTATTTAATTCTAAATGCTAAAATCTATTTTTAACTTAAATTCACACCCCCGTAAACCCTTTATTAGTGCGTTTTATTAATATTTCAATAAATTCATTGAATTCATTAATTTTAAAATTAAAATAAAAATAAGTTAATGATAGACAATTTTAATAAAATCATACCATTTGTTAACGCACAAAATCTGAATTTACAAGTTAATTCACGCATGACGTCTCCTCATAATTTAGGAGATCACATGCAATTTTACTGAGGCGCAAGGTACGCGGAACATCTCAACAGCTCTTATATGAACTGCACCAGTATGCATTCCATGCGTAGAACACTAACGGTATGTAAGGTTATTTTGGTAAATAAAAACGTCCAAAGACATGATAATTGATTATGATTAGTTATCTTAGATTTAAAAATTGTGAATCAGTCGAAAAATGAAAATTAACGAAATGGCATGAAAAATCAGAAATTTATCTATAGGTTAACTTATAAGTCCTGATCCGAATCTGCTTTAAACTCCAATGTATTCTCATTTTACTCATATTTTTATAATAATTTGACTTTAATGAACTGCGAGCGATATGTTTGTAATTTAATTTATCGATTACCAGAGGCTTAATTTTTCTTTAATATATTGATGATTATTCTTAATTAAATTTCGAAAAATCGAATGCCGGTAAGGTAGGTACTTTGTTTGATTCCGGACAGACTCCGGAGTTCGAAGCAGTCAGAATTAGTGCACTACAACGCACTACTTCTTCAGCTGTTCCTTAATATCTATATTTGTAGCTGATTTCCTTTTTGTTGTAATAATAGCCTTAACAGCCTTAACTCGCATCAATGCAATTTGTCAATTTCTTTTGACTATGTTAGTTAGTTCTACATATAGGTTGCGTTGATTAGGCTCATATTTCTTATAATTATAATTACAATGAGTTTGATCGAGCTAAAAGTGAAAAAAGCTAAACTATAGATAATTGATTCTTTAATTTCATTCCTTATCTTATAGACACGCAGACTCGTACTCACCCGTGACCCGTTTTTTTCATCATGCAGCTACGATTTCATATGTATATATAATACAGGATAAATTGTATTGTGTGCACGTGCGAAGCGCACAACTACTAATTACAACTAGCACAAACATTCATCCTTGCATGTTGCGCACTCAATCTATTTTAATCAGCCTGTACCAGATGGAAAATCTAAAATCAGAATAAACAGCTACTCGAACAGGATCTTCTTATCAAAATAAAAAGATATTGTGACCGTGATTTTAAGATCTTACTACCGCTACGACTTATAAAGCTCTGATAGGGTTAATGAGCAGAATCTGTGCTGGAGTCACCTAATGTCACCAACTCACCTGCACGCAAGATCAGATAAAGCTGAAGTATTGACCGGGCCCGGTGGATTATCAGACTTGTTTCTACCAGCTACTCGCCTTTTGTTTTCGCTTTGGACCAGAAGGTGCGGAGCACAGTATGCACGACAAATATATGTAAAAGAGTTAAACGTTGTACTCCTTTGAGCAGTAAGAGTGACAAACATATATATCTTAATAAAACGGTTTCCTTTAAGCATTTGACATTCAGTAATGTGATTTCCAATATAATGCATACCTTCAGTCGAAAGAAACATACCCCATTCAAGTATCAAGAATATAATTTACAACTTCTTGAAATCGTATATTTTATTCGAGTGACTCGATTATTTCGAAGTACATTAGAGAGTCGATACAGTACGCGTGAAAAAAAAAGAAAAGAGTTGTCGTTTTTCATCACAAGAGCTATTAATTTGTAAAATATTTTTAAAAGATCCCACATATTTTTCTTTTTTATATTTATATAGATATGTTAATTCAATTATTTAAAGCTAAATATATTCACTTCAATGGTATTTTGAAGAACAGCATAAAAATATTACCAGTGTCTTCTTTTTAACATACTGATATTTGTTCATTTCGTTAGTTAATATTAATGATTGTTGAGTGGCAAATATGGGAAAGACAAGAGGTGTCCATGAAACTACCCCAGAAATTAGAAATCGCATGGTGGGAATGTACGAAGCTGGTCTTGGCCTTCGAGATATTGCTGCAGCTGTTAATTGTTCGGTATGTAAGTCCCAATCAGCTGGTCAACTAAAATTTCAAATTAATCTGCAGGCATTTTTTAATTATAATATGTAGCAAAGAACTGTGAAAAGATGGCTAAATAGATTTGATAAAGAAGGAACTGTGGAAACTCGAGATAGATGTGGAAGAAAAAGAGCAACCACTCAAGAACAAGATGAAGCAATTATTCGATTAGCGACTCAAACACCAATAACGGCTGCCAAAACTGTACTTCCGGCATTGGGACTTAATTGCTCTGTAGATACTGTTAGAGAAAGACTGCACAAAGCTGGAATACATAATTGGAGTCCTTCTAAGAAACACATACAAAAGATTTCGTATGTATTAATAATTTTATTTGCAAAAAATACATCTGTTAAAAAATTGAAAAAAAATTTTATGAATTTGATTAATTATTTTAGAGTTGCTGATGGTTTTGAGATGCAGCAAGCTGTTTGGAGACCAACAGGTACACAGCTTGGTAAGAAAAAGTGTTCAACAGGAGTAATTAAAATCAAAAATACCTGTTCTCAATCAAAAAAGAAAACTGATCCTCATAAATCTAAAGATAAACCAATTTTTGAAAATAATGGAACAAGTGATGCTAATAGTGAACAAATGCAACCTAACTTTTCATTTTCGCATCCAACACAAAATAACCAGATGCAGCTCCAAATAAATAACTTGCAACCTGTAGTAATATCTCCACCGTCATCGCTCTCTGAATCTGTGATAATCCCTGCTAATCAAAACCAATACAGTCAATCATTAAACCTAATACCACATTCGCAACTTTATCACCATCACCAAGGACTTAATATTTCTCAAAATTGGCCCCTTGATCTTGTACAAGGCACCCATCATTTTACACAGGTTAGTGAATCATAAACACCAAAAATTAGCAAAATTCAGTCATTGCTGAATATTTATTTTTTGAGTACTTTAGAAGTTTTGAGTATTAGTGAATGTGAATTTTAAATTTAAAATTGTGTTTTTTTGTTGTTTTAAATCTAGGACCAACAAACTGTAATTCACGAACAGCATTCATTAATACATGTTTCACCACTCCCTCAGCTACATAATGATCTTAATGCACAACTTCCACAACATGTACAAAATCAAATTCAACCATCTATTCACGAACATCATGCTATTATCCACCAAAAAACAGATCCACCTCAAACAGAGCATCATCAAGAATTATCAGAATTGTCTCAAGAAAACCTAAATGAAACTCAAGATATTATAGTTAATGAATGTTCAGATGCATGTTCTAATTCTAATAGCCATTCTAATGAAAGCAATCAAAATTCGGTTAATGGCGAAGAAATTAGTAGTGACAATAATTCTTGTACAAATGAACAAGAGAAAATAAGCAAAACTAAAAGGAAGAAGGGGGGTAAAGTTAAAGGTATACTCGAAACAAGTCTTGAAATTCGAAATCGTATGATAGGAATGTCTGAAGCTGGCTTATCAACTTTATCAATTGCTCTCTCACTTAATAGATCTGTAAGGATTGTAATCTGATTTTAACTTTCATACATTAATAAATAAAATGTAATAGTATTAATGAAAATTAACGTTAATAGGAACGGACAGTCAAAAGGTGGCTTGATCGTTGGTATAAAGAAGGAAATGTGCAAACAAAGGAGAGAAAGGGTCGAAGACGTATTACAACAAAAGAAGAAGATGAAGCCATAGTTGCAATGGCAACTCAAAATCCATTAACAGCTGCAAAATTTGTAGCTCCTGCTCTTGGTCTTAAATGCAGTGTTGATACAATTAGAGAAAGATTACATAAAGCAGGAATTCATAGTTGGAAGTTAGGAAAAAAGCAAGGGTAAATTTTTTTTCCATTTAATATTGATGTTTGCAGTTATTCATAAATTGTATTTTACAGTGATGGAAATGCTGTTCACACAGTTCATTTGTGGCAGCCAAGTGGAAATAGATCTAATAAAGTTAAAATAAATGCAGATAAAAAGAAAAAACATCAAAGTAAGAAGCGCACACAGAATCCTAATGTCCATTCTAAACAAAGTAACAAAGTAGATAGTGTAGAAATGACATCTGCAAAAACAGCTGTTGAACATACAGATACAATAATAAAACAAACTAATAACATACCATATCAAAATGCATCAGTATGTAAGTATTATTTTATATTGGTTTTTGCTTACTTTTAGAACTATTTTGTGAATTTCATTTTGAAACTTGAAATTATGTTTTGAATTGCATAAAAAAATAATATTTAATTTTACTAATTTTGCATTTTGCTCAATGTAAAAGTAAAAACATACTGAATATAATTTTAGCTCCAGTGGTTATGTCTACCATGCATGATTTAACAAATACAACAGCACTTGTACAATCTTCTCCAATTATACAGCATTCGTCAATTTCTTCCTTGTGCTCACAAGTATCTACAGAATCACAGACCCTTCAACCCATTGGACCAATCATTCAAGCAAGATCAGATTGCAGATTAGCTATTTCGGCAGTTGTGCCAGCAATTTGCACTCAAAGCAATACCAATATCACTTATCCATCTTGTATGATGGGAAACACCACTCATACAGGTCAAATGGAACAATCAGATCCTATGAATTATGAACCATACATTTGGAGTTTTTAAAGTGTCTGTACTATATTAACAATCATTTTTTGATTGGCACATAGAGATAAAGTTATGAGTGTAATTACAACAGATTTATAGCAAGTATTTTGATTAGGAAGTAATTTTTCTTTAATTCATTTTTAATAACTGGAGTAGTTTTATAATTAATCTTTTTGTATTATAGTTTCACAAATGCTTAAAGATAGATAGTTTGTGTTTGTAAGTAATTTGTAAGTATTTGACAAGTGTTCACTCTGTCTTCCCAAATACAACAATGATTTTTTTTTGAATAAGTAATTGATATTTATGTTATCAAAGGATATAATAGAGTTTATTAAAAGAAATAATTAAAATGCAAATTAAAATATTTTTGATATTTTTAATTATATAAACAAATGAGTATCTTGTGACAGAGACGAGTTGCCTTTTTATGTAAGCTAAGTTGTTTCTTTACTAACAAATATTTTCAAAGCATTAAAAATGCTTTCACAATTTTTTAGATAAATTAAGAATCATTGCAAAATTTGTTGAAATCAAAATTCAATTACAATTCAACATGATTAAGCTAACGTATTGATAGATTTCAAAATTGTATTGATGATATATAATTACATAAAATATTAAGTACTAATTTTGAAAAAAATCAAGAATGCTTTTTTATTTTAAGCATTCAAATATTTATGATCTCAATTAATGTAATAGAATTAAAATTACTGCCTGCCACGTTTTTGTTGCAATCAATGATAAACACTATTATAAAATAAGAATGACTGAAAATTACTTTTACTAGCAAAAATTGTATAGTTTAATAATAAGTACACTAAATAATTTTTAATTATTAATTTAATAATTTAATTCTTACTGGAATTCACAGTAAAACTATAACTAATTGTAATGTGATTGTAAATACAGTACATATCATAGAAGAATCAAAGAAATCAACTCTTTTTCTTCAAAGCTTTAATATAAACAGTAACCGATTATTTATAATTATGAGTAAGAGAAAAAATGTGATGTATAGATTTTTTTAAGCATAACTAATAGTAAAATAAATATATTGCTTTTTTAAAAAGTATCTACAGTTTTTATTTACAATCTCAAATGTTAGTTATGCTAACATTATGTTATTTAATTTTTACATTCTTATATTCTTCATTTTTGTTTATGTAAGTTCCCAAATATTTGATACGTTGGAAAGAACATTATTTGGGTCGTTTTTGTAAAACAAAAAGAATCCTTGAATTTGGGCTGGACTCACATTTTTATTATGAGATAAAACACTTTTTGCAAATTGCTTTGCCAGTTGTTGAGTGTTTATATCATGCACCTTATAAAACTTAAGAAACATTTGTTCAAGTTGTATTTCACTACACCAACCTTTAAAATAATTAAATAAAATTTAAAAATAATTGAACAAATAATTGTAAAAATAAAGTTTATAATGCTTTTACCAATATATTCTTTAAAATCTACTCTTCCTGGTCGAACAAGAGCAGGATCCAACCTGTTTAAGTAATTCGTAGTCATAAACAAAATTCTTCCTTCAGATGAAGCTACTCCATCTAAAGCATTTAACAAACCACTAAGGGTAACACTATTTAACCCTTGATAAGCTGCTTTAACTTCTGTTGTTTCTTGCCTGCTTACAAAGACAGCATCAATATCTTCAAGTAAAATGATGGTTTGTTGAGGAGCTATAGCTAGTAAATGATTCAATCTATCATCTGACAAATGCCGATCTGACAAATTTAATACACAAATTCCTCGATTTAATTTACCAGCTAAAGCTGTAATAAATGAAGATTTTCCACAACCTGGTGGTCCATGAAGTAAATAACCTCTTCGATATGGAATTCCCCTATCATTGTACCAACCTACATTTTCAATAAATTCAGTACAATCATCTACAATTCTTTTTGCAATACCACTATCAAGTACTACACTATCAAGTGGTCTCTGTTTTTTTGGATGTCCAAATGGCCGCCACTCATGTCCCATAGCTGTGTACATTATTGTTTTCCCTCGATGCTCAGCTAACGCCATTTGTCTAGCTGTAAGTTGAATTATTTAGTTACTTTATCTCTACGGTTTTTTAACTATAAATTACCTTCTTCTAAGATATCAAAGTAAATTCCTCTATCTCTTCCAAAAGCTGTAAGTGTAACTGATTCAAATGGCATTCCCAAATTAACATCATGCATTTGCTGTTCCCGCATCCTTTCAACTCTTATCCAATTATTTTTATATCTAAAATTTAAACAAAATTATTTCATATATTTAAGTAAAATTGGAATAAAAATGGTTTCATTGAAATTTCTATATACTAGCTCAACGAACCTCATAAAATGTGTGCCTATGCTGGGGATAAATTCATATTTTGTTGTAACATATCCTGTATCGCTTTGTTGAAAACTTGTTAACACAGCCAGATGCTGAGTTTTTCTTGCACCTTTATGAGTAATCCATTTTAAGAGCCAATCATAACTTTTATCTCTACATGGTACTTCAAGCGTTATCATGTAATGTCTCCTGCAATTTAATACATGCTAGATATTTACATTACTATGAATTAAATATCCAAGTTTATTCGATTTTTTAATTACCTAAAATAAATAATTCCACCTTGCAATCCTTTTCTCAACATTGCAGCTCCAGCGCCCAATCCAAACAATCCAAAACCTGCTCCAAAATAGGGATTCCCAGACAAACTTTGTACATATTCAAAAATAGTCATTTTTATAACTTAAAATATATTTAAAAGCAAATCATTACACAAATATTAAAATTGAAAAGCTATGCACTTTTACGTGTTTTATAAATTGCTTTACAACTTTCAAAATTGTTTTTATGTCATAAACAATATGTATTCTGTGAATCAACTAACTAGTAATTATAAATTTTAATCGATTCATTTTTAAAGCTACAGTATTAATATTTATTAAGCTTCATGAAATTTTCGTAGGTTATTTACACGACCGGTTCGTATATAAATGCAGCAGACGGCGCTTACGCGCATGTGGCCATACAGCTCGCCATATAGTTAACACCGCAGTAATATTAAGTGGAATATATGTAAGCGGCATAAATTTTATCAGTTGCTATTTCCATCTATGCTATCGCGGCATATGGTATATAATGGTATATAAGAGCATTCCCCGTCTGGACATTTCATGCAATTATTTAAAAATTTACATTGGTTAGAATATATTTTCCGTTTTCCGCCATCTTGACGACTGGACGAATCGGTAAATCGAAAACTACTACGAATCAGTAAAAAAATTTTGTTGAAAATCACAAAAAACAAATCTTAAAACTTTGTTGTTGTCAATTTATCACAAGTGTAAAACGCTAAAAGGACCAATTGTTACATATATGATTCAAAACGGAATCATAGACACTGTCGAGTAATTGCAACTCATTGTTATAACTCGATTTAATTATTGTATTTATTTGCCTTAGGTATATGGCGAAAACAGGATTACGTATATATTGTACAATAGCCTTTTAACAAGTTCGAATATACGTTAAAAATGCCTTGAAGAAAGTTACTCCTTTACAAATCTTCAAAAATAGTCCCGAAACATATTACACTAACGGAAATTATGTTAAGATGTAGTCTCGAGCATAGTATTTTCAATAATATGTGACGATCAAGTATTTTATTCTTGTTGCTTGTTCTTTGGCAATCATGCAAGGAGGGTTTTTATAATAAGGACAACAAGTAACTTCTGATAGATTAAATTATATCTCGTTGATTAAATCTATACGAGGATGCAGTTATGGACAAGTGATCAGTTTACTTTAAAGTATATAGATGGTGGGAATAATGAAATAAATACTCAGGCAGTTAAAATAATAATGATTAGGTGTTATTAATTACTATCTCTTTCATACAATAATGATGTTATAATACTTCACCATATAATATGTACTTCTATGTAAATATCAGGAGGATTAAATAAATTCTATGTGAATTCTACATGAATTCCACATGAATTTCATGTAAATCTGTCATTCGTACGATTACAATTTAACATTTTTTAAATTAAAAATATTTTTTTGAATGTGAAATAGTGAGATGGATGACAGATCCACATGAATTCTACATAAAGTCCATCTGAAATGCAGTGTATTATACATAGATCATCCATTCCATGTATATCTTTGTTCGTGTTTCATTTACTAGAAATTTTAGTCCTTTTGTTGAGTTGTGACAATTGTCATATGAATATAACCATTACGTTATACGAATCCATACAAATGTGCATAGATGTAAATGGGGACGGCATTTCTTCGGAAACTTACAGTTAATATGTGTCAGATTACCCAAAATGATTCGACACGTATACTTTACCCACTTTTTTTCTTGGAAGTTGAGTTAATTTTCCGGATCCTTTAGACATGAAACGCAACATTATTTACATGACATTGGAGCTTCCTTCTCGAGAGTCTATTTATTGTTTTTTTTTCTTATATTGAGTTTATAAAGGTATAGATGGAGTCAACAGATGCAAATTTTGGTCAATCGGGATTGGGAAACGCCATTTTAGATCATCTTTATTGAGTCGGTAGTCAGGTACTTCGAGTGTACTAAGAATTAAAAGTAATTATGAGTATAAATAAAGATATATTCTTCGTTTTGTTATATATTGTCCTTGTTCATTTTTTTACACTGGTAGAAATAGTGTGATTAACTTTAGCATATATTTCTATCTAATAGGAGAATACGTTTGCACTATTAGGACTAAAAGTTAGTACAGTTTATAGTAAGTTTTAGTGCTCGGGTAAGAGGGTGTCAAGCGGTATCCGCGAGAATGATTATGGCGCGGCGCGGGCGGTTGTGGGCAGGAAAAGCACAAGTATCATAAGGCACGAGCGGCCCACGCAGCCCTGTGGAGGTCGCAGTGCACGCCGTACTTTCTTCTGAGAGGACTACATTGCGCGTCTTGTGGGCATCATTCCTGGACTGGTGGTGCAAGCTCAGCAATTCGTGCGCGTGATCTCGCAACTGCCTGTGCAAGCCACTCGGACTGGTTTGATTCGAATTTGGAGAAAGGAAACCGCGTGTTGGGACTTGAGCCGGTTGTATTAGGCACGAAAGGATGAGGAGCAGCAATCAGAAGCCCCGTCTAAACGATTTTATTTATTTAATGAGACCCGCAGCATGTCCAGGCGTCGCGGACGGCAAGATTTTGTCCTCGCAGTGTGCGTCTACCCTTAAGAACTGACATAATTTTCAATTCAATGGGATGGGCGGATAATGGTTAGTGAGAGGATTATAGGCGGAACTATAGGAAGATGCTGTGAGATGTCCGTGTCCAGTGTTAGCCACTTCATGAGAAGTCACTCGAACACTTTGGCAAAGCCTCATTCAGACAAATAACGGTTTTGTTAGATTATTGTACAGGTTACCGTTCTTTATCCCATGTCTTAGTATATATGCAATCACCAATTTATCTCTGACGAATACAGACTGATAAAACTACAACAAATGCAGCCTTTATTCCGTACAGTGCGAGCGAACTGAAAAGAGCTTCGGGTGTTAATGGAGTAGTAATAGTCAGGGCTGCGTAACATAGGTGTGTTATCGAGAGTTCGAGTACGTCAAGTAGTAGTACGTCAAGAGATAAGATTGTTGCTCGCGTGGAGCCTGGACTGAATCTCAAAAGGAGAAGCACGAAAGCGGTGAATAAAGTAGCGTGCATTGGAGGTAGGCCACCGGTGGTTCGGGCCGAGGTGCCGGCCGAGCGGGAAAGGCAGGAGCTGGCTCGGGGCTGCGCTCGAGGCAAAGCGCCGGGCGAGGTGCCGGGCGCGCGGCTGGAGGCGAGGGACGCGAGGCGAGTAGTACCCGAGCAGAGGAGCGGAGGAAAGGAAAAGGAAGCGCGCGGAGCCGCATAAAAATTCGGTAGCGGGCCCGAGAGATTCGGCGAAAGGAGCGCGGCTCGCGGGAGGGGCAGGCGGGCCGCAGGGGCCGGAGGGGCGGCGGCGGTGCAGCGGGGCGCGCGGGCGGCGCGCAGGTGGGCGTACGGGCCCGGCCGCGCCGGAGAACGTCGCCGTCCCGCGCGTCCCATACATGGCTATGCTATGTGGAAACGGCGCGGCGGGCGGCCCCCACCCGCGGGCGCGGGTAGCGCGACGCGCCGGCCGCGGGCCCGGCTCTCCCGGGCGCCGGGACTCAGAGCCGCGCGCGCCGCAGCCGCGCACGTAGCCTGGGCCCGCGAGTGCGCGTCCCGCCCGCCCGGTACGGAGCCAGCCAGCCGTCGCCGCGCCACCGCCGCCCCGAGGCCATGCGCGCCCCTCCGGCCCAGGGTCCACGAGGAGGAGGCTCCGGATAGAAGACAGCCCAGCCCCTCGCCAGGTGAGTCAGAGGCCGCGCCCCCGGCCCGCGAGCGCACGTGGGCCGAGCTGAATGAGCGAGCGCGGCCCCCACCCGCGCGCCCACAGCGCCCCACCCCCGCGGCCTCTGCCGCCGCGCGTCCCGGACTCCCGCCCCCGGTCCCGGGAGTCCGGACCCGCTGCGGTGCACTGGGCGCTCGCGATCAAAAGGTCGCCGGATCCGCCCGGCGAGCGGCCCGCGTAACCGGTTCTCCTCTGTCGAAACCTCTTCCGCACCAGCGGCTTTCTCGATACGCCTCGCGCCCGTTTGTTTGTGCAACCGATTTATGAATGGACCGGAATCTCGTTAGCGGCGACTCCCCGTCAAGATCGGAGCGAGGCGCGGGTTCGGCTCTGTGCGAGGCTCTGCTGCTCGATGGGGACACGCCTCCGCTCGTCCTCCGCCCTCGCCTCCGCCTCGTTGCACAAGCGACGTAAGTCTTTCGAGTCGATGCTAATGCCCGGATGCCTCGATATCCTTGGGCTATCTCCGTAGCCTTCTGATCATACTCCTCGATTTGCCCAATTTCCCAATGGCTTTGGAAAAATAGTAATCTTCTTGCGTCACTCAGGCTCAGCGTCTTTTGTTTAGCCGAATCTCGAGGTACGGCTTGGTCGCGTCTTCGCACGGTTCGCCTAGCTCCCCGAGTAGCTCCCACATCCGTTTGTCGAAGCTGATCAGCCATTCCTCTGTTGCTCTATCTTGTCCTTAGACCCTCTTGGGCCTAGAATATAGGCTACTGTGGACGCGTCCTCTGTTGCGCGTCGCCTGCGCCAAAGCTCCAGCTCTGCAAATGACTGAATGGATAGGATGCATGCTCCGATCAGTTCCCAATGCCGAGGCTTCTTAGGAATTAGTTTCTCTCTGCTGCGAGAGCGAAACCTCGGTGCTTGATTGCGACGGAGGGCGCCGGAGAAAGCGCCGGCGCCGCCGAAAGATGTACCAGAAGAGCGAGAGTGAGACGCACCTGGAAGACAAGTTCCGTGGCTTCCCAGGGTTTCCCGAGTCTTCCCAGAACTTGGCCAACGAGCCGTTACTTCTTCTTCTTGGCTTGCTCAGCAACCTTGCGCGCCTCCTCCTCGGCCTGGAGTATGGCGAGTCTGCGCGCCTCCAAGGGCTGCTTGCTGCGCCAGGCTTGCAGCCGGCCGAGCTCCTTCTCTTCGAGGCGTACCGGGTAGAGGAGCCCGAAGAGCTCCTCGGGCTCGAGGGGCCGTCGCGAGAGGCTGAGTCTCCGCTCGGTGTTCATGTGTGCGTCTACAGCCCTTAGAACCGGCTCCACGGGGCACTCGCTCGCCATGAGTCGCGCTGCCGCTGATAAGTTCACGTGTCGATCCACGTGCCGGAAGCGCATCAATCGTCGCTTCAGCCCTAGGAAGAGAGTGGCCAGGTCTGCTGGCGGCACCACTACCATCTTGTCGTACACTCGAGGGAACTGTCGCCCGGCCAGCTGCGGCATTGTTGCCGTCGACAGAAAGAGGATCTGTGTTGTGTCGTCAACTAGTTAACTCTCCTTTGTTTTCCTTCCCCGGAGGCACTACACACCGACACTTTTCTTCGCCGCACCCCACACCCGACTTATATCACCCATTTGTTCCCGAACTTTTCTTTTTCACCTCATTGTATCATTTTCATGCACGCATTCTACTTAATTTCTATCATTCGCAGGCCCTTCCCTATGAAAACTTCAAAGGCCGGCCGCCTCGATGCGTGGAATGACCCGCCCCAATGCGGCACCCAATATTCTACCCGTCTGATCTCTGACATTCGAGAGCTCTACTCGGAGCTCTACCATACCGAAGTTTCGACGAGTACGCTTGCAGCCTCCCTTACGGCTAGTCCCTTCATTTATATTAATGCGCCCACCACCGGATAGAAAATAAAAATAAAAACAACAATTCAAATAAAAAATAACAATTTTAAATGAGCCAAGCTTTGATATTGGCAAAAAGACAAAAAATTAGCAGTTACAATTATACACGACATATAAGTGCTAAAAAGATCTTTTTCTTATACTTTAAAGTTGCACCTACAATATACCTGATCTCCAGGTTGGATTTCCTTGATAATCTTCTGGTATAGTGGACCAAATCTACGAGGATTGTATTTAGAAAGATTCGAAGGAAGTTTTCGTACCCAGGGTAATTCGCCGCCCTCAACGAATACTACTGTTGGCGCATAAGCTCGAGCCAACTGCAGGATATTTGCTACTAGTCTCATCTGACTTTTTTTACTCCGGAACTTGCCTTTATGTCGGCTCGGTGATAGGTCTATGACAGTAGCCTATAATAACAAATGTCTCGTTAGCCATGCTTAAAATTTACTTTCCCTTTCCGAATTCATTCTGAATTAATTATTATAAATTTGTATGCATTTCGGAATGCATAATCTACAAGTGCCAAGTGTTTAGTATTTTTTATACAAAATTATGCGAATAAGATTAAAATTAAAAATTAAAAAAAAATTAAAATATACTTTGAAATCACTAGAGTTAGCCATTGTGTAATTACAAGTATAAGGAACCAATAAATCATGGTAAATCTTATTTATCAACATTTTTTTATGCGAGTACGATGAAAATTTGCATTTTTTAACAAAAGTACATAATCTACAATGTTTTTTATCTAAGTTTTACGCTCACAGAAGTCAATTATAAGCGTAAAAGTGCCTGAAAGAAGTAGATGGAAGGTAGTGGGTTATAGTCAAGTGGACGTGATATATATACATATAATTACCTTAAGTTCGGCACAAAGGGCCTGAGCAAGGAAATCCTGACCGCAGCCAGGTGGGCCGACGAGGCAGACGGATCGAATAAGCGGGGCGTTCCGGTGCACAGCCTCTGAGAGCAGTGGTAGGACGCAGTAGTCGAGGAGCGGCTGGAGGAGGTCGCCGAGGCGGAGGATCGGGTCTCGACGAACCTCGTAGCTGGCAACGCCGGGCCAGTCTGCGAGGTCGCAGCGGGGAGTCTCGCGGATGACCCCCTGTCTTGTGAGCTCGGTGAAGAGCTCCTGGGGGTCGGCGTGCGGTGGCACCGGCGGAGCCTCGCGAGCCCACTCGGGCAACTCTGCGGTAGGTGGTACACAGGGCATGAATGCGAGGGTAGATTCGGTGGACTTGGATTGAGTGGCCCTGGAAACGGACACCTGCACCGGGCTCACCTTCGTAGACATCAGGTTCGAGAGACATGGGTTCGCCCTCGTTATCGGGGTTGCCCTTGAAGTCGAGGACGCGGGCGCAGTCGAGATCGGTCACCCACTGACGCATGCGATCGTCCGCAAGGCGACGCATCTGCAGTTGCATCTCGAGGCCCATGGCATCGCGGAAGAGCTCGGGGATAGGCCGGCAGTCGGCCGCGAGCTGGTCCGGTTTGCGCGGCTCCCACATTTGCTGGAAGTCGCGGAGAGCCTCTGAAAGGAGAGGCAGGCCCGCGGAGGGGGGCATCTGCCAAAGGTCTGGATCCGGTGGCTCTTCGAGGACGGCGCGCTGCTTGGCCTTGGGCAGCTCCTCGATATCGGCGGCAGCGGCTGCTGCGGCAGCCTCGGCCGCTGCCTGCTTCAGGGCGTCAGCCAACTCCTCGGGTGTGCGGAGAAGACCCAAGGCCAGGAGGACGGTGCCGCCCTCCTCGGGGCGGGGGTATGGGTCGAAGAGCCGTGTCGTCCGATACCACATAAGATACCACTCGGCGATTTCATCCTGGGTGTCCTCGAGGAGCCGCGGGCCCGATACCTCCCACATCTGCAGGAGGCGAGAAGTAGAACCGTAAGACAGGCGGCGTGTGAACAGTTTAAGCCGACCTCCTGGTGGGGCTGCGTCCGCACCTACCTTGCGCCGCTCCTCACGGCTAGCCTCAGCGAAGCGTTCCTGGTGCTGACGCTGCGCCTCGCGCCTACTTCTCTCGTATTCTTGGGCCAGGAGGCGGGGCCCCCGCGGTCGCCAATTAGGAATCGTGAGGCCGAGGGTCTTGTCGAGGCGGCTCAAAAGGCGTCGGAAGTGCTTGCGCGCGCGATAGCCGCGCCAGATGCGCTGGATGGACACGGCCGCAGCCCAGCGTTCCCTGGGTCTCTCCTCTTGGCTACCGCTCGAGCCGAGGCGCATCCGCTCGTTCCGCAGCCAGGCTGGAGGAATGCATGCTCCCATCGGTTTTAAAAGGCTTTTCGCGACCGCGGATCACGCCTATTACGGCAAGCGCGCTGCTTTACACAATGTATGCTAACAGCGGCCCGAGTACCACATAACTACTCCCATTCTTACGGTGGCATCAGTAGTCCATTCCAAGCGTCTAGACACCGAGGGCGTCTAGCCCTGACTACCCCCAATTAAGGGTCTTACCAGGCCCTTGGCGTAGGACTCCGTAAGCTGCATAGCCATCGCTTACCGATTTTGGCTTCTTTTATTCCCACGCGCCAACGCTCGTGTCTCTGAATGGTCACCAGCATCTGGTCTGCCAAAATTTTCGCGGCCCGCCTCTCAGCTTCCTCTGGCGAGACGACATCCTCGGCCTCAGCGGACCTGGAACCGGTCGAAGAGCCTCGGCCGCTGAGGCTGGGACCTCCGTCGCTGTCGAAGTCGGAGCCCCCGACTGACGCGTCACTACCCGTAGCTGATTTCGACACCTTATATTCTTCGAGAGAGGAGCCTTCCTCCGAGTCCTTGTCCGACTCCTTGCTGAGAGATTCTGCACAAAAAGAGCTTGCGCTTGAAGCTTTGGCTTGGTGCCCGCATCCTCACGCCCCTGCCTAACCTTACCTTGCAGTTTGCTGTGCAGGGCTTCTTCGGCGACCTGCCGGCGATGGTCGAGCTCCCGCTGCCTCGCTGCGGACCTGCACAACGGTGCTCTGAGTTCCACCTCTTCCGGCGTGCATTTCATTTTGATAAGGCTCTCGAGCGGCGTTCTGAAGAAGCAACCCCAACCGACAATTAGACTTCCCGCTCTTACTCATCTTTCTTGCGGTCCGACGCGGCGATTACTCACGGATACTCAAGCATCGTTAGGATGACAACCTGCTGCCGGTACTCGAGCATGCGTATAAGCACAGAGTCTAGGACCTGCCCGATCATATCCTGCACCTGCGGGTGGTACACCTCATTCTGGCAAGTGATTAGTTGTTTGGCCATTCTACGGTACCTATGTACATCACAAGAGGTTAGACAAGCGTTGCCATAAAAGCTATAAGTCAACTTGTACAAAAGCTTAATTAACCGATAGTAGAGATCCGTGACTCTGTCGATAGCGAGGTTCTTGTCGGTTAGCAGATGCAACATTCCTCCCTCCTGAACGGCTTTGTCTTTCTTTAGCAGCTCTACCAGTTCTTGCATCACCTTGAACCATTGTTGCGTATAATAAATGATGGACATCGAAAATTTTATGGTTTTTTTTTCGCGGATTTTTGGGTGGGAGACCTTTTTTCAGTTTTTTTTTCTACAACAACTGTTGTGCTTTATTGCTTTTTGGTTATGTTCTTGTGAGTCAGTGCTTCATCTTGAAGTTTGCACTTTCGACTGACAAAAGCTCCTCGAAAGAGAGATCAAACGTGAAATTTGAAAAAATCGTATTATATATAGTTAAACTCTTACATTCGCGCCTTTTTACTAATCAAATGTACTTACAGAATGTCGGAGAAGCTATGGAAATTGCTCGCCACTACGGCACTGCTCACTGTTCTACCGTCCACCACTGCTACCCAAAAGCTTGAAGCGAGTGTTGGGTGGGCGAATACAACCACGTCCCCGGTCAGTTTTGGTGATATCGCCTGGGAGTGTCCTAATATAACGGGCACTGGCATCGAATGTTCATGTGACTTCCCTCACACTCTAAGGTGTATCGGGGACCGAACCGCTTTACAGGTATAGAGAGAAAGATTTTCCCTCTTTCTCCACTAAATTGTTTATACTAGTTCTTTCTTCTTACAAGATAAATAACGTACTAGTTTATTTATTTGTATTAGAAATGTATAAATGTAAAAGAACAGTAGGAACATTTCAAAGTATTAACCTGTATCAAAGTTCTACTTATCAGTTATAACAGTTATGTTGAACGTTTCAGACAATATGCACGCACTTGCGGCATAGCCGACCGGGAATGATATCTCTACTGGATGTGACGGTTTCCGGCATCTCGACGCTACCTGGAAACTTTCTAGAGGACGTGGCACTCCACGGGCTAGTTGTTTCCACTGGTGAACTAAGACGTGTCAATGAGGGAGCCTTCGTTTCTCTAGCGCGACCTTTACAAGCCTTGGGTCTTCCCAACAACCTCCTTGAGACTGTACCAACTGCCGCCCTTGCTACGCTCGTAGGACTTGAAAGGCTCGATTTATCTCATAACAGACTCAAAACTCTGGAAGCCCGTTCATTCCAGGTGAGAATACAGACAAACGTTATTATTGTTCAAAAAAGTTTTAATATATCGAAGATGTTGATCGATAAGATTTGCACAAGCTTCCTGTTGCTTAACGTTTCATAAGTATCGAGCTTTGCCTTATCGCCCACGTGACATTTGCGTAATTTCGTAATTCCAATGGTATTAGCGAGTTATTTTTTATGCAGACTAAATTAACAACTGTTGAATAATTTATATAATGATTGCGGTTCGGCGTACATACAAACTGATAAATGTTCCAAGCACTCTTTTCCGTGCATTTCAATTAAACTGTACTCGGTGGAATTTTCAAATGCTGCTTAAATTCTTGCAAATTGCACCAACGCTTACAGATTAAGAGTATTTAACCGACTCGAATTTTAATTAATTCTTTATATAACATTTCAAAATTCCACGCATATAATTATGTTCGACCAACTAAGGCGCAAGGGTTGACGCTACAACCAGCGGACCGAATTAAAAGACTGGTGGTTACAGGGACTGAGGAACGTGACCTACCTGGACCTCTCGGGGAATCTCCTCTCACAACTATCACCGCAGGCCTTTGGGTCGCTACCAGCACTACGGTCTCTCAAAATGCGCGGAAACAGATTAAGCGTTGCAGCGCTTTCAGCTCTCCGAGGACTGCGCAGCCTCGAGGAACTCGATCTTTCGGCCAACCTTTTGAGCGGTCCCCTAGGACCTAGCCTTCTGCCTCCAATGCCACGCCTCCGCTATCTCAGCGTTGCTGACAATGACCTCAAGAACGTCCAACAGGGTGCACTCATGGGTCTTAAGAATTTGTCGTCGCTCAGTCTGAGTCACAATCAGGTATACGCCCGGTTCATCCTTATACCTATTAATCGCAATCGACCTTTAGTTGCTTTTTGCCGCTTCTGTCTAGTGCAGTCATTAACATGTTTCCTGATTCAGACAGCCTAATGTCCTGTAATTTTCTTACTGTTTCTTGTCTGAAATATTTTATGTAGAACACAACACGCTCGTTACTCAACCATTAGTATTCATTTTACATTGCATAATTTTAATTTATTCTTATCATATTTTCTTATGTGCATATACACCGAGAGAAAGAGAGAGAGAGAGAGAAAAAATATATAATGTACAGTACATGTATACATATGTAAATGTGGTGGTAGATCGACGTGCTAGAGGACCACGCCTTCAAGCACCTGTCGAGGCTAATCCATTTGGACTTAGCCAACAATGGAATAGTGGCGGTTTCGAGTTCCTCGCTCGCCCACCTTGAAAATTTAAAGAGCCTCGATCTGACGCACAACTTCCTTCGCTCCTTGAATGCGGATCTCGTAGTGCCACTGCGCAGCCTCGAGGATCTTCGATTGGATGACAATGACATCACAATGGTAACTTCGGATCTACCCACTTCCAAATTGCGGCTCAAGAGTCTGAGTCTTGCGGACAATCCTCTCAATTGCGACTGCACTCTTCTTGAGTTCGCTAACTGGTTGGCCAACTCGCACATCGAGGAGGAGGACAAGCGATCGGCGATCTGTGCGACACCACCCGCCCTCGAGAACGGTCTCCTCACCCAGGTATCTCCGGGTAGCCTGCTCTGCGGCGACCCTATGCCGCCTATTATGACCGGCTTACCCCTCGCTGCAGCTCAGCTCACTCTCCACGTAAGTTAGCGCAGGCTCCTCTGGCCAACTATGCTCCTAACAACTTGCAACATTTTTTTCTCGTTGATCATTCTGCATCAATTGACCGGTAGGAGTTCCATTATGACGTAACGACAGGCGTAGACCTTTTATGGCACGTGGAACCGTGCACCGAGCGCTATACCTGCGACAGTCTCATCGTCTATGAGACCCTTGAAGAAAAGGAGGTGAAGATCGCCTCGAGCCCTATTCATTGCGACTCACGACTGATACGTGATCCCTGCGTTCTTCCGCTCAGTTTGCCCACAAGCCTCGCGCTCGAGGTGGGCCACCAATACCGCTACTGTGTCGTGCTCATGGTTCCAGGCGGCTACGATGAGACTTCCCTCGGACTTGGATGCAGTGATATCATCGACCTCGAGGAGACTCTGCACCTCGTTCCCGAGGATCGAGCGCCTCGTCTCCGTCCCAAGATAAGCACCATCCACGTCAACATTTCCGGAGATGGCTTCCTCAAAGTAACCTTTTAGTAATCTTGATCAGCTGTAACCTTAGTTTACAGTCCGTTAACCTGCCGCGTGGAACCTCGAATCCTTATCTCAATTAATCTTTGGTCTTTACTTCTTACAGGTGGAGGTGGCGATGGTAAGCACCTCCAACGCTGAATGCCACATCCAACTGGATGTCCTGGCGGCAGAGACAGGCCAGATGCATCGCCAACTGCTCAACTGCAGTGCAGGTGTCACCACATTCTCCGGCCTGATCCCGGGGCATTACCGAGTCTGCGCGACCCTCGACGAACCCGAGGTGCGGGTGCGCGAACGCCGAGTTGCTCAAGACGCCCGCACCGAAGCGCGATGCGTCCAAGTCCAAACCTTTCGTCAGAACAATGAACTTCTCCTCCTGCTTCTTCTCGCTCTTATCTGTGTCTTTCTCATTCTTGTTTTCCTCGTGGGACGCAGCCTTCTCAGGCGCAATAAAAAGGAGACCGTCGTGCCTCCTCAGTGTTTCATGCCAGCCCAGGAGGTTGAGATTACTCATAAAGCGCACTACATCAAACTCCTTGCAACCACAAAGGTCTGACTACTATCTGTGCCCATAGTGTCCCTTGTGTTCTTGCCTGTGACTTTATACAATACTTTCGTCATTGCCTAAGATAATTTATGATTCGCCAGGAACAAGTATTCTGGATAAGTTTACAAGGCCGTCTATACGAATACTGTTAATTCGGATAAATTGATCGAGTTTTTCCGAGTAGATCTATGTTTTGAAATTTTCTTTTTCCAATAAATTTCTCTCTGCAAATTATTTTTGTGCTATTTTAGAAAGATTAATCTTGTTGGACGATTGAAAAAAAGATGCTAATTCGATAATTGTAAATATCATAACATAGATAAAATTATTGTTGTGCTCGATCGGAACAGACACTTAATTCAATTGTCGATTATTGTGTGGCTTTGAACACATAACGAGCGCATTCACCGAATTTATAATGCATACGGTTGTCTAATGCAAATTTTGTTATATAACAAAAATATTGTCTGTTCATTTTACATATTGATGACTGTGAGTGAAAAGCAGCTATCCCGGCGATTATTTCAAGAAGTACATACTACTCATTTGCCTTATTTATAAATTTAAAACTTTTCAATAAAATTTAAAATTATAAATCTATAAATGTTAAATTAAATTATGTAATATAAATGTAAAATTTTTAATTTAATTTTAAAGATTTTAATTTACAGATAAAGCAAATAATATGTAGATAAAACTCTTCATAAATTAAGTATTGACTCTACAAACATTTAAAAGTGAAATAAAATATGTTTTCGAGTATGTTTATTCGTCAATTGCTACCTAAATCATCCGCCGAATTAGTTTGGTTTTGAATGGATCGTTGAGATAGCTACTTCTCACTATTCTAAATACTCGCCGTATTTTAAATTTGTAAATAAAATGTCTTCTAGCTTTTACATTACGATTCATTACTAACTTGGAGGTTTAACAAAATCTGTAAATTAAGTTTGTTTAATCTCTCGCATAAGACTTTAATTTAACGGACATGTCCTGTACAAATATTGTTTCTTAATTATTGTTAATTGCTATAGTCTATTGAGTTTTCGATAGATTTGTAAATAGTTTCCTTTAGTAATCGTTTTACTTATTCTTAGATATTCTAAATCGTTGTTGATTCTAATATATTATAAAATAACAGCTTACAAGTACATAACTTATTATTATTAAACCTATACCCATTTATAACTTAATTTCAAGCAATTACTCATATCGAGAAACAATTAAAATGCTAAGAATGAAAGAAGAAAACTAAATTTTAATAAATTATTTATTTAGATGGGAAGATGGAAATATAATATTTTGTTCATTCAATATTCATACAAGATTCAACATAATATCTCTACCGATAACGTATTACACACAGTCGATATAATGGCGTTTCTATATATCGGCAGCCTCAGACGTAAATAATATTCCATATTTTATAGCTGCAAGAAAAGTTTGAAATTATTAAACTTAAATGAAAACAAAATTATAATACGAATAATTTATAAACTTTTTGCAATGTTAACTTTACTAGAAAAAAGAATACTTGAACGATTCAAAACTAAAGTGATATTTCATAACTGATAAAATTTTAAATTTGCTATAAAATTACAGCTATAACGCGCTACCGGAGTCTCAAAAATATTTTTATGTCAAATTGGCGGTAAAACATTACTGGTAGAATGGATTACTATAATATTAAAATTCTCTTTTAAAATATTATTTAATAAAAAAGCTAATTATGTAAAATATTTACGTTTGAATTAAAACTTTAAGGATGAAAGATCATAATTTATCATAAGTAATGTTTCTTTTTCTGGTATAAATTTTGATTTTTAATACAAATTGATTTTAAATAATTTTACCTGATTTTTTCTATTTTCGTAAAATAATTGGGTTGTTTTTTTTCGATACGTAAATGACACTAAAACGCAATTTACATTTTTATTTAACAATTTTATTTTATAAGCATTATTACTCTGAATGTTTAAGTAGTTGAAAATTAATGATGGTAAACAAAAATACCAAGCATAAGTTTTTTTCACAAAATTCGATAATTGTTTCTAAATATATTTATTATTGCCGTGTACTTAAAATTTACTATTTTGAAATTTGCAAATCGGTATACGGATGCAGTAAATTTAATTTCAACCTATATCTGGTAAGTAAATTATACTGGTTAAGTGTTCACTAGTACAGTTATTATTATAATACCCGTGTTCTACTGTGATCTTTGAGGGCGTATTTCTCAACTTTTTTGCATGTAAATAACCAAATCTATTTTCGAAAATTCATCATTTTTGAAGACTATTATAATTAATATATAACATTAAACAAACACCTTTCAATTTTCTAATTTTTGCAGGTGCCATACATTATAAAGCAAATTGAATTATTGATATTGTAATACTTCGATGTCATTATGATTCATACATAATTTTTATAATTTAGCGTTAAAATCTATTGCGGTAATGCATTATTTTATATCCCTATGGTAGAAATTTCATGAGTAAAAACTGGTCAATTAACTGGTTATTTATAGCCAAAAACTCGACAACTTAATATTTAATTGCATTAAATGCTTTTTTACCTAAAATTGTTGTTTATTCATATCCATTCACAAATATTAACATTTAATAATAAGAGCATAAAGAAAATTAAGCAAAGCTTGTAAATAAATGTTATGTAGAAAATACGACAAATAAAATAAATGCTTATTCATTATACGATGTAGATATTCTTAGAAACTTATCATCTACTAAAACCTACTGATTTCATTTAATTATAAATTTTGTACTATAACCATAATGATATATATCGTTTCAATATATATACTTTTAAAAATTTTTGATGCGTGCATATTTTATTAATAAAATGTTTTTTATTTGTAATTTAATTTACGTTGTAACACTACAATAGCTTTTTATCTAAACTTTTACATTAGAAAAACTATTATGATATTTTGAAATAATAGATAACAAGGCATATTATACAGAAAAGTCGCAACAATACGATCAACTCCTAAGATTAATTTGGTATAAGATTGGCTATACAGAATTCTGAAATTCTGTATTGGAAGTAAAGTCCGATAAAGAGAGCGATTTATATAAAAACTACAACAACAATTAGTTCCGCGGAAAGGCAAAAAGAGTGTATTATTATCTTGATTGTTATACGTATAAGGAATAGAATACTCACGGTGCCGACGAGAGCATTGCTTTATTTAAATTTAATGGTGGATGGATTTTACAATGGGATTCACACAAGATAATTTTTTGTGATATCCGAGAGGTTCTCATTCAAAAAAGTGCATAGGTATTGAATAGTCCCATGGCACTGTACGTACAGGCACATTCAGTAGATGGTGTAAAAGCAAGGTAAACACTTTCTCCCTGCGCGCGAAGTCTAATTCAGAAACGGCCACGTCGAATCCATTGGTATATAGGCACCGAAAGCGCCGAAAAACGGCATTTGTTCCGCGAGATAAATATTATCATTGTTATTCAAAAGGTATTTAACTAAACTGGATATTTCTAGAAGGCGCGATGGTATCGTTGGTGAGATAAGGATCAAAGTATAGAAGTAGTCGTTAAATTTTATTTATGTAGCTTCCCAGTGCGCGCCGGCTACTTTTTAAAATCAGTGAAAGTTTAAATCATCATTGTATTTCTTTTAACAGAATGGACACACTAATTAAAATTTTATTTTTCTTTACGTTTTAATCAGTGTAATATTCGAGGTGAGAAAAAGGGGTGCTAGAAAATAGCATCATGTGTGAATGTTATCGTCATACGTTTTAGAAAGTAAAAATTAAAAAAATCCCATAATAAATCGTGTAATTGTCTTTACGTAAAAAGTCAACTTATCTCTACGTAGTTTTTGTATCAGACTGCTGTAGAGTCTATGGTACCGCATATTTTATATTTGTAGCATATTTAATCGCTTATATGTGATATACAGTGACTTTTTATCAAATTATATATTTAATACGATATGTAAGGATAAAGCTGTACTTATTTAAATTTCAATAAAATAACTGATAATGCTTTAATATAATACTTGACTACTATAATTTTAATATTTGTTTGTAGCTGCGCAAACGTTGGGCAAATGGCAGCAATTTTATAATAATTATTAAAGAAGTAATCATAATTAAAGGACTACAAAGCAATCTCATGTAAATTACAACAGATCTCAGTAACAATCAAAGTTTCTGTAAAAACTGACAAAATTTGTCCTAACAATTATCTGAATATTATCCGCTGACTATACTTTAGAATCTATACGTGCCAATGTTGAAACACTATATAGATTAGTATTTCGGGAAATCTGTTCTACCTCTACGATTCTATTAGTTTTATTAACTTACTAAGAATCGCTGTTCTTCGGAATATAAAAGCTCAGGAAATCGGACCGATTTGGTATAGCGTTAGTTGGAGGTTGCAATAAACTGACCCCTCGTTTTGAGCAAGGCGGCCAGGGTGCAGTCATGAGCGACCTATTGTTGTTGTACGCGCGAATTACGTGTCGTTGCGAGGGTGAAGGTCGCCACGGAGCAATGAAACTATGGCTCACAACAGCTAGCGACGACGCTCGAGGATTAATTAACTAAGCCAAAAATGCGCGTGCAAGTTAGTCATGGCACCTAAAAGGAGGCCATCAGGATTTTCGGTACCTCGCTAGATACCTGATTGACTTATCACTGAGACGCTCAAAAGCATGAGCTTTTTCATGCGCGCACCTCAATGACAGGGATAGAGAAAGCGAGTAACTGGGATAGCGAGAAGAGAGTAGAACGGAGACAGAACTCGTCTCTCACAATCCGCCGATTTAAGACGGACGGGTTCGCCCGATTGGAGCCCACTTAAGTGTCGCAACTAAAAGCGCAGGAAGCGTGTTGCCCGCGCCGATTATTCATTACGTGCGTCTCTATTACACATAACAACGTAATTTCTCTCAACTTTGAGCATTGAGGTTTTTCATTACACATAAATCATGCAAGCGTTAAAAACTGTCACTGCTATTGTATGTGTACGTATACATATGCAGTATTATTGGCTATAGAGGATCCTCCCGATACAAAGAATTAAATGAAGTGTTAAACAGTTTTTTTTCAAATAATAAAATTGTCTTTCTCACTAAAAAATAATCTTTAAATGAAATAGATACTTCTTTAGATCAAAGAAATATCGTAAATATGAGAATGAATGTCATATTTTCCTCTGTAATCGACAGTTTCTCTAGCTCGTATTAACATCTTTGAGAATGACGAGAGTAGAGGTAGAGCACGCGAAGAGGACATTAACCGCATATCTCGTGCTATTGCACGGAGAATTATGTGGAGCCTGCGTAAGAGCTAAATTATACGATCGCAACACAAAAATTCAACGTCCAGTTGACGTAAATACCCTTCTAACAGGACCGAAGTTCGATGTATGCAAATATATTATTGAATTCTTTAAAAAGTGTAACATTGAAATCTAATTTCTATTTTGACGTGAATCCTTTAGTAAGTTCAATTTTTTGTTGAATAATATTATATAAGCATTGTTTAACATAAGTAACGTTGAAACTACACGTAAGCTTAAAGTAAGACCAATTTAATACAATTACAAACGACACATAATTAAAAAATACTTCTTTAACATAAAGATGTTTGCTGAAGAATTCAGATGATGAGAGATGGCATAAAATATATATGTACATAAAGTATGAAGAAATTATAAAAGTAAATTTAGTGTTTGTAAATGAATTTTGTAAATTAATTAATTTAAAATAAGAAAACAACTTTTATGTATTTTGAAATTTTTTTTATTTTATACACGGGGCTTACGTCGATACTGGTAGATATGAATATTAATATTTTATTTAGATTTAAAAATAAAAAGTTAATTTTGAAAGGAGAGAAATTTTATTTTTAAAAATGTTATTATATTTGAACAACATTAACTTCATTGTAAAAAAATACTTTATCAAAAAATTTGTTTTTGTATTTCGGATAAATCATTTGAATATGTTTTGAGGCTTTAATTGAATTAAATATTACTCTTTGTCAATCTATAATTTTTTTAGTTTATAATATATCCCATTTATATAAAGAAATATTTTATACTTTCAATGCAAGAAAGCTAATTGTATACGGGATTTGCTATCGGGAAATAAGAGAGAATTGTGCGTTGGAAAGAATAACTTAATGGTACATTAAAATGTAATAACGCGTAGCTCTTCTTGAATATAGATATTTGATCTGGATATTAGTTTTGACCATAACGTTACAATGCATAATTTGCATAAACTTGCATTATCCATATACGAATATAAGTTTGTGTTCGTGCCATAAGTTTCTATTCCAAGCCTTTTGATTATATTACTAGGGACTTTTAAACTCGGTTGCAACCGTTACAGCCATTGCAGATGCTTGGCACTAAAGATGGTGTCTTAAGGCGTGGTTGCAGGGTCAATCTATTGGGTTGCATGCGCAAATTGAGAAGCGTCGGAGGCAGCGCGCCGATTGCACTGCGCACACAAAAGCATTGCAACTCGCAGCGCAACACCTGCAAATTGTATTTTAATGTCGAGGAAAGCAATTAGGGTTGAGGGAAAATTGCAATTGTTTGGGGATGTCAGGACGCCAGCCAGGTGCAGGTCAGAGGGACACGCGTCGCATGGAACTTGCTGACTGCGGTCGTCGACACCCGTCGCGCCGCACTCGTCGTTGCGACAATCGCGCGCTGCTGTGAAATTGCGCGTCCTCCGCGTTGCTAATTCCTCACGATATTAGTGAGAAGAAAGTACAAAATTTAGAGGGAAGGCCAGCTATGAGGCCTCTTGCTGGTTCGCTTGTTGGTTCGCCGCTCGTTCGCTTGCTGCATGGCTTCCTGCTCGCTTCCTGGCTCGCGAGCAAAGCTTGAGGCCCGAGAAATGGCATTTTGGTCGACAATTCTAACAGCCTGCGACGTGGCCCGCAAGCCTCATCTGATTGCCCTCGGTATCATCAAGAGTTAGCTGTACCTCCGATTTCCCAAAAGGACGTTTTACTTAAGAAAGCGAGCGGACGGTGCACGACGTTTGCCATCTAACCAAGGGGTGTACCGACTCTTGACGAGCTGACGCTTCATTTGCGGTTTTTATCTTTTTATGCCGTGAAATGTGCATTTACGAGCGCTCGCCGCTAGCGCGAACCCCTTTCTCATTAGAATCTCCTTTTCCGCAATCACTCGCGCGGCGACGTTTTCACTATGCGCGGCGCGGCTCCACTTCTGCGCTCAAACATATTTTTCCCTTCACCGTAAGACTATTTTATATACTTTCGGGTTTTACATTGTGCGACGAGCCCGAGGCACATATGACCTCTCGGATTCCTATTTACTAGTTCTATTTCAACTCGGTCAAACATTACAAACTGATCCTCTGTGTATGTACCATCCATAAACAATGCATTTATTGTATGTCAGTCACCTACAATAATATTGTACAAAGCTTATAATTGCATGCATACTTGCGATTTCGTTCTCAAATATGACGACAAATAATATATTCCCCATAGTCCGCAGTCCCAGCAGCAGCACAGTAGTTCAACTACATTTGTTTATATATACCAGCTTATAACAGTGCTTTACAAGTTTGGTCCGCTGTTTAAAAGGAAGCGTTTCAAACGCTTGCGACGAAAAATATCAAAACATGTTTCAATGCAGTTTACATTGCTTTCGATCGTGGGCCGGTTCAAAGTATGTTATATAGAATGAAAACATTGCAAAGGTGGAATGAAGAAGGGACGTATGCAAGTGACAGTTTGCAAGTCGCGTCGCCGCACATCGCCGTGCATGGCCATGCTCATCACATGACATTTGCACAGTCATTCTTCCCAGCGAAAATATCGCCTCATCTTTGTCGCCCGTCGCACTTGTACGACGGGATAATTGTACGATTCGAGTGGATTACTTGTTGCGCCGCTCAGGTTGACTGATAAATAGCAACTTTCCGGCTGGTAGGAGGCGCAGTCATCACCGAACAATTAAACTGCGTTAATGAAATCATTACATGGCGTAGTCGCCGAGCGCAAGGGGGTCTGCTGCACCTGTAAGACATACATAGCGAACGAAGATTCTCGCATCCGCATCACAACTTTGTGCATAAAATCTCTTTGGGACCTCGCTTGCAATTCCCATTATGAGAATCCTCTTTCTTATTATCCACCGATGATATCGCGCGCGTATCCTTGCGTGCATTGCACCCTCTTCTTTATGCAAAATACAAGATTTGGCTATTTACAATTATCACGATCTCCTGCCAAATTCCTTCAACTCAAAATCAATGAGAATAAGTCCAATCTTAACCGAGCTAGAAGAAAACAACCCGTGACTGATTTTAGAGCACAAACGAAGATCTTTCCTGACTATGGTTTGACACGGAGATACGGTTGTGCGCATCAGACGAGGCAACACAGCATTTCGCAATGCTCGTGTTCCTCGCGTCAACGGGTGTTTGTCCATCCGTATAATGACAATAGAAGGAGTATTACCCTGGGTATTACCTCGCGTTACGCCGATGGACCGAAATTGATGGATTTTCCAAACGACTATAGATTATTTGAGTCCTTAGTTGTATTAAAAGGTATCACACTGGCTACAAATTGGATCGATTCACTCGAACAATAAGCTGTCATAATCACTTTTCTAAAGCTCATTGCGAAACGAGCCCTAAGGTACATTTTCTACAACGATTTCAAAATATTCATGCTTGATTATAATTATAGTTGGCAATTTAATTGATCATTTTGTACTAGAATGATGGTCATTCCGATAACAATTTCGACTAATTTCCGCAGTGCTTAATTCTTTAGATTTCCAACACAAACCTCTAAATATTTATAGTTTCATTAAAAACTTGTAAAATAGATATGTTTCTTTTAAGCTTAAATGGGAATAATGATTTATTCTTCATCATAACGTTCAATTTGTTTAATTTGTAGCAAGATTTGTAGTTGTAGTATTCGAATTAACTTTAACGTTTCAAACGTTGTAAACAATTATAGCTGCGTATATCAAACTAATTAAGTGCTTTAGGTCATTACTTGACAAAAGCTTCATCAAATATAAGCGACAATATTATAATCTGAATAATAAAATACGAGATTATCTTTACCTAACTTTAGTATAAACTGATTACCAAACAATATGCAGCGTATATAATATTAATAGAAGTTAGATACAGTCCTTAAATATTTAGTGATGGAGTCCTATCAAATTTTATCCTTCGTTTACTATTATGCTCAGTAGCTAATTATATTACTAATTTGTTAGCTCTGCTTATATAACAATGCAAAATAAAAAATTATTATGAAACCATGTTTATAATGGAAATATAAAATTCACACAATTGTTAGGAATACAACGTTAGATTTGCAATTTGCAAATAGAATATTAGTTTTTCTTTGTTACATCTTCTTTAGTATTACGCGATTAAAGTATATTGTAACATAATATCGAGTCAGCTAACAACCATTGAAGCGTTTAATTAAGTTTTCATTATTATGAAAAGTTCCTGATCGGTTACCGTGCCGTCTGATGGTGTACTTTCTACCGTTTGCATATTCTAAAAATGATAAAGTTGTAACAAAACACTGTCATGTTCTTATAATGTAAATAAATTCATTGTTTGTATATACTAGTCATTCATGCGTGTGTGAACGCGAGCGCGCGCGTGTATGCATCCCGAGATGCATCCGGCAGTTGCCTATGGAAACTTGAGGGCTGTTCGACGATCATAATATATAATATATGCATTTAATAAAGAACTGTACTGAGAAACTTTGCGCGAGCCTTGTATTCGCATCTGCATCAAAATTTCCAGTGTATATATAGTGTACGCGTATTATAGAAATATTCTTGGTTATTTACGGGCAAGATCCATCAGGTTAATTTAATAAAAATGCCTAATTTCTTTCAAGATTTCCCATTGAGTAAAGTTACTAGGTGCGTATGTATTCAAGAAGCGGGGCACAATCGGAGTAAACGGTTGAACATCTTGAGCAATGCAGCACTAGCATAGTGCGCCGCTAGCAAGTGCTGAAGCGAGTGCTGTATCCGAAATGAATGATAATAATGCCGCGCGCGTACACATTAAGTCATTTGAGCGCTGGCGCGTCTGAAGCATAAAGAAAGAGCTCATCTCGAGCGGCGCGACGGCGAAAGGAGGTTTCGCTTTCGATCGGCCCGGGGGCACCTCGGTCTGTTGCGGTCTGCTCTGGCCTGCTCTCGTTACCGGTGTTCCGGATGAAAGCGGGGGAAACACATCCACTTGACCTCTCGGCCGGTCATCCCGTTGGCGATATCGGCCTTTCGACACTCTCCTCTCGCGCGGCTCTACGACTTGTACTTTCGTTTCCCGAGGAATTCTGAGGTGCGTGTCGAGAAGACGGCGCGGCAGGAGCCCGAAGGCCCATTCATCAGCTGGGACCCCCTCGCAGCCGTGAATATTTCATGGCGACGCGCCGGTTGTCTGGTTAATAAGGTCCGCGGTCTCCCAGCAATTAGCCGAGCTATTGGATTAGCAGGATTGCTGTGATTTGTGCTCAAGCTCTAAAAGGACGCGACGCGACCACTCGAGAAAGTTGCCTGCGGACTGCGTACCGTCGCGTACAGGTGCTCGACAAAGACCTAAGACCGACGCTCCTCCTGCAAATGTGGATTAAAATAATTGTCCCCGCCGCTGAACTGAGCAACATTGACCATCCTGGGTACTAGTACATGAACATCGTTGCCGTTGAAAGCTCGTTCCGGTAATGATTAATAATCCTTCTTCGCGATTACCCCTATTCTTATATAATCTCGTGCAAAATTCCGAATAAAAGAGCTCCAAAATCTTAAAAATTACGATAAAAGCACTAACCGATTAGCCCGCGCATTATGAAATGGTTGATCTTTTGAGCCATTTCACCTTGCATGTCGCCCAAAAGAGCGGTCAACAGCTGATGCTTATTTTGCACGCGGCGGCACAAAGCACAATTTTCCTAATGCGAATGCGGATTCACCAGAACTTGGCACTTGTTCAACGTTAATAAGCTCTCACCAAGGCTCTTGCAGTTGCGTGAGCGCTTATTTTTTATAATATATTAAGTACGACTTGGTGCGAATACTTCTTATGACTTCAGTATTCCATCGAATTCAATCCAATAAAAAATGAGGGTTGTGGTATGACTTCAAATTTAGATTGTCAACAGAGTCTTTCTGTATTTATAGGCAAGTCTGAGTAGCTTGTGAAAGTCTCCATGAGGCTATGAGCTCGCAAGACCTTTCGAAAAAAACTCCAATTATAGTCAAATAAACAAGTGTATGGACCTTCACTGATTCTCTATATTATAAAGGTATAGTTATTTTTATTATAATAATCATTTAAGATTGACTCGCGTCATGGGTGGCAGCAGCCCATCCGAAAATGGTTGTCCTCAATTGGTTTGCATTGAATATCCAAGTATCAATCAAGGGAAAGACGATTAATTGTCATGGCCAATAACTACTTCTTTCATTCTTGCTTTTGTATTTATTCGTATAATCTTCGAAGCGCTTGGAATGATTGGTTTAGAAAAAGTGCGTTTCCTTTCTAATTGATTAGTCGATTACTTTGCCGCTTTTCCATTGCTTCCCTTTGGCCTTTTAAACATTTATTTGTGACGGAAAACTTTATAAGAGACTGCACAGCGAAGGGTATAAACAAGGCAATAGAATGGCGTATTGAAGTTGGGTGAGAAAATTTGCAATCTGCGAGAAAAGGCTTATTTTAGGGGTCGGCCGTAGCTTACGTGCAAAAGTGTAGATAGACTAGTTTTTAATTGGACTAACTTCCTGGTAAATTAAACAATCTTGGATAATTGCGGTTTGAGAAAGAAACTAGTAGATGCAGAATCATTTGTATATATACCGGACGGAAACGAGCTTGGATCGATCGAAAGTGTGAAGTTGTAATTCTATGAAAGGGGGAGGTTTTGGGGAAATCTCGCAGGAGAGGATAATAGATCGATCCGTGAGGTGCGTGGAAACGGAAGGCGGCCGATGGTCCGCGTTAAAGTAGGAACTCGAGGAAAAACTGGTTGATTTTTGCCTTAGAACTTTGGAAGTAGTGCAGGGCCGCGTGAAGCCCCGTGCGAGAACAACTGGCGAGCGCGGGAAGGAGTAGATACGGTCGCGGTTCGGTGCGCCACTCGGGGGACTCCCTGAAGAGCTAGGGAGGGGAGGGGAGAAGGGCCAAAGGCGGAAGAGAAGAGGAGTGGGCCAAGGGCTGGCCAAGGGCCCGGTGCGCGGTGCGGGGGCCGGGGGCGGGCGCGGACGCGGCGAGCGGCGCGGCGTCGAGCGGCGGCTCGCAGCCGCTCTCCCACCTGGCGGCTCTTCCCGCGGCTGCGGCGAGCCGGCCCCCGAGTAAAACTCCCGCTCGCTCCCCGATGCCGCGCAGTCTCCGAGTAGGCCCCGCAGCGCCGGAAGACAGAGCAGCCGGCGACCGGCGCAGGACCGCGCATGCTCCGAGGGTCCCGCTGCAGTGCCAGGCGTCTCCGCCCAGCCATGTGGCCCAAGGCCATCCTCTGCTGCCTGGGGGCGGCCCTCCTCGCGGCCGGGGCCGGCGCTGAGGCCGGGCCCTCGATCCTTTCCGAGGCTCCCCAGGCTCAGCAGGTAAGTCGCCCGCGCGCTCGCTCCGAGGAGATGCTGGTTAGCCAACGCTCGAGGACCGCTCCGGGCAGCCGTCCTCTGCTCCTGCCCGGCTCCGGTGCTCCTCACTCGCGCGCGCGCGCTTCTCTCCTCCAGGCAATCGACGGTCACCCTCTAATTAATCCTTCCCGGCCCACCATCCAACTATGCTCGCGTCAAATGGGCCGCTTAGTCATTGGCCAATTAAGAAGCACCAGCCACGAGCCTCTTGCAATATCTTATTTTATCTACTAGGTATAAATTGT
This sequence comes from Sycophaga agraensis, assembly GCA_018906755.1. Lineage (NCBI taxonomy): Eukaryota > Metazoa > Arthropoda > Insecta > Hymenoptera > Pteromalidae > Sycophaga > Sycophaga agraensis. The sequence goes on from JACCIE010000043.1 coordinate 116,420, forward strand.
CCTTTTAATCGCATTATAGCCCATGAATTTTAACAAAAATTAGCCTTCAGGTGATTCTTCTTTCGCCGTGGCCGCCTTGCCCGTCTTGCCCCGCTCGGAGTACAAGCACCAACAACTTTCACACTCAGTTTTTACAACCAACGAGGGATCAAATTCATTATCCTATTTTGTCCTTATGTGGCGGCGATTATTAAACGCAGCATCTATCCGTTGCCGCTGGCTAATAGCTTTCAAAACTACTTCCCGAATTTTTCGTTGTTGGTCAAATTTCATGCCTATAACTCTTTCTTAACCTTTTTCTACTTGGCGCCCCGACTTGTGTAAATATATTATGCTAATTGGTTCGCGGTAAATTGAGCTGGTTCGGTGCCCACGGCTCGATTTTTTTTATACATTCACATTGAATGTATTGCGTTCGTGTACACTGCCATAAAGGCAGAATTACGGCCACGCTTCAATTTGGCGGACTGCTATGAAAACAAATTGATGCCCTATTGTGCAAGTAGTAATTGCCAGCTCTAACTTTTTTTGTTAGTGCAATGCAAAAACGAAGATGTATTAATCAGCGAAAAGCTAATTGCGACAGGAAATAAAAGAATACCCGCAGCTAACTAAATGAATACTGCAATTGGAGAGTAGTAATATAATTAAAATATAAACTCTGCGTATATGAATTAATTGGCAAACGACATAATCTTATTATACTAAAATATATACACCGTTCTTAATAAATTTATACGGGAAACAAATTTCACTTATTCGATTCAAATGAATTTATTAATTAAAGGTTAAAATATAGAGACTATTTCATGGAGTAGCGCGCTTACTTATACTTACACCTGCATATACCTATAACTTTCACTAGCTCGTGGGGAGATGAAAAAATCCAGCGTTCACATGCGCCACCTTTATGATTAAGCGCCGCGTGCTCAAATGAAAAAGTAGAATCATTAAAGTGAGGCTCGATGAAAATAACGGTAGTGCATGTATCATCGACTTTAAAGAAAAGCGCGCAATTGGCGCGGTAGCCGCTCTTAGTCGTGAGCGCGGAGCGTAAATGACCGGGGACGAATGCAGTACAGAAGAGACGCGTTCGTGGCCCTCAGCTGAGACAACCTATCGGTTACGCTTCAATTCCAAACATTAAAGGTTTAAAGTGAAAATGAGCAAAGGGTTTGTCCAATGACTGGGGCTAAGGGCCCTGGCCCAGACTTCCATTTGCAATTGAAAGTAGTGCTGCAAGCTACTAGCTCTTTAATATAAAATTACGTATAGGGCGTGTATAGAGTGATTGCGTGAAACTGTTGCGCGTACCACGAGTACCTTTGTTCTTTTTACTCTTTTTGTTCTTTGCTATGTGCCACAGAAATTAATTCCCGGGTCTCTCCAGTGGTGCCGGGGACATTATTAAATGTCGCGATTTGGTGTGATAGGGGCGCCGAGATGCCAAGTGACGGGATCCCGCCGAGTCCTAGAGAACGCAATTACCTTTCCACCGCAATATTTCAAAAGACTGTATATAACGTATATGCATGCGCATACGTGCATATGTGTATATATATATATATATATATATATATATATATATATATACGGGAAGCAGCTAGCAGACTTCAATCTAGCAGCGTTTTGTCTCTAATGCTAGCTATCCATTACGTGGCGTGGGAATTCCTTGAAAAATATAGCTCGCGGTAGGTGGGTGTGTGTCTGTGCATATGTCCGCGTGCTAGCGCGCGCGTGCTCAAAGTGATGGGAAAATGAAAATGGTTACGAAAGCTGGCGCCGCGGCTCCGAGGCTCGCCTGCTATGCGCGCTGGTCCTTTCAGGGGGATTTCCGAGGGATATTTCGAGATGGTTAATGGCCGGCCAGCTGGCCTAAACAGAAATTTTGTCTGCTGAGTCAAGGGTAGACATCGATTTGACGTAGATAATACCTTGCAGAGGAAAAATGCGAAAATGGGTGGGATGGTTGGTACTGGACTTGGAACTCAGGCTTGGAACTTAGGCGATTTTTTATCGCGCTCGTATTCTGCGGACGCTATACATACACCGTCCGTGTTCTTGGCAAAGTGCCTGTTCGAAACAGCGCTTGGATATGTCTAGTTTGTCGGCAGTTTAAATAAAAATTCATCGTAAAAACTTGACTGACGAGTCTCTTGTTTCTGTTTACTTAAGCCCTCGGATGCGTGAGCTAGGTTGTCCGGAATAGTTTCATAGCAACCAGAACCACTGCACCAAAAATTTTGTGATCCTACCCACTGACTGAGCGAAGCATAATGAGCGGCGCTCTATGCCTCGCATCGCAGCCTCTTCAGCCATCGGTTTCATATTGGCATGAGGTTCCCGCTTCCTCGTGTTTCCGCGGTTAGTTGGATAGAATGGATTGAGTTGGGTAACTGATTCGGGCCAGCAGTCAGTGGAGCTCAGTGAAGTCGGCCTTTGGCCTTTGCGACCTCGTGTCTACTTACCACGGCCGTGGGGCAGTGATCAACCCCGACTCTATATACGTGACGCGGGGAGCACCCTTACCTGGTGAGCAGAGATGCGCAGCCGTTCGTCTCGAGATTCGAGTGCAGCGAGCCGCGTCGTAAGCAGCAGTGCGAGCCTCGCAGTGAATATGAAAGTGACCTCTGCGAGAGTGCCCGTACTTTCATGCGAGTGTATTTATCCGCGGCAAGATTTTCCCACCGGCAAGCGCCTTATGTTCTCGCGCGCAATCCAAGCTGCAACTGCTTCGTAATCCATTCCCCTACTCATTTCTTACTTCTGCTAGCTTCTGCCAACTTCTGTCGACGACTCATTTCATCCCAACTCCGTTGTCTGACCCAAGGATTTATTCGTGTACACCACAGCGTTTGCTCGCACGGTACAGAATATGAGGCCCGCGACTAGGCCACTAAGCATTCACTTAAGAATTACTATATGTAGCTACATGATATGTTATCCGATTTCATTCATAAATGGTGCATTAATATATCGAATTATCATCATGGAATGAAGGTTAAGATACAAGGATCGCTTGTTTTTTATTGGAATCATCACATCGTAACAGAGGATACTAATTGAAAAGAAAGCGCAAGGCAATCAAATGGTGAAAAAGTTGTAAGCTGATGCTCTTGCAAGAGATAAAAAGATTCTCACGATGGATGGAGAGTAACGATAGTTGTTCCATCTTCATATAGGGGTAATGACAAAGATGGATTTGGCTGCGGCATCCACCTGTTGGTACCGCATGCAGTTAAACGGTAAATAAAGAAGATACCCCTTGCTTGATGGTTGACCTCTCAATATAGTTTAGCGCCGAGTTTTGCGCACGAAAGTATAGTGCGCAGTATTATTCTAAACAGATTGGTTGGGAATTTGTATCGTCAGGAACAAATGTTTAAGAACAATCCTTTCTTAATAGGATGAGACAAAATTACTGTTAGCTCGTACAAATTATAACAAAATTTGCCAGCTTAAGAATATTGAATGATATAGAATATGTATGACTCTACTCTTTTTGATGAAATGTCGAATTAAATAGCGCAGTATGTCGGCGATAGGCCACCTTGTACGCGTCAGTATTGCGAGGTGAAGGTCCAGTCCGAGATTCAGTCGTAATCGATTGTTTATCGAGTTAACGCATATGTCCAGTTGCATTGGACATGCATGGGAGCGCGAGGGCGGCGAATGCTCGGGCGAGTGCCTACCTAGGATTCGCGAGAGGCGAGCCTCGAGGCACACGCACACGCGGGCGTGGCTGCCGGGTGACGGGGTAGAGGCGAGATCGTTTCGGCCTGTTTACAGCAGCGTTGATGGCCCACGGGTTTTTATGAGTCCGCCTTAAACGAAAGCCAGCAGTCACTGCGCGATCTGCATTCGAACGGTTGCATTGTGCGTTGCTGTAACTTTCTTGCAAAGATTGCGGGCGCGTATCGAAATCAATGATTTTCTTTTAATGATAGTTCCGCAGCTGTGCTTTGGAATTTTCCTATTTACGCGTCGGTACCGAGTGCAATTCTTTGTTGGAGCTAAATCGATAAAGTTTGGTTGGCCTCGGACAGGGGTATAGCCACAAAGCTTGAGACTTACAGGATTGGGAGGAGTCACTCGGAACAAGTGGTCAAGGGTTAGCCAGCGCCTACCGTGGCCCGAGCCGTGGGCTCTCTTCGCTACTGGCCGCAGCCGACACTCGCAGCTACGGAAAATTGCCTAGGCATCCTAGACTTGAATTCTTGAGTCGAGGCAATGGATAAAGGGAGTTTTGGAAGTACCGAGGCAAATTGCAAGAACGAATCGAGCGGCGCTTTCGAGAGCGTGTATTCGCCAAGCAAGGTTTTCTGCCCGAGGAAATCTTGGGCGCGATAAATTTCTTCGACGGTTCGGAAGAAATGGAATAAAATAAAAAATGGGATCGTCGAGGAGGATGCCGAGGCAGAATCCCGAGCCGATTGAAAGAGGTGCGGTCCGGGGTCCGGGGTCCGAGGCACGCGGTCGTTACATGCGCGTAAAGCACAGGCGCGTGCAACAAGGCCGCTACGGTGCTCGGCCGCGAGTCGCACGGCGCGCGTCTGCCTCGCTCGCACAATGGAGAGTGGACTCTGCGACGAGAGAGCGAAGGTGAAGGATGCTCGCGAGAGAGTCGACTTTCTCTCCGGTCTAGTCCGCGCGGGCCGAGATACCGATCGGCCGCGGGGTCCGCACCGGCCGCGAGTGACCCCACGCCCCGGGAAGAAAGTCCATTGTGCTCGGAGCCCAGCTCCCGTTGAGCCTACGAGCGGCGTGTGAGGCGCTATAGGCCCCGCGATGGGCCCCGCGATCGGGAGGTCCATGCCACGGAGGCGACACGACCAACGGGAAGGTCGGCCACTTTTCCGGCTCGCCCCACGCCCCCAGGTCCCGGAGGCCCGTGGAGGATCGAAGGAAGCGACAGGCAACCAGAGGATGAGAGCTGCGAGCGCGGCTCCTAGGTCCCGGGGCCACCACCTAACCTCCTTCTCGAAGATTGGCCGGCTGAGCCGTGTGGGCCACTGGTGATCCCGGGACGAGTGGCCGCAGGCGCTCGGGAGCTTGGCTAGTCGCCGCCCGGGCCGGTAGCGGGTTCCCTGAGTCCGGGCGTCGTTTCACTTTCCGCGGGAAGTGCCCGCGGCCGACCGGAAGCGCGCAGCCCTCAGCGGGCTCGTGTGGGCCCGTCGCTTTGCCGGGGCCGCGGCGAAAGCCCCTGTAATGGGCGGCTCGCGAAAAAGCCCGGTAATGAAGTTCTCCGCTTGGCCGCCGGTGGCTCTAGAGCGGCGCGCGCAACTTCCTCGGTGCCCGCTCGTAAAGCCGTGCTTGCGAGTCGCGGAGACGCGCGCAGGTGAAATCCCGGAGCGAGCGAGCGCCTCCTTATTTATGACATTGCGTGAAAACGGCCGCTTCTGCTTCCGCCTGGCTAGCCGCGCTCGGTGCCACGGCGTTGGCTGCTGCTACTGGCGCTACTGGCGCTATGCCGCCGGCCTCTGACGACCCTCGGCTCGTAAAAAGTTTCTCCGCGCCCGCGGAAGGTCGTTGGCGGCCTCGCGCCCCGCCGCGCGCCTGCATACATTCAGCCGGCTTTTCCCCGTCAAGCGCCGTAGGCGCCCGCGCTTCCGATCCCAAGTTATCGGTCTCCGCCTTATCGCCTCGGCTTCTCGCCCAGCGTTTTTCCGCAGCGGGAAAGTTCCTTCCTCTAGTTCCTTCCTGCGCCTCCGCCGACCGATGACTTTGGAGCCGGCGGCCCGACGCTTTTTAGACCGACCGTTATTCTATCTCGCAACTCAAACGTCTAATTAAAGTTGTTTTCCAACAAGCCAGTCTATGTAGACAAACATCTTAACTCGGACTTTTAGACTCGAGGCGATCCTGATTGATCTGGCAATGCCTCGCAGTACATTGTTTCCTTCGGGGCTATTATTCCTCGCTCCGGAAGCATTTGCGAGTTCCTCATCTATACACGATCTGGACTTTCAAACTTTTTCTCCTCGCGGCTCTTTCTTGCCCACATTGACTTTCGATATCTGCTCGTGTATGCGTCAGCTATGCTGCGAAGACGTAAACGTGGACTCGAGCGATAGAGAAGCCGTTGATAGCGATTCAATATCCCAGCCCAGCATCAATAAAATGTATAGAAAGAATTTCAATTTTCCACCTAGGCATTTAACTTGTTTCTCGATTCGCACAGCGTAGACTGAAAAAAGTTGATACGCGTGCCGGGCCTCCTCATACTAGTAGGTGTGTAAGTCATAAATTTTATTCGCACTAGTTGCCAAGTGAACTGCATTGGCCGTGAGTCGAGCCTCGATGAAACCGTAAACATAATGGACACAGAATTTTATTGGTAAAATAACTCAATAGATATACAGGCTAATGAAAAGTAAGGAGTTTTATCTGGCTGGGAGAGCGAAAGCGCGGGCGTTTAGCGTAACAATACGATTGAAAAAACGTGGCGGCATATTCCTTCATGTCCTCTCCACTTGAGCAATGACCAAGCATTTGGTTTGGGCGTTATTTTGCACTTTGGACGAATTCCTCGCACGCGGTCCAGACGCGATCATCTTAGGAATTCGTGAACAGTAGGACAGGAAGACCGAGAAGAGCATCGAGCCTAGGCGCAGAAGATCGGAGAGCGGTGAGTACAGCGGCCGATAGAAGAAATGAAAAAGAGAGATGAAACGGCTAAACTGATTAGGCGGACGTCCATTGCGCCCCGGAGAAACGAGAAGCAAGTTAATAGAAGACGCTGTACGATTAGGATCGAGATGCTCGCTCTGTTGCCAGTGCCGCAGGTATACTTTCTTCTGGGGCTGCCTCGGGCGGCGCGGCGAGCATCGCGCCGACTTCTCGATCGCGCTCGCGAGGCTCGCTCGTTTTCGAGCCGGAGATTTTTCACCGGAGGCGGCGAACGGGCGAGAAAAAGCGGGCCGAGCACAGGGGAAATTGGAAAGTCGGGCGCGCCGCGATGGGCCGTGGCCCGGAGGCGCGGAAAAAAGCCCGCGTCCGCCAGGCCGGTGCAGGGCCCAGGGCGCCCTTCCGGAAAGCGACTCGCGAGCGCCTCTGCCTAATTAGCAGCGATTAGCCTAATAACGCGGCGAGCCTCGCCCAAGAGACGCCTGGTGAAGGCCTTTCGTAACACGCAGGCCGCGTTCGTTTCGGGCTACGTGCGCCTTCGTTACATCTCGGGCAGCCACTTTCTCTCCGAGCGCGCGGCCGATTAATTTATATAGTCTAAGTGCCTCGGTCGCGGGACGCCGGCGTCTACAGCGCCGCGGGAAAGCCCGAGGGAGAGAATTTGGTGAATAAAATTATAGTAATGGCGTGGCGCGGGTAGGGCCGCCTCGGCTCGCGGCCCGCGGCTCCCGGGAATTCGAGTAAACCGACCGCGGGACGAGCGACTTTCTCGGGCCGCGCGCGCCTCAGCGGCCCGGAGCGCCGATCGGGAGCATCCGTAGGCACCGGCCACTCGAAGACGGCGCGTACTTTTGCCGATGGGCCGCGGTTCCATCGAGATCGGCTCCGCTCGGCTCGGCTCGGAGGCCCGACCCGAGCGGCTTGCCACGAGCGGGCCCCGGGCCCCGAGCGCGCCCCGAGCGCGCCGGCCGAGGGGCGCTATCGCTAATTGCGGTTAATTGCAGGCTCCCTGGGCCGGGGCTTCCGCACGGCTTCGGGCTTCCCTTTCACTCGCCGCGCGGCCTGGCGCAAAACTCGGCGTAAACGGACCCGCGGCCCGAGCTCCGACCAAGCCCGGCCGGGCCCAAGGCATCGCTGGCTTCCCGCTCCAGGCCAACATAGCGCCAGAAACATAGAAAGCCTTTCCACAGCCAGCTTTGCATAATACCGCGGCTGCTAACGAGGCGAGAAGCGGTCGAGCCCCCCGACATGTCGCTCGAGCCGACGAGCGAGCTTCCTCCGCTTCAGCCTCCACGCGAGAAACCGCGCAGTTTACGTCATTGGCGTCAATTAGCCGGGCTCTCGGAAGATCGGCCGGCCGGCCGCTGGACCAAGCGCTGGACCGCGGAGAGTCAAGCTCCGACCGAGCGCCCAGCCGCGCTAACCGCTCTAGTCGCTCCGAGTTGCGCCACCTGCCCCGACCGATCCCCAATTTCCCACCGACGCTCGACTCCTGCGATCCGCGCGATCGCTTCGGCCCGTCAAACGCCAACACGCCAACCACGCTCGCCAGTCTTTACATAATGCGCACTAGCCCCAAGCCCACTCTGGAAACCGTGTCGCCGATCCGCGTTCCACCTTATTTCTACATCCGTCTACTCCCTTCCAATTTCTTCTTCCTTCTTCTCTCTGCCTTTTACTTATCCTTCTTCCTTCTTCTCTCTGCCTTTTACTTATCCTGCTTCCTTCTTCTCTCTATATTCTCTTTTCTCCTCGTCGATACGCACCGCTGCACTTAGCCTTGATAGTTTAACTAAATCGATCAAATCGCTTCAAATCTGCTTCCTTTTTCATTCAAGCATATCATTCTATAGCTGCGGGAATCACCAAACTTTTTCTTAATACTCATGCCTGCAGCTCTATTACCCTCGTGAAAATTCCCTTAACCTTTTCTCACTTGAACTATCCGCTTAATCTTCGGGCTACTTTCCACTCGAACGCAACTTTAGACAGAGAGATAAGTATAATAATGATTACCTTATATCTCGGGTTAATAAGCAAAAAACCATAAAATATAATAGAATTCATTCTCTAAAGGACTGATAACCCGATAAACATTAGTATTCATAGGTGTTAGGTAATCGGAGCCCCGTAACAAGTTAGAGAATGAATCCTATCGAATGTTATCGTTTTTGCTTTACTGATCCCAGTAGTTTCTAATAATTACTATACATCTCTCTCCATTTACTGCAGTGCACTTTTTTGGGTACATATATAATTTACTGCAAAATTGCACTACCATTTTTTTCAAGTTAACTTCTAGTATTTTGGATTATCTCGCCTTGGTCTTGCGCCCAAATTCCCTTTTAAATGCTTCGTTAACTAATTAAAATGTCGAGTAAAATGTATATATTGCAACTTTTTCATACCAAGCTTTCTAAGAGCAAAACAATTATTCTTCGCTATTACGATGCTATTACACAAAGGAAATTAGCTGATTATACAAGCAAATCCGGGATCCGATCGTTGCAGAACAATTTTTTCCTCTTGTCTCGGTGCGGAGGAGGCAGCGCTTTAGCCGCTATGACAAATTCACGGAGCACGCGTATAACATAACGGAGATCGAGAAGAAAGTCGGTGGCTGACTTAAAGTGCCGGCGATTCGTATAATAGACAGCACGAGTTGTATTTAATTGTTTAATTGAATTGACGTTATTAAAGTAGTAATTCCCGGGGAATCTTTCGAAAGAGGCTTGTGCCTGTGCGAATCCGCGAGGCATTGTTGCATAGGGCTCCGCGTTATACTGTTCCAATGAGAGCCATGTGAGACTTTCTAGCGCGCAATTCGCTCTCGATTTACCGCACGAGCTTTCCTCATCGCGATACGCACGCGCATATAAAAAGCCGGCAGCTTGGCCAATCTTTCGCACTGGCGTACAGCGATGCGTCTTTGATTTTTCCGCGACTCTTGCGTAAGCGCGGCGGCGGCGGTAGCGCGGCGCGCTACGGAAAAAGGAGCAGCTAATTGGCAGGCGGTGCATGCGTTTCGTGGTGAAATCGGGAGATGAGACGCGCCAGGGCAGTTTGGAGGCTCTGATAAGCGGCCCAGGCGCTGAGATTGCCTGCACTTGTTCGTTTACGTGAGGCGCGTCCCAGCTGCTTTCTCCTGTGTCCCGCGTTGCCACCTGTCGATATTTGGCAGTAAATAACTTGCCCGTTAATCGCACGGGCTTCCCCAGTGGAATCTCGTCGATGGAAAGCGGGAAGAGTCGCCCGTTGGTTAACGAAATACACGCGCTGATTACGTACCTCCTTTTCCCATTTTCCATTTGATTTCCCGTTATTACATGAGCCGTAAAAGTAAGAGATGCCGCGACGATGACGCTCAGTCCAGGCGTCCGTGATCGATTCGACGCACCAACGGGATTTCGCCAACTAAAAGAATGGGTGTATGCAACGTATTATGCGTATGCACGGAATAACTCGATGACTATATGTGCGTTGCAGTTCCAAGGGCGCGCAGCCCTGGACCTCCGCCCGCGGCTCTCGGCCTCTCAGCAGACGCAGATCTTGAGTGATGTGCAGCAACACCAGCAGTACAGCTTCCCGGAGGCGACGGCGGCGACCGCTGGAGGGCAGCCGAGCTCTAGTCCCCTGCAGCTGACCTACTCCTCTGAGAGTAGCACGGCTTACCCATCCCTCGCGCGCTACAAGGTCGACCGGAAGAAGCAGAGCCAGCAGCTGCAGCAGCAGCTCCAGAGCATCCAGCAGCGCATCCAACAGCAACAACAGCAGATCAACAGCCAACTGAGCCAGGGGTTCCTGCAAGGCGCGGTCCCGGTGCCGCTCTACCAAGGGCAGGCCGAGATCAAGGGCCAATACCCGGGGTTCGGTGCCTACCACCCGGGCCTCGCGGCGGCCTATCAAACCCTCGGGCCACTGCAGGGCCTGCAGGCTGACTTGTCCCAAGCCTTTTTCAACGAGCAGCAGAGCCAGCAACTGCGCGAGTACTACGAAAAGCAGCGGCAATTAGAGGCCCTCCAGCGGCAGCGCGAGCAGCTGCTCCTCGAGCAACAGGAGTTGCGCCGGCAACAGGAGCTCCTCCGGCTGCAGCAGCAACAGCTGCGCTCAACGATTTTGCCGGCGACGGCGACGACGGCGACGACGACGACGGGGGAGCGCTCGGCGAGCACCGGAGCCCCAGTGATCGCGACGACCACGAGCGCACCTTTGGCGGTATCCTCGAGCACGACCCCCGGGGCCCTGCTCCTCTCCTCGCCGAGCGCCCGGCGCATCACTCCCTCGGAGAACGACATCTTCCTGCGGGCCATCGCAACGCACCAGAAGAAATTTGCGACGACCGCGAGGCCGGGCAAGGGGCGCCAGGAGCGGCTCCAGGAGTCGCAGGCGGTCGCAGCGTCAGCAGCGTCCGCAGCTGAGCCGCCCATACCCAAGGATCTCCTCGCGCTCATCCAGGCTCAGCAGAGCCAGGCCATTCAGGCGGGCAAGCCCAAGCCCCAGATCAAGGTGATCTATCAGACAGAAAAGCCGGCGACGAGCGCCAAGTCGAGCAAGCCGGCCCTGGGCTCGGACAAAGACCTCCTTCTGAAGCAGCTGAAGCTCGCCCTGGCTCAGTCGGCGGCCGACGAGAAGGAGCGCAACGTGACCACTCGCGACATCGTCCTGCCGAATGGGAAGAAACTGCAAGTGATTCACGCGCCGAATGGCCTGCCCACAGCGGCTAGTGGGCCCTCGACGACCATCAAGCCTCCCAAGGCCATCTTTGAGGAGCTGACCAAGGGCGTGGTGCCCCCCGGGGCGGACTTCGAAGTGCTCCGGCAGAGCACGGACGGGCGGCTCGAGGACTTGGGGAAGAACCCGCTGCAGAACCAGCCAGCCAAGAAGGTGACCTTCGTCGTCTTGGAAGAGCAGCCTGACGGGAGTTACAAGGTAGGTACTGCGGCTCGGCGAAGCTCGGCGCTGGGAAAGCCAAGCTAAAGGTGAGCTGTTGGTCCCCAGGTGCAGGGCGTCAAAGGCAACGCGGAGAAGGACTCGGGGACGGACGTCGACTCGATCGTCGAGCGCATCAGAAAGGGCGAGCTGAAGCTGCCGCCGAGCAGCAGCGGCAAGTTCCCCTCGACGACGAGGGCGCCAGAGCGCACCCAGGCGGCCGACTCGTCGGACCTGGCGCCCGCCAAGAGCCTGCCGACGACCTTCCGGCCGACGCCGGCGCCCGGGCCGACGACGCGCGGCCCCCAGGTCTCGGTGTCGCCCAACTCGGTCTCCTCGGCGGACAAGTACGTGACCTCGGCCTCCTCGATCTCCGGGCACGTGCTCAACTCGATCGGGACGACGGCCAAGGCCCCCGTGAGCCACGTGACGGTCAAGTACCCGAGCAGCCGGGCGCCAGAGTACTCGGCGCGCGAGGGCAGCGAGGTGCGTCTGGCCTCGACGACCCCGGGCAGCTTCTCCCAGGCGGCCGCGGCCCCGGGCCCGGGGCCCACGGCCTCGCTGGCCCAGCCGGCTTACGGCAACTCGAGGGAGGGCCTGTCGAGCCTCTTACGCCGCGAGGGCCTCTTCGCCATGGCAAAGTACCTGCGCCAGTCGGGCCTGGACACGGTCCTCAACGAGACGGGTGAGTGCAGCCAGCGGCCGGTTCCCACGCCCGCGGCTAATTGTCGCCGGCAGCCGGCTGTCCGAGCGCCAAGCGGCCCTGGGAACCGAGCGGCCATTGTTCGGGGCGCGCCGCACCGGCTTTCCCTTGGGCGCGCGACGCTCGGCCGGCCCGGGAGTCATGCGTCCGGCCGGGCCGCCGCGGCCTGGGAGCGCGACCGCGCAATCGCCCACTCGCTCGGAATACTGATCGGCTTGCCTCGATTGCGCAGGTCCCTACACGATCTTCGTGCCGACGGACAAGGCCTTCCGGACGCTCCTGGTGCAGCTCGGAGGCCCGGAGAAGGCCGAGCAGAAGTTCCGCGACAACCCGCGTCTCCTCAGCGGGGTAAGTAGCCGGCGGCAAGGCACCCGCGAGGGCTCCGGCTCCGCGGCCCCTCTCATGCTCGCTTTCTTTGTCCAGCTGCTCCTGCACCACGTCGTCCCCGGCGCTTTCCGCATTGAGAGCCTCCAAGACGAGATGACGGGGGTCAGCCTCGCGGGCACGCAGCTGCGCGTCAACGTCTACTCGATGCACGACCACGAGTGGAACGACATCAAAGTGAGTCATTGATCCCGAGGCCGCGCGAGCGCGCTTCCCTCTCGACTTCCCTTCCTACCGGTGCGCAGCCGCTGCGAGTCCGATACACAGCAACTTATTAGCAATTTACCCCCGAATTCGTCATTGGTACATTGGCTCCGATTGTAACAGTGTCGCTGCTCCTACCTTCTGCAATTATGTATGGACGTGTATAAACAGTGCGTGGCGATTGGCCTAATTTTGAGCGCACAAACCGATCCTGAAAGCGATTTAAAAACTGCTCGGGTGGCATCGCTGCAGCCTCGGGCCGAGCCGGGGGCTGAAACGCACAACGCCTTTGAGGCGCCACTGAAGCGCTAGCGAGATAGATCCCGCTCACTCGGATACATTGCTTTGCTATGGCCTACAGGTGACAACTGTGAATGGAGCTAGGGTGGCACCAAACAAGCGAGATGTCGAGATCCCCCAGGGTTTAGCGCACGCTATCGACAGAGTGATGTTCCCGCTGCCGGTTGGTGACCTCGTGCAGACCCTACAGGCAGACCGCGAGCGCAGATTCACCAATTTCCTCAAGCTTCTTCATGTTTCTGGCCTCGAGGAGATGCTCTCTGGTGAGTCTACTGCGTATTCATGCCGCTCGGCTAAACCTACGACTAGACGTATATCCTGCCTTTTACCCGATGGCAAGAAAGGCCATCCGAGATGCCGAGCGCCAAGATGATATGCGCGTCGTATCGTTGCATTAGTCAACCAGCTCAATGGGAGACTCGGGAGCGGTAACGCGAGCGGACCGATCGTGTACCGATGACATCGAGGTCCAGCGTCTGGGTGCAGGCACTTATCGCCCGAGGCGAATCCCCGAGCATCTCGCGCTCGGGAAGGTCTAAAGCCACTCGGAGACGGAGACCGCGGCTCGCCGGTCAGCGGTGAAAGTGGAGCGGACAGGCGATTGTTATTTTTCCTCTCAAATTGTCCCGCGGCTTTTCCCGCGATCCGCCCGCGAAATTCCCGGCAGCGGCTATTGGGGCCGCGGCGATTTCGAATTTCTGCCCGGACGCATTAGCCTGAATTGGACCGGCGTGGAGCAGTGGAGCGAGCGTTTCCCCAAAGGCCGAGTTGCCTATCGCAATCGATGTACTGGCCACAGCCCCGGGGGCCAGGAGCCAGGAGCTTTCGCAAGGGCCCCAATGCCGCCCGAGGTATCTGTGCACTCACGAGCCTCGTCTATCCGCTTGGTTGTCGCAGGCACTAAGACCTTCACCGTCTTCGCCCCGACGGACGCGGCCTTCGCCGAAGCCTCCACCAAAAGCGGTGGTACGCCCGTCTGGCAGGAAGCGGACGGTCCTGAGGCCGCTAAGGAAATCGTTCTGAGGCACGTGATACCAACGACCCTCTACACCGCCGGAATGAGGTACTACCACCAGAAGGAGACGCTCAGGCAGCAGCTGCCTATCCAGATACAAAAGACTGGCGGTGAGTTGCCACTATAATTGTCTATATTTTACCTACAGGCAATCCAATTAAATTATTATCAAATGCAAAAGACCTGATGTATAGGATTAAGTGCCAAGCTCTGGATAATACTAGTTAAGCCGGTGTGTAGGTTACAAGAATCATTGTGCAACTGCCGGTAAGCCCCCTGTGCATTGTACTAAATAAAATATAAAGTAAACGAAGAAAATCTACCCAAGTCCTCTCGATGAAAAAATAGGGAGTAGAGGAAGCTCATCGACAGTCCATTCGACACATATTAAGCTTAAGTTAATAGCCAACGGATAGTCGACATCCGGCATCACAGGATGGGGCTCAAGGTGGGGAACCAGGGCAGCCAGGGCGGGAACGAGGACTCTACTCGACGGAGCACTAGGGGTTTGTGGAATTACGTGTACGTCGGCGGAGGGTTGTCGGAGAAAGCGAACAGCGGACGCGTGCTTTGCTATCCATCTCCGTGCTCTAGGTGAATTGGCTAACGGCCAAATTTCCTTATAAAGGAGTGCTTTTCCTCGGTGAGTTCGCGCTCTTGATGCGCTGTGCCTCGGAGTCAGGCCATTGGCTCGAGTGTACGTGGCCGTACAAGCGGTCTCCGAACGGAGCTCCCAGAGCCTTGACATCCGCCCGCGCCACCATTGGCTCGCTTTCCTGCAATGAACCTCGCAAAACGCTACAATTCCGCGCCACCCATAAACTTTTGTAATAATGCGCGATCGGATTCGGAAAATACGACCGTAAGCCTAGCTACTCCGAGCCGGTCCTAGGCGCTGTACAGTAGTATAGGCTGCGTGATGAACGCCGAATTGCACTATTATACAGAAGATCCATTTGCTTTTTTCATTTTTCCCGAGAATCTTAATTGCCGCCGGTCCATTGTTTCAAAAATGATTCTTACTATTTGAGAATTTAAAGAAACGCTCCTTGCGCCAAAATGTTCCCTCATTATGCGCGGCCAATTATCCTCAGAGCGACACTATAAGTATAACCTACTCCGCGGGACCTGCTGCGACGTTCGAAATTCCGGTTGCGCAAGCCTCCTGTATACATAACGCGCGTGAGCTGCACGGATTAAGTCTACTTTGCTAAATGCGCCCTAAACCACCTCCAAACTCTGGCCTAGCTCGAGTCCACAGTTGCACTGCCATTGTTGCTTAATCGACTTTGAATACGAATAACAGTAGGTAATTGATATTCTTGTTCGTTTACACCCCTCGGGCGGGAGCGAATTTATTTTTAAATCGCAAATTAAAACGAAAAAGTCTCGCCCGAAATTGCCTTGCTCCAGTTATGTATAAACACTAAAAAAGTAATCCGAGTTACGCACTCGACCGGCAATTTCCCTGATAATGACCCTCTTATAAATCTATCACTTTTGCCAGCTCAGGAAAGAAATTAGTTTTATGCCCCGAAAAAACCAGCTTATTAAGCAATACTATTTTCTTAGCTACGAGTAAAGATGCAATTTGCATTTTACGGCACCAAAGATAAATAAATTACATGGCGTTTAATAAAGTATTCCCGCGTGCGAAGGCCGCATTATTAAGCAATATTTACGCATAAAAAGAAAAGTTAAAAAATTAAAAGGGATATTAATCCTGTAATACAATTACCAACTTTTTCAACGAATGATTGGCTTTAGTGCAGTGGCCGGCAACAATCTCCGGATCCCTAAGTCTTTGCAAGATAATCGAGCTTTCCCATGCGGTCATGCAGGTAACAATCTCCCCGTGGTAAAAAATAGCAATTACCACGAGTCCGCGGGAGACAGTCGTTAAAAATTAACGTTAATGCTACAGCGCCAAAGACATTAGTCTGCAAGTCATGAGGCAAAAACGTAGCGAGACAATTAAGATACATGATCATTGGTCATGCATGGTATCGATCTGTAGTGTGCATGCGTATCTCCAATTCGCTATTGCGGTTTAACGTCCTTATAGTAGAGGGCTATGATGGGCTTGCGCGGTGTCGGGCCCCGAGTGATACGTCACCGAGCCAAAAAAATCAGCTTGAAGAAAAAGTCTCGCGCCTACGAATCAACGCGCGCAAGCGCCGCGGCAAAATTTCTCCGCTGGTCAATAGGTGCAGAAAAAAATCCGCATGAAGCCTCGGAAGCATGGCCCGTTAATATAGAAGTGAATCGAACGGATCAATTGTGTGGACGCAACTAGGTTCTCTTTGCCCTCGCGGACCCATGCAGACGTCTCATTTGCCGAGTCCGCGAGGGCCGAGGGGTAGGGAAAACCCGGCACGCGCCAGTCCCGCCGAAGTGGAACTAACGATCAACCTACTTGCTCGGCGGCCCCCGTTTAACGCGGCTCCACTTCATGAATATGTAGCCGGCGATAATATCACCGGCCGGGCGCTTTTCTTTCGCCGCGAATAGTGTGAAATCGCGCGCGCGCTTCTCTCTTTCGCAACAGCGCGGCGGCCCGGGCGCCGAGAGCCCACTCATGAGCCGGCCTCGGCCCGGCGACCTGCCGAACATCCCGCGTGACTCTGCTGCTCGTTCGGAGAAAGGCCGCTGCGATATGCGATTGCCTGCACCGTGAACGAGTGGCGAGCGATGGGCGAGCGACTGGCGAGCGCCTTCACTCTTCTGCTTGGTAGCTTCGCTTATGGCCTCCGCGTACCACTCGAAAGATCGCTCGGCCGAGACCCATTGTTCGGGAGTCACCGATCGGATCGCTACTCCTATTTTATCTCCTAAAGTACGCAGCGCTTAAGACGAAACCGCTTAGCTTCTCTAGAAAAAACTCTCTATGGAAGAGGCTTCGCGTGGCCGGAATCCACTCATATATACTTGAGAAATTCGCGTGAAAGCGATCCGGCGCTGCCCTCGATCGATTTATTGCCTACCCGTTTAATATTTCCGATTAAAACCGCAATGCGCATCTTGTCGGTTGCCCAATGAGAACCACAATATTTGCTTATATTTCCCGAGGGCAGAGTAAAAGAATCTAGTGACTCTTGGCAATATTCGCGAAGGAAAATCGAGTACCTCCGATATTTTCAAATTTTCCATTCTATCACATACTTAGTTTACGCGAGTTTCCCTCACTTTAGCTCAGATAAAATAATGGCTAATACTTATCCTTGTACTTACCATGTTCCTTTTGCAGGCCGTATACGAGTGAATGAGGGGCACATCATCACCTACAACGTACCGGCGACAAATGGAGTCCTACACGCCGTTGATGCGGTCATGTGAAACTCTTAAAGCACTCCATTACCCCTTACAGAGCTTTACAAGGAAGAATTATTTTTTATGTCAAAAAATAATTGTTAAAGATGAGCCCGACAATACTCCCTCACAGGTATATACCTCATCGGATATTTATTGGCTGTACTTGAGAGGAGAGGAAACCATATATTTAAAGCAAATAGACCAAATGGGGCACGAAACTACGAGGAACGGAATACTTATTGGACATGAATCACTGATAATTAGATTATGGAAAAATACAAAGAAAAACAGTCAACTGCCATAAAAGCTGCGACGTCTAAGATGAGAATCTCTATTGCTGCATTTCTCGATTTAATTTAGGATTAATTTTCGATTCCTTTTACTAATTTATATTGTACACAAGAGATCATATACACATGAAGCATTCACACGAGAGCACACGACAAACACTACTTAGTATTATGAAAGGATATGTATTATTTTATAAATAAATGTACAGAATTTTTTATCAAACTTCTTTTTTACACCATATATAAAGTACCGTCATTTATAAATATCAATATGATCCCCTATATAAATCTCATCATATATCTACCACGAGAATCAAATATAGATATAGAATGACCGGCGTATTAAATGTGTTTTCTTCATATTTAGACGCTTTATATTTATTAGAATTTTGTGAAGATCAAGTATAGTTGATCTACATGGCCTAAGTATATCTAGTTATAGTTATATATATTCTTGGGTATACAGGTAAAACAAATGAAACGAGTTTATTGTATATATAAGTATATTGACATATGCGGAAGCATCATTTTTACATTTGTCTTTTTCTCTTCGACTCGATTTGTTAATTTCAAGATCATTAGAAATTGCAGAATTTTCACTTTCTAAAACTCATTTTTTGGCTGTTTCTACACAAATATATTATTGCGTTTTCGTTCATAACCGTGCATAATTCAGACATAGCCATATGTTGACAAGATTGTATGACAACATTGAAAATTATTGTTTTTTTTCAGTAATTATTTCGGTATGATTAAACGATATAGAGTATAATATTTAAAGATATTGATGAAATGAATCATAATTTTTTTCAAAATCATCTGCAGTTTTCGGATTTTGAGAAAAATCAACCTAGTTTGAACCTAAGGCCAAAAAAGACTAACCAAATTTAGTTAGTCTTGTGAAGTCCAAATTGACACGCCTCTATGTGGCTTAACTGTTTTTTAAATATTGATATTTATAAAATAAACAAATAGTTAAGTTCGATTTAGAATTAAAAGTTAAAACTATTAAACTCGATTCTTCTTATACGCAGAATTACAATACATACTAGAGAGTTACTAATATATTAAGTGAATAAGAGCATGAATGCACGGTTAAAAGCTTAATTGATCAGCCTATTCGAAAAAGAAAATTATACTAAAATAAAAATATTGCGGAGAAAGTTATTTAGATCAGAGTAATTTTTTGAAAATTATAACGAAAGTAAGTTCTCAGTAAATTCATAGTGAGTGATTTTTCGGACAATTATGCAAAATTTTACTCTTAATTATATAAAGCTATAATACTATTAAAAGCAAATTACCACTATTTCTAGTGAGGTTTATATAGTTATTTAAGTTTAAATAGATTAAGCAGTCTAAGCCCAAAAAACCAACTGAAATGTCATCTTACAGTATTATTTTTTATGAAATTCAAACAATATTTAAATCAGGGCGGCACGAGATACACTCTCTATACAGGCATGTCACGTATCCATAAGGCACAAGTTTGAAAATACTGAAATTAAAAATTGTCATACTATCAGGAGTATTGTTCAAGTGCATTTAATATCTTTTCAGGTAATATCGTGATCATACTTTGTATTCGGACTGCACACATAAACATACGCATGTATACACAGCAAATAAAGGATATAAAATATTTTATATTAATATGTAATATTGCATTATTATTGTAGTTACTGCTGCTGCTTATAAACAATGATAAGAGTTTAAGAGCATACAATTAAAAATTTTAATCAGTTGAATAATATTTTGCACTAAAAAATATGCAGTTTTGTTTTATTTTAGTTTCTCAGTTCATATATAAAATAAATCTAATAATACAAAAGATTTTCATCTCTTATGATTTTTTACAGAATTAAATGTACATAATATATCTTTAAGTATGTAAAAATTACATCTAATAAATTTTATAAATTATTAATTATTTTTAAATTCAACTTTGACTAAAATATTTATATTTAGATATCTTGATTACATTTTAAAAATGTTTATCTAATATTTATACTTAAGGACGGTAAGAATATTAAATTCCTTAATGAAGTACTTAAAAAATATTTAAAAAAACACGGATATCACAATGAATGTTAAAAAAATATGCATAAAATTCATCTAAATAAAGATACTAATTGTAATGTATCTAAACGACACATTTTTTGCGATTAGTAGTTTGTTTTGTATTTTTTAATTTCAACCATAATATGATGAATATTGGTCAATTGTGTCCTAGCATTCGCTGGTAGAATTTTATGAAATCTGTGATAATATTGGACTAGTTGAGTCATAGCACGCTGCACTAATGATGTCCCTAAAAGAAGACTTGGAAAGGACCTCACAACATCCCTGTTTATTTCTTCTAATGATCGTTTCCAATTATTTGTAAATGATTGCACTAGGCTTAGTGCTTTTCCTTCTTGTCTTTTTAAATCTTCTATTTGTCCCTTTTCTATTAAAACCTCTAACTCTTTAACTAGTTGAATAATACCACCAAAATGTGGGCTTAAAATTTCTTCAACATATTCAGATGATCTTGCATTTAATTGTTCTCTAAAACTTTCAGCTTCTTTCGAGTTATCTCTAGTCCTTTCCTAAGTTAAACATTTAAAAAAACTAATGTAATTATACATAAATTATATAATGTTAGCAGAATTATATATTACCATTAGAACTCCTAGTACAAGATCATAATTATTTATAAGAAATATAAGTTGTTGAATTCTTTGTGGAAAAACTGCAGCCATTTTTAGAAGAAAACTTTGAACAACTGATTCTCTTAATTCTGCTAACAATTGAGTAGCTCCTTCACATGGAAACCCTTCTCCAACACCAATCATAGCAGCACTAAATTCTGCATATCTTCTAGTTATCTAATTGTAAAAATAATATCTTAGGCACCATTGTTAAAGTACATAAAATTTATAAATTATATTTTCTGTAAGTACTCACATAATGAGGACCAGTTTCTCTACTAAATTTCATTGGGTCACACTCTTTAATACTTTGAATATTTAATCGAAAAATATACTCAAATCTAATACATAGACGTGAATATAAAATGAATAAAAAAAGTTAAAATTTGTCTACTACACTGGTAATTATTACTATAATACCTTATTACTATAGTACCTTGGCCAAATTAATTTATTCATGTTGTCCCAGTATCTGTCAAGAGCTGGTACAGCTCGTTTGTGACACATCAGTTGATACCTCATCACCAGATGTAAACATAAAAATAGAGCTATAGCATCATAGGAGTCATCAACAAATGATTTTAAATTTTTTAATAGAAGAGCTAACGTTTTTTCCATAACCTAAGATCAAAATTTGTAATTTAACTTTTATTCATGCAAGTTTATGCTACAAATATTATTTAATATCTTTACTCGATTAAAAAGATCTAAAGCTTGTGACCCTTGTACTTTGAAAAATTCAGTCAAAAACAAATATTCTCGACATCCATTGTCAACTAATGCATACTGTTCACTTCTAAAGAGAGCTTCATAATGATACTAAAAATATTACAATGACATAAAAAAAACATTAACAAAGAAATACAAATTGATATTATATATTTTACTATTATATAGGTATTCTATGAAAGGCTACTAACTCTAGTTTTTGAAGCAGTATGAGGCACAATTATTGGGGATTCTAGCTGTGATAATAATACTTCTCCTCTTGCACCTATAGAAAATACAGTTCCTCTATGTTTTAAATGAGATTTGTGAAAAAGTCCTCTGCTTGCTGTATCTTCTATACCCATTAAATCATCTTTTGAAGGACTTTCATCAAACTAAAATAATGTATGTTGCAACATGAAGGTAAAAATTTTAATTATATATATTCATACAATTACATGAGCTAACAGTATATTTATTTAATAATCAAATACCTGTAGCTTTTTTAATCTAGAACAATAGGATTTAAAATAAGAAAAATAAATTTTGCTCATTGTATCAATATATTCTTCACAAATTTCTACTGCTATATTTCTTTCATTGGCATGAACAAACTCAAAAAATAATTTGTACTTTAACATATTGTTTTGGGGTACTTGAAAATTTGTCATTGGTTTCCTAAATTTATAAATTTGTTCCAAAAGATAAGTTCTAATTTTTGTCATTGCTTTAATTTTCAATTTTTCCAAAATATCTTTTACATCATTGCAGGATCTTGTTTCTTTAAAACTTTGCTCCTTTTCAAAACTAATTTTATGATTAAGAATTTCAAGATTTGTGACAAACTCTTTTTCTGTTACTTGGCTTTCCATGATTCCTCTAAAAGTAAATTAATCTTATATAATATCCATATACTTTAAAACAAAATTATATATTGTTCATACGAAATTAAAGCTTCTGAAATCGTCATATCCTCAATAAATTGGCTAAGAGGTCCTCGAATACTTTGTCGATTGGTTAATTGTTGACTCATAGTTATAGATTTTTTTTGAAGGTACAGAATTTCTTCGCTTATACTTCCTAAGTCTGATTGAAAACCTAGAAGCATTGACTCCATTTGCTGAAAATATATTATTGTACATTTGATAATATGGTTAATTAATGCACTTCAATATGGAATAGTTTTAGCAAGTTAACCTCCAAAATATTGTCGCATGCTGATATTTGATTGTGTAAACTTGCAATGTTCTCACTTTCTTTTAAATAATCTTGAATAGACTTATTTTCAACATCTTGAAGTTCTTTTTCGATTTCCGTTGAATATTGACGCAGATCAGTCCCAGTTTTCAAAACTTCTTGAACTAAGTCATCTTCTAGTTCTTTAGGTAACTCTGCCTCGTAATCAAGAATGTTACTAACGGTAGACATTTTAAGAGCTTACTTGAATGGAGTACGTTTTATGGATTTAAAATGAGCATTAATCAGTACGAGTAGACAATTAACAAAAAGTTTAAATTGGTGTCTACTTTCAATTGAGACCGACTGCTGAGCGCTGTAAAGCGCCGCTGACTTATGCATGCGCGTGCACCGCAAATCGTAATCCGCACGACATAACGCACCACCGTGATCGATCACCAACTCTCGGTCTCGATTCCCGAATCCCGAGCCTGACTCTTGAGCCTGTAACTCTGTACTGTGTACTCTGCAGTTCTGTATGGTTCTGTTGGGTTCTGTACTCTGTAGTCGCGCAAAGTCGTCTGCTACAAATTGCGCGACTGCTCATTGCACAGGTAACTCTGGCATGACTATTTAGCGTGTACACAAGTGTACACTTGGTGGCAAAATACTACGTCTACCAAAGATCTCCAGAGTAAATAGAATTATGGCCAATAGATTATAGATTTGCACAAGTATAGAATATGCGATATGTAGTATTTTGTAATTGCAGTCACATAATCCCAACATTGATACACTCAACACATTCAAGACAATACGTTATCTTACAATTTAATAATAATGAAGGCTATGATTCTGCTGGTGTAGTTAGTATACATGTATTAACAATGTATTATTATGCGTTTCGTTTGAATCATATTCATGCTTAACATAATTATAATTTTGTCGTATTCTTTATATAGTTATGAATCGATAAAGCAAAGTTTATAATTGAATACTAAAGGTAAAGCTCTTTAAATTGAGATATATGTTTAAGTCGTAGAAATACCGTTAGATAATATTTTCACTGTAAACAAAAGATGTTTCCACTAATAAAAATAATAAATTCGTTAAAAATTAACTCGAATTGTTGGTGAGATTACTCGAAAATTTTTTAATTTCGAATCAAAGTTGTTGATTTAGACTGTTATTAAGATTATATAGAATCTTGGCCAAGTGCATCATTTTTTTAATACAATGAAGCTTATCCTGGCTATTTGATGAGAAATCGTTGGACAAATGGCTAACCGATAAGATTAGCTAGTGTATTTCATATACAGTAAGTTAAATGGGATGAAGAATCGTAGCTGGGATGGTGCAGCGAGAAGCAATGCTGAAAAGTTAAGCTGTAGCAGACTGGTTGGATGTAAAAGGGCGTTTGGCGTAATTGGTGGGCACTTTTGAAATGAATTAATTGAGGGTGGGGGCGTTTCGCCCGCGCAGGTTGGTCCTGATCGCCAAAAGCGCGAGCAGGGGACAGAAGACGGCAGGAGATGGTAGCAGCAGCAGTAGCCCCGAGTGCAGTAGCAGTGGGAGGCTGGGAGCATGGCCTCCCCAGACCTCCCTCCATGGCGGTCCATGGGGCGGCGAGTCGGCGACTCAGCGAGCCGCACACGCAAAATGGCAAATCGAGTCAAGCGGTAATGGCGTAGAGAGGGTGGGAGTGGGAGTGGGAGGGGGGGGGTCGGAGAGAGCATCGCTCGACTGGGGCACAAAACGGGGGTCGAAGGAAAAGTCTGAGGCCGGACGAGGCATTCTCTATGGAGCGGCGCCTGCGCTCGCCCGGCAATCAATATCACGCGTGAGGGGCGCATGGAGGCGCGTGGAGGCGCGTGGAGTCGCGTGGGTGCCAGTGGGGAGCCGGGGGCGAGGGAGAGAGGAAATAAGAGGGGAGCGGCTCCGCGGGCAGCGGGTAGCGGGCCAGCGGCTCGAGAGTCGAGTGTCGAGGTGGCTCAGTGCCTCGTCGGTGGCCCCGAGCTTCGCAGCGCTCGGCAGTGCTCCACAGCGGCCCAAGCCCAGAGGCCCCGAGGAGTGGCCAAGTGCTGAGCACGAGGAGGCGCTCGCGAGTCGCCTCCCCTAGCTCCCCTGTCCCTAGGCAGGCTCTCTTCTCCGCGTCTTCCCGGCTGACCAGCCAGCGACCGCGTACGCCCAAGGAGCGACCTTCGCTCCCGCTGGACCATGGAGCCCCGAGCGGAGGAGGCCGCCCGGGAGTCCAGTCGGCCCCGCGGCGCCGAGGAGCCCAACAAGGCCAGAATGAACGAGAAGAGTTACATTCTTGACTCGAGGAAGCCTTTCGAGGACGTGAGTCTCCACTTGCTCTTTGCTAGCCCCCCCCGGCTTCCCACCTCTCCCCGAGTCCCTCGCGGCCGGGCGCTCGAGGCCTGCACGCTCCGTGGACCGCGACACGATAGGCGTACAGCCGTGTCGACATTGATGCATGCCCCGATCTATCGTGAGACCCACTGGTTTCGTGAGGCCTTTTCGAACTTGCCTCCAATATTCGCCCTTTGGTGCGCAATCGCTCCTACGAAGCTACTCCCTTCTGGAGTCGTATATGCTTAGACCGTTACTCCTCATCTAACTAGCTCTCATCGACTCCAGAGAAACAATACTCGACGCTATTGAACAAGTCACTAGGCTTCCGATACTATTCCGTTGATCAAGAAGGCAAACCGCTTGCTGACCCAAAGGGACTTTTCAAACAGATGGACTCGATTTATTAGAGCGTAGGCGGTACAAGCGCGAAAAATGCGATCGCATTGCTTCAAGTTTGCCGTCCTAAATATACGAACATCGATGGGTTGCAGCTCCAGAATCGACTCGGCTTTGTGAATCACTGAGCGATACGCGCTTTATCGACCAGACGATATCACAGCTAGACTTGAATCTTCCACGACATTATAATAAATTGATCATCTCTCTTGTAGAAGGACGGCCCCTTACTAGCCTGGTGATTCTTAACCCAATTTGTCACGCTCATGCGATGTGCGACAGTTGCCCCCATTGCTCGATTCCCCACGCTACACTCGTTTTCCTCATAGGTGAAGCCTGTGGTACTTTGCGTGCATATTATTACCCTACCCCGCTCATACGAAGGATATTGAGTTCCGTGTAACTCCATCTCTTCGGTTGTAGTCGTTCGAGGCGCAATAACCGTCACTGGTCGCGCGCGCATTATCTAATTCGAAGCAATCTTCCGATGATGCGTTTTCCAAATACTAATTATTCGGGCCTTTGTGCGGTTGATGGTAAACTTTGCGGGTCTATCGTCATTATCGGGGAGGCGTTTAGAACTTGATTATGTAGACAAAGATAGGAATATTTTCATTTCGTTGGACGAGATACGTGGTTATAAAGAAACAAATTGAACGCCGGCTTCAATGGTTCAATAGTCTATCATATGTTGCTAACAACAATAAATAATCATTGCTACAAGTCGCGTAACAATTATTTAAAAATGTAAATATAGCAGTGGATTCATGCAGTTTACACGTGTAGCAAAAAAAATTTTTGAGAATAAAAACTTTTTAAATTTTACAGCGGGTACTCTAACAACTATAACTCAAAAGGTATAAATAATTCCTAATAATTTTTAATAATTTAAATAATTTTTCTCTCTCAATAGGGCAGGAAAAGAATAAAGCACTCTCTGGCTTATTGTATTCTAGTATCTTGTGGTATAGAAAGAATGGCCGATTAACTACTTTAAATACAGAGACCTATATATGAATAAATATATTCAAAGAACAATAGAAAACGATTCCTTAAGTTTCAATGGAAGTATGTGTAGTCCTTTGCTTTTATTATAATGGATTTATAAGTTGTTTATGAAATAAAAAGCTGCCATTTTCAAATGTACACTGAACAGAACAAGGGCGTGATTGCAAGAATGCAAAAGTAATTGATATTGTCTGAGAATTGAACATGGAATATTTTTTAAATTTGTATTTCTGGAGTTAGTATAGGTGATTGTTGTAATTTAGAATTGGTTAAGCGATTTTCAAACGTACAAAGTAAAATAAACTACAATTAGCACATTCTTGCATAAGCCGTAAACATATTTAGGAAGTTGTGCCGAGAAATCAAGACAGCCTGGAAGATGTTAAACATGAAAACTGGAAAGCAAATGTCGGCCAGGCTCGGTCTTCTGCTATTAGATAGATGGTCCGCGCAAGTGGTAAGAGGCCGGCTCTGGTTGGGCGACAATATCCCTCCGTCACTTGCCAACCGGCCTTCTCTTGAGGTGCGGTTTTTACTCAAGTTTTCATTCGACAGTGCGTCAATAGGGCAAATTGAAGCGTCATTCGTCTCCGCATTTGCATATCAAGTTGGCAGAACGTTCGATTCGACGCGGATACTTGTTGGAGGGCGGGCGGCGCGGAGGGGAAAAGGAAGGAAGGGCACAGGGATCTCGAAGGGGCGCGGGTGGGTGCGCCGCGCGGGCGTCACGCTCGAGAGGCGCGCAACGGTACTCGGGGGCCGGGCGGTTGCTCGGCACGCTCGTCGGCAGTCGAGTACCGGCGTGGCGCCGCTAGCGACAGAGAGGCAATCGCAGCCACTCGCTTCCGAGCGCCAGCAGGCGAGGCAGCCCAGAGCAGCGGAGGCTCACCGCAGGCGCAACAGCTGCGACTGCAGCGCAGCGCCTCGGCCGCGCAACAGGTGTCGCCGTGGCCCCTCACCCCTAGCCCCTCGCGGACTTAGTACAGCAGACCTCTTTTCGTTCGACAGGGAGGCAGCCTCGGCTCCGAGGAGTCCTTCGACGACATGCGCCGACTCGTTAGGGTAAGAGCGCCTTCGTTCAACTAGTTCAACTATTGCCAATTTCCCATCGCATGTTTAGACGCTGGGCATTCGCTCAACGCCCGGCTAACCTTGACTAGTGCTGCAACCAATGCTTTTACGGCTCTTTTCCACCGCCCCATTATTACCCTGCAGATATTCAGATAATTCAATAGACCGCGGCCCATCTAGTGCCGCACTCTGCACGCGTTTCTCTAACTGTTCATCACTCTACATTCTACGGTTTAACCTTCCCCTACTACTACTACTACTACTACTACTACTACTACTACTACTACCATACTACTGCTGCTACCGCTACTACTGTTGTTGTTATTATTACCATTACTGTTAAATCGCAAAGATGAGCATTTTACTGGAGATGATTTGTTCGAAATGCATTTGAATTGTTGCGAATCGTATTTTAAAATACATAATTGCTCGCTTTATATCAGGCTGATTATTTTAGCGGAAATTTTATCATTTAATATTTAGTATAATATTTACAACAGTGCTTGCAAAATATTGTGCTTCTCATAAAAATGAGAATTTTACAAAACATCTGTGTATCGGAAACCTATAGCTTGAAGGTTAACCAAGAATTTAGTAGTATTTTACTTAGTTATTTTACTTAGTAAAAAATATCATTAATATTATTATTGATGTGTTGGTATCATCTCTCTATAACTATTATTCATAGAACAACTATCTTTAATGTTTTCTACTCATTAGATATTGATAATAATATTTACGCTTTAATTATGCTACTAAAGAACTGCCCATGTAAAGCTGCTGTATATTTTGTCGCATGATTGGTTGCATATGGCCCCGCAAAAATTTTTCCTCGCTGAATTAACCTCTTCGTCGAGTCAAGCATCTAGAAGCTCAGCTTCCTTTTGTTGAAGCCGCGCTTTAGGGTACTATTATTCCCATACTATTATATATGCACGCCCCTGCATATCTAAATTCCTGCTGTTCGAGCGGTGGCGATTGTCATGACGGTTCGGTCAGGGGCGCACCTCTGATTTTATGCGCAGATCCCGTACTAACGCTACAGGAGTACTCGCGGTATGATCCATTTTCCATAGCTTTATGGAATGGAAATGGAAGATGGAAATTTGGACAGTTAGTTGTAATTTGTTCTATACGGCGGACAACTTTGCGTGGTATAGATCGTAATATTCTACATAACATCTGCTGGACATGCGCGTACATTGACGATAAAGCAACCGTCGTCGGCGGAGTTTATCGATTTTTATACAAACAACCGATATATCTTTCCTTGTCATTTCGAGTTGACGTTTACCGATGAATTAGAACGGTTTTATCGTTGCTTCCATATTAGTAAGATGGTCTGCATGTGGACATTTGATTTAACTAATTGATAAAACTAATATTACATTTACATATATTATCATAATATTCCGGCTCCTTCGAGAGCACTCATTATAGATCCAGTAAGAACATCATTTCTACTAAATATAATAAGTATTGATGAAAGACGCATGCGCTGCATACTTATAGATAAAAGGCAGCTCGCAACTTTGGTCGAATAATTGAAATCTACACATAATAACTGGGCGATGCATCGCATATTATAATCCGTAGAGAACAATTGCTAGTGATCGTTGGTCACGTGAGAGACTCCACTTTCAATTAATCGCCGGGCTAATTGCGAGAGTACGCTCTCAAAGTGCTTGCATCCGCTGCAGCGCTTCTGTTGTCCGCTGGTCGCCAAGTGTTTACACCACTCTGCCAAGGATCGATTGGTTCCCTGGCTTAGGTTCCAGCTCAATAAAAGAGTTCCGCTCCTACTCGGCTCACTCTTTTCTATCTGAATGATCTATCATCAGCTCTATCGAATACGCGTTTATATGCAGCATATTCATGATATAATTACTATTATATATGTTTCTATGTGTGCCGACGTTTGTATGTGTGTGCATGTACATGTAATATACGTATCGCATGCTTACATATACACGTTTGAAAGCATGTACAAGACTTATGTTTTTAGGAAGAAGAGGAAAACTCGGGCAAATTTACGAGCCTTCCCTTGGCCAGCTTTAATTTCATCAACTCGATTATAGGGAGCGGCGTCATTGGTAAGCTTCCTAGAAACTGCCGATGAATATTGTACGGTATATATAGAATGCGCGCGTGGACCTACGAATAATTAGACAGCATGAATAAGTGAAGTCTCGCGCGGTTTGCAGGCATCCCGTATGCGCTACACCAGGCAGGCTTCGGCCTTGGCATTGCTCTCCTCGTCGTCGTCGCCATCCTCACAGATTATTCTCTTATCCTGATGGTGAGGAGCGGCCATCTCTGCGGCGAGATGAGCTACCAGGGCCTGATGCGCGCGAGCTTCGGCCGCCCAGGCTTCTACATCCTGACGGCCCTCCAGTTCATCTACCCGTTCATAGGTAAGTTGACCCTCGGAATCCTTGCGCACGGCCCTAGGCACGATCCGTGCCTCGGCGCACGCTTCGATCCTCACCTCGGTCCACGCCGCAGTCCGCGCGCGCGCCGCCAAGTCGCAATCGATGTTGCCGGGCGCGCCGCCGGTAAACCCTAGTTCCTGCACTTACGATCTTCTTCCATCATAGCCATGGTCTCCTACAACGTCGTCGTTGGCGACACGGTGACCAAGGTTCTCATCCGTGTCACAGGCCTCGACGCTGAAAGCTTCCTTGTGAGACGCGAGTTCGTCATCTTCTTAGCAACGCTCCTCGTTGTCATCCCACTCTGTCTCTACAGGAACGTCGCCAGGCTGGCCAAGATATCTTTCCTCTCGCTCGTCTGTGTCGGTTTCATTCTCGTAGCCATCTTCATACGGATGGGATCCATGTCCTCGATCGTGTAAGTTGTTATTACACAAAACAAATTCTGCGCCCCGTTCAGCTAATTCATTTTACACATTTCTCCTCTTGTCAAACTTGTATCAAGCAGCTAATGATTTAATATAATTTTAATACAACAATAATTATATTCGCTTAAAAATTTATCATATTTAACTAGCATAAAATTTAAAAGAAGGTCGAGCCCATGTGAACACGCGTGAAAAGCGAGTCGCGGTAAAAAACATCGTTTCGGTCTAATGCGCAATAAAGATTTGGTTTATAAATTTAAACAACATATTACACAAGTAGATCTTTTTCTTCAATTTGTTTGATTCTTGAGACAATTTTTAGCTTCCCAAAGGTTGATTAAATAAGGCCAATAATTTTAGAAAAAAGATAGTTTAGAAAAAAGCTCTTGATTCGCTGTTATTGGTACGCACGCGCAATATAGCCCTAGTCACGAGGACAGCTGGAGGTTCGGAAACGTGGCTGGGATCGTACCGGCCGTAGGCATAATGGCCTTTGCATTTATGTGCCACCATAACACCTTCTTGATCTACGGGTCGATCGAACGGGCGACCCAAGAGAAGTGGGATATTGTCACGCACTGGTCCCTATTCACCTCCTTCCTAATTGCGGCGGCCTTCGGGATCGTCGGTTACGCTACCTTCACCGGTTACGTCCAGGGTGACCTCATGGAGAACTACTGTTGGACGGACGATCTCATGAACTTCTCCAGGGTCATGTTTAGTGGCACTATTCTCCTCACCTTCCCCATCGAGTGTTTCGTTACACGTGAGGTGCGTCTCCAACATTAATCACAAACTAATATTTTCGAAGTGATAGTGAAAAATATACATATTACGTTTTATAATATCACTAAATCTTGATTGATTAGACGAAAATTTAATTTAGTTTAATTGTTACAATTAATTTTATATTTGGATAATTTTATCACAATTCTATATTAGACTTGATTTAACATTACGTACTCTTATACAAGAAGTATTTTACAAATCCTAAAAATTATTTTAAGATTGTAATTTGATTCACATTTTATTATCAACAAAACATTCAATCAATTAGTTTTAACATATAATCCCACAATTAATAATTAGAATATAGAATATATCATATGCTCAAGAAGCAACATGTTTTTTAAATCCACAGATATGACTTTAAGTCAGTATTCGGTTCTTTACATTTACAATTTTCGCACCCTTCAATTTCAATATATGTAAATCGCGGTAAAGTTTTATAGTTTAAGAATTTTATTTACAACTCAGAAGTCTTCATAAAAAATTAACTGTTCAATGAAGCAAAAAATTTCTATTAAAAAGTAGACATAAAATTAGAAATTTCAAAATAAAATGTTTATAATTGCGAACAGGTTATCATGACAGCTGTCCGAGGAACAGATGAAGTGGAAAACCATGACGCGTACATCGCAGGTTCAGACCGTAAATACCTAATTATTACAATGGCGATAATTACGGTAGCGTATCTCATCAGTATGTCAACAGACTGTCTTGGGCTAGTTCTTGAATTAAATGGGATCCTCGCAGCGGTGCCCTTGGCTTATGTCCTTCCTGCACTTTGCTACCTCAAACTCGAAGAGGGTGGCATACTGTCGCGCAAAAAGCTTCCAGCACTCGGGCTCCTCATCGCCGGCGTCTTCGCCGCAGTTTCTGGACTCCTTCTCCTCATTTTTAACGATTCAGCTTCGAGCTCCTGTGTCCATGGCGGTATTATGGCTTACTGCCAGGGCCCGAACACGACGAGTTTCGCAGCCAGTGAGACGACTGCCAGCCTCGCTTCCTCTACCCTTTCATCCTTCACTTCTGCGGCAACTGCCATCTCTACCACCAGTACTACTACTACAACGACGACAACGACGACACTGCCACCGAAAACCGTTGAATTCATCGCGTCTACGGTACCGGCACTCTTCAGTACTACTCGGTTGCCGCTCCCGAGATAAGCCGCTTTCTGAACTAGGCCTTTTGTGTGATAAAAAGTGAACGAGATAGAAAGAGGGAGAGAGAGAGAGAGAGAGAGAGAGAGAGGAAAAGTAGGTGTATTACAGAGCACTGTTTTATTGATAATTTATATAGTTGCAAAGGCTCGATTAATCGGGTGCATCGGTGTGGGCGTAATTTAACAAATTAAACTGCCGCTAAAGTTGAACGATTCTTTACATACTATTACGAGTCATCAAGATTTGATTCTAGTAAACGCAAGTTTTAAAGACAAGCATCAGTTATCATTAATTTTGTTAGGTGTATTTTAGCCGATGACCTAACATATATATATATATATATAATGAAAGTAATTACATGGACATGAATTAAATCATACATATACTGATTAATTGATAGTTATTCATATTATATGAATATACCTAAGAGCTTAGAAAATTCATTAAAAGTATTTTTTTCTACTATACATAAATACTAAAATTTTATTGATTTTGTAAAATATTAATGATAATTTAATTAGATCGAAATAGAAAAATGTAATCAAAGATAAAAAATGTTCTGTATAAACTGAGTTTAAACCATTTATTTATAGGAAATAAATTAGTAAGATTGTATGATTCGATGAATCGTTTGTGACGGACAATATTTTTCGTGTCTAAGACTACATTTTTAAAAGAAAAAAAAAGAAGTTCATATACAATATACATAAATTTTAACTTTACTTTTACATAGGTATAATAAAGAAAATCTATTCCAAAGCTGTATAATCACTGTTTAGAAGAATCTCTTTAAACTACTCGCTAATTAGCTTCTACGTGAATCATGTACTTCAATAATTTAATTATACTTTAACAGATATTAGTTATTCTAGCATAAGTGAACAAACTTTTGCAAATGAGGGGAGTTCTTTTGGGGCAATTTTATTCTTACAAATATGAGGCCGAATAGAGATGATCATTCTATAAAAGAAGTATTAACGATAAATACAT
The DNA here is from genome assembly GCA_018906755.1 of Sycophaga agraensis. Taxonomy (NCBI): domain Eukaryota; kingdom Metazoa; phylum Arthropoda; class Insecta; order Hymenoptera; family Pteromalidae; genus Sycophaga; species Sycophaga agraensis. The sequence continues at coordinate 149,390 of JACCIE010000043.1, forward strand.
AATAATTACGTTAGACATTATTAAAAAATTTTTCACAAAAATTCACATGAAATATATTGGTCATTTAATTCGTGACTAGATTCGAATTAACCAAACAGAAATTTTTTCTGAATACAAGAGTCCGATCAAATTTTTTGATCATAGATTTCAGTAAAAATCATGATTATCTATCAACGTAAGCAAAATAATATATAAATACCGTAAATAAAAACACGACGAAAGTATTTGGATCGAATCATAAATAGATTACAGCTTTTAAAAGAATTTTTTTAATGTATGAAATTTTACTATTTCTGCGTGTTGATATATTTGCAAGGATATTAGTGGTTGCTTTTAAATCCAACGTTAATAGAATGAAAATGACATATTTAACGAATATAAAACGAATTTTATTCATCTAAAAAAATACAATGTAATGTTATTGTGTAGCGGATCTTATTATTATCAAAATTGCATACTATAATTTTTGTATAGAATTATAGAACTTACTTAAATCCAACTTTATTCAGCTTCAATTATTTACTAAATTTTTGCGTGCTAAAGCCTTTAAATGAAAGTTAAAATAACAATCAAACAATATCTAGACATAGATTCAAGAAAAGCGCGGGATTAACGTTCCTCATTAAAAGAATATATAAACTGTTAATATATTATAGAGAAATAAAGAAAAATAATTAGATTATATAATTGCATAATTGTGTAATTAAATTATCTGTAAGTATACAGTGTCAGTTTTTAACAAAGACTCGTCAGTTAATTCAAACTGCTTTTCAGTTACTTTCTACATATTAATTTATTATTTTATCTAAACTTGAGTTAGTTTCTATTTTCTAAATATATGATGAACCATCTTCGTCTGTGATTTATTTTTTGAAGATATTTATTTTGTACAAGATACACATAACAAAAAAAGATGTATTATATTAATATAACAAAGAAGCATAATGTCTTATAATTAAAAATATATGTTATGAAGAAAAAGCAAATACATATAAATTATCTATATACATGCATCTGCGTGTGTGTTTAAAGATATTGCAACGTTACATTCAACTAAGTAAGTGTCACGATTAAATTCATTTGAATGTATGATTAGAAAAAAACAAATGATACATTCAATGGATAACCGGAGCTATGAAATAATAATTAGTCTTGCCAAATAATAGAAAAGCCTACGTAATTATGGAAATTAAAAATGGCAAAACTATTTTTACTCTGTGATAGTTAATCTGGTTATAAAGCGAATTACAATTTTAAATGATTATAATAATGTATGTTGATGTAAAGCAATACACTGTGAAAAGTGTAAATAAAAATGAAAATCACAGCCATATTTTTTTGTTTATTATATATGTATTCAACAAACAACAGCTTCAATTGCTCGATTATGCAAAAAATACAATTTTGCATCAAACGTAGCAGTTAACAGTCCAATCCCAATCAAAAATATATTTCTGTACAATATAGTTGTAATATTGCATATATAAAATATTTTTTCTAAGAAAAAATTAATCAGTTTTTGACATTACAAAAAAGACACGCGAGTAACAGTTAAAAACTTCTACTATAAATTCGTACTAATTTTGATAATTACGATTTTGAAGAAAATTTTTTTATGTATTATTTGTACATGAATAGAAGTATATAAACCATAGTCTATAAATAACTGCGACTTTTCGAAATCAGAAACAATCTTTAGAGCTTATGAATAAAGTAGAATTGAACATTCTTTATTATTACTATTAAGCAGTTCCTAGTGAAATATTAAATTTAGCATCACAAACATTTAATATATTAAAAAAAGTTAATTGAATAATATTGCACATTAATTCATAAAGAAACTGATATGTTTAATTATACAATAGATTTCTTTTTTATTTTTATATAATATAAAAGATGTAGTGAAATGCATTTTATCTCTAATTAAAAATCATTTAAACACATCTATAAAAATCCAAATAGTAAAATCATAATGACATGACAGAACATGAATTTGCCGACTGTCGACTACTGTCAAGTGTCGACTCCAGAGCATGTATATATATATATATATATATATATATATACATAAGGTACGGAAAGGTTGTTAAGCTGCGGACACTAAGTAGACATAGTTGTACGACTGGCCGCTGAACCGCAGCTTAGGACACTGTGTATATACAGCGCTAGTCCAAAATTCTCTCGTGTGTTTCATAGAGTTCCTATTTCCCAGTTATCATCACGGCTGCCGCTCTTACTCTCTACCTCTCTCAAGCTTCATCATTCATAGTCCCGTCTCGCTTACCTCGACAGGAGTAAAGCCGTTGAGGAGGATACGCGCGGCCGTTGCAGCGGCGGCGCGCGTGTCTAATATGTCGATTAAAGTGTTCCTGCGGGCTGAGGAGGGACCGAGGAAGCCTTCTGTAGTCTTCTGCTGCTGGCCTGCTGCTGCCAGCTGCAGCCGTTGAGGCATCGAACGCTGGGTCGCTGCCTGGTACGTCTCAGTTTGTGAGCAAACATGGGAACTAACGGAGGGCAGGAGACAACATTTACTACGTTGCCTGTGTTCCCTGGGCTGCTCGACCCGATTTCAAAACTCATCGGCGTGCCACCCGATGCACTTCGTCTGTTCGCCTCAATCCTTCTAGGTAAACACGTAATAAACTTATGTATTCCGATCCCGTGCCTTTTACCGTCGAATTCGCGCCATTCGAATTCCCGAATCGCATGCGCTGCTCCGGGAAAGAATTTTTACAGAGAATCAACTGGTCTCTTCCGTAGAGGATAGACATGGATAAGAAGCCTTAACCTAAATATATACTTAACAGAAATAGAAAGTCTACTGTTGCCAGTGACGGCGCAGTGCTAACAATGCACCGATATTGAAGAATAAAAGTAGCTTTTCCTTTTACTCTTCTAATTCTTGTTGCACCACTTTATAACGTTCAGAACTCAAAGACGAATTTGTGCGTATTAGATTTGTTAGTCTTCGATGGATTGCAATGTTTTAAAAAATGCTTTGACAGTGATATAACGAGGATTTCCGGCAGCGCACATTGGTAATAGATTTCGCTAGATATTGTACATGCTATAAACATGAAAACGTGATTAATAGTGATAGAAAAATCAATGTAAAGCTGCTTCTTATGATTCCAGAATATCGTTTACTATCAAAAACTAATAATTTATTAAATAATGATATAATCGTATGTAGTATCGTATGAAGTATCATTGCATTATCATATTATTAGATCTATTTATTTGATCGATATTTTTATTGAAGCATAATATACTGTAAATGTACAATACGAATATAATATAATATAATGTAGCGGTAATATTTTCTTCGAAATTATCATCAAGTAACATTAATTTTGTATAGCTATAAATTTTAGTTTAAATCATACCAACAGATATGTTAGACAAATATTCAATGAAAATTTTTTTATTGAATAAAAAAAATATCTATATTGCTGTATCCTTCAGATATAGCAGATTTGAAGTACGATGAGTTCAAAATTTTAGCCGTATGAGTCGGTCGGTATAAAATTGAAGTGTACATTAAAGTTCAGGTTGAAACAGGTTTTTGTAGTAACTATAGTATACTGTATAGTATCAAAATTACATGAGATTACTCGTATTTTTTATTCAAGATAATTGAATAAAATGGCATTATATATCGTTGAATTAGATTTTTTAGGAATTTTATTTATTGATAAAAATATTTAAAACGCATGTAATAAATAACAATTATTAACGTATTTTACACAATTTATATTGTTTAATCTACTTACTGTTTAATGTTGTAAAAGAAGCCATTCAGCAGAAACTAGTATTCATTTATAATTGATATACTTTGTTATAACAATTAAAATTATTTATATTAATAATTAAAAAAATCTTGTGATACGAATTCGATTATTAATCTGATTATTACTCTTATTTTATTTATACAGGCATAATAAAGAATTACTTCGTACTTAAAATAAAAAATTTACTTCTGGGTACATAAAAGGGAAAAATAAAATACCTATTTTTTTCTCCGAACTGTTAATATTATAATCGATTTTTTATCAAAATAGCTAATGTAATTGTTAATGAAGCAAACGTAGACGTTAGAACTTGAAATTATGCTTACGTGTACGACGTTTGCCTTCTTCGAGCACTATATAGGGAACATAAAGTACTTACTCCCACTTTACTTCAATTTGATGAAATTTCAAGTTCAAAACAGTAGTTTATCTCGTTCATAATTATCTGACACATATTAAAATCAAAATAAAAATTAAATTCAAATAAATTGTTTATTTAAAATTATAGGTTTTATTTAACTATGAATATCAGATAAATCAAAATAAATATACTGTAATACGTACATTGAAAAAAATTTATTTAAACGATTTTTTAACTCTGCATCAGTTCTAAAAGGCTATTCGATTGTCGCACGGATTATGCAGTACTTTTATTTATATGTATATAAAGAATTTTTCAGCACATACATTCATGCTCAATTTCGTTCAGTGATTTCGTCATAATATTTAAAATATGTTGTGTACTTAGAACATGCAATATTATAAAATTAAAGAGTTTTTAACTAACTGTGTATATGTCAACTTATTATATATTAATATAAGTATCTTTTATTGAATCCTGTATTTGACATATATTAATATTTTCATTTTATTCTATTGCAGGTTTCCCTGTCGCATTCATTTACAGACAGTTTGTTTACAAAAAAAATGCTACAGAAAAACATTTGTATCTATTTACTGCTGGTTTCGCCTTCGGATTTTGGAACTATGGTAATAAACTATGGTATAAATATATCAAACTGTAATACGGTAATTGTATTATGTTATACTTATTAATAATTGACCTTTCGTGAAACTTTAGATAATAATTAAGTCGTCTAGCTTTTGTGACGATATAATTTAAAATATTGATTTGTTAAAATGAATGCAACATTAAAATTAATAATTGTTTACAAATAAATAAAAATCCATCGATTGTTTGAATGACGAAATAAGAATCGGATTAATAGATATGGATATGTAGCTATAAAGATTCCATTTTACCTACAGATATAATGAATGGATGAACTATGTATTGTATTTACATATGATATTACTGATATTTGTATGCTTTTACAGACTGTAAAAAACAACTCTGTTAAGACGGTTGCAAATTTTTTAAAAATTAAAAATTGTACATGTTAAAAACGTAAAAATGTCTTTACGTATTTTTTAACTTATTTAAGGTAATTAATTAGTTTTTATTCTTAAACTGTACTTAAATTTCAATTAGTTGTACATGTACAAATCGTAAACATTAAAATATCTCATTATGATTTTTATCTTATTACAGATTTTTTAGCCTTAATATTATGTCCCTCATGCTGAAATTATGTTAACAGTCAATTTAGCGTCATTATCTATTTATTTCTCACAAAAAATATTTTTAAGTATAATAAAAACCGTGATTTAATGTACGTTTACTGTAATAAATAATGTAGATTATTTCTTTAATATTTAAAGGTAATATAGTGATGTTTGTAATTTATATCTTTTATTTTTTCTGGCTTCATGTAGGATGGTCAACCTTCCATTCAGTTACAGCTGTGGCCTTTACATATTTCACTTTTTGTATTTTTGGTACTGGTTCTTCTTCAGTTACAGTCACTTTTGTCTTCAATATGGCATATCTACTTTGGGGTATGTATAGCAATTCACGGGACATAAATATTGTTTAACCTTTAATTTTTTCATTAATTGAATGGAAAGTGAGATTTATGAAAACTAGTAAGAGTGAATAATTGCTCGTAGGATACTATTCGACTGCTACCGACAGTTATGACATAAAGTGGACAATGCCGCAATGTGTGCTCACTCTACGGTTAATTGGACTCACGTTTGACCTGTACGATGGCAAGCAATTGCCAGTAAGTTTATAATAAATTAAATATAATCATAAAATGAAGGTCAGTCATTCGAATGATTAATTTGCATTTTATAGAGCTCGCTGTCACAGAACCAAAAGGTAACGGCGTTACGAGAGCGACCGACTTTACTTGAGGTCTTTTCTTTCTGTTTTTTTCCGGGATCTTACCTTATTGGACCACAATTCAGTATGAGACGGTATCTAGATTATATTAATGGAAACTTGATTTTAAATGTAAGTAACATAAAAATTAGAAAAAACAAACTATCCATGAAGAGAATAAAGTACAATAATTTTTAACATAATTTTCAGGAAAGAGATCTCAACAATCACAAACCCCCCAATTCTATGATTATTGGACTTAATCGAGCTTTAATTGGTATAGTGTATATAATAATGTTTCAACTTGGTACGAATTTCGTATCTGATCAGTATCTTGTCAGTGATGAATTTAACCAAATAGGTTTTATAAAGCGTTGTTTCTATATTGGTCTTTGGGGAAGGTGTAATTTATATAAATATATCAGTTGTTGGTTGATCACAGAAGGAGTAAGGAATTTATCTTCTAAAAATATAAATTATTAACCACAATTGTAATGTCTTGTATTTACTTTTTAGGTCTGCATCGCTTTTGGATTAACTTATAATGGTAAAGACAAAGATGGTAAAGATCAGTGGAATGGATGTGCTAATGTTGATCTTTGGACTTTTGAAAATGCTACAGAATTCAATCACTATGTTCAATCATTTAATATTAATACTAATCATTGGTGTGCTGAGTATATATATAAAAGACTAAAATTTCTTGGGTCTAAGGTTGCTAGTCAAGCATTTACATTAATGTTCCTAGCAATTTGGCATGGTCTTCACAGTGGATATTATGTTTGCTTTTTCCAAGAATTCATTATCATGTATTTTGAAAAAGATGTAAGTGTAGTAAAAGAAATTATTATTAGACATCTTGCATCATATTTCAATTGTCTTTCAATTTACTTGTATTTGTATTTTTTTAGATAAAACCAGTACTCAAAAACAACAAGAAAATCCAATCAATTTTACAAGTTAGTAAAATTTCTAAAGTCTTCGTCTGGTTAATATTGAAAATATACACTTTTGTCTTCATGGGATACAGCCTTATACCCTTTGTTCTTTTATCATATTCTCGTTATATCAAGGTCTTTTCAAGTATTTATTTTTGTGGTCATGTGATATTTGGCTTGTATCCATTTCTTGCACCATGTATCAAACAAATATTGAAGCATAAATTAAGACAACATATTGAATAAGATGTCTGAAACACATTTTTTCAGCTTAAAATCATAAACTATTTTACCGACAATAGTACTTTTATAATGTTATTATATAAGTTTTGATTAGTATTTAAAATTTTAATTTTCAAGATGGCAAAAATTAAGTTTTTATCATAACATACTTAAAATTTTATATATTTAAGAATATATTCAAAATTTTTGAATTAATATTAAAATTGCTTTAGTATATTCTAATATATACTAATCATATAAAAGTATTTGAAATATTTTTATATGATATAAGTACTAATGTAGGTAGACCTAGAATTGGAAATTTTGAATTATAAACGAAGTAAGATTCTCTTCTACATATAAATTTTCATAAATTTTTAGCTTTAAAAATTTTAAATTTATTATAATTGCTGCATTCTTAATTTTTTTTTCATATTGTAAATTATTGCAGTGAATTTTTGAGAAATTGAAAACTATGTTAATAGAAGTCACTATTATCACTGTTACAATATTTTTTAGATCAGAGGTGGTATGGTTAAAACTTACGATTTGCTTTTTATATTTTAAAATTCAATGATTTTACAAAATAACTATTTTGAATTATATTTTTATATAATACAATTGTATTTAAACGAGCTTCCACATTATTCATGTAAAATTAAGACCTTGTTACATCATGTTGGATGAGAAATAGTTGTAACTGCAAATATATCGTGTGAGGGTGATCGAGAGTTTTATAAATAATACAAAAAACATATAGTAACCAAAGTTATTGTATTTTATAGTTTTATAGTAATAAGTATGGAAAAAGAGGGTACCAATATATCTATCTTTGAAATGTAAATGGCTGTGGCACAATTTTCGTTCATCAAAATAGGATCAGTAACAACAAATTATTAGTTTATTAATTTTTGTTCAATACAATATATTGTAAATAAATTTTTCCTTGCTCTTTAGAGAATAAGTTACCATCATTGTATAATTAAATGAGAACATTTATAATTGAAAGTATTAAAGACTACTGATTATTCACATTGAAGACAACTTGTTCTATACTCTTTGTAATCGATAAAGTACACTATATTATAATTAATTTTTTTAAATAAGAAGAGTGTTTATTTTATTAACCCTTTTTCTAAATTTTTTAAACAAAAACTGTTACTTGTTGATGTAGTACTAAAAATAGATGCGAATATTTTTAAGTAATATAAAATTTTTTAACCTGGAATACTAAATATTGCCTTCTGTATAAAAATGAATTAAATCAGCATATAAAAAAATAGACAAGATTTTTAAGTGTATTTTGATGCGTTACTTAGAAGCCTGGCTTGTACACTATTGTGTACTTTATTGTATATTTATGCAATAAAATTTAATAATATACTAAATCATTTTAAAAATAAAAATTATAATAATATTTTATTAAAACAATGAATGCATTCTAAAAAAATTAGTCCATTATATAATATTTTTTTTAAATCGCTTGCTTTATGGTTGTCTAGATTCATTTTTTATTTATAAAAATAATTTCATGCAAAATACTTTTTTAATACTATTTTTGCAATCAATAAGAATTTCTTTTCCTGCTTTAGCACTCTAACATGGTCGAAAATTCAAAATTTCGTATAGACGAAAAAACTACTTATTGCAAAGATGATTGCTACAAAGTTCCGTGTACTGTAGATCATCTTACAGGAATAAACGTGCAAGTTCATACCATGAAGGCTTCTAATTAGGTGATTAAATGGTCAAAGTTAAAATATAAAAAGTCGTGCAAAGTCCTTGCGGAAATTGTCAAAATATCCTTGCAGCACGTGTACGCACGGGAACGCAGAGCACTTTTTCACCTCTGAACGGCCTATCGAAATGAACCTCACGTTACTGATTCACGTGCTCACTCGGAAGTTGTAACCTCACTAACTGATGCAAGTGGATCGCTCCCACCCCTGTCTTGCCTAACCGCCTTTGTATAAATCGGTCGCTTTCACTAACGCGCGGTATTTCCACCTTTTGTTTTCAAACTGGGATCTTCCTTGTGCCGATGATATATAGAACCGTAATAGTAGCGTGCGTTGTTTTCAAATTATCCTCATTATTGTACGTGTGTGCGCTGTTCTGCACGCTGCGTTGTTTGCAGAACTGCAACCGTTTCACGATCAAATTTCGTTTCGTTGGTAGGTGCTTTCTCATACAATTAACAAGAAGAATAGCCTATTGATTCCGTCACGAGATTTTTTTTCTTCAAACTGTACACCTTTCATGGCTTTAAGTATTTGATACTTGAAATTTGCTTTCTTAATCGTGAGTATAACAATCGTTCGAATTATTTTGTCTATTCTGTACATAAGGAATACGGTGCACTCGCAGAAAGACATGATAATAATCTAAAGGGATTAAAAGAAAATTTATTCATTTTATTAAGGTTAAGAGCGAAGTTCCGATTAACCACTGCATACGAGAGAGAGAGAAAGAGAGAGAACGTACGTTTTATGAATAAATATTAGATAAATGATGTATCTGCATAATGTAAAAGGCTTCGTGCAACTGCATATTATTGGTCAAGTCCCTCGGCAGATGATTCGTTGCTTATGTTGGACTGAATGACATAAAGTAAAATAAGAATTTTTATTTAATTGCATTATACGGATGTTAACAAGTCTCTTAGAGTCCTCGTATGCTTGAAAAGTTGTTTCAACACATACAGTATGGGATATGTTATTTGGAAGCATCCATTAAATTTGGTTCATTATATCAGCTTTTCTTTGGACTAATTTGTAAAGTTATACGATTTCGTCAAAAAATAAAATGAATCGTATTAACAATACTAATTCTGAGAACCATAATTTCGATATACATATCGAAAAAATTTACTAAAAACTGTTATACTTCACTAAATAAGAGTCAAATTATTCATGTAGAATCGAATTGAGAATCTATGTATTTTTCGAGCGTAACTAATCTTTTTCTGTGTCACAAATACTTTGAAGAGTCAGTGTAATCCGCGTTATAGAGATCATATGAAGATTTAAATGCACATGTGTAGAAGTTTTGTGTAAGCAAGCCATATAATATGCTCGATAATTTGAATGTTTATAAAAATTTAAAATGTAAAAGGAGGTAAATAAAATAGGATAGGCGATTGCACAAGACGGAAGAAAACAGAAACGATCGTGTTACTGTCGTGCTGACAATAAAGAATGTATTTTCCTTGAGTTTTGGGAGCATAAAATATGTCTTATTTATTTATTTATTACAACTTGCTTTTTATTGTCTTTTTCATCGTTAATTATTTGATCGGTTGTACCGATTGCTGTATAAAAATAGTCGAACTTAAGGTCATTTCTGGCCGACCCGCGGTAGAACGGAAATGGTCAGACATTCATGGTATAATGTAAAAATACAATATATATGTAAAAGAATAAGTGTATATAAGCATATAAGTATAATATAGTATGTATGATTGTTATGCATAGACACGCACACGCACACACACACACACACACCAACACACACACACAAACAGAGAGATATAGAGGTAGAGTGACAGTGGGCGGGGGTTGGGGAAATTGTATATATAGTCGGCTTGGTATAAAAGGGAAAAAGAAAAAAGTATATACAGAGGCTCGGTTACATTTGCGAGAGAGTTGCGCGAGCAAGCGATCGGCCTGTGGAGGATCTCTCGCTGGGCGCCGCGGCCACGCAAAAGCGACGGTGCACCGATGGTCTGGTTGGATCGTGCCGAGCGACGGGGCCGAGGTCGGGACTCGGCGCAGCTCCGGGAGGCCGCTGACGGGGATGGCTACTGCTGGCCGCCTCGGTGGGTCGTTCGGTCCTCAAGATCATCTGGAAGCGTCGGGTTGTCCTGGAGAGGGCTTAGTCGGGCTAGTGCGCCGGCTGCTGAGCCAGGCTGCGGGGTTTGGTTCTGCTGACGATTGCTGTGATTCGAAGGATGGTCGCGGTCTCGAGTGGTCCTTGGGTGCCTAGTAGGGCCCCTCGTGGCCGGGCGGCCCGTAGTTGTCGATCGGCGTGCCGGGTGTCGCGCTCGGCGGCCCGTACGCGCCCTGCTGCTCCTTCTGCGGGCAAAGCAGACTCGGCTCTAGACTGACTCCTCGGGCCGCGGGCGGCCCTCCGCCATGCGCCCGGTGGGCGGCGGGGCCGATCGCGGGACACTTGCTCGAGGGAACTCTTACTCACCTGGGTCTTGTAGCGGATAAAGTAGACCTCGGGCTTGCTGGGCTGTGTCGGAGCCTGGGTAGGTATGACGAGCTCGGGCTGCTCCTCCGGCTTCTTCACCAGGACGTAGATGAGGGTCTTTTCCTCGTCGGGCTGCGGCAGAGGCGGAAGGACCGGTGCGGTGGGCGTCGGCGGAGTCGGCGCCTTAATGAACACGATCTTGTAGTGCTTCTGAGGTGGGGCCACGGGGGCCACGTACTTGGGCGCCTTGTACTCGGGCGCCTCGGGCGGTGGCACATGAACGTAAACGTGCTTGTGAATGACAGGCTGCTGCTGGGGCGCCCCGTACTGTGAGGCTGGGTAGCCGCCGCCGCTAGAGTCCGCCGCCGAGGGGAAGTAAGAAGAAGGCAGCGGGGCCTCCGGCCGGGCCCACGCCGCGCTCACGAGCGCCAGCACCTGGGGATCAGCAGCGACCTGGTGTTAGCTGGGCCCTCGGCTCGATGCCTTGCGCACTCCGACCGAGCCCTATGGCGTACTGTCTACCTCGTGCATGCAGCTGCAGCCAATGCAGCCAAGTTGCAAGGGGCTAAATGTCGGATTTCGGACAAGTACTACGTGTTAGCTGACTATGCAAAAATCTCCGCGAGAATCTCCGAGACATCTCAAGAATATTTATGGGCGGGCCTTTGATTCGACCTTGCAGAAGTCTTTTAATTAATAATAGTTTTATCAACAAATTACAGCTGTGTTTCCAAGGAATTAGGATTTTTGACTTATAATTTAAAAAGTAACAGAGCAATCGAGATAATCCCGTGTGAGAGATAATTGGCTTCGGCTCGGTTCCGCTAGCGACCGCTCACCAAGCGCTTCATCCTTACTTTCCATCTCTATTCCTATCTTTACGCTCGGCAACCTCAGCTTTCAGAACTGCAGTCAAAAGTCTAGTTTCTGACTTCTAGGCGTTGACATGCTACCTTAACTTAGCCTACCGATCATGCAAAGTGCAGATTTTCACGCAGACAATATTAATGGCCAAATTTAAATTTAATTATGCAGAAAGCAAAGTTAATCATTATTTCACTTAGTAATGAATATTTAATAACCAAGATTAGAAGCGATATTAATTGAAATGAGTTAGATCGAAAAACTTGTAGGCGTAAAGGTATGCTGCGCGCGCAATGCGAATTCATTACGACTTTATTGCATGCTTACATATATTGACTTGAAAAAGACGCATGCCACGAAAGTGTTTTGATGTACGTAATCTGGTGGAAGGTTCTACGAACGTGAGACAGGCGTAACGGATCTCGTTCCAAATCAAATTTGATGAATTCATAATGTGCAGCAGCGGCGCGGTAGCTCGAGTGACGTCAAATCTCACGAACCAAGTCATCTTTGGAGAAAGTTAATGGGCGTCTTGGAATTTTTAGCGCCACATTGTATTTACATATCGAAAGGTATCCCGCAACATTAATTATTGTGGTACATTTCGTGCAGCTGGTGATTCGGAAAAAAAGGCAAAGAATGGAAAGTCGCGATTGGTTGGCTTGTTCAAAATGAGAGAATGTTTGAGGGAAAAAAGGCCAAAACTAATAGTAATTATAAGTGCAATTATTTTTATCTCTTTGAAATAATGGCTAATTGTAGTGACGCTAATGTATCTATTTGTAGAGAGGGGGGTTTATACGCCGAAAAGAATCGGTTGCATAAGTTGCGAGGCGATTTTTCCGAAAGAAAGTAAATTTTTATAGTTTACTGTAAAATGTAAATTCCTCTAAAGTATAAGGATAAAGGCATTAAACTGGCGCATAATGCGTTTAATACTCTCATTACTTTTGAAGAATTCACAAATTGAGCGCGGGCAAACGGTATTTTTTTGGCTCAGCATAGCTGGCGGTCTTGGTGCTTGGGAGTGGAGACGCGGACCTGCCGCAAGTACAAGTACAATATTGGCGAAAAAATTACAGTTGCAGGCGCATAGAAAGTAGAGTACGTTTGGCGCGCAAGTACATAATGTAAACAGTAATTTTTTTGTTCTCCAATTTCTCCCAGGCCCAGAGGAGGCGCGTGTGCGAACCGCCTTCCTGAAAAGGCTAGATTGTCGAACAATGGAGGCTAATTGGGATGGAATGAAGGATAGGAATAGGGCGATCCGGGTGGCGCAGGAGATGCCTCGGGGCGGCGTTGCATAAGTGGGAGTCCGCCGCGGAGCTGGCAAGTGGCGGTCGAGCCGCAGGTGGGCGACAGGTGGGCGCGGACGCGACACAATGGCTTTCTCCGGGGCTAATTTGCGCTGGGGCAATGCTTTCGCGAGCGCCGCCCCGCGCCGCCCCGCTCGCGCGGACGAGGGCGATGGGGCCGGCCACCGCGGCGCCGCGCGGCCTAATTGTTTCCGGTAGAAACGCGGATTGCGCGCCCGCCCGCCGATCCCCGGCCAGGGAGTTGCGTAAGGGCACGCACCGAGGCGCGCACCGAGGCGCGCACCGAGGCACGCACCGAGGCACGCACCAAGGCGCTTGCACTGGCTTTCCATCCCGATTTCGCCCGCAAGCGGCCGCTCTAGGCCTCCCTCGATCGCCCGCGCCGAAACAACCTCTAACAGCCCAATTGTGCTCCCTGTGCACCGCACCGTCTGATTAGATCGCTTCTCATTAAAACTCGTATATTTAGCTTTGGATCATAGCTACTCGGCTTTCTCGCTTCGCCAACCCTCAGCTATAGCGATTCCCTTTCAATTAACACTAGACTTGGCGTTCTTTACTCGTTAATGTACTTTAATTAATTCTTATGTCATTACATATCTACAAACGGAAGTGGATAATCGCGTGTGTGATGATCGCGTGTCCATTAATATATGTATCTATAAGTACAGTTATGCTAGTACACCGAAAATAATGTTGCAATGTCAAAAGATACCAATTCTCGTAGCATGTTTGTTTAACTCAAGTAAGGCTTTTCTAGCGTCAAATGCACGTTATCAGAATGGAAGAATCAATAAACTTTGAAGAAAGCAGTAGCAGCTTGTTGAAAGTGAAGAATCGATCGTAAATACACACAGCTAAGCATGCCACTATTCAAACAAGTCATCGTGCTTGACATATTACATTCCAAAAAATGTCTATCATTGTGTTCTCCGAAGATTGACTCGTTAACCGGCATTCAACTACAATCCAGGTTTGTCAAACATTTGTAACGATAAAATCGAGGAATTTGACGATTGCGTGTGACTACAACAGGAGGCGTTGCAAAAGACAGGGCGCTTAAGAAGTTTTAACACGAGAGCAAGGCGAAAGTATCGATCGAACGATTAGCCAATGTGATTGACGCAGTCATATTGACAAAGAAAGCGATCGGGGCGCGAAAAGGGCCAAAGCGAGGAAGACAGGGCAGGAGCGAGGGCACGAGAGGCTGCTTCGAGGGGGTAGGAGCTCGGGTAGGAAGGGGTGGACGCGGCAGGCAAGCTGGGCCGGGACTATGGGCGGCACTAGCGCGCGCGCGGCACTGCTCCCGCGCGGCTCATCTCGGCTGCACTGGCGCTGCGCGGCTGCTCGGCCGGGGCTGGTCCCGCGGCTGGTCCCGCGGCTGGTCCCACGGCTGCTTCCGCGGCCGCTCCCGCGGCGTACTTACGATCAGGAGCTTCATGGTGCGAGGGATCGGTCCTTGCTCCTCGGGCTTTGGTCCTCGCGACTGCGTGCGTGCGGGCTAGTGTGCAGTCCTCCGGGCCGGGCCTCGCTCTCTCCGCTCTCGGGCCGACTCGCGCGTCCTCGCTCCTCGGGCCGCATCGCCAGCGCTTATATAGCGAGCGGGCGGAACCGGAGCTCATCGCGTTTTAGGGGTTCCGCGTGGCGGGGGGCGGCGCAGGCGAAAGTCGTCCGGGGAGGGGCGCCGGCTCGGGAGATGCGCGGCCCGCGCAGCTGGCCCGGCCTCGGCGGAGGCGCCCCGCGTCCAGCCGGCCCGCCTCCCGCGGCCGCCCGGCCCAGTCCGCCCGCCAACGCCGCCAAAGCTCCACCTCGCGAGGTAAGCGCCCGCTCCGCCGGTATGCCCCGAAGACGTCCCTCTTCCCTCTGAGGCGACCCACCCTCTACCGACCCTCCTTGTCGCCCCCCGCAGACGGGCGGCTGCGACTTCTTCGTCCATTTCATCTTGCTCAACGGAATATCTCCTGCACATGTCCGCCTTGCCAACTCCACCTACGCTTTTAGGCTAGGACTTATGAACTGTTTGTATAATAGATGTACCGGTCAATAATTTAATTTTATTAGAACCCTAACTGATCTTTCATGTCATTAATGCGCTAATTTGAATTGAAAATATAGTATTTTAACTATATAGATAAATACATGAAAATAAAATTAATTTATAACTGAAAGCTAAATTGAATAAAAATTGAAACCGTAAAATTTTGGCAGTAGTTAATTGGGCGAAACTACCAGTGGAAACAATAGCTGCCTGGCTAACCATCAATATTCGACCCGGTGAAAACTTAATTATTTAAAAAATTATACAAAACCAAGTAAATTCTGAATAGAAAAGTATGCTGTATGACTTTTGTTAACAAATTTTTGGTTGAGTTAATCGTTTTTATTCATCTTCTTTCCTTTAAAATGCCTTAATGTCACCTGGCAACTAATACACGATAAAACGGTTCTGTAACTTAATATTTATTTATTCTTTCCAAACTTGTTTCTTCTTGTACGGGATGAGCTTTCAATGCAACTTATTTTTTAAATATAAAAATTTTCTTATCTTATTTTATTAAACATAAATAATTTAATTATATAATTTAATTACATATAAACAAATAAATATGTAATCGAAGTAATAGAATATTGAATATTCAATTTTTAATTTATGACAATTTTTTGTATACGTTCAAGATCATTCTAACAGAGAAACAAAATTTTATTTGAAATTTTATAATTAAAAATGTGTCCAAAATTATTTAATATTAATCAGAATATTTACAACTTAGTTCATTGTGTAATCATAGTACATAAAAAAATGTTATAATTAAATGTTCAATTGAACGGAATACTTTAAATAAATAATGTATTGAATTAAGAAAAGAGTTACATTAATAACAGAATGAAGAAGAAAAGTATCAATTTTTCTCGGAGTGGATGAGGTTTTTAAAAATATCTTATTGTAATTCTCGAAAAATAGAAAAAGTATCAAAAGCATATTATTATTGGTAAGTGTTAGTAGACATTAGTTAGATTTTTATACAATATTTTTGAATAGTAAATCTTAAAAATTTAATAAATACTACTAGTATAGTATATTGATAGATAAAAACTTTTAAAAGTATGTCAAAATGCGACTCGAGCTGTAGATGTACAATCTATACTGCCGGATCTTTAAGTCCTTGCTCGAAGAGTTGCTGTAGCGAGGATAAAAAGGTTCCATCTTATTATAATAGAAAGCAATTGGTATCAGAGAGATTGCTTTCGAAACATTAATGCAGTAAAAGGCTTTTATAGAATAGAAAAAAAATTGAGTAGCTGGACAATAGTAAGATTTTGTCAAGAAAAGAGGGGGCTGTTTGTTGAAGATGGCATGAATGAATAACAAATAAAGAAAGGCAAATGCTTAAGAGGATGGTACCTTGATGGGGATTTCTCTTGTAAGAAATATTTTCTAATTGAAGTTTATTGGGTTGCATAAGTGGATAGTTGAAAGCTCGTTTGAAGGGGTCGCAATACATTATAATTATTTCGATAGTTCGAAATACTCTTCTGAAAAGGTTATGCTGGGAGATGGATAGGTAGAGATGGAGAGAGCGAGTTGAAAGGACAAGTTTGTTTTTTTGTCTTTACAGGTTAATGGAGGGAGGGGCCGAAGGCGAAGGAAGCTATTTTGGACGCATATCGCGTTTTGGGCGCATAGAGCGACCTGGCGAACGCAGCAAGAGAATGCAGGGTAAGCGGGTATCGAGCTGTATGAGGGGGAAGTCTTTGGGCACTTGGAGGAACAGGTAAAGGGTCGCAGCGGTGTACAGTTGGAGCAGCGCAATTCGGCAAGGTGCCCAGTGGGGAGGTGGGGGTGCTTGGGAGTCGGGCGGCGGGGACAGATCGCGCGGGCCCGTGCGCAAGTAGAGAAGGCCAGGCAGGCGGCTCGGCGAGGGGCTTGCCGCTTGCGCAAGCGGGCACCCCCGGCTTTCGCGGGCAGTCGGGCGGGCCGGGGAGCCTAGCGCAACCGGATGCGCGAGCGCGTCGAACCCGGCTTGAGCAAGCGGCGCGCGGAGGGATGCTGTTCCCAGGCCAGGGCAGGCGCGGGCCGGCCATTCGTCAGCCGGCTCGGGCAGCAGCCCCCGGGAGCGCGGGCCACTCGGCGGCCACTCGGCGGCCACTCGGCGGCCACTCGGCGGCCACTCGGCGCTCCTCCGGCCCGGGGCCCATCAATTAGGCCCCGACCTTATGCAATTGCCAGGGTCAATTAGGCAAGCCGCGCTGATTTATTTATTCGCTGCACGTAGCGCGCCTGTGCGGCAACAGCGTTTCTCCTATCCCCGGCGCGGCCCTCCCTTTCGAGCTCCTTTTCCTGATCCTCTGCACGATATTAGGATACTTGGAGCTGGCGGCTCGGCATTTACATAATGCGGATCGCCCCTTGCCGCTCTTTTCGCGCGATTATCCAATAGGAAGATAAGTCGGCGCGCGCCGATTGAGCAACGCGCGCGAATCCTTCCCCGGCGGCGAGCGGCCACTGGCCGACTGGGGAACCTCGGCCCGAGCGGCCCGTGCGCCCTCATAACTCAATTACGAGCGCCGATGTAAAATCTATTAAAAGAAGTCGGGCCGCGGCTGCAGTCGCGCCTCGGGGAGGCGCCGAGCCGTCCCGGGCTCGCCTGCCGGCCGCCGCTCGCGCTGGAGCCGCGCAGCCATAAGGAACTGGGGGGCCGTGTAAAAAATGGCGCAGGTGAAAGCGCTTCCTGCATAATCCGCGGGAGCGCGCACTCCTTCAAATCGCTCCTTTATCTTCAATGTCAGCGGCTGCTTTCTATCTTATTCTGTACGGCGCACCGGAGCCGGGGACGGGCCCGGGGACGGGGCCCCAAAGTCGCCGGGCAAGGAGGAAGGGCCGCGCCAGGCCGGCCAATTACTTTCTCGCGCGCGCCGCGCGCGGCCCGATTAGTACGCGCGGCGCGTTAATTGGCGCCCGCCTCGCTCAATTGAGGCCCCCACCCCCGGGCCTCGCCGAGGAGTTCGCCGAGGCGCTTGCTACACGCCAAGCCGCCTGGCGCTCCGGCCAAACTGCCGAGCGCCGGAGATCGGCGCCTCGCTCCAAGCCGGGACAACCGGGGGCATAACGCTCGGCTCGGCTCTTGCGCGGCCCTCGGGCAAAAAGACCCGGCTCTCACGCTCCCCCACGAGCTTCCATGACCTTTCGGTCGGCATTTTTCCACACTAGACGCACCGCGACACCTCTCTCCTTCCTTCCTCCTCAATGATCTTCCAGTAAGACCCTACTACGCGACTCAGCCAATATTAGCCCTCTGCATAGGCCTTTTCTTTCCAAGGCCGCTTCGAGGGCCGGCCCCTTCCTCCTTTTTCTTTCCGGCCCAACTGCTTTTCTTCGGTACTATTATTCCACGCTAACGCAACCTACCGTTACATTACTTGCATCAATTACCTATCTTTCAGCCGCTCGACTGCATTTCCCAACTCTATTTATAATTCAAAGTCCACTCCTGCACTAATATAATCTATATAGGATATATTTACTTTCTACTATTATCGCACTATTGTCAATTCGTTTATCGCCGTTGCCGCAGTTATTTCTTATTTTTCGACACGAGGACTTGCGGCGTATTTAGATTATCTTCGCACACACCTGCAATTGACTATTAGAAAAATCCTCTCCATTTCCGTCCAGCTTTTTAATACTATTTTTTTGGCATCGCGTACTACAGGTGTAAGACGAGTGACCAGCCTAATCAATAGTTAACAAACTATCAGATTACTAATTGAACTTTATTGCCAAATGTGCAATCCACCTAGCCGTTATTTTCCAAGAGTTGTACAAAGTAATTAAAAAAAAGTTAATCATCTTGAAACTTCCAGTCAACCATTCATGCATCATTCATTGCAATCATCAAGCTACGTGGTACGTGATAAGAATTCAGTTTATCAATTAAACATAGGAGTTTTCTCTTTCCAAGTGCGGTATTTTCACTACATTTGGTCCTCGACAGCTAAGAGCCGCTGACGTTTTTTTCTACATGTACACCTGTTAGCAGTAGTTATTGGTAATAAATCATACATGGCGCACGGTTCGTTGCTTTCCTCACACTTGCCACCAGTGGTGCAAACATTCGCAGAATTATATGTGCCGAGGTATATGATCATTCCTGCATTTCATAATCTGTGCCTGTTTTATAAACGAACAAACTTGCATATAGTTCGGATTATTAGTAAAACTGTAAAAATGAATGTCATTAAAGGCTGCGCGGCAACGCGTTCAACTTTCACGATGCGTGACTCCACAGCAACGCGGCATGCGAAATTCAATTCGAACAATTTATTTTCTCACCGATCATCAAGTGTAGCTTAATGGCAAATCTTTTTTCGGGAGCTCTTTCAGTTGCGCGTATCGTGCAGGAGGCAGGCCAGTCGATGTACGGGCATCATACGAGTTTGACGGAATGCAGAATGATGCTTTTTAAATTTCATTTCTCTCGTGCGACTTTCGCCCTGTGAATTCACCTTTTTCGCAGGTGCCATTATAAGGATGTTACTTAAACGCGAAATGGTTTCACCTGCTCGCGTGGCTAATGGGACTTTACTTTTATATTTTTTACGATTATATAGCCATTACTTACTTTTTTCTCATTACCCGGAATATGCATGAGAACTTATTTGATTTTAGTGACTGGCTCAAAGAGTATTCATGCTAATCGCGAGCATATATTTCAAGTTTACTATTTGTAAAGCACCTCCAATCGAATATTCAATTTCACCGGACGTGCTAATTTGAATAAAAATGTAATTGTTACTACGCACGCGAGTAGCGTTTATTCGTTTAAGAACAAGAAACATTGAAGTAACGATGAAGACGCTATTTTGTACAATTTATATATGCAGTCACATGATCAGGCTATAATTTAACCCGTTTATATTTTATATAGATTATATCGTGTTTTTATATACCAAGTAATTGATTTGAAATCGTACAATTAACAATAGTACAAATGCCAATTTGTAAAAAGAACCACCTAAAATGAATGGTATAAACCTTGAAAAATTCAAAGTAAATAACGAAGTAAACAAGCAGTAAATATTAACTGCAAAAATTGCTTGGATGTTATCTATCAATAACACTAGTATAGTTTTATTCTTTCAATATTGAAGAATTCTTTTAGCGAATTCTGGATGGAAAATTGACTCGTAGAGGTCTTGTGCAATTCCTATTTGCAAGAATTCTCGCATTAATATCAAGGCTCGAGGTGGAGTATTACTTAAAATAAAATCATATAATATCATTACATATAGGTATCATTATAACGTAAATATATAGTGAGTAGAATGTAAAGAATAGACCGTGTAATGCAAAAGGGCGGAGAAACTGTTGGAATTGTCGATGAAAAGACGCTGAGAAAAAGCCGGCTGACCACTTGGTGGCTTGTGCGAAAAGGAAGGGAATCGGCTGCTTTGCGGATTGGTTGACTGGTTGGATAACGTGTATATCATACTACTGAAACGCGTAGGATAGAGAAAGATTCGTGCGAGGTAGAGGGGAGGAATGTTATCGGATGCGCTTAGGCGATGCGGCACAAAGAGGAGATGCGGGATCCGTTTGGGAAAGGGTCATAAATCGGCGGGGAGTTGGGAGCAGTGCAACTATGTAAATGATCTGTTGTTTGGGTTGCCTGCTGGCGAGCGGCGAGCGGCCCGGCGCGGCGATTTCTCCGCGGGTGCACATCTCTCGCGACGAGTCCTTGATTCGAGCTCGGCCGCGTCATTACGCCGCGCGCAGCTGCACTACATTTTCACTCGGCGTGAGCGCGTCCGCGAGAGAAAGTCGAGCTAATTGCGGGGCGCGCTTGCTAAGTTGGTGAGCGCGCCTAGCGCAGATGCGCCTCCGGAAGCGAGTCGGATCGCAAGGGACGGCGCGGGCGGGGCCGACGAGGGCCGATCGTGGCTCGATCCCGCGCCGATCGCACGCCGGCTTCTGCAGATTGTAACATTTCTTATATAATGGCCTATCTGCCGGCGCATCTCCATTTCGGAATGGCGCCCACTGGGCCATTAGCCTATTGGGCCATTGACGGGGCCGCGTATAGATTTGTACTCGTTAATAGAACGCCGTGGCGCCAGGTCGAACGGCCCCCATGACCCCCTCGGAAGACTCGGCATTGTCTGTCCGGTGCGTTGCGTGAATGGTTACGCCTCGTTACGTCGGCTTCCCGCGGAAAGCGCCGGCCGGAGCTTCTGCTGTCGGCGCAAGCAGCCGCAAGCACTGCAAGAACTGCAATGCAAGCACCTACCTCATCGGCCGCACTCGCAGTTAGTCTTAGTGAGCGGGCAGAACTTGCTGGACTTCCGGGATAGTGCATAGTTGACCGATGCCTGGCCCAAGCACACGAATTACCCGAGACGCCCGTGTTGCACCGCAAGCGACTAAACGGTCATACAGCTGGGACAACCAATGAAGGCGCAGCGGAATTTTTATAATCAGATTTATTCAACATCGCATGATCCATGAAGGAGAGTACAATTGCATGTGTGTCAATTGCAAGGTAATAAATTAATAAATATGCTTGGGTTATTAGTTGGTGGCGAAATCGGAGAGGGTAGGCCGTCGCTGGACTAATGGGTTAAGCTGGGCCAATCTACTCGTGGGCCTGCCTCCTCACGCTGGGATAGATGTAGCTCAGCTGCTCCTTCCTCATCTCGAACTCGCGCTGGAGCGCGCGCAGCCTCTCGGCGGCCTTGGCCGCGCTCTCCTTGTCGTTGAGGATGGCGTCGACGTCCTGCTGGCGCACCTGCAGCCGTTTGATCAGACCCTCGGGCAGGTGGAAACTCGAGAGCATCTGGCGCGCGCGCTCCATCACGTCCTCGGGGCTGTCGGGCCCCCTGGCCTGCTTGGCTTCCTGGGCTTCCTTGGCTTCGTGGGCTTCCTTGGCTTCTTGAGCCTCTTTGGCTTCTTCGGCCTCCTTGGCCTTCTGGGCTTCCTTGGCTTCCTGGGCTCCCTTTACTTCCAGAGCTTCCTTGTCTTCCTGGGCCGCCTGGCCGCTCTGGACAGCCTGGCCCTCTAAGTCCTCCTGAGCCTTAGGGGGCTCCTCGGCGCTCTTGCGCTGGGCTGTCGGTTGCGGTCTCGGCTCCAACCTCGACTCCGCGAGTTTGGTCAATGCCACCGGCTCTCGCGGCACGGCCCTCGTACCCTCCTCCACGTGGACGCTGTAGGCTGCGTGGGGCGTCCACGAGTTGATCCAAGCCTGGCTGCGTTGCTGGGAGTCCGCTCGCCCCGCACCTGCAACTGCGAATATAGTCAACGCGTAATCAGTCCGCGGCAATAGATGGACGCGATCGCCGCGCTCGGCTAATAATTGCCACGAGCTCGAATGCCGGCAGTCGGGTTGCGCGGCAGTGCGCAACGTTCTGCAGCGTCTTCGCATCGTTCCCCCGGCTCGGACGAGCGGACGCCTGGCTTTCCAAGCAGATACGCGTTGCGTGCACGAGCAAAGTCCAGCCCGAGTCTCGAATATTTCTCTAAATGGCACTAAAAGCCCATGTTATTTAAATTACGATTGTATGTACGGGTACGCGCCACGGCGCTTGCGTAACCCGCTGGCGAATGCAAGGGTTACTCTCCGGCATTAAAAGGCATGATAGTCTCGATTCGCGGGAAGAGCCGCGCTTTAATGAAATTCGCAGAAATGGTCACTCGTGTTCTTAGTGTTTCTTTCACTTTCAGGCGTAACGATCGAACAAATGCCGCCGCGGCGTTCCAATGCTCCTGCTGGCTTCTGCTCGCTTCTGCCGACTTTGCCGATGATTCCGAGTGTTGTTTGCCCCATTCAATAATAATCAACACGCGCGCATCTTCATTTTCCGCTTCGACAACTTGGGTGAATCGTGGAAAATAGGCGAGAGATAGGCTTCGGGTTCGGCGAGCCACTCTTCTATCCTCTGCCGAGAGCTGCGCGGCGAGCTGTCAACTATTAGAGTCTACGCGTTCGGCTTCCAACCAGGAAGATAGAAAAAATCTTTAAAAGCTGGTAAGGTTGTTTCGCTTCTGAGAAGGGTCATTCCGAATCCGCGTCGCCATTCGGCTTTCCATGCGCATTCGCATGTGAATATTTTGACAGGTTATTCGGCCGGGGCCCGGCGGTCGTTAGTCGGCTCCAGCATTTGGCCAATGGTCGGATCGCGGCGCCGCCAATGACGCAATGTTAATGGCCATGCGCGCTCGGTGCTCGGGCATGAGCCTAAGTGCACAGGGGAGATAAGCACGGGAGCCGGGCGGACCTCTGGATTCGTAATATAAATGGCCAAAGAAAATCAACGCAGCCACCTCGACAGCTGCAGGGGAACAATGAAGCCGGCCGGCTGCCGCTTTCTAAAATAAAACAGCCGGGATAATGAAGAAGAATGTCCAGATTAGCAAATCGGACGCGCAGGTATTATGCGATCGGCGGGCGCCTCTAGAGCTGACAGACTAGAGACTCAGTTTCACTTTTGCGGAATGCCGGCTTTCATCCTTCTTAATAACTGGGTCGTGCGGGCGGCGGGAGTCGGGGACCTTGCAGTGCGCCACGCAGCCGAAAGCGATCGGCCGCTTCGGGGAGGAGTCAGGGGGCTGGGAGGCTTACCTGGGCCCTGGGCGCGGGAGCGCGCCTCCGCCTGCGCCCGCGCGTACAGCTCGACCTCGTCTGCCGGTCCGGGGCCCGGCCTCGGGCCCGGCTTCGAGCCCCCCAGGGCGCTCGAGGGCACGACCACCGCGACGTACTCGCCCTGGGTCGCCGGTAGGTAGACCTTCAGCTGCTCCTCCGGCTCCGCGGCCGCTCCCAAGCCCAAGCCCAGGAGGCTTTTGACGGGCCCGACTGCGGCGACGAGGCCCTCGGCCGCAGCCCGCGGCGCCTCCGCGATCTTCCACCAGAGCCGACGGAAGAACCCAGGGTGGCTCTCCTCCTCGGCGGCGATCGCCCCGGCCACGAGATCCAGGGCCGCGGACTCGTCTTCCTCCGCGGGGGGCTCGGGCAGGTACGGCGCCAGGCCGCCCAAGTCGTCCAGGAAGCTGAGGTCGGGCTCCTGGTCCGACTCACTCCTCGCTTCCGGAAGGTTCGACTCCCGGACGAGCTCCGTCTCGAGGTGGACCGGCTTGAGGTCGATGCCCTCGTACTTGTGCACCTTCCACAGAGGATGGCTGCTCAGGTCCAGGCCGCGCTCGAAGCCCGCCCGCTCGAGCAGCCGCGCCCCGTCCCGGGCAAGGATCTCCTCGGCACTGGGCTCCTCCGAGACCAGGGGCCAGATGCTGCGGGGGGTCCGCACGGGCCTCGCTCCTGCGTGCGCCCCCGGGGCCAGGGCCAGGGCCACGGCCAGCAGGCACGCCGACAGAATCTGAAAGCGGTCCACGGATGGTGAGACGAGTCAAGAGCCGAATCGGCCTCTTGTTCGCCGCGAGTAGCCGCCCGATTATCCGCCGCGGCGTCGCCGCGCCCGCTGCACGCGACCTCCCATTCCCCATTCTCCCATCCTCTTATTCTCCCATTCTCCGATTCTCCCATTGCCCATGAATCGTCATCGATCCGCGCCCGCGGACTCTTCCCCTTTGACACTGCTGGCCAGGTCGCGCGCGATTCGCGATGACTCGGTACCATGTTTATTTACAGGCTCGCGCACGCGCTCGCGCGCCTCATCAATAATGCATAAGATTTCCTCGTGGCGCGCTCGTAATCCCCGTTTTAACACTTAATTGATCGCTTGGCAAATATCGCTACTGCCAAACCAAAATCTGCGGCTCGCTATTCGCTGTCTCACGTTTCATATCAAGATTAAACATCCAGCGCTCCTTCTACTTACGTATTTTGGCATTTCCCGTGGATGATACGACCAACAACTGGGACGATTCACAACTGATGCATTGCCCTGGGTCCTCCTCACCTTAAATAGACCCCTTAAGGGCGCTTACCTGCACGGGAGCATTCCTAAGCCGGAATTCCAACCCGGATAATGGGCTGGGCCCAATTAACCTATCGCTGCGCGGTCTCGGACGGAAAAGAATTTTCGCTTTCACGCAAATTAGCCGAAAGGACGACAGCTGCCGAGCCGACGGGAACTGCGCGCGCTCGCGCCCAACGGCCAATCCCTCGGTCTCGATGCTATCCAGGAGACTTTGCGCACTCACCTCATATCTAGTGCAGTACCGGTGCGGCTGTTACTTCCCTGCGACAGCTCACAGCCGTTCAAAGAGCGATACCATCGCTGAACCTCCTTCAGCGCTTGAACTGTGTATCTTAACTATGCTTTCGACTGCACTGAATTACGATTTTTTAAACACTTGTGACAGTTTATCACGTTCCACTTGTAAAACTACATCATTTTCTAGTATATTTATTTATTTCGAATATATAAACTAACCTAAACTAGCCTTACTTATGCCTCTGTATAATTATGAGAACAGTATAGAAGAAACATTTCGCAAGCATTATTTCATAATAGCGTTGTACGATTCTTTTAATTAATATCTTTTGATACTAATGTATATATTACTGATAAGAATACTGTTCAATATATATAGAGCTACATGCATTATGCACCCAAACAAAAAATCAAATATTTATTTTTGGTCCACGATTTCACTTTTGGTATTTGTTAATGACAGTGGTGCTTTGCTCACAAGTCACAATAGTTTCTAAATTCTTCGTCTGAGCTGTTACTAGTTACACCAATAATTCTAGTGATCATCAATTCTTTGAATAACCGCTAATGATAGCCACGTTGCTGATGCGAGAGTAAACCAATAAATTATGAAGGAAGCCTCAATGCGACTATGTGCACTTTACTATTAAACGGAATTGCTTTAATAGTTTAAAATACACACGTTGCTAATTGTTGTTCTCAAGCACTCACTACTCAAAAAGTATATAAACATTTGAATAATAATTGATTTTCAATAGAGAAAAAGATAAATACAGAATATTATGCAGTACTTTCGATACTAAATTACACATATATACGCGTAGTGCATAATATCGTACTCCATGCCTGTACACGCTTGAAAGCAATCAACAACCATTACGAAGACGGTACGGCTATCAAGTCGGAAACCATAATTAACTAAAGCAAAAATGTCACTGCAGTTATTAAAATGTATTATATATACAAACTTTCGACATGCTTAAGGTAAATATATTTTGTATTTCGATGTATCGAATCATCAATTAAGCATAAATTACTCTAATGCGTGATTTTCTAGTTAATTTCTACTTTGTTTCTCCTTTATTGAATATACATTTCTAAATAACATACATATATATTTGTTAAACTTTTTCTTAAACTTATTAAATAGAATAATCAAAGAAGAGTACAAATTTACTACATAAAATCGTTGTTTACTTTTAACTACTGCAGATTAGAATATCTAGTATTTCTACTTGCAAGATGAAATTCTAACTATTTTTAAAGCATTCAAGTACGTCTATAAAGCGTGTAACATACTTTAACGATCATTAATGAACTACATGTTTCAACGGATGTATATTCTTGTTTTAGTTTTATACATACAGAAATCTAATTGACTCGTTGCACTCTATTAAAATTATAGATAAACCGACATTAAAAATATATTTGAATCCATAAAAAATTTCGCTTTAAAGATGCAACCGGTTACAGATTATATTCATAAAAAAAAATACTTCCTATATATTTTTGTAAAACGTATGTTTTATTTCATGATATACATAATTTATGTTTATATACAATTAATTTATCACAAGTGTGGTAATGAAAGTTTATAATTATTTTCCTACGTAATTTTACTTTATCTACCAACGGTAAAGAATATTTTAGTGTCGGTAATAACTATACATCGTATTTTACTTTTATTTATCTAATATAGGTACACTTACAGTGTCGGTAATCTACCTTGCCGATATTTAGTTTTTGATAGCGGATTACATTCGTTTGCTGCGAGTGATATACCAGAACATAGTGATACATTAAAATGTGTCAATTTACTCAATGCTCAACTCAATGAGACGGCAAAACATTCTTACTTGAATTGATTTCAGACTTTAAATATTTATGTAGACGATAATTATATTTCTGATTTTTATACCATTTCCAAAATTATGAAATGGAAATTGATTAATTATACTTGTAACTATCGTATCTAAACTCACAGAAATCTCAAGCTTTATTGTAATGCACTATACTATTGAGATATATATATATGTTTTTAATAATTAATATAACCAAAATTTAATAACCAAGAATAAGTTTTAAGACTATCATACATTTTTTACGAGAAAGTATAAACAATCTTTGTTTTATAAGACTTGTACAAAATATGTGTAGAACGTATTAAAAAATAATTTTTTTTAGTCATTAGTTAATTTTATTTTTAATTTTTAATTATATATCGATTGATCTTATATATTTACTTTTTATACTTGTGATAGGATTTATTTTATATTGCTACTTAAATTTTGATATATAATATAGTTTTAGTAAACTATGAAATTAACATATTGCAAATCAATATGGAAACCTAAATTAATTTAAAATATGGAAATCTTTTGAACGGATCGCATAGAAAATGTAGTTCGACGTTTTGCAATAGAAGAAAGCTGGTCTCGTTTGGTAATGACATAACATTTATTTTATAACTTAATATCCGAAAGTTCAAACAATAAAACCGTAAACAATGAAAACTGGTGGTAATCTGGAAGCTCTTGAAGATTAGTCACGCGGGATATGTACGTGAATGCCAGTCCTTTCTCTTCTGCCTCTCGTCGCATGGTGGTTTCCGGCCAAATCTTCTCGCACTTAGCGAGAATGGAAGCGATGTGAAGTAATTCACCCCGAGCGCTCAAGAAAAATAATAGCACCCGTTACGCTTGAGAAGTAGGTAATGCTGCTCACCTTAACGGGTATTACAGCTCGACTCTTTCTTCCTTAGCTTTTTTGCCTAGTAAATATATACAAAATTTAAAATATATACAAGAGGCTCAAACTTCTACTATATAAATCTCTTGTGTAAAATTCGTTGTGTATTAAATTTTTTTATAGATTCATTACGTGTTTAGTCGATCAAAGGTTATATATGTTGGCTAGTATTTTTTTGATTTTACAAAGGTGTAAACTCTCTAATACTTTTAATAACGTATAATAGTTGAAAAGATGTAATGACTTCATGGACTTATACGTTCGTTTGCTAGTGTTCGAGGGAATAAGCAAATTTTTTATGAAGCTGTTATACGTGATATAAATGATATGAATTATATTGTATACGGAAGCGATAATAAAAATATTAGTTTATTCGTGAAAGCATGTGCCTTTCTCTCTTAATCACTTATTACAGCATTTTTTTTATTAAAAGTATTGCAAGTCGATTATATAAAAATTAATATATAAATCAATATAAACGAATTCTCTACAATAGGTGATAATATATGTATATATAATTAATAAAAAAATAATTTTATAAAATAGAAAACAAAAGAATTATAATGCTTTTAGAATATTAACAACTCATTATATAATTATAAATTTAACATTAGAATCATTTGGAATATTTATTGTAACTCCAGTTATTTTTGATTAATGGAGTTCTTATATAACCATAAAACTACTCTGGCATTCATCTTAAAATCAACAGCATAACGATATGCAAAGATTTTTCCCAATTCACATTTACACGACCTCAATTTGGCTCCAAACCTAGTATTATTATCCGTGTTATTAATTATTTCAGTGTAAGCATTATGTAACATAACGAATAAAAGATTGTTAGAGTTCGTGTGAATAACAAAAAATCATTTTAGGCGAATATTCGTGTAACAAAAATTCAAAACTTAAATTATCGCATAGATTGTATAAGAAATATGATGCATGGACTTCAACGTAGTATCAACAAAAGCAACGTAAAATTGAATAGTTATATGTATAGATATTAATGTACTGGTGTGTGTCTGTATAAAACGGATATACTCTTGTATTCTCTCAGTTCTAAGTCAGACTTATATTCATACTTAACTCTATCTAAAATAAAAATACTTTTAGATAGCCTTTCAATAGCATATTTGTAGGTTCTGTCTATTTCCAATTGCATATCTCTTGTAGTTTACGACAAGAAAATAAAAAATAAAAAGTATTTATAACTATTGCTTAATCTAATAATTTTAAAAACCAATATGTGTGAAAAAGAGATAAATCTATAATTTCATTTTTGTCTAGACTGGATTATAAAATATATATATGTTGGCAGGTTAAAAGACATTCTTAAAAAATAGGTTACAAGTCATTAAAAAAGCCTTTGAAGGAAGGCTATCTTAGTATACTTATGTGCTATATATTATTGTATTTAATACAAAAATAATTGTATTTTTTTCAGGGATAATTATAAAATTAACAAAATATAGGCTTTTTTTTAATAATTTCTATTTGATTAAAATGAAAAAAAAATTAATTTCAGGAAGCAATTTGCTGTTTCCGAGGCTAATTCATTAGTAGATGCTTTTTCCTACCTCAACGATGGATTATGCAAGTCGTTTTTAGGATAAAATACACATAGCCCTGCAAATAAGAAGTGAGTATATTTATTATTTAATTGATGATAGTATAATTCATTTTAAATTGCTTCTAAATAATAATAATAATATTTTTCATTAGAAAACTTAGTAGCAAGCACAGTATGAATTTCCCTTCATTGAAGAATACTTTAACTTTAACACAAATCAATGGAGTGAATGACCTCGCACCTTAAGCGCGTCTGAGAACTTTCTACATTTTCCATTGGAAATAAAATCACATATTAAAGTGCCAGCCTTTTCACAAGATGTAAACGCACATCTGCCCAGGGTGCTTTAAATTCGTGTTTCTCCAGAATTTCAATGTCACTTGACCAATTAGAGTAGTCAGTTTTGTGTGCATGCATAAAAAAATAAATCGAAACTCACACACGGGAAGAATTTTCTTTATCTAGCAATTACTGGTGTTCGCTTAACATGGCTTTACAATCTTTACTACGTGTAAAGTGAAAAAGTGAACGAGTCTTAAGCACTGAGACAACAGACTTTATAAGAAAAGTCAATGACATCGCGTTATTCCGTATACTTTTAAAAGAACCAAAGCTTTCTCGATCGGATTCTTCTTGTTTTTTTGAACACTTTTATATTAAAAACACATAGATAATCTTTCAAGAACGATAACGATAAAATAAATTGTTCAATTATTTAACCAAGCACCCTATTTGGAATCCGGCAATGACAGTATAGCGTAAGCATATTCTGCAATTGCGGAAGTTAACTGCAGAGAGTTGCAGATTGCGCTCCGGTCAGGAGTGTATCGCTCATCCTCAAAGACAGTATTTCCTTTACACTTTTATACTGAATCTCTATCAAAGATAGTGCTTAAGATATCATAATGCCATTCTACTGAGCGACCCTTTAGTGGTGCCCTCGGGTGTGCCCTTTATACTATAACTGTCACTGTGTACTATACTACACGGTGAATAGGAAGCGAGATATGACCTGGAAATTGGTAGAGATGTTTCAAAAGATGAAGGACTAATCAGGATGAAAGCGGAGAGGCGCAAGTAGAGAAATGGCGAGTAGTGAAAAACTGACGCGAAGAAGTCGGGGGCTCAGGGGACTGGGACTTGGAAGTTGGGTCAGGCAGATCGAGCGCTCAATCTTGGCATTATATTAGAGAGCGGCTCACTGCTGATCGAAAGAGGACACTGTTCGTGAGCGTTTCCGCGTGTCTCCACGTTTATTTAGTGAATGCGCGACTTGCGTCCGAAAAAGAGTGCGCATAATGAAGCTGGTGTGAAAGTTGCCTCGTGGCGGCGGTCGAGGCATCTTCAGGACGCGTGCAAACACACGGCTGCTCCTCGATCAGCACGGTCAGCTCTCTCACAACGGGCCAAGAAAATCGCTTTCGCTCTACCTCGCAGCGATAACCAAGGATACCCCCTCCACGCCGGCATTGCTTCTCCTCCACTTTCCATTGTGGACTTTCCACGGGTTCTTGTTATGTTATCCCTTGCTCTAGAGGGCAGCTGTTTTTTCTCCGCGGACCTTAATATCATAGAAAGGCAGATTCAAGAGGCCCGAACTGCCTATGCGACGTCCAAGTCGAACACGTTGTCAATAGAAGGGTTTTATCTCGAAAGTTGTCGAGTGTTGTTTGCTCCGTGCACGGAAGCATTTGCGTTTTGACATTAAAAAAATAAAGAAGGAAGTGTGCAGCCTTCTCCTTCTTCTTTCAAAAGTAAGAGAAGAGAGTGCGATAGGAGAGTGCTTGAGCGGGCCGTCTATCTATTAAATGCATGAGAGGGTCTCTTCCCTTATCGATTTTTCCGTGCGAAGCAAGCGCGTGGTTCACAGGTGTGTACCCGAGAGAATCAGTGAAAGTATACTCTCGCCGCTGTTCTCGGAAGCATCTCGAAAAGGATCTTTTATCGGCCGACATTAGCGCCGCTCTTTTGGACCCGATAAACCAAAGGAAGTAATGTGCTCTCTTCACTAAAATAGTCCAGAAATTTGGGATTGAAAGTTGAAAAGCCAAGCGTGTGGGCGGCTAACACGCGTTCCCGTGATTCGGATGGCTGGACGTTGGAGCTTGGTAGGCTAGGGAAAATCTGCAGGGAGGGTCTGGTTAATGAGCAAATCATTGTTTCTAGTGTTTATGTAAAAAAATACATAAAAAAGCTTTATTTCGCCACCGTTTTCTTGCAAAAAGTAGTATAAAAAAGTGGTGCTCCGACGCCGGGCGGCTCGCCGAAAAGGTGGCGAGGCCGCGGGTCGGAGCGGGTGCGGGCGCCGCGGGCCCCCGCAGAGCTGCCGCGCGCGCCCGCAGTTCCTCGCTCGCATTAATATAATACAGTCGCAGAAGGGCGGGGCCGCGCCGGGCTGCCTCGATGACCGGGCGCCCCCTCCTCCTTGCCTCCTTCATTTTCATCATGTTCGCTGGCGCCTGGCTGAGCTGCCCCCTCATCGCGGACGTCGACTCGGCGGAGCTCTTCCAGCGCAGACTCGCCTTGGCTATCTTACAACGGACTAATCCAGCATCGCGCGTCTCCTGTTCGTGTTGTTTATCGTGTCGGTGTGTTGATGTCGTGTTTCTGCTGCTGCTGCTGCTGCTGCTGCTGCTGCTGCTGCTGCTGCATGTCGTGGTGTCGTGGGCGGAGAAGTCGGGAGGAAAGTAGTTGGGAATTGACTAGTAGGGTCCGGACGCGCCCGGGGGCCCGTAGCTCGAGCTGACTCCGGCGCCAGATCCACCGCTGCTACCGCCGCCGACTCCATGGCCGCCGCCAACTCCTGCGCCGGATCCGCCACCGACTCCGCCACCGTGACCACCTCCGCCACCAAGGCTCAGTCCGCCGTCGAGTCCGTCGAGACCCCCGTGTCCGCCTCCAAGGCCTCCACCGAGTCCTCCGCCGAGTCCGCCGCCGAGTCCGCCGCCGAGTCCAGCGCCACCAGCGCCACCACCATCCTTCTGCAAAGTCAAATGTCCCATTCTCATTTAAGTGACTTTCCCTTGACACCAACTTTCCTTCCCTTCACAACCCTTTGCTCTCCAAAGTCAAGCTCAAGGATCTAGAATATTTTAACCCGTGACTTTTGACAAGAAATACAAAATCAATGGGTGCGTACTGTATTTGGAAAACTTTTCTATAGTTACCGACTGAGCAACGTCGCAATTTACTGGGAATCCCCAAAATACATAAATTGACGTTTCGACAATACAAAACAATTGGTTAGATAAACCCCCATTTGCAAACGTGGGTATGAGTGACTTTAGAGCTTGAACTTGGAGAAATATTACAGAAGACAATGCTTGGTTAGTATATGTAATATTCAATTGGAGATAATGGGTCAATGCTTACCTGTGTCTTGTATTTGATGAAGTAAACCTCGGGTTTGCTTGGTTGCGTGGGTGCGACCGTGGGTAGGCTAAATTCAGGTGCTTCCTCAGGTTTCTTCACAAGAACGTAGATGAGTGTCTTTTGTTCATCTTGAGCGGGGAGGGCTGGGATGACTGGAGCGGTCGGAGTTGGTGGAGTTGGTGCCTTAATAAAGATGATCTTGTAGTGCTTTTGAGCAGGTGCAGCAGGTCCGAAATTGCGAATGGGCCTCTGCTCTTCAGGCTCCGGTGGAGGCACGTGGACGTAGATGTGCTTCTGGATGAGTGTGCCGCCTCCACCAGCGCCTCCAGCACCTCCTCCGAAACCACCGCCTCCGAAGCCGGATCCGCCACCGAAGCCGGATCCGCCGCCGAAGCCAGATCCGCCGGCACCGCCAGAGCCTCCGTGTCCACCTCCTCCGAATCCACCGATGGATCCACCGCCTCCGTGTCCGCCGCCGCCGAAGCCGCCGATGGAGCCACCGCTAAAGCCGCCGCCGCCGCCGCCGCCTCCGGAGAGGAAGGCACCACTGCCACCGCTACCGGCACCAGGAGCACCGTAGCTGCCGCTAGGCTGCGAGTAGGAGTACCCGGCCTCAGGCCGCGCGAGCGCCACTCCGGCCAGAGCCAAGATCTGGAAAGCGGATGCGAATTTAAGGCACTGATTGTGCGAGCACTGGGTTCCAGGGACGGTGAAATTCATCGGAATGGGTTTCATGGATCTCAAGGGTTCCTGGATTCGTGTGGACGTGTGGACGTGTGGACGTGTGGACGTGTGGACGTGTGGACGTGTGGACGTGTGGACGTGTGGACGTGTGGACGTGTGGACGTGGAGTCATGGGGTCGGGGGTGGTGGGGTCGTGGGGTCGTCGGGTCGTCGGGTCGTCGGGTCGTGGGCTCGTGGGCTCGTGGGCTCGTGGGCTCGTGGGGTCCGAGGATAGAACTGGAGGACGCGGTTACAGTTGGCCGGGCAGGCCTACTTACCACGAATGCCCTCATGGTTGCTGCCGTTGCTTGATTTGAGGACTGATGCTCCGTAGTTGTCTTGGGCCCCCTTTTATACGGGCCGAACTCTCGCGCGCGGCCCCACTCGCGCGGCTCGCCGCCGAGCGCCGGCGAGCGGCGCCGCTGCCGACGCTGCCGCTGCCGGGGCCGCCGGCGCCGCCGCAGCCCGGGGACCCATCACCTATGAGATGCGACGGAGCTATTGCGAGCCCCCCTTGCCCCGGGGCGCCTCTCGAATTCGCGCGCGGCGCCCTCCCCCCGCCCGGCGGCTCGGGGCTCGGGGCCCGGGGCCCGGGGTCCGCTCACTCGGCCCGCGGAGCGCCGCGGCGGCGGATCCCGATCGGCCCCAATCGGCCCGACTTCCTTCCTCGGTGAGGGCCCTCGAGGCGGCGATTTACGCAACTACTCCGAGCTTTACGACGAGGGGCTCGCGCTCGCTGCGTGCGAGGGTTAAGGACCGCCCGAGCCCGGCGACCTCGCAAGGCCGCTGCCCGCTCTGGCCCAGGCCCGCCCCCGACGATTTATCGCCGTGCTGCGATAATAAAGCCGGCTCCTCGGCCCTGATTTACTCCCGGGTAAACTGACTGTGCTCTGCGCGTACCGGTCGGCAGCCGTCTCCCGGCATAGCCTCACTTCCGCCCCACTTCCGCAACACTTCCGCAACCCTTCCGTTTTTTCACTTTTGTCGCTTTCGTCTCTCATTCGAACTCTCGCGATTATCTTCGACCGAGGGCGTTTTTTACAAAATTTATCGGGCGACTTTGAAAGAAAGTCGGCGCGGAATTCATGTATATGATAGGACATTTGAATAAATGAAATTTTCGGAATCGCTCACAAGATTGATACTTCATATTCGTTGTCAGTCGGTCGATCCAGCTCTTGGCGTAGATCTACGATACGATGATATGTATCCACTCGGAAATGAATCAACTTTTCATTTGATTGCGATGCAACTGAAGTCGGATTAGAGTTCCAACGGCATATAGACTCGGGTGCCCGTAGGAGCCAGTAGAAACGAAACGGCTCGACGCCGGCACAAGACCTTTTTGGAATATTTAAATATTTTAATTGGAGGTAGTAAATCTCGGGGTAAATGTCTTTTTCGAGCGGCATAAATACAAGCGGCAACGACAACGAATCAAAATATTGTTCTCGTTATACGGCCGGTAGGCTGGGCTCGGTGGCCGTGGTGCAATCGGGGGAGTCGCTCGGGGCCAGGCAAGGCGAGTCGACAGCCCGGGCCGCAGCTCGTTAACGCGAAAGATATAATATAATAGATGAAGTGCAGGAAGAAGTGGAGGCATCGATCATCCCGTCAACCGATCGCTCCATCATCCAATGATCGTAGTCTGATCCGAGTCGTCGCCCTCGGGTCCAGGCGGCGCGCCTCACCTTGGCATTAGGCCGAGCCGGGAAATGGCCTGTGAGGAGCCGGCGCTCCGAGGGCAGCCCATGGGCCGAAGGCGAGCCGCGCGGGGGCGGGGGATGCAGGGACCGCTGGGGGCCGCGGCTTTCCCGGGCCTAGGTCGGCGGCCCGGCGGGCCTCGCCGCTTGCGAAATGCGTCGTGGGCCGAACGTGGACGCGCGCGCGAGAAAGGAGAGCGAGCGCCGCGCCGTCCGCGGCTGACCCGAATTTCGGACGGGCCACTACTGCACGCGCCCGACCCGGGGATAGATATCCGCCGCTGCGGCCTCCTCGGATGGCCCGCCTGCCGCGAGCGCTTATTAATTTTTTCCCGATCGCCGGCCCTCTCCTTCTTACTTTTACGGCCGCATAAAAGTAACGAGGTCCATTGTAAAAATCCTAAGTTGAGTAAACGGCGCTTTAAAAAGTATCGCGATTGCTTCATTGGCTTGGTGCGGCCGCGCCGGCGGCTGGCGCATCCTCTCGGGCCGTGCGCCCGCGGTTCCGCGTGGATCCTCCGCCCCGTCACTGGCCCCGGGCCCCGGCCGAGCCCGCCCAAGGCTCCGACACCTGATTCATTACCGACCTCCTTATGCCTTGCGACACCCCGACGGCGCAAGAGCCGCGTGGCGCTTTCGGTCACCGGCCGGGTGGGGGGTTGGCAAAAACCCAACGCTCCCTGTCGGCCGAGCCCCAATTAGCCAATTACCCGCGCCCGAACAATTAGGGGCCGAGCCGCGTTTAACGGCCCAGGCCAACTACTGCCCGGCTTCGAGGAATCGGCCAGCGCCCGGCTTATCTAGCGACTAGCGACTACCCACTGCCGACTAGCGGCTAGCGACAGCCCGCAACGCGCCCAACCACTTTCACTATAGAGACCCACGGCTCTCCAATCCCCCCGGCAGAGGGCCAGTGACAATGCTCTGGAAGCGACTCCAAATATCTTTACATCGATGCCATTATACTCACAAAATTTGAAGAGCGTTGCACAAACTGTCGAGAACCTCAGCTAATGTGTAGCTTCAAGGACAGATGTATAGATTGAAACATGTTATTAAGGCATAATATATTTTGCCGTTAAATAATTAAAATCAAAATGAATCACAAGAAATTACCAAAATTTATACAAAAAATACCGATGGCATTATACATTAAATTTATAACCAATATATTAAAAAGCGCATAAATTAGTCATATAACGATGCACAATTAAAAATAAAATTTAAACTCTAATAATTCTAATAATATCAAAAATCCTAAAAATCCACGGAAAATAACTATAATTTTAATTATTGATATAATATCAGCCCCAGAGAGAATAAAAATAGGAGACGACAGTAAATAGGTGGCCAAATTGGAATGATTTGAAAATCTAATAGATCAATTCCATCTATCATCTCGTAATATTCTTTTATTTCCGAATCCGATATCGATATAATATATTAAGAGCCCTTTATAAAATCAAAAGATATATTTGTAAATTCTAGGAAACAGTAGTCTAATAAGGATATTAAAAACATCACCTTACAAACAAATACCGCGTGTTCGTATCAAGACTCTTAACTGAAGATTCTAATTGAATATTCAAATTTATTAAAAATGTGGAGCACTAAAGTCTATATATCGCCTTGGTTTTTCTTAAATTTAGCTTAAGATAATTTTTTAAATCACAGTTGAAAATTAATTTTAATTATAATTAAAGTAAGAAAATTATGGCATTTTTATCTTCAAAATGGCATTGTGAATAAAATTGGAGATTTTCGCTACATAAGATTCGAGTCACAGATCTACAAAGATTAGTTCCTATATCATTAATATACAGTGAGAATAGGAGGTCTTAGAATATGTAAAGTAAATAGTTAATGTTATGATACATCCCAAATTTATTGTGATAATGTTATAATAAAATGGTTTTATTCAAGCGCCTTATCAAAGTGGCGTGGATATACACATACAATATTAATTATTGATATGGAAGAATCATACTTTAGTTATTCATTATCATTTATAGAACAAGACTAACGATTTGATAGTTTTGCAAAGTAGTTATCTATGTATTATATTGTATAGTTATATTTAATAGTTGGATAAACTTGCATAAATATCTATCCTTTTAGAGGTACCGATTTTGAGCTTGCGATTGGCCTATGGTGAGTTTTTGTTACATAACGAACTCTTTGGCTCTGTATATTGTACAACCAAGTATTCTTTAAATTATCAACCTTTACAAATTTTGAAACAATTTTTTAAATAATATTCCATATTGTTATGAAGAGTTTACGAAAAATAAGTCGCTCGTCGAACTTGAACGAATTATGATACAAGCAGACTTGTTTTGATACAGATTGCACCGACAATATCCGGTTCCGCGCGCGATTTCACTCGACGTCTCTCCGCGATCAATGAAGCCCTGCAACAGGCTTGACCCAGTTGCGGTAATGAGGAAAACCAGCTTACACCAGGTGTAAGACTAATACCCAGTCTATAAAGCCCCAAATCCTGGGAGCGCAAGGAACACTTGCGTCCGATCGAATACAAGTGCAGCATATAGTATAAATATTATGTATAAAGTGTCTTTAGGCGGACGTCTGGTGCTGTCCATTGATTTCTTTGAAAAAACCGACTTGTATGTTGTGAGGGAGAATTATTTGGACCTCGCGAATAAAGTGCATAGTCGCGGTCGTGAAAAACTGCTGCGCTCGTAAATTGTCGCCCAGGCTTACATAACGCACGTTTGGGCGAGGTTCGGACTCTTCAAGTGTGCCCCGCACTCTGCATCACACCATATTCGCAGATTTATGGGAGCGTTAACCTTAATTGGCCTCACGGATCTTCTGAGCGCTGATGGCGCCACGGCCTGAAGAGGTGCGGGAGGACAAGATGGCTAGAGACAGATGTGTAGCTGGTGGCTCTATAATAAAGTAGCTCGCCTATACAGCCATGAGTCTAGGGACTCACTCGAGCCTTACGCAAGCTCCTCCATTTATTCTCCGTGTACCGAGAGGGTATCGCGAAATTGGAACCCTCGCTTGCGCGGTCCGTCCGGCTTCCTTGACTCGCTCCTTGACTCGTCGAGCTTTTTTCTTGGCGCGGCCTTCACAATAAATTCATCCTCCTCAATATGAAAATTTAGCTACGAGTAGTGTTTCACTAAGCATGCGAACTTATTTTTACTGTCAAATTTTTTTTCATACATTTATTATGTCATTTTTTCACATTATAAATCCACTACGTAATTAGATAAATGTATCCATTAGAAAATTATTTATTCAAAAATTGTGCGAAGGAATGCCAGAGGAGATTTCTATATTTATACTGCATCTGGTTACACCAACTCGTTGCTGCTGCACGCATGCACTCACTTATTAATTAAAACGACGTTAAAATTTTATGAAATTTCCTTTTCTTGCTTATAAAAATTGACGAATATTATCAAATATATTTGCGAAAAGGAATTAATTTAAATCAAACATAACTTAGAAAAAGTCAACCGTTTATTAGTATTTATTTATGATAAATTATATTTATAATTAAAAATATTTTAATGAAATTACTAATTCTTAACCGTAAAATATGTTTGTATCTGATAGTGCTGAAATTATTGCGATTTTATTGGGTATCAATAAATAATTTAATTATAAATTTGTTTTCATATGCTATTGTTAACTTATTGTCAGCTCCTTATACTCATGTATAAATATGTACATACATATGTATATCATACATGTAAATATGTAAATCTAAAATTACATACTAATAATATATTTTCGTTTTACTTTCGTCTTACGTATTATATGAAAAATATTCAAAGTTCTCGTCATTAATCTTTTACTATGGAGTATTAAGCATCCTATATAATTACATTTTTTAATATCGAATGATCTATCGAGCCCTACATAGTACACGAAGAGTCTCCGTAATCAAATATTTCAAAACTTTTCTTTAAGTTAAACTCCAACAAATACATATTTATTTAATAATCTTAAATTGTTTTGCTAATAATTAATAATTTTCAATACATGTCTCTATTATATTATTAATTTAAAATTTTTTAAAATTATTTAATAATTCTTTTTATAATAATTTGTTCGAAAATCTTAAAGTTACATCATAAATGTTAAGAACATTGTTGAATTTTTTAAATCTAAAATGCTATTTAGTTGTGAGATATAATATTAAAACACGTATATGAAATCATACTAAGTGTTATAATTTAATGTGTATACCTACCCATGTGTTTATGTATTTCAATCAAAATGAGAAATATTTTTAAAATCCAAAATTTAGTACTTGTAATTTTTTGACAAAGTATAGTAAAAAACTAATAGTAGGCTCAGGAATGTACTTATTGATTGTTTCAGTACGAGCATATAACTAAGTACATATTAATATTATATATACATAGTTTTTAATAACATATTGGATTTAATAACAATTAAAACTATTCGTTAAATATATAAAATAATTTTATATAATATCCAATATTCATTAGAAATGATAATATTATAATTTAATTATAATTTTTTCGAATACAAATTATGATTTAATCATTATAATGTAAATAATTATTTCAATAAATTAAAATTTTTCTAAATTTAAGATTTAATTAAATTCATACAATGTACATAAATATGGTAGTATTAGATAAATTATATAGAATGATTATAACCATGTTAGAGAAAGATTTAGAAACAAATACAAAACAGTTCTTTAGAGAAAAAATGCCTTAAGATTAAAAAATGCCTTAATTTAAACTTAAAATATGAAAATATATTAATCGGTCGAACCTACGATTTCAGGTTCGTGGTGAGTCTTATTTAACTACATTTTTTAATATTATATATGTATATGTATAGGACAATTTAAATAAATATTAAGAGAATTCGTAAGCTTTCATTGAAATATTTGTACATGTATTTGTATTTTTTTCTGTGTCAATAATCCAGATTATAGCTCTAGATTAGATTATTTGGAGTAGGAAGGAATTGTTGTGCGTTGTTAATTTGTTCGAGACTTATATCGAATGATGCTTATCAAGGTAGTGAAAGAGAAAAAATAATCTGTAATACTTAAACGAAATATAACGCAATGAAATGAATCTCAAAAGAGTGCACAATCTTATTAAGACACAAGGTTCTTAATGCGCACGCACGTCCGCTTCCTCGTCGAGGCGGCTGGTTTGGCGGCTGGTTTGGCGGCTGGTTTGGCGGCTGGCTTGGCGGCCGGCGGCTGCGAGCATTGACTTTGTGGAGTAGAGCTGAGAGGGAGGGAGAAAAATAGCGGCGCTCGTTTCTGTAACAACCTTGGGCTTTCCTAACGGGCGTACGCGCGCGAGATGCGTTTATGTAACGTCGGTGAGAAACTCTCGCGGTTAAAATATTAATGCAAAATTAGTAATTTATGGTAAATATTCGTAGAGCGAGGGGCTTATAAGAGTGCCATCATGAATATCCATAAAGTTAGGATTTCTTCATCCGTGCACGATATACCCACTGACTTTCCAATGAGAGTTGCACTGGTTTCCCGCGCCAAGTGGGAGGCAGCTTTGGCGGATAAAGGTCGGAAAAAGAGCGGCTGCTGGAGCGATACTAAAGAGCCGCGCAAAGGCGAACAAAGTGGTGGATCGAGCGGGCCGCAGTTGCCGGGGCATTTACGAGGCGTCGCGGCTCGCGTCGCGGGCTCGTCGCGGGCTCCTTGGGAGGAGGCGGGCCGCAGGCAACCGATCGCCGGGCGGCTCGAGAGGGTCGTTAAGCGGCGCGTTCGGTGGACGAGCGAGGCGGGCGCGAGGAAAGCCCGGGAAGCCGGCGAGAAGAGGCCGAGCAGACGCTCGGGCGCGCCGAGGGGATTGGCCGGCGGGCGGAGCTCGGCCGCAGGATAACGTACCGTATAACAGTCGTTTGCGCGGTTGGGTAACGCGGCCGGGCCGCCGACTCGGGGACAATAAAAGCGCACGTTAATGACCTAATGCGGGCGCGATTAAATAAGTCGGGGCGGGGGCATTAGCGGGCGAGCGGGCGAGCGGCGCGCGGGCGAGCGGCCGAGCGGCCGAGCGGGCGACTTTCTAATTGCACCGGCGCCGCGGGCCGGACGCCTCAAAATACTCGCCTCGGTGGAAGATGCCGGGGATTCGCCAGGGGAGGGGCGGCGGGCCCGGCGCCCTCGGGGACGCGGCCCCAGGGCGACCGCCGCCCGCGCGTCCCTTTCTCCTTGGCCGGAGAAAGCGGAGGGGCCGCTGCGGCGGGGGCGCCCTCGGCCCGGGCCGACTCTCCTTGCCTCTCGGGCATTGGCCCGCGCTCCCCGCGCCACCCAACTAAGCTCGCCGGAGGAAGCGCGCCGGGGGGAGCGCTTTCCTCGCACTGCAAAGCGCCGCCGCGATAGTCAACCTAATCGGCCCCCTGCCCCGGGATCGTTGCGCTCGAAAGTGCGGAGCGAGGCCGAGCCGCCGGGCCCGCGCGCCCCCAAAAATGGGGGAAAAGTGAGAGTGGGTGTGGCCCCCGCGCACCGATTTCTCCCCGACCCCCGAGATGAGCAACGCACCGGCGCAATATAAGCGCGCCTTCCCCGAGCCGAGCCCGAGTTGCTGCGGGGCGAGCGATGCAGAGATACGCCGCGCTTTCACGGCTCTGTCCGAGAAAGACTGCTCTCCTAGCAGTCTATTATAGCCGATCGCGCAACCGCCGATAGCCCCGACTTCCTCACGAGGCTCGGCGCAACCTTCGCGCGCCCTGGGGAGCCACTCGATTTACCTCGGACTCGAGCGCCCTGCCAATCCTCCTGCATTCGTTGTACCTAGCATTGGCCCCCGTTGCCCCCTCCCACTTCGTCCCGACGAACAAATTCCACCTGACCAAACATTCCACTTTCATTTTCCACTTGTCTTCGACAGATTCATTCATACTTATTACTCGATCTCGGACGGTCTCTGCGATTCCATATTCATTGGACAGCTGCAATGTTTTGTTTTGCTGGAAGCCTGTTTTCGTAACACACTACCAGACTGGCTTTGATTCTTGCTCCGACGTTCACCGTTACTTTTTCCCAAGCATAATCGGTTTAAAGGATCGCTTTCATTAGCTTCAGTTCATTAGAGCAATATATTTAAAAAGGTTCTTTTAAATCTGACCGTGAATTACGCAACGTATCCCAAACTTTTAATCTCAATCTGTATCTAATTCATAATGTGATGCTCTTTATATAACTGACAGAATCTGACAAGCAATTATTAAGAAAGAAAAAAACAGTACTAAATAATAAGCCTTCGTAACTGGATCTAGTGTAGGTAAAAAACGGAAGAAGATGGAAATTAAGTCTGCGCGAGTTGTGCAAATTGCTTGCGGAGCTGCTAGCATGGAGCTTCTTTAACCACACTCTACAAATATTAGGGCGTCCCACATGAGGAGCTTCTACTGGAGCTTGCGAGGAGGAAGGAGAGGAAGGCCCGGACGGTCAGGAAGAACCGGAAAGACAGGAAGAGCAGAAGAAATGAGCAAGGAGCGGGGAACAAAGTCCAGAGAAACGACGCGCGAATGGATGCAACGCAGGCCGAATTAGTTATTTACTTTCTCGGTGTGCGGCGAGTGGCGAGCGGCGATCGGCGATCGGCGAGCGGCGAACGGCGAGCTGAGAACCTGTTACTCCGGAGGCGCTCCGCGCAAAGAGCCGCGCTGATCCTCCCGATGCGCCTTTCTTCCCGGAACGTCTGCCGGCGCGCTCTCGTCCCTCGCTCAGGTGGAAACCGCGACAGCTGACTCCCCTCGAAGGATTGGTTGGCTGGGCTCTCGCAAGCGAAACCGAGACGAGAGCTGCAGGGCCCGGGCCTCCCAAGTACCACTGGCCCCCGCCTCGCAAAGGACTTGCCTCCTCTCGCAACCAGGCCATAGTCCCCTCGCGGACTTTCGAAACGCAGTTGGCCTCGAGGATGCAGTCGGGCGTCCTCCCCCGAGGGCGGCCGAGGCCACAGGATCGAGGATCGGATTTCGCAGAAACGAGGGCTGATCGTCGCCGAGAGCCGGTGCGGGACGCCGCCCATCAAAAGCCAGCCCAGCTATCCGCCGTGTGCTATAAAAGAAGCACTTGTCGTCCCTACGCGTATCTACTTATCGGTTACCAGTGGCAAGCCAGGAAACCTGTCTTCTTCTTTCGTGTTATTCGAGAGTAGGTTGACCAGGGGGCCGCCTGCATACTGGGAAGCACTTGGGTTGGACGCTCGGCGCGCTGCCTAGTCTCATAATCTCGCCCCCAATGCGAATGTATCGTAGAATCGAGATTGGCCGCTGTGTAACGCTATGACACATATTCCGCAGACGTAATGGCCGCGCATAATGGCACAATGGCATAATGGCCAATTGGCGTAATGGAATAATTGGGCTTTGTATGCGTGTAATGGGGCGGCCGGAGCGAGAGTGACTAGCAGAGTCTGCCCGAGCAGCGATCTTCGCGGTGATCCACGCGGCGATCCACGCGGCGATCCGTGCCGCCACCCACGAGGCGCTCCGAGTCCCTCGAGGCAGTCAGACGA
The DNA here is from genome assembly GCA_018906755.1 of Sycophaga agraensis. Lineage (NCBI taxonomy): Eukaryota > Metazoa > Arthropoda > Insecta > Hymenoptera > Pteromalidae > Sycophaga > Sycophaga agraensis. The sequence continues at coordinate 193,742 of JACCIE010000043.1, forward strand.
TGCTCTAGGAGTCGGACCGCGCGGCGAAGCCTACGAGAGGACGCGAGCGAGGCGAGCTGCGAGGGCATCCGAGGGAGGGGAGACCACGCGACGCATAAAACCGTTTACGAAGCAGCTAAGTGCGCCTTGATGCCCCGGAGAAGCTCGCCCGGGAATTAACAATCGGCGGCGAAGGCCGTTTTTGTTTGGGCAACGGCCGAGGTGCCTCGACGGCCAAGAGGCGGCCTCGGGCCCGTGCGACGAGTGCGGGTAGCCCACAAAGCCCAAAGGGGAGGTCCAAGAAAGTGCAGCAGGGAGCAGGAATTTCCCAGGCGAACGGCGAGCGTCGAGCGGCGAGCGGCCGACGCCGGCCCGCCGGAAGAAAGTCGAGCCTCGCGGGCCCCCAGACGTCGGGAGGGGAGGAGGCGCTCGGAGGTCGCGCGCTCCCGCAGAATCCGCAACGAAAGGGAAGTGCCGCCGTCACGCGCATCCTCTCGCCGTAATATGCCTCCTGCCTTTCTCTAAGCGAGGTGAAAATTCCGCGCTGCACTTTCTTCGCGGGTCGTCGATGCGCCAACGCGCCGAAGCGCCGATGCGCCGATTACGAGAGCCAGGCCCGCGGGCCAGGATGACTCAGCGCGCGCCTCATTCCGCGAGCCTAGTGGAAAAAGCGAGGGAAAAGGCACTTGGGTACGCTGGCCCTAACCAAACTGCACAATCAAAATAACAGCGCCCTCGAGCTATTGCTCGTCGGCGTAGGCGGCCTTGGTGGCGGCCTACACTCGATGGCTCTGGGCTCGTACTTGTGCCCCAAGTTACTGCATATAGACCTACGACCCTATACCTATACGGCTCGTATTGCGGAGCGTGCTCGATCGTGCCAAAAAAATGCCGAAGGAATCCCTCAGACTTTTCGCTTTCTCCGAGCGACGCGGTCGCCATCGCAGTCACGCGAACAGCTTAGACGCGAGCTTACAAGCCTGCAACTGTCTCCGTATCCTTGAATTTCCAGTTTCCTTGGATTCCCCAGAGAGATGTTAATTGATAAGGCGCTCAGCTTTCCTGCACTAATGGGCTCTGAATCATTGAAAAGGAACAGTTGCCGTTAATCTTCCCCGGATGCTGTGCATGCTATTTATTATTCGGCGTTAATATAGAGGAAATATTTTTTCGTCTGTAGTCGATTACTCGACTTTCACGCACGAAGATTGCTTTTTCGAGAATCGAACTGAAGACCAAGAGCATAGCTGGTGGGTCAGCCGAGGAGCCGGCAGAACCACCAAGAGTTGCGCGAGACTCCAACTGTAGGCCAGCTTTCGTGACATTCCGCATAACGCGATTAAAGAAGGCGTGAAAGCTTATGGACGAATAGGATAAGAAGAGCCGAGGGAACAAAGGCCAGGGCGTCCTTGCCGGGAGCCGGAGATAAGGGAGGGAGCCGGCAGGACAAATGGAGAAACCATGCGAGCACCGATACTGATCGCTTTGGCCAACTCAGCCGCGATGCGCCGTATTATATGGTTCCGGGCACAAGGGCCAATCTCCCCGATTCCACCCGCGCATCGCAGCCTTGCAGGAAATGCGCCAGAGCTTGCCGTCGCGTTGGTCCGCCCGCACCGAGGACACTTTTGGTGCTCTTGCACACCGAGACAAAACTAAGAATTACCTACCGCACTTATATTTAACGAGGGACAAGAAACATTCGATAGGGCTCTCTATTCCTAAGTATATTAAACCAGTCTCCAAATTATTAGGGATAATGTCCTATGGATTTTTTTTCTTTTCCATTTACTGGGTTCAACAGGTAATTATTATCATACGTACTTTTTTCTACGTGCCGTTGATTGCACCCTTTACAGGTCAAGTTTTGCCACGGTCTGCGGGTGCACGCACCATCAACTAAAAGATTAGAGGATCAGAGTTACATCTTCGGGACGATGGTGCGCAATCGCTTCGAGACCAAGATAATCGCCTCGACATTCGTGTCAATCAGCTGCGAGGCATTAATAAACGGAGCACCTGTTTCGCAAACGAGTGGCCTAGTGGCAGGTGATAGCTACCACTGCGTCCTCAGAGAGGTCCTTATCAGCCTTCCTCTTAGCACCGATTAACGTTCTTGCAGACCAGACAACCTCGTTTTCTGAGCGGCGTATCCCCGTCTTCTGCGCGAACCCGCTATTATGTAGGTGTAGGCCGCTACGCCCCTACTTCGATTAATTTAATTATTCTATTCCTGATAGAAAGTAGACTCTTTCACTATCAAATCATTTTATTTGAAAGATAAAAGAATTATCGTAAGATACTAGACACTGATAAAAAAAACTTTTGAAAAATGTTTAATTTTTTATGAATTTCAGCAAATTGTGTAAAATAGCTTTGAATTGCTTATATATAAAAAAAATTTCAGTTTTTATGTATATGTATATATATATATATATTCCATTATATCTATTTTCTGACAGAGAATTCTGTCCTGCCTTTATCAAGTACAAAATGACATCTTCAAGGATTTCTTATCCAGATACAATGTTACACTATAAGATAAGAAAGCTTGCATAATACTATTACATGCAGAGAAGGCGATGATTTGATGGATATCGTAAAATGAGATAAAAGACAATAGAGTGCTTTTTGAAGAATAACCTGTAGTAAGTAATATTTTGCACGCGTTTGATTCTCGATTATGAAGACGCTTAGAAAAGAAAATAATAATAGAGACTGACTAAGGGTGAGTAATTGGCTGCAATCGGTTCTATTCCGGCATTGGAGAAATAGTCGAAGATGGTTGGCAATAGCCGCAGTCAGAATTGGGTTAGAATAGCCAATTGTTTATGGAATGCAAAAAGGTATTTACTCCGGAGGTGAGATGACGTAGGATGCATAAGATTTGATGGTAGTGGGGTAGAGTTTTCCCGAGTTTTCTCGCCCGTTCGAGAAAGATTCACGTCGGTTTTAATAGATTTTCGCTATGGGCAAGTTATGCTCATAGTTACGTGGAACGTAGCCGGCTGAACGTTGCACGCGAGTGCGGCAGTCTGCCGTCAACGTGAGAGAGCGCCCGATGATATAGAGCGCGCGAGGTTTAAACCCATCTTGTAACGTAAAAAGAGAAATGATGAGAATGCTCCCAGTGGGCCGGTTGCGGCCTGCCTCTGCCCGTCCATTGTTACCATTTGCCTAACACGGCGATGTAACTGGTGCGAGAGGGAGATAACATTTACGAGCTCCTCGAAAAACGGCCCGTCCGGTCCTCTCCTCCGGCCTAATTATATTCACTTGGGATTCGCAAGCAGGCGGAGGGAGCGGCCGGGGCTCCTGCGGGCTCGAGTGCGGCCTGCGCGCCACGCGCCGTGGGCAGGCTGCCCCGGGGTGCGCGGCCAGGGGTTGAGTGGGCCGGCCAATCGGCTGGGCCCGGGCCGCTGCGCACCCGCTGCGGAAGTTGGCTCGCCGCCGCGGACTTGGCTCGGCCGCTCGGCGGAGCCTGGGCAGCGCGGCCTCGGAGGAAAGCCGGGGGGGGGGGCGGGCCGCGGAAGAAGGGGCTCGCTTTCCCGATGGGGCCGGTGCGCGAGGGCTGCCAGAGGCTGGCGCACGCGATCGGAATAGAGGAGAGTCGCGCGCGGCCGCTTGTGCAAGAGCTGGCAGGCCGCAGGGACGCGTGCGTCGGGCCGCGCGCTTGCGAAAGCCAGCCGGGCCGTCCGATTGTCGGGCCGCGTGGCGCGGGCGGGCGAGAATTGGCGCGCCGGGGAGCCGGGCTTGCGCAAGCCGAGCGCGCGGAGGATGGCCGCGGGGAGCCGGACGGATCGGCCGCGGGTCCGCCGTCCGCGGGCGCGTTGCGCAACCCGGGCCCCGGCCGGCCGCCGAGAAAGTCGCCCGGGCCCGGCTCGCCCTTGCGCAAACCCGGAGCCAAATTGCGCGGGCTTGCGCAAGCGCGGGAGCATCCGCGGCCCGAGCGCCCCCGAGCGGCCCGGGCGGCCCGAGCGGCCCGAGCGGCCCGAGCGCCCCCGGCCGCGCTAATCACAATAATCGCGGCGATTAGCCCGTTGCGAAAGGCCCGCCGCCGCCGCCGCCGCCGCCGCCGCCGCCGCCGATTAAACGGCCGCGGGCCCCGATCTCGCCCGCGCCGCGCGCCTGCGGCTGCCCCACCGCCGCGCGCAGCCTCCGCGACCCGATCCCGCTATAGGCGAATGTGAAAGTGCGCCGGTCATCTGGTCATCCTCCTCATTGCGCGCGCAGCCGCAGGATGCAACGCCGCTCGCTTTTACTCTCCCCCCGGCGCGGCCACGTAATCCCGAGGCCGGCCCGCCCCCGACAGCGCGCTTGCACCCCGTTCACCCGGCGACTGGTCCATCGGGCCCCAGGCCGCGGCAACCACGTCCGCTAACGAGTCTACGGGATGGCGCCCGCTGCCCCGCGAGGCCTCGGCTGCCCTGTCCCGCACTCGTTCCTGAGCCCTCCCTGCCGCCGCCCCTCTCCCAGCCGCGAGCTGGCTCGCTCGGGCCGGACCAAGCCGCCGGAGCTCGCTGGCCGCTTCCGGTTCGCGAGCCTCCGCAGTGCTTCGCGACTCGTGCGCAGGCGCGATAATCGAGCGCGGCAGGCAGCCAAGCAGCTGGCAAAGCAGCGGCTAGCCAGGCTCTTTCCTTTCGATGCGCCCGCGGCAAAGTCCTCGCATTCAAAAGTAAGTTATCGTCGCTTCGACTTTCCATTTCATCCTGTAAATCCTCCCAGCGCCTGAGCGCTTAGGCCACTATTCTACGTGTAGTTTATGTCTCATTGGCGTTCTGCGCTGCGCAACTCGTGGCTCGGTGCTGACCAAGAGATCCCATGCCGCGACTTTCCAAGAGAGCATAAACGATGCCAAAAGTGCAATGACTGCGGCCGCGCAAACACTTGTCCGGATAAAGTAGCGGCCTAGCCCATTAAGAGCGCTCCCAAAGCTCCACAATCATCTCCGAGGTCCTAAAGCGGTCGTTTACAGCCCCGCTAACAATGGCACTCGGTAGCGTTTGCCTCGGTAGCCTCCGTACCGATCTCCAATACACGGCTGTCCCTCTCCCTCGACAGACAACCGGGGACGATATTTCTTAGAAGTAAGATATTATGCATCTCGCGCGCCCATTAGCTGCGCAAAAATTGTTTTGCGCCGTCTCCCCAAGCCATCGGATTATCTTTTAACGGCCACTCCGACTAGAGCGCAGTAATAAAAATAAATTACATATATTTCAAAAGGTTAATTTTATTGACGCGTAAAAGCAATAGTTTGGGAGCGTGTGTGAAAGCGAAAATGAAATCGCCATGGCTCAGAGAATGCGCACGAAACGGACTTTATTTAAAGAAATCGAAAGGTGGTAGCCAAACCACCGCGAGATATAATCCGAAGGATGAAATCCTCGGGCCCGACAGCTCGACAGTCCCCACCGATTACCTCGCACCGCCAACGGATAACGAACGACACGTTCGGACTCTGAGCATCAGACCCGGGGGCCCGGGGACGATCGCCGCGCAAAAAAATATTTCTCGGCCCCACTTTCCAATGCGCACACTTTATTTGGCCTTCACCGCGCGCGATCCCCTTCCCCATTCCTTCCCCGTCCCCCCTTGATGATCTTCTGGAGAGATTTTCGGAGAAATGAGCTGTTTCTCTTTCACCTTCCCTTCTTTTCACCTTTTTTCTTTTTTCATTGAATTCCCGTCATCGAGATCGTGATGCAATAACCTTTCTTCTTTCTCCCTTCTCACATATGTGTGTATGTATATATGTGTGTATAAACGCATCCCTCGCATCCTTCATAAATGATTCTCTTTGCTGATCTTTATAACCTACTTTTTATTGCTTCCGGCGTAATTATGTTGGATTTACTTTTTTATATCATCCCCACCACCATCCGACGCCCGCACCGTTCACCTTACGGGGGACATTTCATTTTACAGCGTTCGACATAAATATCGCTTCGTTATGCTATACTTAAGCCTGCATCAGTCATATTTTTATGACACTTGTGACTTTTTTCTTCGCCAAGATTTCGAACATAATTTATCACCGGTGAGAAAATTGGGACTTCCCGCAGTCAATAAACCGGTCCTTCATATACTGGTATTAGCATACGTTGATTATTATTATGCGTGGCCGTCGAATTCGGTACAATAGCCTTTGCTGCTGATTAAGTATTTTGAGGTCGCCTAATCGCTTTGTATACTAAAAAAAATACATTTTAAAAATTAAAAGTAAGCTTTCAGATTATTTTTGCACTGTATTAAGAGCTCCCTATAACTGGCACACTGCAATTAGTCATTTCGCCAATATACCACAATACATTTAATGAATATAGAATGTCATAAGAGTTCGTTTTGACGGCAAAAGCCGCAAGTTTGGTATGGGCCATACTACTTATGGGACGAACCAATGAGCTTTAACATTTCTTTTTTTAGTTGCAAGTCAATAGCGAGAAAGAGAAGTTAACGCCCGCTATATCCGATGCGTACGTAAGTCGAGATATCGTGGGAAGAGGCTCCGAGAGTGGCGAGCGCTTGGGTCGCGGGCGCAGAGGCGAGCACATATGCGCTGCCATCGTCAGAGATCAGGCGGGCGACGGTGAAAGTTCAGCACAGGCCAAACATTACGGCAGATAGCTTGATACCTTCGATACGATCAGCAGCGGCGTATACTTGCCCTCCTAGTGAGACAACTGCGCGCACGGCAATAACCAGCTTCCGTTTCCGCTCATCGCCTCAGAGGGGATTGAGAAAGAAAGGTTGCTTCTCTATTCCTGCTAGAGGACGCGTTTCTCTTTTGTCTCTATATCAGATTCAGTCATATGAGTGAATCAAATGGACATAAGTGACAAAGATCATCAATATCATTACCTATATCTACTCGCAGCTGACCACCATTGGATGTAGATTATAAAAAATCAACATCAACTGATAGTTACTGAGTTTTTTTTAATATGATTCCAAGAAAGAGTCTTCAATTTCCATGGTTTCTACTACTCTGTAGAGAACTTGTAGTTTTTGTATTTAATGCACTTATCCGCTTTGCCCAAGCTTAGAAAAGATAATGATAAATTAATAATGTGCATTTATAAGCAATAATGTTAATACCGCAGAAGAATTCCCACATGAATTCCTACATAATTAAATCGATTCCCAACTATTTTTAGATTGGTTAAATTTTTTTGAATAGTTAACTGTCCGTTCCAGTCAATGAAATTGCGAATTTGTGAACAAAAGAAATACTAATGAATATAACCCTAAAGGTAGAAGATACAAAATATTGATTTAAAAATTAGTTTTATTGAAGTATCTTGAACAGTATACATAAAATTACAGATTGAATATCTTTCAGCCTATGAAAATGTAGATTTATGTCAAAAAATCCTCTTTAGAGGATTGTATAAATGGAACTATTAAAGCTATTTCCGACAGCATTATTTATTGAATTTGCACCCCCCTCAAATTTGAGAAAAAAATTTCTAAACATATATATTTTCAAATAGGGACAGCTTCATGAGTAAATGTTTCAAAGCTTTGTTGTACAAAAAATAGAAACATTTTGTAAAGTTGAACGTAAATCAATTAAAATTTAAAGAATAAATTTTTAAAGAATCATACATGAAGCTTGTTCAATCGTGTAATGGCGTATCAAGACTAAATAATTTTTCTAAATCATTAATTATTATTAAATTATTATTATATTACTATTAAAAATATTTAAATCATTAATTATTACTAATTATTTAAAAATCAAAAGTAGTAAGGTATTCTATTTAAAATCGATTAAACTAAAATCGAGTTGAAAGGTTGAATGGACATTTTGACAGGTAAAATCAGAATTTTTAAATGTACTAAATGTCAAAAGAATTCTCATTTAAAAACTTAATTTTCACCAATTTGTCAAAAATGAAACTACCAAGTCATTGGTACCACGTCGCTTACCGTATATGACACTGATTCTAACCGGTTAAATTAATCCAACTTTTAAGGGATATTCTAATAATTATATTCGTGAATAATTATTTTGATTCAATACAAGAAATAAATAATAGTATTAATAAAAACAAATTTTCATGATTGCAGTGGCGTTTGCCATATTTGAATCGCCGCCCTGCATAAAGCTTAATGCTTAGCGGATATCTTCAATGTACTATAGCAAATTGCTGCAAAATGCTATAGTAAACTATTTTTTTCGCGCTTGTTTCAAAATAAAGCTATTTACTATAATGAAAAACATGTAATTTTAGAATTTTATTTCTTTGTTTTGAGGTGGATTTAATTTTAATAAATATTATTTTTGAAGGTTACCTTTGGAGTTCCTTTAACTAATATTTTTTATTGCATAATTAGTATTTCAGTAGATTAGAAGATATACCACTAACAGATCAGTACTTGGAATACTATAACTAACGAAAATAGACTTGAATAAACTTAATCTAATTCAAAGTTCAGACGCCTTAGTCACAATTTTGATTTCAAACAAAATATGTCGTTTAGTTCGAAATGTCGGTAAGATAGGTACCTTGCCTTATTATTTAGCTGCGTTGATACATCAGTGTGCATCAGTGTCAGATGTTATCAATTATTTCAATCTCCTTGTCGCAGCTGTTCTAAAATTTTGTTTTTCAATGCACCTATAGCACTATAATGCACTATCATATTTAAGGTTTGTACTACTATAATACAAGTATACTAGATCCAGAAATACCCAGGTCCAAGAGTGATCCAATTTCCAAAAAGCCAGACACTGACAGACACGACTCACGGATTTATAAATACTGTGAAGTCCTGTAAGTTGACTACTCTTCCTACCTATACATATTATTAATGAAATTACAAAGAAATTATTATAAATATTCAGTGAATACCGCTGTTTATTTCATTCTGTATCGTTTTAGTTCATATTGTTAAGTTATGAATTTTAACTGTTTGCATCTTGTATTTATGAACTATGATAATACAATTAACTTTCAATGAATTAGTAAATTATATTGATAAATACAATATCTGTATTACAAAATGTAAACACACCAGATAAATTTAATAATATTATAATTACAAGATGATGCTTTCAATGGAAAAATTTCCTGAACAGATTGGGTACTTAGTGCTCACGGAAGATGGAGCAGTCTTGTCTGTAAGTTTATATATATTTTTATAAAAGCAATTTAATAAAATAATTATGTTCAATTTTGGTCCATGTTTAACTCTACATTGAAATATTTCAGTCTGGAGGAGAATTAGAAAATGATGAAAGAATCGCAAATATAATAATGAGTTTAATTTCTCTAACAGATAAAATAGATCCTAAAGCATTTACTTCGGATGAAGGTTTTGAGAAAATGTCTATTATATTTGATGACCATTGTTATATTGTCTGCTTATCAAACAAGAAAGTACATGTTTTAAAAAAGAAAATTTCTATTTCAAGTGAAGCATTAAATCAAGAATTAGTTGATATTTAACTCTACATAAATAGTCATTTACAAAAATAATTGTAATGTATATATATTTCTTAGGTCCATAGATTTTTCAATAATATTCATTTCAATAAGTATACAGTGTAAGATTAATGAAAAATCAATTAAATATGTATAAGTTTTAATTATTTGTTGAATTTATATACATTTGTACAACACATGTTTTTAAGATAATTAAGAATCACTTTCTGAACTTGTATTATCGTAATGAACTAATGATTGGAATTCATTACATTTTGTATCATTGCTCCCACTACTATTTGAACTTGCAGTTGCTGTTTGTGTTGTAGATGGTAAAGCAATTTTTTCATTTTTGATATTTTTAATATTTTGTATAATTACAGGTTTATTTTTAGCTCGTTCTCTTGATTCAGCCATAGAAACTAGTCTTCTTATGGGTAATGATTTACTTTTTGTACCTGAAATAATCAAACATTTTGAATAATTTTCAATCAATTTAAAATTTACAAAAATTATTATTTTGATGAAGTAAGGGTATTACATTTTTGTTTATTCTGTGATAATAATTTTGCTAATTTTATATCATCTTCATGCTCATTGACCAAATCAATATTGATGCCCATTTTTTTTAAGAACGTTTGATCCATGGATACTTTGTTTTGAATTTCTTTTTTCTTAGTCTAAAGAAAAATGACTATATTCAAAATCAAAACAAAAAATGATTGCCAAATAAATAATCAACTTACTCTAAATATAGTTCTGAGAGCACAATTAGATGAATAATCATCTTTCCACAAAGTTTCATTCAATGCCATTGCTCTTTCTAATGCAGTTTTTCGTGATTTGCTAACTTTTTTATCTTCAATGTTATGTTCCAATTTATACATAGCATCATCATATAGTCTGCGAGAAACTTCTTTGGTCTCTGGAACTACTTGTTCATTTTGTGTGGGATCCCAACGATTTTCTTGACGTCGAGCTCCACTAACAATGATATAATCCAAGTTCTATTAAATAATTGCAGTTAGATTTTTAATTTATATTCGTTGATTATATTCATTAGTAATTATAAAAACATACAGCAGGATCAGTTTTAATTTCAAAATGATTATCACATAAATGACATTTCATTCGGAATTGATATAAAGGAGTGCTATAATACATTCCTATTTTCTTTTTTTCTGCATTATATCGAACTCCCATTCCAATATGGTTTTCACATCCATCACACCATATATTAAAAGGCATTTCAAATCGAATAATCAAGATACCCAAATGAAGTTTTCTTGCTCTCTCCCGTAGAGCATGAGTTCCCTGAAATTTATTTAATCCACCAAATTTGGGATCATAGTCTGGTGGATAGTATAAATTTTGTCCTTTGCGTTCACCCATTTTGCTGGAAATTATAAGTAGTAGTTAACATAAGCTACTCCTCTTCAGTATGTTAATAAAAAAATAAGCTAATTAATTTCATATAATTTACTTTTACTTAAGTTTTTTCGTTATTATTTAAACAAAATTGTTCGTAATAAAAATACAACAAATCAATGCTTTTGTAGTAAATTCGGAGTAATAATAATAGATTAAGCCATTGTACACAAACTGTGTGTCATGTACAACTTTAGTAGCACAGAAACGAATAGCAGCGGAAATAAACTATTTTGATGTGTTAAATTTTTCTATTGATTCAATCTGGATCGATAAAAACAGAGGCAATAAGTATATATTTTACATATGTTTTGACTGTTTCTATCTTTTTACACGCATCTGTTTGTTCCCTGTCTGTTACAGTTTGCACCAGTTTGTACTAATAATATATAGAAAGTTAAACCAGTCAAAACTCGAAATCTTAAGCTTGTTCTTTGTACTGTGTCTCCATCTATCGGTGTACAACGAAACGTCTGCCCAACAAAGGCGTTAGTGATTCAGATTCTCTATATTTATATCGGGTTATGCTTCGAAGTTCCGACACATGGACTGACATGGACTAACTAGTGGGCGCACGTATATATATATATATATGGATATAGTGTATAAGAGCCCGGGTTTCTATATTTAATTTCATCTTGCAATGTTTTGCTGTTGAAAAATGGTATATGTAAAGATTATTTACGATTTGAAAGATTTAAGAGTATAGCATGAATTTCGTAAATAAATTTCAGTATATTGTGCTAAAACTTGTAATATAAAAAATTTTAATGTAAATCATTGGATATTTTAATCTTTATACAGTTGTTAAAAATGTTTAGTTTATTTAAAGACTATAACTGTACTTTGTGGAATAATGAAAACGAAGATTTTAATTGTCAGTATTAATTATAACATTTAAATTCTTTATTATTCATACCAACAATGATGAGATACTTGTGCTCAGATGAAAGAATGTGTAAACCTTCCTTTATAATAAATTTTATAATAAGAAAATATTATTTTTCTTTACAAATCCTATACATTATAATTAATGTAAAGTTCGGGCTCACGGTTTTTCAAATTTTTTACAGAAAGAATGGTGACACGTTTTCAGATCCAGTCATCTAGATGAATATAATACGAGGTGTGTTCAAAAAATAACGAGAATTTTTGTTTTATGAAAAAAATATTTATTTATTCATGAATATCTATTTTGTCCCCTTCAAAGTAATCCTCCTCGGATATAATACACTTCTGCCAACGCTTTTTCCAATCCTCGAAACACTTTTGAAACTCGATCTTTGATCACATCCGACCGCACTTGTCGAGCCTTTTTCTGTGTTGGCGATCGAATTTTGCTGCCACACGTTTCGAACCCAAAACATCCGAAAAAATGTCATGGCATGAGCCAACTGATATGCCAACATCATCAGTGACTTCTCTGATTGTGATTCGGCGATCGTTCATAATCATTTCTTTCACTTTTTTCACGTTTTCATCGGTTGTTGATGTGCTTGGGCGTCCGGGTCGTTCGTCATCTTCAACATTTTCGCGGCCTTCTTGGAAACGCTTATACCACTCGTAAATCCTTGCTTTACTCATAGCAGACTCACCATGTGCCTTTGTTAACATTTTACAAACTTCACTACACTTTATTTCATTTTTTACGCAAAATTGAATGAATACATATTCTTTGATTCATTTTCTTTCACAAACGAAAATCGCCGAGCTCGAAAAAACACGTCTAACGTTAGCGGCTGCCACTTAAAAAGTAAGCAATGAATATTGCTGAAAATTTTATCGTACTTCAGGCGGACTCTCCAAACCCGCGAAATTTAAAATTCTCGTTACTTTTTGAACACACCTCGTATGTAGCATGGGCTGACGTTTTACGCTCACGGTCTTATACTACCATTTAATAATAATTATTGTAACAAGAATTTAAATTTAATTTTCATTGTAAAAAATATAATTTTTTTTTCATTTTTCATCTGGTGTTTTATTTATTTTTCCAGTTGGGAAACTAGTTAACAGCAAACCAAAAAAGGTAAAGAACGCTAAATACAGCATTCTCACTCTTATAATAATAACTGTTGCAAGTGTCGATTTTGATCCAACTAATTTTCATTGCTTTCTATTCACCAAAATCTGCCAATTTTCTACCTCATTTTGTGATAGAAGTGCAATGTGTAATGTAATATCATAATTATGAATATTATTAAGTTTATTGTTACATATCTATTATATTAAATAGTATCTACATTTTTTATTGCTTAGAAATAAACGAATTCTGATATTTTCATATACCTATTATCTTAATAGATTAAGTGATCTAATAGATTGATTTAAATAAATAGGTCCAACAATCGAAATCAAAAGCAACATAAGGAATAGTTAAAATATTTTAATTAATACTATGGATAACAAAAACTACAATTCGATAAGAATATATTTACTGGAAAAAATGTTTTACATATCACTAACACAATTTTGTTATGAAGAGAATCTGCGAATCCACATATTTTTTATTTAGTATTCGAATATTGAAAATAATGCTTATTATTTAAAATCTTATTAAAAATTTTTAAATTATTTTATTTTTTGTATTAGTGTATTATAATGTGACAAAAAATTCCACCTTGGTTATCTGTGCTTCTCGTTGTGTAAAAAATGTCACTTAATGAGCATCTATTAATGCAATAAAAAATGATGGAATGGTGGATTTTCATTAACAATTAATGTGTAAAATTTTTAATTATTTTATATCCGATTTTTTAAAAAATTTTTAAAATGTAAATTTTTTACATGGTGTTAAAATGTATAATTTTTAAATACAAAATAAAATTGTAAAATATATCTAAAAATAAATGTTTAAATAATGTACATATGCTTTTCTTATGCTACAATGACATTAAAAATTATAATTTTTATTATACTCATATTTCAGTAAGTCTATTGTATTATTGTAAACTCAGAACTTGTATTGCACTCGCGAGGCTTTTGATTTACGTAGTCGTTTATGAATAGATAGAATATTTTGAAAGGATTGCTGTTGATTTGAGTTTTCATTGCACGTGTTTGTACTTTGGAGTTTTTAACTACGGTTCGAATTGGTAACTTAAATTTAGAGTTACTCCACGATCGTTCGTACTCGACTATAAACAGGGATTATATACGATTAATTTTTTATTTAATCATATATTTTATTAATCTTACAATACTTTTAATAACAAGCTTTAAATATGACTGCAAAACCTCCGAACAAAGTAGGTGAGTATCTCAAAATTACACTTGAATTTTCACTTTGAATTATCTGAGTACGTGCGATTAATTAGGAAAAATATTAATTATGCGGGATAAAAATAATGTATAAGTACAGAAGTATATTTAATAACCTCTTCTGCCTAAAATAAGCAATAAGTTAAATCTGTTTAATCTTTCGATACTAGCGGATATATCATTATCTGAATGGGGAAGAAAAGAAATCACTTTGGCTGAGAATGAAATGCCTGGATTAATGGCAATTCGTAAAAAGTATGGAGAAAAAAAAATTTTAAAAGGTGCACGCATAGCTGGGTGTCTTCATATGACAGTGCAAACTGCTGTATTAATTGAAACATTGATTGAACTTGGAGCAGAGGTAAAATATTTAATTTTTTGTAATATAAGGAAATACTGCAATTTGCTTTTGCACAGCAGTACTTTTATAAAGCAATAAGACTAAATATTTTTCATTGAATTTCAAGCAATATTAAAATTATTTTTATTATTTTTTAATAAATAAACAAGTTATCTTTCCATTGTTTATGACTAAGATAAATTTAATTTTTTTATTAATTCTTATATTTATAAATCTAAATTATTCATTAGGTTCAGTGGTCCTCGTGCAACATTTTCAGTACTCAAGATCATGCTGCTGCTGCAATAGCTAAAACAGGTGTACCAGTTTATGCTTGGAAAGGAGAAACAGATGAAGAATATCTGTGGTGCATTGAACAAACATTAATATTTCCTGATGGAAAACCATTTAATTTAATTCTTGATGATGGAGGGGATTTAACTAATCTTGTGCATACTAAATATCAACAATTTTTGGATAATTGTAAAGGCATATCTGAAGAAACAACTACTGGTGTGCTTAATGCATATCGTATGCATAAGAAAGGACAACTAAAACTTCCTGTTATTAATGTCAATGATTCTGTAACAAAAGTAAAGTTTTAAATAATATTTATATAACTTATTACAAATTGTATTTTAACCATATATTATAATTAAATTGAAAATTTTCCAGAGTAAGTTCGATAACTTATATGGCTGTCGAGAGTCTTTAGTTGATGGTATTAAAAGAGCTACAGATATTATGATAGCTGGAAAAGTTTGTGTAGTAGCTGGTTATGGAGATGTAGGGAAAGGATCTGCACAAAGCTTAAGATCATTTGGTGGAAGAGTACTTATAACTGAAATTGATCCAATAAATGCTCTTCAGGCTGCTATGGAAGGGTATGAGGTAGATAAAAACTATAGATTACATTTATTGTAATATATAAGATAAAAATTATAAAGTTTATTACTATTATAGGTAACAACAATGGAAGAAGCTTCAAAAAAAGGCAACATATACGTTACAACTACTGGATGCAAAAATATTATTACAGGGGATCACTTTTTAAATATGCCAAATGATGCTATAATATGCAATATAGGACATTTTGATTGTGAAATTCAAGTACCATGGTTGGAAAAGCATGCAGTGGAAAAAATAAACATAAAACCACAAGTAGATCGATATACATTATCTAATGGAAGGTTAATTTTATAATACAGTAATGGTTTATGAAAGTAATGAAATATTCAATAGTAATCTAAGTATTATTTTTATGATATTTTAGACATGTAATTCTTCTTGCGGAAGGACGTTTGGTTAATCTTGGATGTGCCACTGGTCATCCTAGTTTTGTTATGAGTAATTCTTTTTCAAATCAAACCTTAGCTCAAATTGAATTGTGGACAAAGTCCGAATCTTATCCCATTGGAGTGCATATGTTAAAGAAAAAGGTAAAAAGTATTTTGATTTTATTTTTTTTTTGTAATAAAAATATAGTTGATCGTAATTTTTTGTTATTAGCTGGATGAAGAAGTGGCTGCTTTACATTTGGATCACTTAGGTGTAAAATTAACAAAACTTACTCCAGAACAATCTAATTACTTAGATATACCCATTGAAGGACCATATAAGCAAGAACATTACAGATATTAATAAAAAAACAAAAATTTAGTTTTATAATAAAATGGATTGTATAAAACTTAAATATTCTTTTGTAGACAATCAATTACTATCAGATTAAAAATATCTTAAGATCAAAAGTAAAAAATCTCAACATTTATAAATAAAAAGTAAAATATAGGTTAAAAAAATGATATTTAAATGGGAAAGATGCTACAGCCTGTATGAAATATTTTACATTTACTGGATATTATTTTAAACGAACTAAAATCGTTAAAAAGGTTGATTGACTAGAGTATACACTTATTTATCATAATTATTTAAATATATGCTTCCATAAAATAATTGTTTAGTACCATGCATAAACTTAAATTTGCTCTTTCATTTCTATTTAGAATAAGCTATTTGTCTTTTGATAAAATCGGATTTTTCACACTATAATGGGAAAAATAGTACTCAATATTTAATGTAAAGTTTATATTTCAAATTGTAATAGTTTCATTATTTTACACTTGATTGATTTTAAAAACACTTATTTACACTTAATTTACATTTTTAAAAGAGTCATATTTTCTTGAAGGCAACAGCAACCACAGCCTGTTGGACAAACAGTTTCATTTGTAAACCATGCTGACAAATGATAAGTATGACCACCATGTCCACATACTATACAGAAATTACTAGGCCCTAAAGTGGTAGTAAGATTTTCTCAAAATTAAAAAATTGTTAAACCGGTATCTATCAAATGAAGATTTTCATATTTACCTCTGACTGAAATATGACAAATAGCACATTGAAATGTCAAATGCTTGCAAGTAGAACATTGTGGTCCTTTACTAGATTTAGTACATGTAAGACATTCACTTTGAAACTCAATACTTTTATGGATATCAAATACATTATTACTAACATGTTTTAATACTTGTGCCCGTGCATCTAATAATTGCCACCTATGTAAAACCTCAGCATATGCTTTTTTATAGGCATCATACAATGCTGAATTTTTATCATCTAGCACTCTAAAATGACAATTTTATATTTAAATTTATTATATTTTGATAAAATAAATTTGAAACATACAATTACCTTAAATTATGTCCATACTCATTACACGTTTCTTCAATTTGAAAACCATCTAATGATTCAGACCAGGAATTAGATCGATTTTGTTTTAAATTAGGAAAGTTCCAACCTTCAATATTTGTATCAGCAGGATGAATAGTATGATAAGGTGATCCACCAGGCTATAAATTATAAAAAATAAATTAGATTAAAAATTTAATTATCACATATCGAACTTGTATAAACTTTTACTTAACAAAAAGCAGAAAATGATAAAAAAATTAAATTGTTAAAATTTTCTGAATAGGCTGCACAAAAATATACAAAAAAATTACATCGATTCAAGCTAAATTCTATATACTGATCTTAAAAATAGTATTACAAGCATTTAAGAATAAAATAAGTATTACAGACATGTATTAGCAGAAAAAGCAGTAATGAAAACCCCAAGAACCAATCAGTGAAAAAATAAAATACTAAGTTTAAAAATCAGCATTATTATAAATATATCAGAATGAAAATAGAACCTTGCCTTACCTTTAACCATAACTTTCCAGTGAAAAGCTTCTATAACAAACAGAATATACTATTGTCAGTTTTATAAATTATCTGCTTGTTTATTAGTTGCATTGAAATACATGACCAGTCATATAATTTTGTAAAAAAATAACTGTGTTAATATTGCATAAATGATTATCACGAAAAGTGACTGCATTACACAACCATATCATTAAGATAAATATAATAATGTAGTGAAGATGTTACTAAATTTAACATGCAAAAGGTTTGGTTCTCAAGGTATAATAAATCAACAAAGCATATTTTGTGTGTGTGTGTGTGTGTGTATGCGTATGCACCATACTTTTGCATGGGTTCATCAAAAGCAGTAATAAAATACAGGATCATGCATAAATAAATATTAAAAAGGTTAGGTAACAGATTTTTTTAAAGCTCTTTTAATTATACTCACGCTAACGTTTACAGATTTGCTGACAAAACGATTTTGCATCATATCAGGATTTTCAAATCTGTAGCTAAAAGCACAACTGAGCATACCTGCCATTTGTATATCAGATTGATTTGCATAATGCTGTATTCTAAAAAAAATACTTTAATAAGTAAAAATTATTCAATCAGCATGCATATTTTACATACAAGGAATGAATTAGATTTTGTCCAAATGGATGCAAAGACCAAGGTGAATCCACGTCTGAATTTTGGTAAGTTATTTGTAGATTTTGAGAATTCGTAAGTGGTTGTGAAATTACTAAAGCAGCTAAACACCAAGCTTGAACAAGATCAGGTCTCTCTAAACTAGCTGCAACATTTGCATTATAATTGCACATTGCAGGTATATCGGTAGTGTTAATTCTACAAAATTAAGTTTTGTTAAAAATTTAATTATATAATAATTTTTTAAATTATACCATCTTAAATTAAACTTACATATATTTATCAGCAAGATCCTTATTAACATAAAATAAAGATGATGCGTCATATATCGTAACCAAAGAGTGATAATTTTTATAACATTGTTTAACATGAGTTCTAGTCAAATTATGTGTAGATCTTCTTGACATCTACAAAGCAAACAATCAAATTGATTCATAGGTTTCTTACATCTAAAATTTTTTGTTTAAAAATATTTTTACCCGATCATGAAAATAAAAAGAACTTATAGAAATATTATCAGTTGGTTGAACATATGTATTAGGGTAAATTTGCATAAAGTGTGTTGAATTATTAATATTGGATCCAAGTGCTGATAAAGCTCGAGGTGTTAGACCTTCAGGCTTAACGGAAGTCCGTCTTGCATATGATGATCGACCAAAGCAGACCAATATACCTTAAATAAAATAATATTTAGGCTTACAATATTTTAATACTTGATTACATAATTTACATTGACTGACCTACACTACAAAATTTAGCACCTGATGTCCGCGGAAAAGGAATATAAGCATCTTGATAATTTGAAAAAATTTTATTTGAATTTAAAAAATTCTCTGTATGCTGCATGTGATATCCTAAATGGACACCTTCTGTTTCATCTTTTACACAGGTCTATGAGATGTGAACATGCATTATTCAATATTTATAATTAAATTCCAAAAATTTCAATGTAATATAAAAATAAAAATCTTAATATCTAATTTTATATATTGCTTGCCTGTTCTAATGTAGTAATTAGTTGTCTTAGACAAGGTTCTAAACAGGATCTATTTTTCCTTACCCTTTGTTGAGCAGTTTGTTTTAATACTTTTAATAATTTTGTCATAATTGTATTATCTATAGTAGTACCAGGACAAAATTGAAATGTTGGTTGAGCACTATAAGGATAATTTCCCGGAAAATTAACTTTTAGCACTACATTATAATTTTTGTTAGATGCAGTTACTGTGCAACTTCTTTCTGTAACATCCATATCATTAACCTATTAAAAAAATTAATTGTCAGTTTATTATCATTGTTTGCCAATTATTTTCTAATATCTAAAATAAAATCTTACTTCTATATTTGGTATATTCATATTAATGAGGGAAAATTCTTGTTGTAAAGTTTTTGGTTGAGTTGGAGATGGTGCTTCTTTTTGGAGTTTGAAAACTTCACTTTCATGATTTGAACTTGTATTGTCCATATTTGTTATAGGATAATTTAATTCATGTTGATTGGTTGATTCATGAAGTTGAAGTTCTTGTACTGATTGTAAAGTTCCTAGATTAAACATAAGTTTTAGAATATCTAAATTAGTTTTGGTTAATACTGAAATTATAAACGATATTACTTAAATTATTGTCTTCTGAATACTGAGTGTAAACACAATTTCCATCATCCATTTCATGCCCACATAACTAGTGTCATAAAATTCATTGTTAGCATAAATTCACAAAGTTATTTAAATATTATAAAGAATATGTAGATGGTTTTACCTTTTTTAAAAGAGGCGGAATTTTAAATATTCTTAAGCACTGATCTTTGGACCATGTTATAAGTTCAAAATCATTTTTCTCTAAAAGAAATTAGTCAAATTTTTATCTCTAAAAAATTGAAATAGTATTGATGATAGATTAAATATTTTTGTAATATTTAAAAAAACTAATAATACTTAATTGATTTAATTTTAGTTTTTTTTACTTTCACATTTTTTAACTCCAATAATTACAGTGGTAAAATCTTATCATAAATTTTAGACTTATATGTATACCTATTCTTGGTTGTCGCCATTGAAATTCTAAAACAACATCTGTATGTCCAACAAATGTATAAATTGGAGCTGATAAATCAGAGGTATTCCACAATAAAAGACTATTTTCTCCTCGTCGTAACTGAGGTACAACAATTGTGACTAAACCTTCTCCAAAAGGCTGAAGTAAAACATTTATTTTTATTTACTTTAGTAATTAGATGAATAATTCTTAAGGTGCTAACACATACAGTATAACGTGCTCTCCATACAGGAGAATTTGTTGTAAGAATACTTTCAGCTCTACGAGGATTACTAGTATCAAAAATTTTAACTGTACAATCTTGACTTGATGTAGCTAATTGATTTAGTTGAAAGGGACACCAGTCCAATCCATGAATCTAAAAATTCATTTCATAAAATATTAAAATCATCATTTTTTAATTTTTTGCTACAATGAATATTTACTTTCGTTAAATGGGCAGCAATATATTGCACAGGACTGTTTCCTTTTCGTTGATCCCATATTTTAATATCTCCATCATGTGCAGTTGCAAGCATGTTTGATGATAAAATATTCCATCGCACTTGAGATGCTCCAGCTGAAAAATAAAGTTATGAAAGTCATTTTAAATAAATTAATTAAAATTTTGAAAACAGTAAATTTTTGTTTCAAGTTGATATCCTTTTTTTATTTTAATTTATTGGGTATGTGCATACATACCTACAGCTGATAAAGATAAACATGGTTTTCTTTGATCTCTTATGTCCCAAATGTGAATATAAGTGTCAATACTACAAGTTGCAAGAATATCAGGATCTTTAGGATGCCAGTTTAAGTCACTGACAACTCTTGTATGTGCACGTAAATTATGAGTAGGTTGTAAATCATATCCATTATTTCCCACAAAACTTAATATTTCTACTCGAGTATTACTCTAATTACATAAAATTTAAATGTGTGTGCAAATTTTTTATTTTATGAATTTAAAATTACTGTTAGTAAATTTAAAATACTCACAGATATTGCACATAAATGGCAATTGGCTAAGTTTGGATTCCATTCAGCTGACCCTACTTCATATTTACTTTGTCGATGAAATTTTCTAAGAGGTTCTTCATCAAGATGTTTGACAGCTAAGTATCTTCGCCTAATGATACATACTATAAGTTACAATAAGTAAAAGCAAAACTGTATTAAGCACAAAAACTTTACTTACCCTGCTAAGAGTACATGGTTGCCAGTAACATCAACAGCCATAGTGTTAGCCTACATACAAAAATAAAAAATTTTAATGATATTTTAAAACAAATTTAAATATAAAAATATTTTTTTGATAATACCTGCAGATCTCGATGTTCTGTGACGACATAGTCTCTGCCCCACCGCTTAGACATTTTAATAAGTTTGAAAATAAACTATAGAATAATTATTACTTTAATCATTATTTAATCAACTAATTAATCATAATGATGTGAAGATTGGACTTGCATACGACTCACAGTTTGAAGAGGTTAAGTTCATTAATACTATATATTGATAATTTGGAAAATTGCGATAACATGTATGCGTAGTATGCGTAGCTTTTTCATCTCAATCATAATATGTGTTTAAAGTACATATATAACGTAACATATACTTTTCCTTTGTCTCTGGTTTAAAAGCAATAAAATTCATAATACTTTATAAATTGTATTAGGTTAGCGTTGTCTTCTTCATAATACATATTATAAACTCATCATGATATGACATGGAATATAAAATCTGATCACTTAATATCTGTCACCATTGCTCATTGGGTCATAACTCATAGGCATAGCTCATAACCCGGGCTTTATAGTTTACAGACCTCCTATTGCTCCTATTGGAAATTGCTAAAGTTATCCAAGTATATACTGGAATGCATTCAGACGTTTCATGGTATCCAACAGTCGATGAATTAGGGAATCAGGCTTCCACTACAAATCCTCCGCCAGCACAAATTTAAATTACAATAAATACTTTCATTTAAAAATGTGCTGCTTATTTATTTGATAAATAAATATTAAATAAAGTAAATCTGTCCTTTTTTCGACGAGTACTTTCTTAGACAAATGGAATGTCGGATTTTTTTTAAATTACTGTAAACATTAGTTTGTTTCGGTTAGATAGCGATTGCTTTACTCTTACAGCATAAAAAGAATAGCGTACTTATTCTAGTAATAATTAAGTGCTAAAAAGAAATAGGATTTATTGCTTAGTAATCTTTAAAATAACAAGATTACCTTTTATATTAATATGCAAATCAAAATTGTTGTTTCTCTTTCACTTCTTTAAAGAGATTTTAAAATTATATTGGATCAAAAATTCAATCCTTGATAAACGAGTATGATAATAAAGCAAAACAAGTTTTTCAAGTAAGTTTTCATTGATACGCAAGTATATTATAATAAAGTACACAAAGTAAAATCTAACTTTACATTTCAATACAGATTCATTTAATAAGCTATTTCTATTCTCATGTTACATTGTGCTATTATGATTTTCCAAGTTCAGCATATAATAATAATGATATCTGTAATTGTCTTCATTGTTCTTAAATATTAATTTATTTATTATAATATATTGTTTGTTCGTTGATACATTGTACAGGCAAAATGATTGCCTAAAAGGTAATTACATATTATAAATAAATTGTATTACATATAATGCTTGTAAAAATTATACAACCTGTCCTACTGGACGTATTGCATTTCATAAATTTCTCTACGTAATGCATGTCGTATATTAATAACTGAGGCCTCAAAACAATTCAATGTAAGTGTAATTAAAATAAAAATAACAAAAATATTTTCATTTTTATATCTTATTTATATAATTTCAATTATGTATAATTTAAAAATAAATTTAATGCTTCCGTCAGATTAATGTCTATGATATATAAAACCGATGTTTAAAACCGATTTATAGGATGTCGATTTATAGGATATATTTAAATACATTTTTATGTTTATTCATATATATTTGCATTTCAAATATTTAATATTTTAGTTAAAAATATTTTTTTTATTTAAATTATTCAATTTCGAGTAGTTATTCTGTTTTTAGATTTTTAACAAAAATTAAGAATTTTAAAGAAGAAAAGATTTTCGTTTATAAACATTCAAGTTTTTTATATTGTTGACCATCTTGATATTTAAATATTAATATTTTTCATTTCATTTTTAAATTTAATTTAAAATTATTTATCAACTATTGATTAAAAGTTTTTAAATATTCATTTATAATCAGATAAAAGTAATGTAATGCCACGCTGTTTATAAATTGATAGTGAATCAGATACGGTAAAAAATGCGATGAATGATGCTCGCGTAGTTCCTTTCTGATGCAATGTTATGACAAGAATCACTCCAAATTGTGGAACTTATTGCAATTCTAAAGTAATGTTTTTTTTAATAAATAGAACAAAAATGTTTTTATCTTTTAGTATTCTTTTTTGTGCTCTTAAAATATCAAGTGCAGTTCATGGTATCATTTGGAGTCAAAGCAAACAAGATTTTGTACCACTTTTTAGTGTATCGACTTTTTCAAGGGTCAACAACGATCGCTTAAAACATTTCCGCGACATAGAGCGACACAATTTTCATCAAGATAAAGTATCGTTATCGTTTTACCAAGTAAGTTAATGAATTTTGCATGTTTACATTACCCCTTTTCCGATGTAATTTTAACAGTTTACATACAAATTTGGATTTTAAAGTTATCTAATTTTAAGTTATTTTAATTTGCCATTATGATAATTAATTAATTAATAAATAGGTTAATTGTACCTATACTTCTAAAATAATTAATTAAAAATTTTTTAAAATTTATTATTTGCAGATAAATAATATTGTTAATTTTATCGAAAACGACACAAAGATTAATGGACTGTTTGGAGATATTTGGACTTTTCTATCAGATTATTTAAATTTTACGTATGTTACGCATTTATAATATAATTGTAATCTCATATATATTATTGTAAATATCTTTATGATACAAAGTTTGTTACATAGATGTGACAAACTAACCTATTGAATATGGAGACTACGCTTAAAAAATCTTTTTCAGCCAGACCTACATAATTTTTAATTTTAGACGTCCTGCTTGTGTAATCCTTAGTCAAATGAGTTAAGCTTATTCAACAATTTATGATAATTCTTAAATTATGTTTTAATTTTTAATTTAGAAAGATCGATATGTCAAAAGATAATATCATATAAACACGACTTCTATAGATCAATTCAATAAATGCCAAATGCATGACCTTATGGGCTCATATTAAATTTTGACCATGGTATCAATATAGATATAAAAAGCTTAATTTTTGAAGTATAATATAATAATCAAATAAATTTTTATTTAAACTTATAACCATAGTTTCTTCGTTCTAGTTTTATGAAAAAGGAGTCATGTATACTAAGTGATATAGTATTTTCTGTATAAAATTTGATGTATTTTCAAGTAGCTCTTTGACGGATCGCTGGAAGAAAGTGTCTGAAAGTGTCTTTCGTTCTCGAAATGAAGGTCGCGTTCGAGGCCATGCTCGGAGGGGATAGCGGTTTTCTAACTGAGAATATAGTAATGCGATCGTATGAATTTTTTCGCTTACTATGCATTCGCGTCGAGTTATAATGTTTATCATCGTGTAAATTAAAAATTACACGAATATTATGATTTTTTTATCTCTTCATCATTTATTAATGTTCTGCATTATATTGTTATCCTTTTACTTAGATTATCTCCAATAAAAATGGAAAGAAACTACGGTATTATGTTGACAAATGGTACTTATACGGGATTGTTAGGAACCTTACAACAAAATTTATCTCAAGTAATCCCTAGAGCCGGTGTTTTTTTGAATCGCATTAAACTTGTAGAATATACTGTACCTATATATACAGTTCGGTATTATAAAATTTTTTTATCTTGTTATTATTAAATAATATTAATCTTTAAATATAATATAATTTAAAAATATACATAAATTTCAGTTACTTTTGGTACGTAAAGCCCGAATGGAAACACAATGAATTTTGGATGTTCAATTTATTTTCTGTAAAGTTATGGTATGCATTTTTTCTTACATTGATCGTTTTGGGGATAAGTGGCTATTTTATAGAAAAATATAGATCTAATTCCATTAAAGAGAAAAGTATATTTAACTTACAAGATCATATGTTACATACAATTGCCCTTGCTGCTAATCAAGGTTCGTTGTAAACTTATTATAGAATCAAACATTATCTTCAATAATTTATTTTTTAAGTTTTCTGTCAAATATACTTGTGATACGGATTTGGTTCGAACATTGAAATGAATTTGCTACCTTTCGAGTATACAAAAGAATGAAAGCGTAATATGGAAACCTATATAATGCAGCTATTAAGCTTCTACACAGAACCACACAAATCACATCACTCGTTTATTAATTATATATTAATCCTTATTCACAAGAAAGACTTGATCCCATCCCATCGTGTATCTGCTTCCACGAGTGTGCGACACCTCATCCGTCGTTGGTGGAGTCGGGCGAAAGCTACCAGGAACTCTTTTTCTATGTCAGGTTGATGCGTTGGGATGAGGGTCGGGACTCCTGTGGCAATCGCCGAATAATATAACAGCTAAATAGTATCTATCAGTTACTTGATCTATGCTGCTTATGCACTTCCTGCAATAATCGCGAAATATCACCCATGATGTAGGTCCACCTCAATTATTTGGTTATCACAAGAACAATTGAAAAATTAAATATTACACGCGTTGTCTTATTAATTGTAATTTAATATTTAAAATAATACAATATTATAATGTACACCCTGATAAGAAAAGTATCATTCATTCACAATAAACACATTTTAATTAAAGTTTTGTAAGTTTACAGTATTTTGTAACTTTACATATATTAAATTAATTTAGATACATTTTTCGTTTTATGTATATTAGACTCTTGTTGTAATGTCCTTAAAATATATTTTGTATAAGGATACGATAGTTTTTTAAAATAAAAATTAGAATATACTTTTACATTTTTCAAATATCTCAAAATCAGAAGCGATTTCGTGATCACAAAGTAATTTATGATTCGTTTGTCCTAATAAATGTAGGATATATGCCTCATGGATATCCCAATAAAACCAAACTTATCTACATTTTGACAAGTATATTCTCATGGTTGATTCTAAATGTATTTAACTCGAACGCCTTTTTTCTAATGATGAATAAAAAGTTCAGTCTACCCTTTATTGATATAAAGAGCTTAATTTATAAAACTAAATATAACATGATTGCCATAAAAGGTTCAATGGTACACGAAAAGCTTGAAGTAAGTATTCAGTAACAGATAATAGAAATCATTATATAATGATTTTAATTATTTCTCAGTAAAAATGAGATAAATTGTAAATGTTTTATACGAGTTGCAGAAGATGATTTTAGGGTATTACTGGAAAATATACAAGCTCGACCGACTTTCTTACGTTCATGATACCAGTGAGCTTATTGCAAAGGTCTGTTCATTTGAGAGAAGAAAGTATGCTGGATTTGAAGCGGAAGACTACGTTAAAGCCTTAAGTAGAAACGCCTGCAAACTACTTGCGGCGCCGACATTTTACTATGAAACCTGGATAGCGTCAGCAATTAAACGCGGGTATCCATACAAGCGCAGTTTTGATATTGGGTAAGACAGTGTATTATTGTGATCAATATAGTTACATATAAATAAATGTTACGATATATGTTAAATAAATATAATGTTAAATATATATTACGATTTTTACAAAAAATGATGGCATGTGATATATTTAGAACAGATTTTTATAGATTATTGTTATAATACAATTATAAGTCTAATATGGTATTTTTAAATAATATTATGTCATTATCGAAAGACGGAATTGCGACTATTAACTTCATATATTTGATTAAAGTACATTCTTTAATAACATTGATAGTATCTCTATAAAGAATCCATAATGTTGCTTTTTTTAGAATATTAAAATTAACTGAATCTGGAATCATCGACGCATTAAGGGATAGATGGCTAAATTGGAAAATGCTAGATAGTGACCCTTTAATGGTGCCCCCTTTTCAATCAATTGATATTAGTCAAGTATATTACATATTTTCTATATTGTTTTTTGGTATTTGTGCATCAATACTTATTTTATTAGTAGAAAATCTAGTTGCTTTTCGTGTAACAACGGAAAGTATTATCAGAAAACCAATTTCTAATATAAATGAAAGACAAATTTTATTCGTACAAAATAAATTATTTTAAAAGTCGTGCTATCAAGAAATTGTTTTCATTTTAAAATATTAATCTAACGTATTCTGTGTAATAAAATTATTTATTAGCAATAAACTCCATATTTTTACAAATTAAATTCTAATCGATTTTATTGTATATTCAAAAATTATTTAACCTATATGCTAAAAGATGTATGCAGTTTATTTTATCGATTTTCAAAGTAATCGCTCTTTAATGAATAATGTGAAGACACTGTGCCAACATAGTTTCATTTAAAAAAAATATCGTTTACTTTATCAGCGATAATGTCCTATACATTATTCATATCTAATAAATACCTGACAAAGTGACTGTAACTTAAAAAATACGGCAATATTCTGTATATTAGTTTAATAGAATATTTTCCTGATACTTAATCGGAAACAAAATTTGTTGTCAAGAAGTGATTAGTAAAAAAATGAATGTAATTATTTTCATTATTGCATTTAAAATAAATTACTGTTTTGGTATTAATGGTATTATTTGGAATAAGGAAAAAAACAAATTTATTGCAATTTTTAACATTAAACAATTCAATGTTGTACAAGAAAAAAAATATAATGAAAGTCGTTTACTTGAAACTCACAAATTCAAAGGAGAAGAAATTAATTTTTTATATTTTCAAGTAATCAATATATTATTATTGTATTTATGGTACCAAAAATTGATGTATAAAAGATTTTTATTTGTAGGAGAAAAACATATTTGAATTTTATGACAACAATACAAAAGTCACTGGTCTTTGTGGTGATATCTGGACTACTCTATCAAAATATTTAAACTTTACGTAGGCATACGATATTGCTTATAAGAAATTTAAGTAATTATAAATATATAAAATATTAAGCTTATTTTAGGATGAAATTAAAAAAAACAAATTTACAATTATTGGGTATCAAACCTGAAATCGGCAGCAATTATTCTGGATTATTAGGAATGATGCAGCGAAAAGAATTCATGGTGATACCTAAATTAGAAGCATATGTCCAACGGCTTGATGCAGTTGATTTTACAAAACCACTTTGGTTAGATCAGTGAGTAACAGAATTACAACATGAATTTTAATATTGGAATTAAAGATTCTTATCTTTTTATAAATTATAGGTATAAGTTATTTGTAAAATCATATTATCAATTTAAAGTTACATGGATGCTTGATCTATTTTCATGGAAAATATGGTGGTTAATAATAATATTTTATGTGGTGCTAAGTAGCCTCAGTATTTTATTTAAAAAAATAGCTAACGACAAAAAATTGAACGATACTATAATTTTATCAGCTGTAGATTACTTCTTCTATAATTTCGGAGCTCTGTGTAATCAAGGTATTTCTTTTGTTATGTCTAGTATATAACAGAAAAGGGTTTGTCTAGTTTTGTTGTCGTTAAAGCTTCTTCATATGGGGTTGGGAAATATACGTTTAAAGTTCATTGTTGAATCTAGTTAAAACTTGTATTCTTAAACTAAAAGTACCATTAAATCTATAATGAATCTATTAATACTAAACTAAAACTCATACCGTTTCCGAGACCGTTTCTCATAAATCTTTAGAACTCATGTAAGCCAAGCATAATATTTTCTAGAATATATATTGTCTTAAATTTTGCGTGCTAAACCTTATTTTAAAAACAGCAAAAAATTGTTTACATTCTGTACTTTTTAGACAAATTTTTTATTTTTACTTTTTATTGCATTTGAAAACTCAACGAAGCCACTGAGAAGTTGAATAAATTTATTTTCTAAAAATCTTTATTAAGAAACTTTGTAATGTGAATATTTTTGAGTAAAATAGTGCATGTGAAATAATTCGTGTCTTAATTAGATTGAAAACTGATTTAAAGAATAAAAATTCTTTTGAAAATATAGCTTGGTTATAAATTTGAATTTTTAATTTTTACCAACTGTTTTAGGTGGCGATGTTCTTTATTATGCACAAAAAAAATTTAAGATTCTATCATTTTGCATAAGTATGCTTTCTTGGTTTATAACTACGTCTTTCAGTTCAACACTTCTTCTTTTTATAAGACAGACGATTTTATTTCTGCCATTTATAAATCTCGAAACTCTTTTAGATAATACGGATTATACTATAATATCGGAAAAATATTCTATTGTTCATGTAGGATTTCAGGTAATAATTATTTATTAGTATATTTATAATTTAGAAGTATGTACATAAAGATGTAAATATAAAATATATAATTATTGTTTAATTATATTTTAGCAAATTTAAAAATATTTTTTAATACATTTATTGTTAAATAATGTTATTATTGTTTAAAAATTTTTGTATAAAATATTTGTTTTTTAGAAAAGGGGCAGATCGATTTTTGCCCGAATTAATGACGCAGGTAGAATCAAATATTATACTAATCATACACATATGTGGAATTTAGCTTGTTCAGACAGATATGCAGTTTTACAAAGCGAATTTTTTCAAATGGATGACAATGCCATTTGTAAACTTAAATCTGTGGGTGAAGAATATTTCCAAACATGGATTGTATCGGGAATAGTCAAGGAATTCATTTACATAAAAGCTATTAATTTAGGGTAAATTAATTTATTATAAAAATGAGAGTGTATTATAAAGTTTTCACGAATTTTAAGATAGAATTGTTTATCTGTTCCATTAACTTTATATGTGTATAGGTATAATTCAAATTTCTATTAAAAAATCGATGTGGTTACATAACATTCTTGAAATTTCTTACAAATTTTGATTGAATTATGCAGAAAATCATTTACTTCTTTCTTTTAGAATACTAAAATTAAATGAAAATGGTATATTGAAGCTGTTGAAATCTCGATGGTTGAAGCTGAAGCATTCTCAGAAACATATTATAAGACATTATGGACCTATAACATTAAAACAAGTTTGGTTAATTATTGCTTTGTACATATGTGGTTTATTATTATCAATTTCTTTAGTTATTATTGAAAATGTAGTGTATTCTAGAAGATTTAAGATTCTTTAAATATATACTGTATGTATGCTACATATTATATAGACATTTATTATTCGTTATGATTAATTTTTTATTTTATAATGTAATTATAATTTTAAAGCGATGATACATTGATGGTTAGCTTTATATTGCCTATATAGTTTTATATTACCAAATATAGTTTTGTTAATTGTAGAAAGATAATTACATAATCATCTGTATTCGCATATGTGATGCTTGAATTAAATATTTTACATTTTAGAAAGACGCGTGAGAATTATGTGAGTTATCTCTAGACAAGCACAGATACACTAATGTGAATCAATCGAAATTCATGGTTATAAAAGTAGTTTCGCATTGGTCATCAGAAAAATAAACCAATAAAAAATATCAGTTTATTATTAAATAATATATTAATATTTGTAATAAAATAATTTATGTATTAATTTAGTGACAAATATATATGAAAATAATATATTTTAATTAATTTACTATTTAATTAAAACTATAAAAAATTGTTTTAACTTCCATACATAATTATAGTTATAAAATTTAGGCAAACATAACATGATGTGTATATAACTATACAGAATTATAGGCTTCATATAAATTGCTTTTTAATTGTTTCAAAGATAAAATTAAATTTTGGTTTTGAATTTAGCTGGTTTAAGATTATAATTTAATTTCATATTTGTATATAATTATTGACATTTAACGTTTGTCGCCATTGGAATAAACTTGGTAGTAAATCTACGAATAAAAACAATGTACTGATGAAAATTTGATTGTGCTAATTTAAATTCACATAAGTCAAATAAATTAATCAATAGTCTTTCGTTAGACGCTATAATTATTGGATTTTCATGATTTCTTTAATATTGATTTTTGAGTAGTAAAGCCACTGAATTTGAAAAACAAATGATAATGTATGTACAAGTTACAAAATTGTGGGATTTTTGTTAAATTTTAAAAAAGTGTTGTATTTTACATCAGGATTGTAAAAGATTATTAATAGATTAATTTTACATGCTTTAATATTATTATAAGTAAATACACTGCCATTAAAATTATAAATATAATTATGTTACTTTCGTATAATAATAATTAACAAAATACTATTATTTGTTCATCTACTAAACTTAATCTATTTACACTAAAAATATATATTAGCTATAGTAATATAAAATAGAATAGATACTATTTTAATTTGTTTGTCAAACAAACAAGCATTAATTAAAACAGGTAAAATATATTCTTATGATTATATCAACTTTAAAATATTGAAAAAGAAAATGTGATAAGTAATTTTTTTTTATGATAGTAAGAAAAATATTTTTTATACGAACGTATTGTTTATACGAACTTTAATATTAAATAACTGATTACCATATAAAAAATCAAATAATAGATATTTAAAATAATTTTTCTTGTAATTGTATAACATGCTTCCATTTCTTAAATAATTAATTCTTACTGTTTTACAGTGGAATTTTATTTCTTCTAAATATGTTATGCAATAGTGCTTGCGTATTGCCAATGATGTTGAACCTTGACTAGACTTCTTAACTAATCACTTTTAAGACTCAATAAAGTCATTCGAATAGCTAAAATACTATGTTTAAAATATATTTTAATATAATTAAAACTCAAGTTACGTCATGTATATACTTAAAATTAAAAAAAAACCAGAGCAATAATAGCATGTTATAAGCGAGAGTCTAACCAGGAAAAAGAAAAGGTACTTTTGTGATCACATTTGGACTGATCATTTTAGGATAATATTTCATTCGTATGATTTATTTACAGTTTTTTAAGTTCCATAGCTATTTGATTAAAGTTATACGAAACCAACGTTATCCACTCAACATGACATTTTAAATTCTATAGGAAATAAAGTAAACATACAACAGACAGAGATAATTATTTTATTTTAATCATTTCCATAGGTTATATTTAACGTATTATTAAAATTGAAACTGTATGTTTTTGATTAGCTTTAGATTCATACATTGCTTAAAATAAAAGACTGAACTAAAATGAATTTAGAAAATTCAAATCTTCACATGGTCATGAGGATTTTTCGTCTATTCAATTGTCGTTATAAAATTAATGGTGTTCCTCTTAATTATGTACTGTAACTTAAAGTCACAGATTGTTTATATAATAATCCTGTACACAGTTCGAAAAGTCGCCTTATTAGAAGCCAGGTATAAAATGCTTTCTCATACCCTAATAATCGCAATGCTTATAAGGTAGTCGAGTCGCTTTTGTGACGAGAGAATATCGTCGCTTAATATATTAAAAAAGGCATTATATGATTTCATCACAAGTTTAAGTATAAAGAAATCGATTTTTCGTTTAAGCGCTTGGTTAATTTTGCATGTGTTTAGCTCCTCGCATACGAGTGTCAATTCTAATTACAAACTACATGCAAATAAAAGTACTTATGCATGCAACTTAATCATCTTCAAATTTTAACTAACGCTGAATAAATAAGATATGCATGTTCAAAGAATATAATTCGTAAAAAGCACAATAACAATTCATGTATATAATAAAATAAAAAATGGAAGTTTAATGTGAACAGTAGCTTTGTATAACAAAAATAAATAAATTACCTTTAATATAAATTACAACTACAGAAGACATTTGTTATTGACTATTATAATAATCAAAAAATGTTTACTAAAAGGTTATGGAAACAAAATTAGGATGAGATTTATAATTAATAGTACAACATTGCACCCTATGCTATTGGATTGTATATAGATATTTTAACGATTTCAGGTTCTCAATAAATATTTTTCAAATTATTATTTATATTGCGTTTAAAGTACTGTTTAGCCTCTAGGTGAGAATATAACACCATGTACTTTTATAGGATCTGAGCTTGCAGGTTTCCGAACAGAATGAAATCATAATAAGTCAATTTAACGCAGTATTTCATTCTTAGATCGTTAATAAATAACATTACTTAATTTGTCTTTTGTAAAACTAAGTAAATATGTTGATATTTAAAATTAAACGAAACAATGGTTACATATAGATATTATTATCTTTTCTAATTTTTATAGATCTTCAATATAGATTAAGGTAATTACATTCATTCATTTATT
The DNA here is from genome assembly GCA_018906755.1 of Sycophaga agraensis. Taxonomy (NCBI): domain Eukaryota; kingdom Metazoa; phylum Arthropoda; class Insecta; order Hymenoptera; family Pteromalidae; genus Sycophaga; species Sycophaga agraensis. The sequence goes on from JACCIE010000043.1 coordinate 227,409, forward strand.
TTGGTTATTCATTGTCATTGCTTTTAACTGAATTTTAGATAGAATTTTAATTTTAAGACATTGTACAGTAATGTAAATTATATTATTTAAGATGAACGATATACACCTCATTATCTACGGATTAGGGAATCTTTTCCTTAATCTTTTCTCGTTACTTAATTAGCACATACATTAAGCGTAATGTTTACTTATAAGCGCATGAGAACGGCAATTAGAGAACTATACAAAAATTAAGTATACATGTTTCGTAGAAGCTATCACACTGTATTCCAGCTTTTAGTTTGTCAACAGCCGTATATGTATGCTTCTGTGATCATTTAGACAAAGAATGCCTGACTCTTTTCTTTATAACAATAGCTAATGAATAAAATTCATATTACCACTTGGCAATGTACATAGAACGGCGTTATTCTAAGATTTTGGCTAAAATTTCAATCTACATGTAATCAATACAACTATTTAAATTCTATTTCTTGGCTTCAATGTCAAACACATTGCGCTAGAATGCAGCTTATGAAATAAATACCTTAGAACAAATTAGTATCTGTCATTTTAAAACGATATTACAGTATTTAGGCTTATACGACTTAAATTTGCTTATTTTAAATAATCAGTAGTTTTCAAAATGTTAATTTTTATTATAATTTATTATTTCATGTGTTGTAAACTTATTACCAAATATATTACCTGCATATATTATGTAGTTGTAATGATAACATTAAATTTGGTTGAAAAATATAAATAATGCTAGAAAGCAATATAATGTATAAAAATCAATGTGTATAACTTTTCATTTTTACCTCAGTTTACAATATTATCAAAATGTTAGCTTTATACAAATTTTTTATTAAAAGTATGCCTAAAGATAACTGGTATTGAATAAATGAATTTTATTCGAATCTAAACTGATAATAGAACTCTTCCCATAATGCTAAACATAGAAATATTCTGTTAATCGATGAAAATCGCAAACATGGCAATTTCATCTCCGAAACAAACGCTATACGTTAGTTCCTCGAAATTCGTCACGTAGCACGATTTATATTTTCCTCCAAGACTCGCTATGCAAATGAGCATTACATCAGATCAGGCGGAATGAGTGGCTTTAGTATAATGATGGGGATTTTAAGCCCGAATAGAGCCCTTTCGAATCGACCAATCTGTTGTGTGGCTGAGTACGACTCGGCCTCGACCGAGAACCTGCAGAACAGCTTTGCTATTGGTATAATGTTACTGTTAAATTGTTAGCTAAGAGTAAATATTAAGGTTTTTTCTAATTGCACATTATAAAAACAATGGGCGAATTACTACGGTGGATTTTTCTTAGTGATGATTTCTTGATTGGAACAGTGTTTATCTTTTACTGATAAATTCTGAACTTCACGAAATCCATTGAATGAAATTCAACTAAAATCAAAATCAAGTGTAATCGTGCGAATATAGTCAAAAGTCTACGAAAATGTAATACTAATTATTAGTAATATACTCACTAGATTTAGTATCAATCGAGGTAACAATATCCATTCAAAGTTACGTTTTTTCGGAAACTTGATGAATTACATCTAGTCTTGGACTTTTACATTATAGATCAAGTGAAAAAGAAAATGTATATATTACTCTAAGATTATATTCTTCGTACACTATTATTTACAAATCAAGACAATTGATTAAAGACTCAATTACAGGGAACAATTTACTAGATCTCATCGAAATAATAATGTACAAATATATGAACCGTTTACTAATTAAACAAATGTGTTTTATTTATAGAGAGTGTAAATAATTTTTATTTTGACGCGTGTAGTTAAAGATTATGTATTGATTCAATCATTTCCATGAATTATGAATTGATTACTTATAAGTTACTGTAAATTGTCATTCTAATTACGATTAAGATGTGCTTGTAACTGGAACTTCTACAATACAATAATATTTCAGATGAAGTTTCAGTAGTATAAATCAGTACACGATCCATTTAAATTTATAGGGTTATCACAAGAACCAAATACATAATACATACTTTATTTAAGCACATATTTGAGAAAACAGATAGACTATGTGTATCTAGCTGCCTATTTAATTACTTGTTAAACATTTATAATTTGAACAATTGAATTTTAAATATATCTCGATCAACTTTGTACCATCGGTATCGAATTAGTGCAGCGGTCAAAAATTCAACTAGACGCTATTGTAGAGGAAAAAGGTAGGTGGTGGGAGGGTGAGCGCACCGCCGCCGCTGGGCGCTCATGCCGCCGGCGCTTATATGTACGGGGGCTCATATTTAAGTGCCGCATCGAGATTCTGGCGCGAGATTTCTTCATGCCTTCGATGCGAGCACATCGTTGCCGTGGAGTCCGGTTTTAAAATTTGGATATTATGCGGCAAGTCGCATTATGCAACATTGACGCAACGAGACACATATTTAATTGGCAATCGAATGTTAGTCTGATCTGTCGCCGCTTTCTTCCTTTTTTTTATTTTTTTGAATGTTTTCGATTAATAAATAAAGTGTGATAACAAGTGATAAAATAAAACTGAAGTTCGCATTCTTTTGTGAAAAAAATTGGAGTAAGCGAATCCAGAGAAAAGAACACAAGGTGAGTTTTTAAAATCGGTTTATGTAACTGGTACATATTTGGCATTGATTGTCAGTCAGTTTAATGTTTCATTTTTTGCGAATCAGCTGTGCTGTAATACATTTCTTTCATAAAAGAATTAAGAAAACCAATTTTTCTCTAGTGAATATTTGTAAAATCGAGTTACAATTTGCTTTACAAATCGATTTACTAATTGTTTTTGTTTTGTAACACTTGTAGAGGTGAAACAAACCGTATTGAATTGAAATGATGTCGCATAATGTTTGTGTATTAGCATGTAAATTGAAATTTAAATTATTAACAAATAATTTGATTAGAAGTGACAATAAGTGCCAAGCATTATTTTTAAATTAGTAAATTTAAATAGGTAAATAGATATTGTTTAAATAAAGCTAAATTTTATATTTGGTTTAGATAATTTGATACGTTGATAATGGCTCCGAACATTGCTGACGAGCCACTTCGTGCTCCGTCAATTACAAAAGAAACTAATGAGGCTTCTAATGTTCTTACCACGGATACCAAAGAAGTTTTAAAAACGATTGGAGAGAAGAAAGTGGACGAAACTAAGAAAGAGTGGTTCTTGTTGCGAAAAGATATAAAATGGAAGAATGTCATATTAATCACTTTATTTCACGCGGTAGCGCTTTATGGATTCTTGACAGTTCCTTATATTAAAAAATGGAAAACATTTTTGTGGGGTATGTTGTAACTTTTTTATGTGTGTTCATAAACAATAGAAGATATTTAAGACATGATGCTTTAAAAATAATTGTTTAGCTTTCTGCATTGGAATGTGTGCAGCTTTTGGTGTGACTGGAGGAATCCATCGCTTTTGGAGTCACAAATCCTACAAAGCCAATATTCCAATGAGAATCATACTTATGATTTGTTACATGGCTGCTGGACAGGTAAATATTTTTTATACGTTTATTCAGTGATGTAAAAAACATTGCTATTCTAGAATTCGATTTACAATTGGGTAAGGGATCACCGAGTGCATCACAAATACTCTGAGACCGACGCGGATCCTCATAATAGTAACCGGGGATTCTTCTTTTCTCACGTTGGCTGGCTTATGCTCACGAAACATCCTGAAGTTATTAAAAAGGGTAAACAGATTGACATGAGTGACATTGAGAACGATCCAGTAGCCGCCTTTTGCGAAAGGTAAATTATGACGATGCAGCTTGCGCCTTTGTTGCGTAACGTGCGAATTGTTGCAATCGATCACCACGGTAACGGTGCTTCGTTGTTTTTTAGACACTTCGGACTGTTGAAATTGATGATTTGCTTTATTATACCGATTATCGTACCCGTTTATTTTTGGAACGAAGAGTGGTACTATTCTACTTTGTTCCAAATTTCAAGATATATGTACGTGCTTAATGCTACCTGGAGTGTCAACAGTTTCGCTCACTTTTTTGGCAACAAACCTTACGACAAGTAAGTTTTATTCTTCAAAAGTTATTAACTATTTTTTCATAAATTGTATTATTTATTTTCTTTGTGGAAATAGTCATGTTATGTAAAACGATGAAAAAGTTTCGTCAATATGCTTCAATGCAAAGTAAATCGTATTATATGTCCATTGTTTTTAAATTAAAAATTAAAAATTTTTAAGTGCGCAATCATCAGCTTTTCGGTTTTTATCAATAACTCACGAAACAAAGAAACACTCTGAAATAATAATCCGTATGAATTGAAACATTGATTGGATATTTCCCTTTATTGTCAATTATAGAAATATCGCACCGGTGGAGAACAGATTCGTATCCTATGTATCCTTTGGCGAAGGCTGGCACAATTATCACCATGTCTTCCCATCGGATTACAGAGCAGCCGAGATTGGTGGCGGGCGCTTCAACACTACCACCACCGTGATCGACATGTTCGCAAAGGTCGGCTGGGCCTATGACCTTAAGGCGCCTACAGAGTCCCTGATAAAGGCAACCATATCAAACCGTGGCGACGGCTCGCACGTGAACGTGAAAAAGGCAAATTAAGCTAATGGTGTTGTAACATGAACTTCGGCCGGCTCGGAGTGATGTTTTAGCGAGTCGCACAAGGATTCAAAGGTTGTTGTTTTAATTTAAAATGTGCGTGTTGCAAAAGAACTCATTTGATGGATTCTATAGAGACGCGAGTAATGATCGAATTTTACGTATTGATAATTTCGCCGCTTCTCAGGTGAACAGAAGTACTTTTTACAATCTTTTATGAAAATGTAAATTTAGATCTGTACCTGTATAGCATCTCATTCATTTTAATCTTTTACGATGTTATAGAGCATCTCATTATCGTGTACGATGCCTGTTTATTATTAAAATAAAGTAGCCGAAAAATGGTTCTTTACAGGATTTTTTAGAAGTTGTTTTTTGTGAATAAATATTTTTGTAAGAATATCGACGCTTACGGAAAAGTATGATACTCCATCTGTTTCGAATTACCCGCGTCACGACTGATTGCGTTAATCCATTATTAAATTATATATGTAGGTATTAAGTGACACTAATGTGTAATATATATATATATAATTTGTTACTAAGTATGTAAAATAAAATGCTGTTTTAATGAATTGTCAAATATCTAGATCAAAATAAATAGATTTTAATTTTAATATCTATTGTTTTACAATAGCTCATAAGTATTATTGAATTTATTCCGTAGAATAAACACCTTAGTCAGAACAAATTTAAGATGTTTTAATTATTGCAAATATTGTATCAGGAATGCATTAAATAAATCGACTTTCTAAGCTACATTTTTTTCAAATATTTTACTCAATTTGTATTTAGTTTCAAAACTAAATACAAGTTATTACTCGCAGTGACATAACCAAATCAATTAAATTGAACGATTTAAGTATATAAATGAATAGTAATGAGTACTAATATAAAATATATAACAACAATATTTCTATTCAATCTGCACTACTATATATAAAACTTAGTTATTATACTCCTTGAAAATTGTTCAGAGAAACTTGTACGTAAAAGATGCCATATGTATTGATACAATGTGTCTGTGAGTATTATATAATGCATTTTACTAGTGGCGAAGATCGTGTAATTCATGTAACTTCCAAAAAACCAAAACCTGCAATTATTTATACATTTTAGAAGATCCTAGTCTTCAGTAAAGTAGAAAATAAAATTTGTAAAATGTCGAACCATATCTACAACGTATTGCCAATATCATCAGACATTTACAATACGACGTTTTTACTTAAAATATGTACCTAGATTTATTCTGTGTATTTGGAGTACGATAAAAAAAACATCATTAATTTATCTATAAAAACATGGATATAAATTGTTGATACATATAAATTATATTCGACACATATTCCTATTTTGCAATGCTCATGCTGTTGAATGTCCGAAAAAGTGTTTCGAGTTTACGACTTTCTGCAATGCCTAAACTGCAAGTAAAGTAATACCTAATTTTTCGACATGGTACATTATTCATATATTGTATACTTTAGGTACTCGTGAATTCGATTACTACTCGTGCATGAATTCCTATTTTACGCACCTATTGCGAAAACTACTATTTCTAATTGGGTCATTATTATGCAAAAATAATCACAAAATATATACGATTTTGTAATGTATGTTTAGCCAATAAATAAATATATATAAATACCATCATATGCAAATTAAGTAAGATTTCACATTAATATATCAATCACATCATAATTTTTTTCCATTTCTTTGTGTTTTAATAGTACTTTAATCTACTTACGAAATATTTTAACGATATCTATATACTCGGAATCAAAAGGTATTTACGGACACCAATGATATACTTACCCAACTAATATTTTTAATATAAAAATTTAGACTAGTACACTTGAATTGATCATAATTACTGAATCGGTGTATATATAGTTTATTCCAATAATTTTATTTATAAATTTTCTAGCAAATATAATATTTAAAAAAAGTGAACAAGCTAAAGTAGTTGTTACTCAACAGCATTGAATAATATTCTTTCATCAAGTTAATTTAATAAAATTAAAACAACTAAAAGTGATGTACAAACAGTATTAATTTTTAATAATGTATTAAATTTTTATACATTAGTTTATTTTTATAATACATAAATCATCAATAAATAAATGTTACATTATCTCCGTATATCATTAATATAAAATTAGTAATAGCCTTTGACTTCGAAATTGACGTTTTTCATTAATGTGTATATGGTATGTAAATCGAAGAAATAGATTAGATGTATCTGTTAATAGATAAATCTTGCGCTAATGAAATCATATTCTCATAAACTAGTATATTGTTACTAATAAAGATAAAAATGACAGTGGTATAATCGAAACATTGTTCAATCCATGTTTCAAATATAGAATTTGTACAATTTACATATACTAACACTCTTGGTTATTTAAAATCAAAGTCTTCTGTTTGAATCCTATAGCTACGTTTGTACACGTCTGCCATCTGAAAATAGCAAGTTTATCTTAATTTATGTAAATATTATTTTAATTGTGAATTTAATTTTTTAATTAACGTAATAATATTTGTATTAATTTATACCTGTGACCCTTGCGATCTTCTACAGTAATTTTATCCAATAGTAAAGTATTAATAATCTCAGATTCTGGGGTTTTTTCTGAGACCTCTGCATGAAATTTTATATCTACTTGCAAGGTAGTGACATTTGGATAAAATGCTTTGAAATCAGCTGCCTCGATATTATAAAATGTTGGTTGCATATTATTCCTATTATTTAGGCTTGATAGTGGTGGCAGCACGGATTGACTACAATACAAAGGTAAAAATTATGAGAACTCAATTACAGAATTAAGACATTTGGAATATAATATGTTGCTTTTTTCATATTAATTAGAAAGAGTTTTGTATCATAAAAATATTGCACTCTCACATATTTTTACCTTTTTATAAAAATAGTATTTTGTCTAATAGATATTTAAGATGAATTTGTAACAATGAAAATGAAATAATTTTTGACGATAAATATACAGTACATATAACTACGAAACATAAGAAACAGGAAATTCAAAAAAAAATAATAAAAGAACAAAATAGAATGATAAGATTTCACTGTTCGATAATAATTTTAATTTAACACTGTATTCGCTTAGTTAATGATAAACTTTTGGAAATTCTAAAAAAATCTATCAGTGTAGGAATATGCAATGATGAAGATATTGGCAGACTATTTTTGCGACAGTTGGCACTTGCATATTCGAATGCACTTGTAAATAAATTGTACAGGTAACTACAGTTTTTCATATATTATTTTGCATTTTCCTATTCGTTATGATTGTAAATACGTTCCCTGTGATTGGCAGCCTGAACATTGTTTCATTTTTTTCTGTCACTTCCGCTCGGTTTAAAAATATCTGTATTGAATTGACAATTTCATAAATTATCGTTGCAAATATTGCATCATATATATTTTACGCGACTTACGTTAATATTAAATTATTCAAAAATCAACTTAGTTATAATCCAAGTCTGCAAAATGAATAAAATATTTCAAGTAATTGTTCTGAATTATGCAATTCGAATATTTTATATTTAACAATAAGTGTATGTTTGTATATGGATGTTGAAAATCATTATAAAAATGTTGAATAAGTATTCAACTGTACTGACTCGCAATTGATTTTAAATAAAGTGCTGGAGGCGCCATTTGTTAGTGTGATCCAGAGAACACCCCTGGGCCTTAGGTCGGATTGAGCAAGTTTAACCGCTGTTCTAAGTGGGTATCCACAATAGGGTGACTCAGCCCTCGTAGTCAGATAGTATAAGCCAGTAGGTCCACGATTCGCCGCGTAACCCATTTCCGGGGCGGTGGCCGAGTCCTCGGGTGGGAAGCATGCACCCGCAGCGTAGGCACCGAAGCGGCGCTTACACGGCCAGCTCTCGAACTTGCAACCTTGGGGTGTTCGTTCGCTCCGGAGGCTCTCTACGAATAGGAACCAGGAACGCGCATGGCTGCAGGCTATGTGAATGTCCAGGCTGTCCTCTATAGTAAGCAGTTTAACAATGATCAGTAGGACCTTCTGACGCTCTGTTCGATTACCAACGAGCGCCAAATGCCTAAATCCTTAAGAATTTTTCTTATCCATGATTTTGCTGTCTTAGCTCTGGAGATCTATTCAGAGCCTATACACGAGCAATAGATGCTTTCGAAGAGCAATAACTTTCATGCATATGATTAATACATTTTTTAATACTCCTTAAAGTTCATTGTAACTGACGTTCTACTGAACAATTTTAAATGCATTAGGCAGGTAATACTATACTAAATGCATATATATATATATATATATATATATATATATATATATATACACACACACACACAATTATTTACTGGTCTGGTTATTGAAAGCATTTTTTTCGAGTTTTTATGGTAGTAAAATGGAAGATTAACTGTAATCATATACATTTTTATATATTTTTATACATAAGGAAAGTAATTTTACTTTCATCTGTGCAAAATTATAGGATACGTAATTACCACATAATACCGAACGTTATACGTTGCAATTAAAATATTTTTCACTAAATTAGAAATTCGAGTTATTGATACTTTTAACTACAGTTTAGACTTACACCGAAGCAATAAAACTGGGAATGTCAAGAATCGATTAGAAGATGCCAATTGTTCAATATTCTTCCTTCTTAACTGAATACGATTTGTAGGTTGTATGAATGATGGTACGAACCATTCAAATGAGAAACAACGACGGAGTTTTTGACATCATTGCAGCCTGGCTGTTGCCGACCACCGTTCGGGAAGAAGTCTGTATGTCCGATGGGTTTAAGAAGTCCGAATCCATCGGCAAAGTCGATCGATCCATCAGTATGTATAACGTCAACAAGTCTTGCGTCCGAAGAGTCCAGTTTGCGCGCTTTCTCCCGAAACAGATGATGACGGAAGAATGGAGACGCGGGGTCAAGACCTGTAATCCTGCCGAGCAGAAGATTTCGCTTCTTAAGAACTTCGGAGGCACAGCCGGCTACATGGGCGCCGAGACTGAAGCCTACAAGATGAATGTGCCCTGGGTCGACCCCACGCTGCACTGCGTCAAGGAGGATGAGTCCTAACTGTCGACCTACCAGTTCCGTGTTCGATACTGCAAGACTGTATGTTGTACCTGCGCCCTTGGCCCAGTCTACTACGACAATGTTCGCGTCCTCCTACGTGGCAAGCGTTTCATTTGCAAGTTACAAAATTGCTAAAGTATACAAAGTAGCTTTCGTCGGTGCAACTTACGAGATCAAGAATGCCGTGCACGCCCGCGATAGCTTCGTGGTTATTACCACTGCCCTTGTAGCCGTGGATGATGACTTTGAGAGGGCGACTTCCATCGAACCGCGAGATGTTCATCGAATGTAGTTGATCTCCGTATTCGATGATTTCCGCTTCCTCGCGTGATTCCCGCGTGTACAGATGGAATCGCGTTTTTATGATGCTCGGATGCTGCGGCGGTCGCTTCAGCGCCAAAGGCTGCCGATCGTTGAAGCAGCCTAGCAGATCTGTAACATGGCTGAATGTTGTCAAGTCTCGCCAGCTGATAGTTGTACCATTTCCTTTTTTCTCAACACTGCATTCACTCAATTGAATCGGTCATTCTAATCGCGTTAACTGCACTAAGTAGATTAATTATTTAATTTTACCCTATCCCGCATGCGACTGGCAACATATTTTTACACAACTAATATCCGCTTGCAAAATTAATTCGCACCAAGGTAATTTGTAAGCAATGAATCTTGCGTGTCTACTATGTGTGAAAATACCGACATTCACATCGTAATTAAAAGCTTGTGTGCATAAAATTTCTTTAGAAGAAAAAGCTAAAGACTTGTTAATATATCAAGTTTGAAATTTATTAAAACTGAATATGTATTAAGGTAATAACGCAATAATAATGAATTAGATTGTAAACAATTTATACACAGTTTCACAGTTTTAGCGCATTGCGGGGAAATTCCATAAATAGCCATTATTAATCGATGCGAATATATAATTTATATCTATGGGTATTAAACTCACCAAAACAAACTCTCTGGCCGGCGTCGTTGCGATTACTTAATCGTCGGTGCATACGATTTCTCCTCTCGGTCAGTCTGACTGAAAATAGTCAACAATTTTTATTACTCTTTGTCACTGTCTTACATGATAATGATACATTCTCGGGTACATTAGCCTCAATTACTCAATAAAAGTTACCGTTAGAGCAATCATCACAATTAGACAAAGAATCGATTGTTTGATGTAGTTTTACTGTTATTAATCGAAATAAAAAGGGTAAAACTTGGTTTCTTAAACTTATTAAAAATATGGTATTAAATTTCAAAAAATAGACCTAAGTAGAATTAGGCATGTAATAAACAGAGGATTAAGAATAGCATGATGATACCTTGGTCGATACTCTTTGCACTATAGTCTCTTTAGTATACTCTTTAACTAAGGTAATTAAAGAACGGAAAAGAAAGGGACGAGGCTGAACATACCATTATGCCGAAGGCTAGCGACCGAGAGCAAAATCGGGAACAGGATCAAAGCTCTTCGCATGGTCACTCTTGACCTTGAGTTACGGCTCTCTGAAAGTCGCTCCGTCGCGCTCGCTCTTATACAACCTGGTTTCCGAGCGAAAAGTGAAGCACTTTTGGGACAGCTCACAAAGAAGTTTTGGCTTGATTCTCACTTAGCAGTGGACCGTTATTCACTGAACTGATGGTTGTACTTTTTCGTCAGCGCGGTGTCGCCTTGGATGCTGCTTTCTCTGCGTGCTTATTCTTCCACGGCGGGTCGTTTGGCGGCTTCGCTTCCGACCAGGGAAGGAGTACACGCGTATCCTGTGCGTCGGTCGCGGGGCTTAGATGTGGATCGAGGTCGGCCGGTGCACCGCTGCGAGCTATACCAGGGCAACGAGAGAGTTTGTTGTGGTAGGTGCGCGCTTGGGGCTTGGAGGGGGAGTCAAATGAGTGGTGTCGTCGAATTTTATTTGAATTCGCCGCGCGGCGCTCAGCTGCTCAGCCGCTCAGCCACTCAACAGCTCAGTTCTTGGCGCGTCGGCAAATAAATCCTCGACTCGTTCGAGTTACGTGCTCGCGTGTAACTTGCATCCACGTAATGCACTTAATGTAAAGTCCAAGGACACTGAATTTCTTTGGACAACTTACTCGACAATTGACGGCGGGAGAAATTGAGGCGTTGATTCCTCGTCATGTCGTAAGACTTGCTAGGATTGCAGAAGGCTTTTCGCACGCATACGATGAAATCCAATTTGCCTACGCGTGATAACATATTGAAGTTAAAATACATTGTTCTGCGACAATTGCTCAAATAAATATACGGGAATAATACTATTTCTCCCTTACAATCTACGTAAAATGTTAGCACTGGGGAATTTTTAATTTTGTGCCAGGCTCTCGTAGAAGCACTCGTATCGATCGCTATATGCAAATTGTATTTAAGAATGCAGCTAAAAATTTAGGTCAGTTTTGAAGATGTTAAAATTACGTTTGAAAAGAAGATAGACCGGATAGATATAGCCGAAGAACTAAAGCGTTTGAGCAGGAGGAGCGCAGATTAGAAAATGAACAACGGTACTGGAATAGTACCATAGAATGGACGAATGTCGCATAATTGTAAAGAAAAAGCCCGCATAATGCTACAGTGCGCAATGCTTGGCTAACGTCGAGGTTTTAACGCTCGAATACGTGGATTGCCTCGTGAAGCATTGAATTGAAATTGACGACTCTGCGGGAATCGCAGATGACATTGCGTTCGGAAGGGTTCGAGAAGTCTGTGGCGAACGAAGCAAGGTGCGTTTCAGCTGGGGCCGCGCTCGGATAGAGATCGGCCGCACATCTCCCATTCGCCCGCAGGGCGCTCGGAGTTGGCAGGAGGCAGGGAGAGTGCAGTTGGGGAGTGGGGACCGGGGAGCAGTCGAGGGAGCGTCCGAGGAGCAGATAGGCGGGAGCGCCGGCTCGGCTCGGCTTGGTGCGCTGCGCGTGCGAAAAGTAACTGAAACGTACTCACTAACGAGGCGAGCGGGGCCCGTGGGCGCACTTTCTTCCGGCGGCGGGGCAGTGCGCGCTCCCCATCCTTCGACTGGCGGCGCAGCTCCCTGCCGGGCGGACTCGCGAGTCGCAGGCGCAGCCGCTACGCTCGCGGACTGCCGGCTACCGACAGACGCAATCCAACGCCGGCCGCTGCCTGCGCAGCCTGCACGGGACTTTCGCCTGACCGCAATTGGCGCGTTGTGCAACCGAGCTGCGCCGCGCTGCATCGCGAGACCGACGACTCCCCGACTCCCGAGTCCCGGGTATAATGCACACTTTGCCGCGGCTTTCTCCGGCCATTAAATCGTCGTTCGACGGATCGGCCCGCGCACGAGGATGTCGTTAGCACGCCAGCTCTCGCCGCTATTACGATTGTCGCTTTTTGCCAAAGGATGTTATATGCAGGAGGAGCTAGAGGGGGAATCGGCCCGTCGATATCTTTCGCATGTACTGTCCGCGCGGGGCTCGCTTTCTGCGACTGCTTTCTGCTCGCTTCTTCTTTAGAGCGATTCGGTGCTGCGAGATCCGAACCGAGATGCAGGCCCACTGTTATTTACTCCACCAGAACCTCTCGATTGGGTAAGATGCTGCAGCGACCCTCACTGTTTTATACGAGTAATACTGATCACCTTTCTCTGCGTTCCGTACCGCGATTATTCGTATTACCGTCCAACCGCCCAGCGTCATTTCGGCTGGCTGCGGCACCTATAAAAACCTCACGCGCCAAGATCGACCCGGAACCCAAGATCTCTATATGAAAGTCATCTGCCATTCGGTTCAACTGAATAGCAGTCGGCGCTATGCTTGCAAGCCAACTGACCGGCTTCCTATGCTAATTAATGTTGACCCGAGTTTTTTTCTGTAAATTTTCCTTCTGCAGAGAATCAAATTCCCTACGAGCACGTTTTGTTTTCTATATAGCTATGCGGCTCTGGACTTAATCAGGTGGCGTTATTGCATCGTATCATAATTAATATAATTACAGATTTATAGATCAATTCCATTGCCAAAATATACAAATACTTAGTTATTCAACCAAATGCAGAAACATATTAATGATTCAATTGAATAATTCAGTTAAATATGTTTTATACTATTAAAACTATTAAGCTAACGGCTAATTTTTAATATTTTCATTGCAAGGATTTGAAAATTTATTATACACAATTTTCGGATATAAATTCCAATTTGATTACGAGTGTTTACATAAGACTTCATTCGGGGGTGTTTAACGCTACACGCATTTACTAACATAAATCCGGCTGCACGCTTTTGGAAATTTGAATGGTTGTTTCTCCGGAACCAACCTTTGTCATCAAATGTCTTGATTCGTGATCAACGTTATTAGACAAACAGTGTGCAACACATACTAAATGTATGTAAGAAATACAACCTACAACCATTATTTTTGAATTCTGTAAAATTAAACATTCTTTTACACAAAAAGCTAATAAATATATCTAGTCAAAATATTAATTTTATTTAATTGTCAATAACTATATTTAAATTTACAAATTAGGACAAAACCTTATCGAAATTTTTAATCAGCAAGCGTACAAAATGCATATACAATAGTCTAGTAACTTTTGACGATGAAAAACGAATTGGTTCTTACACTACTACATATATGGGTTCATCGTAAACTAGAATGACACGTTGCAGATATAATTTATACAACATCGCTCTCTCAACTGGTAATTCATTCAAGTTTGGTTTTTGTAACATAAACTAAAGATTTTTTAACAATATAAATATAAAAATAAATTTTATTACTCATGTATCATATCATATATTTTGGAGCTATTTTAAGCAATTAAAACTCATAACTCTTGCCAGAAATACCGCAAGTGAATAAATGAATAGCAGATTTTTTAAGGAATACTATTATTTGAAAAAGGACAGTAATACCTAACTTTGAATGGAGAGCTGGAAGTATATTTAATTTTTTTAATGTTTAAAGTACCCGCTACTGAAAAATGAGGTTTTCCTTTTTTCAGATTCATAACTTTTGAAACGTAATGCTTGACCTCGTGTTCGGCATAATGTAAGTGCATGCACGACAGGGTTGACTTGCGGTGTAAAGGTCGCCACGTCGAGCGGCGGCCGGCAGCTGCAGTCACGCCATGGTTGGAGTAAACTGAGCGCGCACGGAATAAGCCGCGTCGCGTAAATGAAAATTCAGGATAAAAGTTTCCCGCCGAAAATCTTGGTATTTTATAATTACCGTGTGTGCGTCAATTTAGTCCCCAGTATATTTACTTTTTTTCTTTCTTATTTTATAAGTACCAGAGTAGATATTAATTCGAAAGAAATGAACTTATCATGCTTTTATTAAATTTTATTAAAAAATTGTTTTAAAACGTATACTTTTAAACCATTGAAAAATGTATTGGTTATATTCGTAATTTTAATAGCTTATTATATTTAAATATTATATTAATTATAATATATTCTTCCATAATAATCAAAGTAATAAATTAAACGGAAAATCAAACCCAATCTCGTGCATTTATTGCATTGCATTACAACTTTAAACCTAGCTTAAACCTAGTTTATCCCAGAATATGCTTGAAAGAATGTAACGGAAAGAGGGTTAATAAAGAAAGCAACACAATAGAATATGAAGTCATCAACGCCGTAGCGCGTGTTTATAACATATTTATTTTTTTGTTTGAGTCATATACTGTTTCCTTATCATAGACATATATTTATATTGTATGGCAGCATAGTATCATGACGTTGTATAATGTATCATAGGTGTGAGGTGACTGACAGAACGATTCGATAATTTCCTCATGCTCTTCTACTCCCATATATGAGTTCTACTCACATATTTTGACTCTTTCATTGCGTTAAATTGTATCTTCCTTTTTAATAGTTTCTTATACCTTAGGATGTCAGAGCTGCGTCACATTACAAGTTGTGAAAAACACTTACGGATAGTTTTTCGTTTTTCAAATTAATCATCTACATAACACTACATCCCGCATAAGACACTCGCACTAGCTTTCACACTCACACACAGAGCTTTAGCATACAATAAATATAAGGTTATTCGCATTATACAATCTATTTATTCATATCATAATCAAGCGCTTATCTTTGTCGCAGAAATTATTTTGTATCAATGTGTCGATCGTAAAAAATTAGTTTTCCTCGTAACTTGGTATTTGAATTAAGTATTGTTTAACTATAACCGACCGCACAGTAATTGTGTTTAAGCATCCTTTACATTTCTCTCTCTCACTTTTTACGTGATTTCAAATTACTTCCGAATAATTTCCACCTGCAATGTTGATTTAAAATATTCCATATTTATATATTTTACATAATATTAATATATACTCTTATAACGATAGTATAACGTTATTAATTTATCCATTACTCATTTATATATTTGCAAATTAGAAAAATAGTCCTGTCATCGAGGCATATGCCGTTACCACGTCTCGTGTCTTACAAGTTTATAATTATACGTTTTTTTAAATTATTCTTTTAAAACTCCTGAATTTTTTATTTTCACGTGCTCAGAAATCCTCTGCATATTTTTTAATTGTCATTGCGATTATTTCTTGCCTTTGACTATTCATTTATATATAAATTTGACTTATCGAATTGACCAAAGTTACCTCACAAACTCGTTATTCTAAATCACTATGACTCTACATTATTTAATAAATTAAAGAATCTCCTGCAATTCATAATCATATGACTATGTTATAATTATTGAAAAGAAAAATACACTTCTAAATGAATAGCGTTATGGAACTTTCTCTGCCCTAAAAGAGTTCGTTCTATAGCTTATCCGATGAACGAGTAAACTTTTTATATCAAATTTTGGAAAATTTGACCTCATATTCACAGTTTGATTGTAATTTATTATTTATTAAACTGTTATGCATTAAAAAAATCTCGATGTACTTTTATTGCTCGCTTTACTTAAAAATCATATCGAATATGAAAGGGTATATATATCCGCAAATCACACTAGAGCTACATATTTATATATCCGTTGAAAGTTGTTAAATGTCAATAGTATATGTATATGAGCTGCAATGTAATTCATAGTAACTTACATTATGATCTACAACGATTGACACCTATATTTTTTATTGAAATAAGCTGAAATACTAATTAAAAAAAAGCTTTAAAATGTCAATTCCGTATTTAGTTCCATCTACCTTCAAAATAACTTAAGAAGCCCTGCCAACAGCATAATGCAACTACTATTATTTACTAATTAATTACTCATTTACTATATAAAGTATTCGGTAAAAATTCATTTATTTTTCAAAGATTTATTACCGGATTAATTATTTAACTAACATTATACGCAATGATATCTCTACCTTTCAAGACAAATATATTTTTGCTTATGCGTATCATTCAGTAATGATCGCAACAAAGCAAATCGTTTCGTATCCTATCTGCATTGCACGAGACGTGGAGACGGTCCATTTTTTTTTCATATTCTCGTCAATAAAATCTATGAAAAACAATTAACAAAACAACGATATTTACTACTAGGTTAAGTTTTTCTTTCCCGTATCCATTTCTTCTTTCATACATCAACTAATAATATTACAATTGGTTACAATAATGAAGCAAATTCATATTTTCTTCCTATGGCAATAATATATTTATATATGTTTATCTCTTGTTATTTCTTGTCTACATTTCTGTCTCTTTATTCGAGTTGCAATTGACACTTTTTTTCTGCTTAATTCTTTTTTCTTCTAATTATACTCTTTACTGCTTTTCGCCTGGAGACAATTATTCGCGTTGTCGTCACTTTTGTTAGTAAAGTCCCGTCATTAAAGACTATGTTTAATTCGCAGATGGACCTATCATTTGTCTGTTCAACTTGATTATTTTAATTGGAATACGTATCTAATCCAATATACAAATTTAATACCGACAAAAAATTAATTTTTGTTTTACCCACCGTTGCCATGTTAAGGAAATTACTGAGTTCATTCCCTTATTCCGATTTCAAATTGCAAGAAAGCGCAAATCTGAAGCGCTTTGTTTCTGAAGAAAACCGTTTGTTTCGCAATTCTGGCTTTGAAAACCATAATGTTAGTTTTATTTAGTCTCATTCATTCATATAAATTAAACTCTCTTTACCCCGTGTTATTAGTTAATTTTGCTTGCAAGTAAGGGCCGGCGGTTGGTCGTATACTGTTTTGTGTCCAGATTTATATATGATACTCCCAACGAAATTTTATAGTCACCAATAATCGACACATTGATACAATTAACTTTTTTATTCCTCATTGCTTACTAAATAATATTATTATATTGTATAATAATAATAGTAATAATAATAATAATAATCATAATCACAAATCATTGAAATGTAATTTTTTTAAATTACACTTGTTTCATTTCTCTGTGTTTCTACATTTTTTTTTATTTTTAAGAGTTTAAATAACACTTCACGTGACTATCTTTTATCCATGCACTCCGTATAGATATAATTTCGTACTTGCTTATAGGTATAAATGTAATATACATTATGTTATATAACATATGTATAATATGTATAGGTATCTGTATATTTATTATATTCTTTCTTTTTTTATCAAGTACCCAACCGGAGTTTTATCTTCTATATATAAATACTGATTGAAGACAATGTGTATGTACTTGCCTGCCGGTACACTGTGCCTACAATATGCGTTTATAGAATAATTATATTTTCAATTCTCACCTAAATGTTCTCTTTATTAATCACACGAAATCCACACACACACATTTATGCATATTCGTTTGCATTTATTTACTATTTAATCATTGCACGTATTTATAAATATTTATATTTTCTAAAGTGTTCAATGCTTTAGCAATTCACTTATTGCCTCCCCATCTGTTTTAATAATCTCTTTTTTAACATAATCAATCTTGTAGAGATTATTATACAGTTCAATTCACTCATTAGCTATGAGAAATGAAATATTAGCTTTACCCTCTATTTATATAATTTCCTACGGTGATTATACTTATGGTTTATTTCTCCTGCTCTTTATTAAAGTATTTAATTTTTCATAAACATTATTAAATCAAATGTTTAATATTTTATTGTATAATATTTAATTATACCAATATAAAAATTAATCATTTAAATTGCAATCGTTATATGTCAATCACGATATTATTCTGGATAGTTTCATTTATTACGCGATTTATAAACAATTAACTTACTTTTACGTTTCTTTACAATTGCTAGACTAATTCGATTCGTTCTCTCTTTAATTAAATGTACACAAAAATTTCCTATATAGACATGCACACTAGTATATGTTTTAATTTCATTCAGTTTATTATTCTCTCATTTTTAATGAACATTTTTTTCTTTAGATATTATTATTACTATTATTATTATAATTTTTTTCTTTCACTTGTATCCACGCATTCATTTTTTAATTATACTTCCTTGCTTATTTGTATTTATTTTTTTTGCATTTAAATATAGCAATGACTATATGATGATGATGATGATGATGGATCATAATTATATTTATGTCAACGATTCGCGATATTATGTCAAAATGGTTGTTTTTGTATTTCTATGCCGTTATCGTGCGTAAGAACAAAAAATGTCTGCACGAGGTTTTCGTTTTTTCGCACGCGGATATGTATATGTTAAACCAATGATGCGTTTGCGCATGAAAAGACAATGATCTTTTACAGCTTTTTTATTTTTATTTACTTCATATAAGCTTTAGGTAGTAAACCCTTACAGAAAATGAGTAGTGTCTAAAACTATATTAATAGTAGCAGTAAGTTTTTAATAGAATTATTTAACGTAAATGTAAAAAGTATAGATATTTAGAAATTCTCTTTTGCATAAATAAAATTATTTAAACATGGAAGTATAAAAAAATATTACGTAATGATATTCAATATTTTTATACCATCACCTGCATTATTATGGTCTACTACCTTGCAAATATCAAATGTACAGACGTCTCTTTGTAATAAATGTTTTTGATTCTACGGTCGACATTCTTATTGCACAATTGCAATATAAAATGCATAGTTTAAAAGTTATCTATCGTTCGAATTAACAATTAAAGCGATTTATAATATTCATATTATAATAGATTATTGGCTGCATTAGCCTTTCGTGTAATATCGATATGCGCATGGTAATTGCATTATTACAAAGGCTAATTAGTATTTTTCTATATAGCAATGCGGTATTATCGAGCTTTGTACTCGACATATATACTTTTATGTATCAATAGGCCTGACAACAATGAATCCATTTTATGTCTAATAAGACTAAATGCGACGTCTATATATATATATATATATATAAATATGTATATATATACATATATACATATATATATATATATATATATATATATATATATGATATGTATGACAATTTAAGCATAATATCTCTATCTTACTCTTTTCTCTTTCGTTTTTTCTAGATTACCACTTTTGTTCACATTTAATACGAATAGTTAAATCAATATTTAAAAAAGTTCTATCTTGTTATTAAAAACTTTCATAAAAGATTGAATGCAATCATTTTACATGATCTTATTTTTAAGTAAAAATCTAAAGTGTTTTTAAAATAAATGTTAGAACCAAGTAAATTTAGGCTTCGAATTGTTTTAAAGTTGATGTTAGTATTTAGTAGACAATAAGAATATTGAGATACTTATGACTTTGACAAAGTTAAGGCGAATTTATAAATTGTACACAATACCGAGTTTAATTTTTTTCATAAACAATGATTGCAGAAAGAAGAAAAATCAGTTTTTAGAGAAAAAATTTGTCAACAATGAATTTGTTAATAAGCATAATGCATTCTAATTATAATTGAACATATATATTGTTAAAAAAGTTCTATTTCGCGATTTGAAATATATATATTAATATATATTAACGAAAGACAGTACTACGGTTTTTTGTCATTATATGTACTTTCATCACATAAGTATGCATGCACGATGCAATGATATAATGCAAATTCTCCTAATCTTAGGTAATGCACATTAGAGGAATCAACAAACGTCAGGGGATATGTTTTTCATTTAATTCCATTTTTAATTTTGTATTAGAATGGATTATTTTGACATTATTATACATCATCTGTATCAGTTTTTTGCTATTTTCTTGTTTTCATTTTTATTTGAGGGACATGTACAAGCCACGCTACGTGTGAATGATATTTTTAATTAGTAACAGTAAAAATTCGCTATAGTAGCTTTGCCATAATTATAACCGATTATGATTGCATATTTACAGACCACGCTTACCATTTGAAAGCTCACGTTTAAACGTAAATCTATGGCCACTGTACGATGAATACAGTAAAATCTAATTTTGAAGTTTCTCTGATGCTTTTATTTAATTTGTTTTTATATAAGTTTCATTATGGCAAATACTACTTTGTAGAAATTATTCTATTGTGTGAATTTAACTTTAACACAATTTAATTTATTAAATTAAAAACATTTTTTTAAGACTCTTCTATACTTTTTTATGCGTTTAGTTGTATAAAAATGATAATGTAGAAAGTCGATAAAAATTAGATTGCAAAGTAAATGCATTGTGATGAATATGATGAATAGACTAATTATGGTGTTTTATTCATTTATCGTGTCTTAATTTAATTAAAATACTTAATTGAGAATTTCTTAAACCAGTATCTATATCTTGCTTTAAACAAAAGTTTCGTAACTGGAATGGAATGTACACTTTAATTTTGAATCCTAATTATAAACTGCTCTAATTTCCCCATTCACAATACAAATATCAATAACAAAAAATATATTATTATAAAGATGTAATTTAATGTAATCTAACAGAAAATTTGTTTATGTGACCTTATTGTTGAATATTGGAAATTTGAAACTTTAATATTAAAATTATGTTATTTAAAATTCATGAATTCTCTGATATTAGATTCTATCATTTAAGCTATAAATTGGGAAAATTTGTTAATCATTTCAAGCTATAACATACAAGTTAAACATACAGTGTAAAGCCAAATTTAAGGAAGAATAGTATACTAATTTGCAATAAGTGACATTTCTTCTATATTTTTTAGTTATGAAATAAACTATAAAAAGAATTCGAAATTTATATTCAACAATTAAATACGAAAATATCGAGAGACTATATAAATTTATGGTAGATTCATTTATTTGTTAATTTTTTTATAATTTTCTTCAAAAAAGGATTTTGGATTTTTAATAATAATAAATTTCTTATTGCAAATATTTGTATTGCAAATGGATTAAGTGTAAATATCTGATAACATTTCGTTTTATAGGTAGATGTAAATTCAACTTACACTGAAAATCACTTGGACCCATAGAGCAAAATTGTAGTAATTGATAAAAACATTTGTTTCATTTTTATTAAAAGTAGCTTAAAACCTTAAATATTGTAAAATTTAAACTGAGATGCAATTAATCTCTAAGTATAAACTTTCGAGATTAAAAATATTTTATCAAAGCCAGAAAATATTCAAATATTTATAATTTTCCAAAATACGTACATGCACATATACACACCTTCATATGTATGTTTATATGATAATTATGAATTATTTATTTATTCCTTACTGCAGAAGTTGCCTATACATTGCTTCATTAAACAATTTTAAAGTATAATTGCAGGGCTTTGTGCACTGTTCCTTTTAAACGTCAAATTCTTTTATCAATTGTTTCTATTTATTTGTAAAGATATAGGCATAAGAGAATCCATCAATAAGTTTATGTATTATATATACAAAAGAAATCGTATAATTGTAATATTAATCTTAGAAAAATCGTGTTGATATAAGAGTATTTTATTTTTTTAGAAAAGCTTGCCATTATTTGTGTTTATGAAATTGTGGTCCATCGAGATCCCTCGAGTTTTTCGAAGTTAAACTGAACATTTTGCTTTCAAAGACGAAGACTAAAATTTGAATTTATTATCATTGCTATGAAAATCAATTAAAAATATGTAAAACATCTATAATAAACAAAAGAAATATAAATACGACTTTATTTCTGTTAAAATTTATTAAAATTTTAGGAATTTAAAAAAATTTTAGGAGTTTATAAAATTTGTTTACTCTCTAAAGTTTAAATACTTGTAATAAAAAAATATATAAATAAATATAAAACTTTTTGTAGTGAAATATGCTAAAATTTTTAGATGAACGATACCTACTATAAGTCTGTATTCTCGTTCACTCTAATATAAAAAAGTTTAAGCTATAGATGTTTAATGTGCAATTTAGAAATTGCTTTGTTTTTAATGAATTGAAAATCTTTTTATTTTTACAAATATTAAAATAGTTTACCAAAGAAAATTACATCTTTGTATAAATAATATATTTCTTTTTACATCTATTAAAATTCAGATAGGGAATAAGTGAACAACGTTCATGAATTTAATATGCAATTTACTCATATTTTCTGTAAACAGAACGTCAATATTTCTATAAACAACATTAACAGCGTAAATAAAAATGCGAACTTGGTAGATTTTTTGTCTACTCTCTTTAGTTTACAATATATTTAAAAATTGCATACTATTTGTATCTCATTATACGTTTATAATTTCATCTATGTATGTTCAATATTGTTTCTCAATCAATAAATGTATTTATTTTTCATACATTTAAATTAATATAAATGAAAAAATTAAATCATTAAAAATCTTATAAATACACTGCTATTGATAAATTAAATAATATGAGTATAATTCTGATGGTTTAAATTAATATTTATAAAATATTGAGTGTATTTAATATAAAAACTACTCCCTGATAGATTTTTTAAAAAAATTTAAGTCAATTTATGCAGATAATGATTTTATTCTAAACCTTATTTTAGTTACCGTTTATATTCAATTGTAATTGTAGTTATATGTAGATGTACATTCAAAAACCTTGCTGGGGCAATTTTATAAATGGTTTATCTTAGATTTATAATTTACTTTTAAAATTTTTTAAATCTATGTATTAAATGCATTGGGCATAAAAACTGTTTTATTAGTTACCAGGGTCTGTCTACATGAAGACTTTTTACTGCTAATATTTTAATATTGTTTTTAAAACTTTTTAAAATCAGTTTTATTCAAAATATATACTGAAGAAACCACAAAATGAATTAGAATCGATTTTGATGATATCTATAATGAGTTTTTATATATGTTTATATAATTATTATTCCTCAGTAGGAGAGTACAGTTCACTAATGTACAAAATATTATTAACATATATAGTCTCGAAAGTGTGCGTTCGTAAAACTTTTCATTATAAAGGATTGATCATATGTAATTTTAATATAATTCTTATTAAAAAAATTTGCAAAAGACTTACTGAGTTTTACCTTGCAAAACCATCGATTAAATATACATTTGGCGCCATAAATCGAATGTACACGATTACAAAGCCGCTCGAAAGTTATTGAAACTCTCAATTACATGTGATTTATTTTTGTTATTTACTATTATTTTTAATACAATATAAACAGTTGATTGACATTGGCGAAGTTGATAATTACGTTACATTAGTTTATGATTGAATCCATGGTATATAAAATTAGTATCAATAAGCATTTATGAAATTATTGTAGTTTTCATATATTTAGATTATTTTAACTTTTTCTTTTGCTATTTTGTATTGTCTGAAGTGTATTATCCTTTGTTTTCTTTCGAGAGACTTGTAAAACGCTATTTTATCAGAAAAAGTCTTAGTTTTTTTATTTATATATTTAATGCATTCAGCATATGTAAGATCCATTTCCTATGTAATAAGAATTAGGTTATACAAGTACACGCAAGTGACAATATGTCGATTTACAAAAATGCGGCAGTGTGCATTAGCATCATATTCCTTCTATAGCTTTCTCTATTCAGTGTGGGAAATGCACATTTTCCTTTTCACTATCCCAATTTCAAGTATGGTTCAAATATTTTAAACCCTATTAAAATGATGTCCCCGTTTTAAATGTTCGTAGCATGTATTTCGAAACGATGGGCACTCTGACTTATGAGATAAATGCAAGGATAAATGAGATTATAGTTATATATTTTTACATATTTTTAGTCAGCACCTTTTATAATCAGTACCTGGCAGTTTAACTTTTAATAAAACTGTTTTGTGTTTGTTTTATAAACAATTTATTTATCGCTCAACTAAATTAAAGAACAATCTATAGTATTTCAAAATTGTTTTGTATATGATTATAATTTAGTACGCATTCAAAACATTATTCGTATTCAATCTGTTAAAGATATTTTATATATGAAGACGTAAAATTATTTATGTTTCATGTGTTTGTCTTTATATATCCTAAATTGGTTAATATTCAAAGTAAGAGTTTCAATTTATATTATAATTTTATTTAATTTTAAATATTTTCCTATTCATTTTTAAAGAATTATGTATATCACGAATTCAAATTCGAATGTTAAAAGCATACAAATTACTGTGCATTAATGTTTTCTTAGGTTTTGTGTAAAAATGTCTAAAGTGACTAATAGTATTTTTAATTCTTTTATGTTTTACTATTTTTCATGAGGATATACTTAGTATATTCTAAAAAAGTTTTGTTGAGCTGGATTTTTCTAACATAGCATTAAAAAAATTATTGTTAAGCTTTCATTTTACAAATAAAATGAATAATATTTATACAATATTATTACCAATTAGACACATTTCAGATTGAACACGTTATGTTCATGAATCCACATAATTCGAGATTTCTATTGTAGATGTATTTACATCTAAATTACTTTTTGTACATTAGCACAGTGGAAAAATAGTTTTCGAAATCCCTTGAAAACATAGCTTAACGAAAAAATGTAAAAAATTGTATAAACCTTGAACAATTCAATTGAGAATAAAATCATTCAAAGGCCAACTTGTATGTGGCACACGATATTCAATTCATGTACATATTGAATTACCTGAAGAACAGACAAAATATGTAATAGAAAATTCAAATGCATTTTTCCTATAACTATAGAATATTTTTAATAGAATGGAACCTCTTAATGTTTTGTAGGTTGAATTTATACTTAAATATTAATTCTTGAAATATTATCAATTGCGCAGTTTGTATGATTTATGATAATGTATAGTTTAACTTACTCTTCGCTCGCTCAAAATCATATTATATAGGTACTTGACATAGTTTAATTAAGTGCTGTTTTAATTAGTTTGAAAATTCTTTTATTTCAAACGTTGGAGGCAAGATAATTAAATAACATCAAATACATACATTTTACAGCAATGTGAAGTAAAATTTACAGAATGTTACAATCTTCAAAATAAGGATATGTAAATTTTTTTTTCAAGAATTAATATTTAATACTATAGAACTAAGTTTTAGTTTTAATATCATTTGAATTTATCGCTTTATACTTTATTTGTTTCAGATGATTCAGTCTATCCCTTAATCAACATAAATTAGATAGCATAGAGAACGTTATTAAAAAAATAGTTATATTCATCAACAGGTATCTGTTATTGTATTATTTTTCTTTCAAAATCTAAAAATTTAACATACAAAATGAACTTGAAATACCATTGTTAGTTCTTGCATTCAATAACATATATTACCGAAATATTGAATAATAATTGAAAAATAAGAACAATTTTTGCAAGTGCCCACTTATTCGACGCTTGCCCGAGCCATTCTTGACGGAACTATATATGTATATTATAGCTTGCGATGTGTTGTTAACTATAGTCTTTTATACAGTTGCATATAAATGGTATTTTGTATTATGGTATAGCTGAGTGTTGAGCAATGAAGATATAAATACATTTTCAAATTTATGCGGATTGACTACATGTATTACCAAAGTCCGAAGTTAAACTTATCAATTAATGCAAAGAAAGTTCTTTTTTCTTAAATGATTGCCGATTTTGTAAATCATTCGTACAAACAATTGAATCTAATAGATGGGATTATTATTTTTCAAAGATTAAATATTTGATAGATAAATATGTTCTTAAATAAAGGTATTAACGTATCAAAATAACAAATAGCGTTTAAAATTTTTTCATGTTCAAACTAATCAAAAATTCAAAATAAAATCAGTACAATTATAATTAAGTCATACCACATATATATAGGATAAAAAGTACTGAACCTCGTTACTTTCGAGGTTGCTTCACTTTTTCTTATTCTTCGTAGACTGAACAATCATCAATTATGCATTAGATTTATTTATTATTTATACACTTACTAGACAAAAATATGAAATTAAAGCTGAGATTAGGGAAGAAAAATCGTTGTGACAAGATTGTACGACAATGTTATGTATGTGTGCCAGATGTACAGAGTTTATATGTATTTACTAAGTTGCTTTTAATGTAAATTTTTTGTTTAGAATTTTAATTTACTTTATTTAGAATAATCGTTTGTTTCTTAATATTTTTAATTATTTTATGATGTAATGAGTAACATTTATTTACCACTTTTTTCAATATGTATCAAACGTGTAATAATACTGATTATATTGTGGATATGAAAGAATTCTATTTTCTTTCCTTTTTCATTTTTTTATTTTCTAGATTTAAAGGAAATTATTGTTCTATATATGTGAGCTTGTATTAACTTTCTTCATATTTTTCAAATTGGTCTATTGTCTTTGCATTTATTTTAAATAATGCATTGCATTATATCGCTTTTCTTGTCATCGTGCGATTTTTTAGTTTTAGCATCGTAAAATTGTAATCCCCTCGTTCCCGTCTACTATTATATATGCATTTTTCCTTTCCTATGTATACTGAATTTGAGAATCTTGTGTTTTAAGCTTTGGACCTTTTACAGAAATATTCCAATGATAATATATTACTGGTTAAAGTAATTGATCTGATTAGATTCTACTACCGAATGATTTTAGTGCAAATAAAATATAAATAAAATAATGACGCTAGTTACAGTAATATATACCAAGTAATTTAAATAAATATTTTAAATAATTAAATAAAGAATAAGATATGGGATTCAATTTGATCTATCCTTCTTTTACCGTCTTTTTAACAGCCTGCTTCATTATTATATTTCCACGATTAAATTCAAACTAACACTACACGGTTATAATAGTCTTTATCAAAAGCACATGTATAGTGTGGCTATACTTAGTATATAAATCTATAATTTTGGTTATATCGCACCTAATGATACTATTCTTTGTTGTCATCATCGCTTTCGTGCATTAAACATTTTTTGTGATGGTACGTGCATTGTCCTCTGCAAGAGGCAGATATCAGTTGAATAGAAATTCTGTCCTACTGGAAGGTCCATATAAAAACTCGAAAATTTCCTACCGCGTGTGTACTTGTATGCGCGGTGGTGATTCCATGGGCCTATCTACTGAGGTTTCATTTAAACATTTTAATCGGACAATATTAGTTTGTTCCATGTTCATATCTGGAGATAATCGGTTTTAAAAATTAGAATTATACTTAGAATTTTATCGAAATATTTTCTGTATCAGTCGTGCAGCAGTCGATTGTCGTCGATTTTTTAAATCGTGATTGCGACAATTTTTATACTTTAGACCAACTTTGGTAATGTATGAAACACCTTTGTGATCTCTGTATTATTTGTGGGTATTAGTGTACAGTTTGATGTCAAACTCGGTGAACACAACAGTCACACCATCCAGTCTCGAGAATTAACATCGTTTTTCATCCGCGATTCGTATACAGCTTAAAAATGAGAAACCTTAGCACATATTACACCATCTAGTGGAATACATTCAACAAATTCTTTACGTTAGCTCCCGAGTTTGTTCAGCATGCATAAAAACGAAGACCGCGCGTTAGCATGCAGTTTAATCTTGATAATCGCGAATACGAACTAATCTTCATAATTATTATTGTATTGCTACTAAGTGTTTCAGCCTCTCTTTCGACCTGTGGGCACTTTGTACCACGAGATTTCACGACTGCCACCATTGGGTCCGAGCCAAACAAAATGAAGACTCGAGTACTTGCGGAAACAAGCTTGGTGACAGGCTCGAGGACAGTTTCCTCAACTGCGAGTACACGAAAGGGAAGATTTTACTGTACAAGGTTCATGCCGTTGAACCGAACGCGAATATGGCGCGCGGCGGCGCGCTTGGCCTCGTCTCAGTGTTTGCCGAGGGCGTTGACCAGGTGGTCGTCGTCGCTAGCCTCGGCGTCGCCCTCAACACCGCGCTCGCCCTCCTCAGGATGGCCCGTGGCTCCGTCCTCCGTGTCGACGCTACTTGTTGGAGTCACCTGCTCGCTTGTTCCATTCGCATTGAAGAAGTTGACGGCACTCTGGACGAGGCTGTGACTGTGGCCGTTGCTGCCGCTGTTCGAGTGCCCGTTTCCGTTACTCAAAGAGTTGAGGAAGGGATTCGTAGAGTGCACATGAGGTAGCGGTGGAGGGCCCGGCTTGCTACTGGCCACCATTGACGTGGGGCTCGAATGGTTACTCGCGGGAGCTCCGCGGCTCAGCTTAACCGACTCCTGATAACTGCTCGAGTCCTCGCTGCTAGGTGAACCGGGAGATGAAACTATTACCTGCGACATACAAAAAGTGGTGGCCGGTGCACGTCCAGGCAACGCGCACCCAGGATACTCTGGTCAGTCCATTATTCCTTCATTCTTTCTATTAGATTTTACATTTTCTGTCATATTTTATTATTTTTAGTAAGAATATATAAATTTGCTTCTTTCATATCATTTTTTTTCAAATTTGACTATGAATAGTTAAAAAAGAAACGATTAAACTAAACCATATTTTTGCCTGAAATTCTTTCATTTTACGTTAAATTTATCCAATTAAATATCCTAATGCCTCATATTTACTTCAACAATGGTTTTACTAATGGGTGCTATGTACTCTTGAAATTGAAAACATTCAGATGAACATCGAAGACTATAGTGATGAATATTACATGCAGTGTAGTAGCATCATGCGACTAATAATTATCAAATTCCATTAAACGAGATGAATATGTTACATAAAATATCATCAAGTTTTCTTGATGAAATAATTTTAATAGAATCTTTTTAATACAATCTAATTATCTTATCTTCTTATTTGTTAGTTCGTGCATTAAAGCATGAGTCAAAAGAAAAAGAGATAGAGGGAAAGAAAGAAAGGGAGTCGATGACAATATTTTGATCAACTTACTTGAATAGCAGCTATATACATCTAAAAAATAACGATATAATCATACCAAAGAGTGTGATGAATATGAAATGAATGAATAAAAATAAAAACATACGGGAATGGCATGGGACATAAGAGAGAAATGATAACGATAATGTACCTGAGCAAGAAGCGGCGTCTCTGTGCTGTCAGCGATTTGGTAAAGCCGGCAATTTGCGCTTGCTCTGAATATGTGCCCAAACAAAAGATAAGAAGATAACGTAATTACGCCACTATTGTTTAAGTAATCAACAATGAATAGAGACAAAGTAGGGATAAATAAATTGAAAGAAGCCGAATAACAGCTGTCAAGGGTATATTCGAACAATCATTTGCAGAAAATTTTGAAACATGTGAGAGCATTTCGTTTTTGTCTTACAAATTTTATTGATATGATATAATTTATAGTTCGTATATGCTAAAAAAGGTTTTCAGTAACTGTTATTTTTTTCAATGGCTCACCATTAATAATTCACTTGAAAATTATCAAATAATACAAAAATGTTTTTAAAATCAATTTTAGAAATAAAACATATATTTGTCGTATATGTTGTACTTAATTTGATATTTTAAAAATTTACAATGTTCTTGATTATAATGAAATAACCAGTCCAGGTAAAATCATTAAATACTAAGATTTTAAACATTAATTTTAATTATTTTTGCGAGGGTGTTATGAGTATTTCATTAATCAATTCTTCCAATAATGACAATTTTAGAAAAAAACTAAGAATTGTAATTTCATAAATCTGGTAAGAATTTTAATGGTTAGATTAGTTATTATTATAGTAGTTAAGATAAAGGGTATAATGATTAAGAAGCATAAGGCGATGCAAAGAAATTTGATGCTGATGGCGGAATAATATGTAAAAAAGTAACGTTCTAAAGCGAGCTCTGAAAATTTTTTGTGAGATTATTATATGAAATGAGATTTATTCTATTATTATACATTCGTATTATATTTTAATGACTAATATATATGAAATAGTTAGAAAATTCACAAGTCATGCATTCCAATGCGATTATTGCAAATGTTTAGTTAGTTGCAGTGATATAATATACATTTTTAGTAATTGAGGCGTCAAACTTAAGATTTTGTAATGCATTTTATCTACGACATATAGGCAAAAGACAAATTTTATGATTAGTTTTTGAGATATTTATTATATTCATTAATGAAAAAGAATTGCGTTATAGGTTCGCAAGCTTAGATGTATAAGTCTGTAGAAAATCTTATAGCACGCGAAACAGTATGTTTTATTCTAAGTAGTGCTTGAATTTTCTGACTGTGGTATATTATTGAACCTTCGAAGCGATTACACTTGCATACTATAAGTTAAATCATTAATTCAAACCTTTTTAATTTATAATTTGTGTTAAAACTATCAATTAATTATTTTATCTCTTATTATTATTAAATTTATTTCTTACGGATGTCTTTACAGATTAATATGCTAATGCAAATTAATTGCTTTTAAAAGTTTTCAGTTCTGCGAAGGGCTTAGGGACTTCTTACATTTTACTTTCGTGAATATCAGTATATGTTCATACTAAGGTTTATACCTATATTCGAAATTTATTATTTACATATTAATCTTGGACATTTTTTTTGTTTTAAATTATCTTCGTTATCAATTAATAGATAATTACTGTAATATTTAAATTTACTGTGCGATTGATCAATTCATAATGTGCATGATAAAAGGTGATAAAACAATAAATTACATAAACATCATTTGAATATACTAAATGTATCAGCATGCTTCTTTTCATGATAAAAAGATAATTATTACAAACGATGTCTGACAAGGATCGAAGGTCCAAGCATATGACACAAGAAAAATTCTTGTAGTGAATAGTACAATAAAGCAGAGAATATATATGGAGAGAAAACACCAGAAAAGGGAAACAAATTCAATAGGACTCATTCTCTAACTTTATAGGTGCTAATTATCCAACTTCTATAAATACTAATACATTACAATAATATATAATCGAGTAATAAGTGCTATAAGTTACAAAGAATGAGTCCTGTCTAATTTTATTGCCTCTTACGAGGTCTTCTATGACTCTTGCTAAGACTCGTTTTTTCTCCGTGTAATAATTCAAGAATTTGTCGAGAATCTTAAAGACACGACTAAATATGTACGTGATAATAAAAGACAGTGAAAACGCAAGTAAAAAGAAAATTATGCAAGTAGCTTTGTTGATAGTGGAAATGGCACACCTGTCGTGGTTTGATAGGCGGGGGAGGCGGTGGACGACATGAAATTGTTATGGGTGGCTGTGGTTGCTGATGCTGCTGTGGCTGCGGCAGCGGCTGCTGCTGCTGCTGAACGGCCGACATAGTAGTAGGGGGCTGATGAAGATGTGAGGGTTGCTGCTGCCAGGGCAGCCCGGTTCGAGGCAAGGTTCCCGGCTGCTGCGGCGGCTGCTGCTGCTGCGCTTGGTGGGATTGCAGGATTTGCTGCTGCTGCTGATGCTGCTGCATTAATTGCGGCGGCTGCTGAAGTTGCTGCTGCGTTGATTGCTGCTGCTGATGATGCTGATGAAGCAATTGCGAAGCAGCTGATACCGTCGGCTGATGTGAGTTGCTGTTGATGTGTGCTGGCGTAACTCGAGGAAGTGTTGAACCGACTGAAGAAATCTTCCGAACTGTCTGTGAAATGAACTACTGATTATTCGGCACTTACATGTTTGTTGAGAATTGTGAAAGGCGCAAGCCTTATGGAAAAACGTGAATGTAACTCTTACTGCAGTATCATGTACATTTCTATTTGGATTCAAGTATAAACTAATGTTTATTAATTTTTAATCTATTGCTGTATTACATACATAAAATTTCACAATGTTTGTCTCTTTTATAAATTAATCGATACGCAATACATTAAAATGTTTACCGTGCAGTTTTTTATTGAATTTCTGACTGCGATAATAGTAACAGATTTTTCCCATAAGGGCCATCAACGGCTACTTATCGTTTTCCATTCGGGGATTTTGTTGATATTGTATCCCGTGATATATGCAAGAAAAAACACGATTAAAGCGCAAAGAAATTATACATAAAATTATCGATTTTTTTCAAAGTGCTTACAATAATGTTAAGTAACAAGCGAAAAAACTCCAAAATGAGATTCTTTCTTGCTTGAATAAATAAAAAAAATTGAAGACCCAGCTTCAGTGTGTAATACTAATTTGTGTGAAATATTTTGAATATTGAAAATGTCGATGGTTGTTCGAAAAACGAATTATACATAAAAAGTGCGCATACAGCATTAAAACATGAGAAAAGATTTAATAGTAAAAGTAAATATTTAAGCTGTAAAAATATAATTGTTGGTTGATTTGTGCTAGCGAAATCATTATAAGATACAAATCAAAATATAACAGAATTCGAAGGAAAAAAAGCATTGCCATTGGTGGATTATTAATTCGTTAATAAGTTGAGACAATGACATTACCTGACTTAACGGGCCAAATTTCAAGCAGATACTTAAGAACGGCTATGGGCTGCTGGAAGTCAAGTGGCGCTCCTGCTTCGTCTGAGTGTAGCATTAATACAGGGCCGAAACATACTGCTAAACTTGCTGGCGACATTTTATTGCATTGGGAAATGACCATCGCGAGATGATCAAGTAGGTAAATTAACGTGCACTACAAAAAAAAATATAGCTTTGAATTATATAATAAAATCTAGTATAGAAGGTGTGTTTGTATTTTATCTTTTATTTAAACGAAATTTATAAAACTAAATTGCAAAAATTTAAGGTATTTCTTAATTTAGATTATACCTTGTTTACAGTTGGTAAGCAGTCAAGAATACTAAACATTAGTTTAGCATTGCCTTGAGGGTCATCTGGTAGGCAAACTCCAAGTGCATCGACCATCATTTGATAGAGACACTTGGTAAACAACGGCTCCGGTAGTTCTCTCAAGTAATCTTTCAAAACTCCTAAATAAACAAGAATTTGATTGTTGTATTAACATTTTCAAAAGTTTTTTAAACGAAAATAAAATGCTTAATAGTCGATAAACATAAACATATACATTGAGAATCTGACTGGGAGGCAGTATAAACTTGTTTTAAAATCAAATAAACTCTGAATGGATTTTACCTGTAATAACGTTGATATCGGGTACGTTATCTGACGACAGATCAACAGATCGAGCGTTCCTCTCGAATGCTTCGCGCAGGATTCGTTTTTTTGTCGCTGAGCCGCATAATCTGTATAAACCTTAAGAGTAAAAATATATTAAATGTTATTAATATTGTATACTGAGTCATTGTTTGAGTAAAGCATTCATTTGCAATTGTGATGTCAATCATTCTAGTAAGTAGTGCAACTAAATATGTTTAATATTATGTACTTTAAGTAAGGTAGAAAAGATATAAAAGTGTATAATGAAGAGCTTCATATAAATTTAAATATAGTTTTTCTCTTATTTTAAAAACTTTCTTTATACAAGTACATTATGCCCAAAAGTAGGTAAAGAATTGATCAGTTATTAACTAGGGTTGGGTATAGATTAGATTTATGAAGTAATGTAACCATATGCATGAATTGTGTTCGAATGATAGAGAAACTATTTACAAATAAGGTCCACCAACCGATTATATCTAGTCCTCTTCTTTCTACTTCTTCGACGCAGCGCCAAACTATTATTGGAACGTTAGGTATCCCGATTCCGCCCATCGCTAGAGCTGTCGATACTCCTCCTGGCACTCCGCCGGTTTTACTTTCACGAGTAACCTAAATTAAAAGAAGCAAGAGCACGTTTTAGGCTATGGTATATATACATTTATAAAATAATAAAGACAATGTTTAACACGCAATCCAGTAATGTCAACATATCTCAAGGTAAAATTACAATAAATATGATAGTATAATTCTATCAAAAATGACTATTTTATTAGGAAGATTAGTCCTTTTGACTATATCCCAGAGCTTTAATGCAATATGTAATAAAAATAGTAAAACATAAAAATATTTGCAGTATTGTTTAATCGTGCATCATTTAACGGTGCTGCAATACTTCTAGTTATTTGGATTGAGGTTATATGACTTGAAGCACGTTTAAACATAATACATTGTTAGTCATTTTATTCATAAACTTTACTAAGGCGCATTAATTGTTCTTACAATTGAAATATTTTTATAGAACTCGTTATATTTTATTTGATTGATATCTTATTTAATATTATTTAACTATGGCTAATTGAGTTTGGTTTACTGCAGAAATCGATCATTAAGCTCATCAATATTTATTCGTTATGTAAGTCAGCTTACAGAGTCAGAGTATAAAAATTGCAATATACAATAACGTTATTTTGAGAGAATGAAAATTGTATTTGTGGAAAGTCCATAGTTAAACCACATAGGTAAGACCACATGATTTAAATTTTCTTTTCCAATTATTGAGTCTATATCACGAAAATCGAGAGAAATTTGCTTCTCAATCCCGGTATGAAAGATTAACTAATAAGTTAAAAAAATTTTAATAACAAAATGTACGTTTCACGGGTTTGTATAAACAGCTTATATTAGGATATAATTTTGCGAGTAATTTATTCTTATTTTATATTTAATGCGTTTCAATAATCAGCGACCACCTAAATGTTTGAGACGTAAAATTGAGCGAACGGCAGTGAAAATCAGGCTATATATGAAAATAACCATTAGAAGAAGAAAAGGCGAAGGAACTTACGACGGTATCAAGATCGATGCCGAAGAGAGGGGCAATTCTCGTGGCGAGAGAAATGACTGGTAGACCTCGTCTTCGGAAGGTTTGACCGGCATCGGTGTATCTTAGTCTCAGGTAGATGGTACCCCGAGGCTCGACCTTCACTGCCAGCTGGTGTATGGGCGATTCCTTTAGAAGGGTAGCTAGATGGACCGAACCCTTGTAACAAAGTTTGTGTCTGTATTGGGGGTCCCATGAGTACACAAGGAGATCAAGCTGGCGGTTTCCAACAAGGTCCAACTCGAAATTTTCGTCCCAGTCGAACATGAGGTCGCCCGTGCGTACGACCGTCCGCGCCTTGTGAACGCGGTCGCATTCCAGGACACAGTAAAGGTCACGCAGACCGCAGTTCACTAGACCATGAGAAACAATCAGTCTTGACTGTGGAAGGCAGAAGACGGGGCCCGGAGTAGCCCGGCGAGTTTACCTATGCTTGGCTGTCCTGAAGGTGTAGAGGGCGTCGTCGCCGCCGAGGTTGAGGTGGTCGCCCGTAGGCCACGTCCTGCAAGGAGGTGCACCCAGAGGAGGCCGCTCACGCCGCTGGAAAAGTCACTACCGGCACTGTCCGCCAGGGAGCTAAGCAGCGAACTCGTCGAACTCGGTGTCCCTGCCGTCGGTGGTTTTTCTATCTTGTACTTGAGGAACTCTATAATGGATCGCTTGTAAGTCCTCGCATATTCCGAATTTATTTTGTTTCGTATTATTCATTCCACAGGCCAACCCTTTTCCGTTTTTCCTAATCATTCAATTTATGTGCCAACTCCAGATATTTTTCCATGTTCCTTTGTCGTTAGCAAGATTGTTAGAATTTAAAAGAATTAAGGGTCTTTTATACTAATTTCTTACTCGTATTAGAAAAATCTGTATTTTTATTAAAAATCCGCTACAAATATCTGCTACAAAATAGATTAAAAGCTATACAGTTGAATGTATAGCTTTTGGTAGAGACCCATGGTAGAATTTTAATAAAAACTTTAGCTTTGGTTTCGATGGTAGGTTTCATTCGATTGATATGGATGTGCATGTATTGTACTTAAATGGTATGGCAAATGTCATCAGCGTCTGATAAATGGTTCAACATCAATTTATAATTAATACGTTATCAAAACTTTTACACTTTTCCCCTGATAATTAATAATGAAATTAAATATAAAAGGATATTATGATTAATATCAATTATATAACTACATTGTATACAACTATACTAAATTAAAAATACAGCAGAAGTATACATTTCTAGTAGACCTCATTCAACTATATTTTTAACGTGTCTTTTAGAAAAAATATATGAATTCTACGAAATATCGAATACTCTATGAGTGAGCAACCAGTGTAAGGCTTCGTTAACGTAACTGCAGAGAATTCAATTAATAAAATTTCAAGGAACCTAACTAAAACAAGCTGAAACACATCGCTTAGTAGACATAAGAAAAGATGGCGTATCTGAGCGTTCGAGTAAATAAAGTAATCAAGAATAAAATGAGTAAAATGATATAAGCGATTGATTTTCGCCAAGTTCCAAGCTGTTGAATGCAATGATAATTGAAGTAAAAATTACGACTCACCTGCA
Organism: Sycophaga agraensis; assembly: GCA_018906755.1. Taxonomy (NCBI): domain Eukaryota; kingdom Metazoa; phylum Arthropoda; class Insecta; order Hymenoptera; family Pteromalidae; genus Sycophaga; species Sycophaga agraensis. The sequence goes on from JACCIE010000043.1 coordinate 264,562, forward strand.
GGATTAATATCTAGCAGTCTTTGGTCGATGGATCGCGTAGGAGTGGGTGTGGGTATGCTACGCGCGGACTCGAGATCGAGTATGTGCCGAGGGTTATTGCGCATTCGCCTCATGCTTTGAGTAGCCGAGTTGGCGAGGGCACCGCCCGGCTTCTGGTTCACGAGGGAAGAGCGCACGTTGGAGGCCACGGAGGAGGGCCTGGTATTTCCGGCCGTAGCCCGATGCGCCGAGGAGCTGATGGTCGTGGAGGCGCGCAGGTTCGCCAGATTGACCTGCTGGGCAGAGGCGGACCTCGTCGACAGCCGATCGAGTGTGCTGGCCATTGGTCGGTAAGTCCCGTAGCCTCCATAGTCCGCCTACACGTTTTGTAATGTTAGCTATGTGCACCGGATGGTACACGTAAACCTTCGACTGACTTCCACTTAGAAGTTTCGTGTACTTACGGCCTAAACTGCGCCTATACTTAACTTTTGTACTGATTCGCGAGTTTTGCGTGGTATCACCCATTTTTTGCGATACGACGAGGCGCGTTCAATTTACAATTTTTCTTAGAAACTACTTCTTGCTCCATTGTATATGTTCGTCTTCATTGCGTCATAATACAGCCGTTTTAAGAATCGACACATTACATTCGGTCGTTGAAGTTCTTGTCCATAATTTTTAAACGCTACGTCGTACCACCAATGTGTTAATTGATTAGAAATGAACATCGATACTTACGACTTAAAAGTAAATCAATATCATAATCGAAATTAGAATATAAGCCCAATAAAAAAGGTGAGATTACAATTTACCGCTATTTGGACTACTATTTATGCGAAAAATTATAGACAAGATAGTACAGAATTTGATCAAGAGGCGCAAGATTACCGCTAGTCCTTTCACGTCTTCTGACTCATCAACTTCGCTGGATACTTAGTTACATGTTTACTTTGTTTAGAGCAATGCTATTCATTCTAATTCATTGCATTTTTTAATTTTTTTGGCCATATTTATCTACGCAAAATAACATTGCATATACAATATAAAAAGACTTTCACCATAAGAACATGATATATTGTTATACTATAGAGATTTTAGAGTGATCTGTTGTTACAAACAAATTTATTCGACAGCGTATGGTGAAGTATGCAAACAATCATATTTACTGTATACTTCACACGAGAGAGAATTTGAATATTTTCTTACACAGGTACGATAAGGAGATTATATTACGCTTACTCTCCATTGTAAATAGCATATACTGTCGAACTAATTAGTTGTATTAGTTGCAAACGGCTGAGAGTTTTGCACTAACGATGAAGAGAAATAAATTTGAGCGTTTGAGCTCACCTGGTTGACAGCTGCATGTATATTTTCTGCGCTATAGGTGTAGCGCGGCGGGCGGCTCGAAGTTGAGCGGATCTGCTCGTAGAGGGCCGAGGTACTCGGTGTTCGACTCAGCCAAGCTCGATACTCATCCGACGTAAAGACGCTTGGCGATGACGGTATTCGTCCTAGAAAGTTGAATACGGGAAAGAATTGAGGCCTTGGATTTTTATTTCCTGATTACGATATGCCGAACATCTGCGGCTGAATGGGAGGTAAGAGACGTAGTACGGTTATAAGTGATATGCACATTTTACATGTTTTTCCGTCAGTGTCTGACAAGAGAATGCTTGGTTGCTGCGTCCACTGATCCACATTGAAAGTCGTCCATTGTTTATCTACTTATATTTATTATCTATATTATACAATTCTGTATACCTACAAACTAGATGAAACAAAGTTTGAATGCCTTTTTCCGATTATCGTGTGCGTTTTGCTATTTTTTTTTAATATTTGCTATTTCTGCATAATTTCTGGTAGTTGGAAAAAAAACGAACACAGATATAAATAGATATAACAATGACAATCATTATTTTGTATCGTAATAGGAAATTATTAATACGAGTATTATATATGTCAATATGTGTACATGTACAACAGTCGAGACAGCATTATAAGATTAAAGCTTAAGTGGACAACTATTTTCTATTCTATTAAAATACTTATCTAAAAATATTTTCTAGTAAGATTATCTTTGTAACCTACTAATTTATTTAATTATTTTAATGATATCGTTTATTATATAAAAGCATTTCTTGTTAAAAAAACTTACAGTCATATTTATAGTAATGCGTTATTAATATTTAAGATAGTAAAATTAGTTTATGATTTGGAAACATCAAGTAATATTCCTGCACATGCTTTAACGAAAATGAAAATTAGTTAAGCTGATGAAAAATAAACAGAAGGTTAATTACAATATTAATATGCAGTCTCTTACTTTAGTGCAGAATCGTCGTAGGCCTCGATTTTAGCCAATGAATCCTGCGATCGTTTATAATTAAGGTCAGGTTAATAAAGGACTTCCGACAAAGTTTGATGAAACCATTATTTAGACAGTAACTGACGGTCGTATATTATTTAATCGATACTTCTAAATTGAGTGTTTTTTCTTATTACTCTTACAAATTTTTAGTCAAGAGATTATTTCTTTGATTAATCTAAGAGTCTACAAGTGATGCAGGTTGAGCATAAAAAAGTGAACAATTTAAAAATTTGCATATATTTTAATTTAAAGATATATTAATATAGAATTAATATAGTTAGATATGTAACGAGAAGCTGCTTGATAATGAACACGAGAATGGAGAATATAGGCCACTGGGTCGGAAGTCCTCGCTCAAGAGAAATCGCTCATGACCGCCACAGGATTCCGGGAATCTTGAGCGGCAGAGATGGTTGTATGCGTAGATATGTGCGTCCGTCTGAAGTGAGCTGAGGATAGAGTGAAAGAGGTACTTACCTCGCTCGCGCCGAATTGAGGGCATCTCGGGAGCGGACAGCGCCCCGTCGCTATCTTCCTGATCGATCAGACCGGACGCGACAGTGCTAAGGCCCGGTCTAAGGCTTGGCTGCTGCGGCAACGTCCGACCGCTACGCGGCAGCGAATTCGATCTGAGGCCTAAAACAAGGGGCAGCCGGCGTTTCCGCCCGCGATTCACTCTCCCTGCGTTAATGGGCAGGTGTCTTTTTTCCACCTCGCTCCTTGGTTGTCCCCCTTTCTTATTTTCCCGCCTTATTTCATTTGGGACGCCCTGAAAAGCTTAGCGATGCTCCCGCTCTAATATATCTAGCTAACTAAACTCAAATCAACTCCAGCTGATATTAAAAATAACAAGTTAGTGTCACTGCTATTGTACAAGGTGTGCTCTTAAACAGAAGCGATTCACGAATCCCAGGCCCGTAACTATTACAACCAACATTATACGAGTATGTATCATCTGACACAAGTTTCTACTTGAATCCCCAATGATATTACAATCATTAAATTTTACGAAAATTCTGATCCTGGCGATTTTGTTCGGTCTATTTATTAAATATAATCTACCTTTTATTCCTTTCAAAATTAGCTATTCGATTAGTGATAGTATTTGATCGCATCTATACGTGCACATTTTGGAGTTTTCTCAGTACGTTATTTTCAATATTTTCGAAGTAATATTAAATTACTACCAGGATTATGGGTGATTCGTACCATCAGATTAAAATTTCTCTCTAGAAGATATTTCTTGAGTTTGCATTTTGTAATTATTTAAATCTATATAAAAAAGAGTCTTTAAAAGAGTCTTTTTACAGTGACACAGTTTATACTTTTGGTTTTTAACATGAAGACAATGGACAAAATAGTAGCCTGCAGAGCGAGAAATATATAATAAGAACCACGGATGAAGCGTCAGTACTATAGCGGACTTGGACGTTGCCGCATAGTGATTATAGATTGTTTTCTTTATCGACTTGCCAGTGTCATGTCTCATCCTTTTTCCCATTGCAAGTCATCTATGCTAGTTTACTACAACATGAATGTCTAAGAACTTGCTAAAACAGACTACCCCAGTTATAAGTGAGCGAGCATAGTGTAAGTGAATAAGAAATACATATATTAGAGAAGGAAATAATAAAATATTCGATTAAAATAATGATTTGGAAATTAATAAAATAAAATGAAGGCATGTAGAAAAAAATATAGAAATGCATTCTTGAAAGGATGATACATTATATGGGTAGGCAGTAGGCTGCAGGCCTTTGTTGAGCGAGTCGTTAGGGCACTACTCTAGCTCGCTTTTATTACTATAAACAGATTTAAAATAAATAAAAGTAGCACAGGAGGCATATAAGCAAGGACGATGCGGGCCTTGGAAGCTTCCAGGAAACATATTCGATGTTCATCATCTTACCTGTACTCTGTCCGATCTGGGAACGCGATAGAGTGGCCAGATGAGAGACGGCGCTGCTTTGCGCGGGGTTCCCCGCATTGTTCCTGTAGTAGTAGTAGGCCGAGCGAGGCGAGCTTGAGCAAGTTGCTTCGGTGTCACTAGCATAGTCGAGAGAAGGCCTGTGCCGGCGCGTCAGGGTGCCAAACTGGCTCTGACGTTGCGTCACTAGTGCGTCTGTCTGGCCTCCGTAACGACCAGCCCCGTAACGCAGTGCCGAGGAACCTGCAAGAAAGCCGAAAAAGTCCTGTAGTTGTTTGCGACTAGTTTCAAGACTGCACATTCAACCTTGCGCCATCAATAAGCCGTTCCTGTATTTGCTAGTTAAATTTATCTATTATTAATACATATTTGGGCTTATTTATATTCGCTTTCGGAGATTTTATACAATGCAAGCCTGCTAGTAGAATGCTTTCTTAGCAAATGCGTCTTGAAATACGTATTGCACTTCTGTGTCTCGAAAGCATCAAGCGACGCACTTCATACTTCACAATTATTCTCCAATATACATTTTCGTTTAACTATATTTTGCATTAATGTACAAATTATCGATAACATGCAAATGAAACTACTTTTGATATTATATGAATAAACATTGGAATAGACTAATCGTGCACAATATGTAAAAAAATCTGAAAACCTCTACAGTTTTAACGAATTTGCATATGGGTGTAGCAGGTCCGTCTGACTAAATTCTGACTATATCTACTCGTTGCTTTCATTAAATATCCATTTCAAATATTTACTTGAGCGGTCACAAATAAATATTTTTTACGTTGAATGCACGTATTTTTTCGTAGGTAAAAACATTTTTAACAAGAGAGATTCATTATATTTAAAAAAAATGACAATTATTAAATTAATTGTAAAGTCAATCTATTCATATTGTAAAAGTCTTTTTTTCACTATAGTTGTTTGCAGAATAGTTGTATATTATTCTTATCATTAATATTATAGAGTTATTAATCAGCTTCGAAATAAAAAAAAATAGTTATAGGTTTTTTATTTTCTTTTATTATTTTAGAAAATCAGTGTTTTTTTGATCATAATATATAGTATTAATTGTTGATACTTCAGATTTCCTTCCACAACATTGGAATCTTAATTTGATTGAAATTTGATCAACTTTCAAGCTTAAACAATGAAGCGAAATTACCATTAATGTAAAACATTTGAGAGACTTAACAGATCCTGATAACACTTACCAGTCTTGAGGCTGGAACGAAGGAGGGTGTGTCTGGCTGGCGTGGTCATGCTAGCGTAGTCAACGCGTGGGAGATGCTGGTCTGAGCCACTCCTGGGCATCATGCGGCCGGTGCCTGGGTGTTGTCCATAAGCCGAGGTATACTGACTAGCTGAGTGACCTCCAAGGCGTCCACTACCGGACTGCTGTATTCCAGTGCCCGCGGACATGCGCCGCGAACCATTTGTAGCCGGTGGATAAAACGAATGTACCTGAGCACGCGCGCAAACCAGAATTTTCACTTATTCTTCTTCTTGTACTGTTTACGATTTTATTATTTTTAAATTGCGTGCTTTTCGGATTTTCAAGCGATTGCAAAGCCTGGATAAACAGACTTGTAAAAGCTTGATACAGCATCTGTTACTAGTAGTCTTTGTATGTTGAACAAGATAGACAGTATTGTACCAAACTTTTTAAGACTCGTCCTATTTATACCTTTGCGTTTCCATTATGTCTTTAGGAGAAAATAAATTTAATAGCTCCAATGCGATATAAATAATTAATAATCTTGAGTAACTTTTACTGTTTTGGTATTGCGTAATCATATTGACTGAAAATGTATTATAAACAAAAGATTTTTTATTTTTGATGTCAAATTTAAAAATAACTTTATGTAAACTTTTTTATGTAAACTAGCGTCATAGGAAGTTAAACCGTTTGCGAGGATTATATTTTTACTATATACGTAAAATAATAATTTGAAAAGTCTATAAGCAAAAAGGTTGAAAATCTTCTTATAAAAAATAAAGTTACATTAAGTGGAGTATGAATAAAGTAAATTTAAGCAATTCACAATTTTACAAATTATTCTCATATTTATATATAAGTTTGGTGAGATGCTTTTCTCGGACAGAAACAAAGGAGGCGCAAATGTCTTCTTGCGGATCTGTAAGCTTTAAGAATTTATCCTTGTTTGCACAAAAATTATATATTAATATTGTAGATCAAGAGAAATGATGTTTTTTTTAATATGTATACAATAATCAGATATGAAGTATAATCCGTGCAAAGAAATGAGTAATCCTTATAATTGATATTCAAAAGTGCATTGAAATGTTTCCTTAGATAGCAAACTATAAGATTTTTTTAACATTAACAATCTGCAAGTAGATGCTCATCTATTGATTCGAGAGGTATAACTTTCATAAAAACTTACGATCTTCCAAAGACATACATCGATAATACAGCAAAATAGTCAAGCAGAATGAAAGAAAAGAGACAACGATGACACTTACGATGAAAAACACCAAAGGTTAATAATGGATAGAAGAAAATAGGTATGCAGCAGGTTTTCGAGCGGGGTTTTTATATCAAATGACACAAAATTAAAGGAGTGGTTTCTTTGCTTTCGAAGTGATTAATTATCGATATTACAAAGGGTTTTATGCTATATTAATAATTAATCTTCATCTCGATACTGCTAATGCAATACATGATTAAGAAACAGTGTCATCTGAGCGTAGAAGTCGTTTATTAAACACAATTAAACTTTCTTTCGAATACTGAACTCCTGAGATTGTTAATGATAACAATTATTATTATTGCCGGTTGAATTCTTGAATTTGGGTCCAATCGAAAGATTCAAACATAATTTGTTTTTGGCTGTAATATCGATTAAGAATAGTAAAAAAATAAAAGGTTATTAACCGCTGATACGTTTGAATATTAAAGAAGTAGGATTAAAAGTGATATGGAGAAGGAGAGGAGAGGAGGGGGATTGGATAGATACGGTTGAATGGGACGTTTGCACTATAGAGAATAAAGGGCTTTGGGTGTGAGCGACACACACATGGAACGGCCATGGAAATGTTGACAAGGGACAAGTGAATGAGCCGGCGCGAATCGGCTTTAAGATTAAAAAGAAGGCGTGCTTGTCAAATTGGGGCGCGAATAGGGGTTCTCTATGGTTGAGCCGTATTGACAGCGGACAGGGAGCAGGGAAGAGCGGTTCGGGGCCAGTATTCGAAGGGCAGTTTTTCGGTGTTTGGAATAAAAGCTGGGCGCTCAGAGGGCGCGGATCGGCCGGCGGTCGGCTACGGCTCGGCCGGGGCCCAGGAGGTGGATGCCCTTGCGCCCAGGCCTCACCGGGCCGAAGGAGGCATGCGCGCCTGCTTCGTTTACTCAGTCATTACAAGGTATATGGTTATCAAGAAGATTTGTAAGTGCTATTACCTTGGTGAAATCCTGGATCGATTTCAATGGAGCGTGTTCGTTCGATAGAACCGAGACAATGTCCGATTAGAAAGACTCGTTAGGTTTATGATTGGTCGTGAGGCCTCGCAGAGTGCGTCCGGCTCGCACGTCTACCCGCCCCTGGCCCCTGGTCCCTCGCCCCTCGCCCCTCGCCCCGCGGCCTCCGCGCTACTTGACTCCGCCGCGCGCCGGCCCCAAGGCTCCTTCTCGAGCCGCTTGAACGAACATTCGAGCCCGAATACCCGATAGCCGTCTGTTGGAAGCACAGACTCGGCCAAGCCACACCGGCCGGCCGTCGGAGCAAGACTAATCCGAAGCAAATGATTCTCCCGGTCGGGTGTGCCGCGACCCTGACAGCCTTGAGCCGGCTCGCGGCTCAAGGTCGTGCGAACAATCGGGCGCCATAGTGATCTTAGAGTGTGGAAGGCAGGCACAGAGTGCGGACGGTGCGAAATGGTGTGAAAGGTGCTCGGTCCACATGGTCTAAGACATCTATGCGTAGGGCAGGGGGGACTCGTCGCGACCTCGAGGAGCGGCTGGCCATCGAGCCGGGCCCCGAGTGCCGCGAGTGCCGCAGCGAGTCCCCTCGTCCCGGTGCTGCGGCATTCTCATAATGACTGTGTAAAGGTACGAGATAAGAGCGGACGGCCGCGGCCGTGGGCGAGTGCGAGCCGCCGAGGGGCGTGATCGGCCCGCGAGCCACTCACCTTCTCTGCGAGGCTCTCGAGGGTCTTGGGGTAGCCGCGCTCGTACGGCTGGAAGTGCTGGGTCGCCGTCGGCTTCGGCTGCTGCGTTATCACCGGTGGCGGCGGGGGCTGATAGGACCAGCCTATGTGGCTCTCGGGCCGCGAGTTGTAGTAGAGGTCCCCGTTGCTCGCTCGGACCTCCTGCGTCGAGCCTAGGCCCGAGAGCCCGAGCTTTGACCGCGAGGGCAGCATCTCGCGCCCGTCCCCGCGCCTCCGGCTGCTGTCCCTGCGGGCGTGGGCCGATCTGTAGTCACCTGCGCAACCCCTGCGCGACGCATCGCTTCGACGAACGACCAACTCAACAATCGCCCCACTCTCGACCCGAAACCGAGGCCCAGACTGCCCGACAACTGGCCAAAGAGTCGCCGACAACTCTTCCGCTGATCAACATTTTATCAACAATAATCACCCAGACCTAGACGCTTCTCGCTAATAAGACCAACATTTACTATGCCCTCGCTTATAAGTACACTGTTCTATAATTCGTCGCCTTCTAATTGCCACTATTGAGTGATATGCAGACCCTTGCTCCTACCTTATGTGATTGCTCGTCACATGATCGTTCTCGTCCTCGTTGAGCTCCTTTTTTATGACAACGACCGGCGGTGCCTTGTGCTCGTTTTGCCGGCTGTGGGAAACGAGCTGGTGTGACCCATGCCTGATGGCCAGGACGAGCCGCCTCGGAATCGACATAATGATCACCACGTCATCCAGGCTCATGTGCGTCACATCCACCAGATTCACTGCGAGGATCTCATCGCCGACCTGCAATGTAAGTGGTTTGCAGTGTCACTACCCGAGATATCAATTTTACTTGACATCGACTCTCAAATCTCGATTCAAAAATTTTACTTTGCCATTACTTTATTAAATTTTCACGCAGCATATTTTCATTTTTTAAGATTAAATGTACATTAACGCGACTAACGATTTATGAGTAATTAAATCCAGAATTTTCAAATTTTTACTAAGGTATTGAATTACATCATTATCATCATTCATTGCTCATCTTCGATTACGAGCATAAAAATTATCGAAAGAATGAAATTAATTGACTCCCTCATAAATATCCTTATGAGTCGCGGTAATAACCCCTTCATAATACTCTTTGTGTCATCATAGATCTTATTAAAACTTGACGGGCACACCCATTGTCTCGAAAATAGTAAACATACCTTAAGGCAGCCACTATTGTAGACCGCCGTTTCTAATGCTATTCTTGAGATGAAGACGCCATCGTTCCGATCTACACCATTCCCCTCGCGGATGTAGAGTCCCAACGTCTGCCCTGGTCTTTTGATGATCTCGACAAAATGTATTGGGTGCTTCGGATCCTGTACAAGCACCAATGCATCGTTAAGCATGAAACATATTTTAAATTATTAGTTCTTAGTGTATCACGTTCATGCATCTTCACAAAATGCACACCCTACGCTATATATAATATATATATAGTTACTGTTGTTAGTGATTCTATAGGTAATGTATTATGTTAATTTGTGTATAATTCCAATGAGCAATTGCGCAGTTTCCCAGCAATGCAGAAAATCCTTAATTTTATATGCATTATTCAGAATGAATAAGTATGGTTTCAGCAAAATAAATGAAATGAACTAACGTTCTCTAAATCATATAAGCTTGCCTCTTCTTTGTATATTTCCTTTGGTGATATTTAGAAAATATTAAGATTAAGTAATTATAATTAAAACTTTATTCTTTCCTTTATTAAAATCTTAATCTCTTTCGTACACGTAATCGAAATCAAGGATACATTTTATTTTCTGTTTGTTGTAACTGTTTTGTAAGCGGAAAGTATTATTGTTCAGGCTTGGATGAAATCGGCCTTTTGCGGAGATTTGATTGGGCTTGAAGCTCGGATGATATGTGCGTCAGTGAAGTTAACGAGGAGTACTGGCGAGCATTAGGCGCTAATCGCGGTAGGACAGTGTAGACGTCAAGCAACGTGTCTACAGGTGCCGACGAACAAAGTTAAGAATATGATCGATTGAAAACAATTGGGTCTGCACCTGGACGGCGACGAACTTTTTGGCGGCCTCAGAGGCCTGCCTGCCCATCTGCCTGGGCTCGATGACCCTGACGACCATCTCTCCGTGCTTCTCGACGGCCTCAAGGGCCGCGGCAGTCGAGGCGTCATGGTCGTTCTCGACCGTCTCGAGCTGCCTGAAGATCTCGTTCGTTATTCCGCTGACCTGCAACAGAGGGTCTCTCTCCTACTCGGGGGGTAATTAAAGCGAGCCCTCGAGCCAGGGTGGCGGAAGCTCAAGTGGGGACCCGTCCGGGTGATCGATCGGCCCTCCCCCGCGTGCGCGTCTCCTTCATCGTCGGCAGCGACGCGGGAGGCGGGAGGGTCGACCAAGAGAGCCCGGTCGGCTGACCTCGCGGAGCATCGATCCGCCCCGGGCGTCGAAGGAGGCGCGGCCCCGGAGCCGTTCTCCACGGGGCCAGTGGCCTGGGTGACTGCGCTTACCTTTCTGAAGTCCCCCTGGATGACCATAGGGGGCGGGTCCTTGGGGCGCAACTGGTTGACGGGCACCTGCCTCCCGGGGCTGGCGCTGATGTCCGTCACTTCTCCCCGGCCCTCCTGGAAGCACAAGAGGACGCGCGTGAGCACAGGTGAGGGGACACGGGACACTGGGCTCCGGTCGCCGGGCACCGGGCATTGGGTCAGCCGAGGGCTGCCCGGACGCCTCACCTCGCGCAGAGCCTCTCGGAGGAGGCGGAGGCATCGCGAGCGCGTCGAGGGGCAGGGCAGCAGCAAGAGCCAGGCCCGGGGGCCGCACATCCGCGAGGGCCCCGGGGGCCGGGGCTCGGGGCCGCCGGGGGGCGCCGGGCAGCAGAGCATCGGCCGCTCGGCAGCGGCGGCGGCGGCGGCGGCGGCGGCGGCAGCGGCTGCGCGACTTGTTCCGGGTGCTCGCGTATACGCGCGGCGTACGCACGGCGCGCCCCCACCGCGGCCCCAGCGCCGCGGCCCGGCCGCCCGCGGCGTACGTTCACCCCGCCCCCGGCCCGTGGGCGCGCGGCCGCGGCGTGGCGGGAAGCGCGGCGCAGGCGCGGCGCGGGTGGCGCCCCCGCGGCCCGGTTATCGACCGACCGCGGCGCTCGGCCCGCCCAGGTGCACCTCGACGCGGGCGCTAGCACTCAGGTGCGCGGCTCTCCTCGGGACCCGGAGCCCCTGCTCCCGCGACGCCCGCCAGGCTGCATCGATCTCCCGGCGCGCTAGCCTCGGCTAGCCCCTGATAGCCACCCGCCGATCGATCGCTCCGGCCCCCACCCCTCGGCGATCCGCCAAGGCCGGCCGCCGACCTACTTACGCGTCCGACCGGTCCAGCTCGCCTCCTGCTGCGCGAGCGTAGTACGCGCCAGCCCATGCTGGCCATCTCGCCCCCGCGCGACTCGCGCTCCCGTCAATGACCCACCCACGTCCCCTGGCTCCGCGATCGATTTATTCCCGCTCGCGTGCATCCCTGCTGGCAACTTTGCTCGAGGCCTATTTTCGCGCTCGCGCCTCTCGCTCTGTATCTCGGTGGTGCCGTCTCCCACTGCCACCCTTGTGACATCCTCGAGCCATCCCGCCTAATCCCGACTGCTGGGAATTAGCTCAAATCGCAAATCTTATCTATATCGCACCACTGTTGTATCATCGGTCAAACGCGCGCAAGAGAGAAAGCTATACGATCGATCTATTTGCTGGAACGGACCGATAGCGCTGACGTGACCATTAGTAACCTTGGAAACCATTAACGTCGCAACTTGTGTATCTACGCGACGACTTGAGAAATATTAATCGCATTTCCCGCGAGGAAATACTTAATAGTGCTGGCTAAATGCCCTTTGCGAACATGCATCTCTAAGATTTTACAGAATCAACTTGACTTTTGGCATCAATGGTCTCCGCTACAATCGTTGATTATGTCTTTGCCTTCGTGTGCCTAGGTTAGGTCCACATTTCAACCGGTAAATAAAGGTATCACCAAGGTCATGGATATTATTAATAGTCTACTACATTGTGTATATAACTGCGTGTTTAAATCGACCAGGTAACTCTAAACATGTAGAAATGGGATTTTTCTTTTGATATAACACCAAAAAATGTTATTTAGTATTTATTAAAATTTTATTAAGCAAAAAGCAGTCTAAACTCCCTAAATCTATTTTAATAAAAGTACGACAAACATTTCTTATGTAAATTAAAATTTCTAGATTATAATCAGGAGTACGAAGGTAGTGTATTCATTTGTTTGGTATTAAATAAAAAACGTATTTACGTTTATCGTTTCGAAATTATTTGATCTAGTAAATGATGTAATTTATGTTTTGCCAAGTTATTATTACGTACATGAAACCGTCAGAGACTAAAAATTGTCGCAGATTAATTGTAAGTCGTTGATTCAGTCGCCACGTATGAATACTATGCCTACTAAGACTTACCCCGGCAGCTATAAGTTTTGAGTCCTTCCGCGATGTCGAAGATTACTTTCAAATAAAGAAAAAAACCGTAATGCAAAATTGCTTATACTGCTTTTACAGTCAACACTATAGTTTTGATGGAAGTAAGTGAAGTTTTATAATTTTATAATCATAATACATATTTTATCTTTACATTGAGCTAACGGTATTGTCCTGCATTTGTGCAGTGACTGCGAGTGATGCGACAAATCATTTAAGGCTTGATACAGATCGATCATAGGTCATTTTCGCGTATTTTTTTTAGTGCACTTCTAACGAGCAGAAATCTACTGAGTTTTTAGTAAGTTCTTACATCTAAGTATTTAAAAATCAGCGGAATCAAGTATTCAATTAAGCTAATTTGACAAGTTTATCATTAAATTTTTTATAAACATTAAAAATCAATCAATCTTTTCTTATCGAACTTTTATTGAGCTTGTTTATTTTCTACCATGAGCGTCTGGACTGATAAATCGCGGAGATACCACAAGTTAGAATAGACTGCGCGTCAAATTTGAGGTCATAATAATTTCAGAGGAATATCTTCCCTAATGAGAATAATGATGAGGTTTGGGGAGTCGGGGAACAAGTGTAGGCGGTCTTGGTGGCAAATTTGCTGGGCAATACCGTTCGCGTTAGTGGGGATCGATAGGTGTCGCTTTGCGACTCCCGACAGCCGAGAACTATAGGTCTTTCTGCTAGGACCTTCTCTCATAAGCTTTCTGTTTTGGTTTGGGTTTTGAAATGAGATGCCTATAGACTCTATAGGAAGCTGACTACAAGTTACATGCTAATAAGATTATGCTACGAATATGTATAAGCTGATTAGTGAAATTTATTTTCGATTTATTGCAATCTTGCATCTATCAAAAAAGTGCTTAGCATTCTTCAGGTACTATCATCTAATAGATTAAATAATTTTTAATTGTGTTTTCAACTGTATCATGCAAATTTTTAGCTATGCAATCGTTAGTTTATTATAATAATGTGAATTACTTCGACTTAATATGCTCATAATTTATTGGATTAGACTTATAGGATAAACTATTCTGCTACTTTTCTTATTTACTCTCAGAATATCTGCTTTCCTCTAATTACTCACGTTACGCATAGATAGTATTTAATTTTATGATATTTCAATCATATCATATACTCTTATAGGTGAACGTTTAAGTGCTGGGCAAATTTTAATATAAATTGGTTAATTTTTATACGGCGTGCATAAAATTCCATATTTTACAAATATAATTTCTTATTAGACTCAACCCGAGTATAATTTAGAGTACAGCTAAATCTGTTTGAGCAAGATCCGATCCAGGTAATAATTGGCTCTCGTGGACGTACATCTGTAGAAGGTTTGAGACTCTAATTTTCTTCTAATTCTGCGATATTACTCGATGAATAACATCATCATGAGAAAGATGAGGTTAGCTCGAGGAAAGAGAGAAATGTATTTAGGACAATTGTATTACTTCGTTGACACGGTACTTGAGTGCGAGCTCGAGTGAGCTTCGCGTGCAATCGAAGTAATGCCGTTATTGTTAATGCTACGGTGGTTTCTAGAGCGGATCAGTGCTAGGCAATCATCCGATTAGGGATAGCAGCCGCGGGGCTCAAAAACATAACCTCCCACAGCTATTCCCTCGCCGATAGTCCCATGCGAGGTAAAAGTGCTTGAACGTTAACCCATGCGATAAAGACGCATGCGCACGTAAGGTAGATGTAAGGGTCAAGTGCGCGCGTACATGCTTTCCTAGCAAAGGCCGATGGAGCTAACGTTGCGTGGCAGCTATGAAAGCTAGGGTATAGTTGAGGTTCTATCAATACTACAATTGTGCTTGCGTGCTTACCTATGTGGCTTCGTTGAGATTGATATAGAGTTAAGAGTTCGTGAAATGTTCGCTTGCTTTTTAAATGACATTTTTTTAGCACCTTAGCTTATCAAACAGCAATGTTGTAAATCATTGTTTATGCAGGTAGTGCAACACAATAGCTGAATTTACATCATTTATACTTAAATAGAAACAGTATAAAAGCAGATAAACACAAGCAATACTGATCTCAAGATAATAACACTTTAATTATACACTTCAGTTCCAACAGTAATGCACTTAGCAAGACTAATCTACTGTCACAAACACAAATAACTTCTCGAGTACCTTTCAAAAAATCAATCTGACTACTGTCTATTTCATCGACGTCTTTCAACGATCTGGAAAATTATTGTATGTACTCTTTGCATATAGTGCATAAGTGTTATACTATAACTTTATGTACTCTGTATAATATAATAATTGCTAATGGCAAAGTTACCGATGCAACAATAAATAAATGAAAAAAAAATACATTGTTTTTCAATACATTAGTATAGAATACTTTCAGATTTTGCAAGCAGCCAATAATAGCTCGATCTATAATTACTAAAAAAGTAATGAACGCACCAATAGTGCTAATAATAGCTCGTAAAATTGAATTACAGTAAAATCGAATTATACCAGTGGTCTAAGTTATTCCGTTGACAGTTTGCATGATATGTTCACAATCATATATCCCAGCATTCTTCACTTGGAACAAAGGAGAGACACACTTGGTCCTCTTTTGCTTCTTCTTTCTAATCTCTTGAGGTACGAAAGACTCCCCAGAGACAAAAGAAGAGTTGATGCTACTGACCTCAATCCCATTGACTATTTTTTTCTATCCCGCCTCGAGGAAACCAACGGATTATGTTCGAACCATTACAAATCAGAATTTCGATATCCGAGCATATAAACACTTATTTTACCAGGAATTGAAGAGACGCGAGAAAAAATACGCGTGGCACAATTGTTATTGCATACACGGACGAGATGATTTCCGAATTCTTAATTGGAAATGGTTGGAGCAAAGTGCTAGGCACTAATTATTTTTAGAGGGACTTCTTTATTCGATTTTACTGGAATTTAAAAGTAGTCAGACATTAACAATTAACAACAGTATTCTATTAACTTGTACAAGTTTTCAACTACGGAACTTGCCAATCAGAGAAATCAAATATTCTTTATTTATCAAAATAATTTCTTGCTTCGCATAGGGCGCAGCCTATCGAAGCGAAGAGATGCGACAGGTAAGAAATGAAAAACGCTCCACATTCTCAATGATATTCTATTGAGATAAATGTCAAAATCAACGAGACCTACACTGTCTCTCACCCCTTTATACTCGATGCAATTTCAGTTCACCTCATTTCTCGCTCAACAAGCGCGTCTCCGTTCTTATACCACCGTTCGTCACAACCGTCTTACCTGATCCGACTGACTCATCGTGTGCACCGTAGCACTCTAGATTTTATTTTGCTTCAAATAATTATCACTCAATCATTCATTACATTAAATTCCCATACATTTTGTAGTAATGCTGTCTTGGATCAGTTTAATCATTATTAAGTTCATAAATTTTAGGGTTTCTCTTTTGAATTGATAGAACTTAATAGAAAATGGAGATAAACTATATATTCATCAACTTTCATATACTCTCAGTACCATAGTATTCTGAGGATACTATAGAATTAGTATGTAATTGGTAGTCTGAGAAAACTTAGATTACGCAGCAAGTTATAGAAGGGTAAGAAAACAGATTTTCGTACTATTCCACGAGATGGATTAGTATATTTTATTATTGCATTGTTTCCAGTAGTACACAATCATCTGTTATTAATCAATTGTACACGAGTACTAGTATATCGTAATGCATTTGTACACTATCTGCCTAAGGTAGGGTTTATCAAAACTTTAGTGACGAGTTCAACTGATGAACTTGCAATGATAGGTTGCATTACAATTCAGTGTCTTATATAGTTACCGAAAAAATTGCGAAACTTATCTTTTTTATGTAATTGTAGTTGCGGGTTGAAATTAAAGTTTTCATGAAAGTTGCGTATATACGTATATACATTTAAATGCGGTTACCTAATCCATACATAGATATATTATACAAGAAATATATTATTATAATATTTTAGAAATACAGATAAAGTACAAACAATATGAAAATAATGTTGAACAATTTAGTTAAAAGTTATTATAAAATTAGATTTTAATATTATTTGAGCAATAGTTAATATACAATCGATATCCATAAATTATATGATATTAAGTTTTTATTAATTCACTGCACTATATTTCTGTTTGCAGTTCTAATCATCTGTCTTGTAGGTATAATTCCATCAGACTTTGCAATTACATACCCTATTTGGAAGGAAACCACAATTAAGTGATTTCCCGATAATGTAATTATATTTGCTTGAGATCAATCATCGAGTTATTTTAAGTCGGATATAGTTTGCATTAGATTTACAGTTACGTTCTCAACTTATAATTGTCAAAAAATTTCTTTTACAAAATGAATTATTTATATATTGCTGTAAATAATAGTTAATGCGAGTTACGATACCAATTTTAGGTTTCTGCTGCGATATTTAATTTAAATCGATTTAATATTTAAACAGAAATACAGCAATTAGTACATCGTTTAAAATAATTTTAATTAATCTTTGATATACGAATTTTATGAGCCAGGATAATTGTAATTGTGAAAAGTTACTGTAAAATCAAATGTTATTTTGAAAAATTATTCTTCCGTGCGCGTGTTGTAAAATTTCATAGCTATTTGATTTTTTTATAGTTTTAAACATTCAGTACATTGTTCGTTACTAAAAACCTCATTTTTAGATTTAGTTTTTTGGCAAACGGAAAATTTACAATTAATAAATCTAAAGCATACTATATGTGTTGTTTAATTTGCATAGAAAGTCATTAGTATTACAAAATTATGTTAATATTTAATTTTTGTCTTGTTTACATATACTGCCAATATTTTATACAAAGCGATTGAACAACCAAGTGAAGGGTATGAATAGACGATGTGTGCATTACATTATTACATTCAAGAGAATTATGTAGAAAAGATTACGGCAGGTTTAATCTTACATTCTTATTTTGGACAATGGGATTGCTGTGGATGACGAGGGGGGAGGTTTTTCTGACAGAGTTGCGCACCATCTCGCAAGAAGTCATAACCCTTTGATAAATTTAGGAGGATCAAAGAAACACTAGCGCCTGTTAATGTGAACCGTGCCGGTCTTCACTAATGTGAAATCGATATCTAATTATCGTTTGGAAATGGCCACATGGCGCTGCTCATTCACATGACGCCAAACCTCGTTCAGCTTCCTTAACCGGCTCGCCGCTTTCACGCATACTCTTCCTTTTTTCCTTTTTTCCTTCCTCCCTTTTAATTTTTCCCTCTTATTTCTCCAGAGGAGACATCAAGCACTGGTCAGAGATCGAGGCGATCGCCTACTTTTGTTTACCACGAACATCCTAGCCATAAAAAGTCATGTTACAGAGGCGTTTCTTGTAACTACCTGTGAGGCTAAATCAATGTAAGCTTAAGGGCCTTAAAGAAAAGTTCCACTATTTCGAGAGAAAAGTGAGAACTATTCGAGCATTTAAACCAATTGGAATGCCTCGCACATTATTGCTGCGTTCTTACTCTTGAATGCTGAAATTAAAAGTTTGAATGGTTAACTTGACGGGTTGAGGCCTCGATGCTCCAGTCGTAGCCTCCTTAGTAAACGTCAATTGTACAAAGTTTCGTCGTTAAAAGAACAAATCACTCGAGCGAGATGATAAATTTTCTGCGTGTCCAGAGGTTCTGACGGTGAAATTGTCCAGAACTGTATTGCCTAAACAGTTTTGCTGTAAAGATCAGGTGCTAACTGCTCGAGTAACGAGCATCTGCTAGATCCTCTGGCAAAGAGGCGAAGCTGCAAATTTACTACGAAATCACAGCTGCGCCCCTTTGCGATCGATCCGATTCCCCCTAAGAATGCCACTTTCATTGGAAAAGTGTATTACTGCGGTATTACCACGACTATACACATTTTAATCAAGAAGTCAATTAGGAGCAGTAGAGGGTGTCCAAGGATACAGCCTTAATTCCGCGACGAAGAAGCCACCCGGAACTGGAAATTCATTTGAACATTGCCGATAGCACATGAGCACTACGCGTTTAATCTCTACGGGAAGACATCCTGGCTTTCTGATCGAATCGGGAGTTTTTTGCGCTACCGCCCCACGTCCTCTACGAGCAGTCGAACACACGATTCATCAAGAGTGTCGCGAGCGCATGCGCCTCCTACACCAACACCTTCTAGTCGAGTCGCGTTTGTCCTCTGAGCCGTTCGAAACACTTTTTTATTCGCGGTTTTACTGCGCGTAACGAGTCCTCTACCAATTACCTTCTCCTACAAGTGTACTTTGCGGTTCTTTTTTTACAGAATACGGATTTATCCGTGTTATGAGTACTTAAAAAAATTTATATACTCTTTCATATAAGAGGGTGTACACACTTTCATATAAACTTAATCTTGGATGGATAAGCAATTGTCGCAAAAGATAAACTCAATGCATGAAGATTAATAATAGGAGAAGAGACGCCGTATCCGGTAGTGAATAATTCGGCTCTCGCACGATTACAATGGTGCGGTAACGAGGGATCGTGCGCGTGTTTCGGTAGCTCGACCCAATAACAACTTGGATCGTTAGATGAGGCCGCTATGGGACTAGCATTAAACATTGTTATCGCTGCAAGAAACTCCATCGAAAATTGAATCCCGTGTATCGTTGCAGCACCGGTTCCGCCGTATGCTTGGATTATGCTTATCATCCACAGTCCACGCGATTGTCTATTCATGGGTAAAACTTCTACTTCGATACGTCCTTTTTTATAAATGTGCAATTATATCATATATTTTGCATTAAACATATAGAATCGTGAATTTAGTCGGACTGAGCTTAAATATCGAAACGAATTTAAGCAATTTCGATGTAGCCATTGATCTAACCATAAAAAGACGTTAATACAATGTAGGGTCATATAATACACAACTTTGAGTAATTAATATTGTTCAACTGTGGTTAAAGTTTTACTCGGCTTAATTAATCAGCTTAGAGATACTTCTATACCTAATGTAATGTAAATCAATGGTCCTGATTAGGTCACTTTATTTCAACTAATAATTATTGCAAAGGTCAACACAGATTGAGCATTTTTTTGTAATAACATAAGTAGTAAGCTTTAGTGATTTATTATTCATATATCTCATTTCTATATTAAAATGTCTTTTTAATTTTTTATAAAGGATGATAAATTATAAAGGAATTATAAACCGTAAAAAAATGATTTAAATTGTCAAGTTTAAATGTAGAGAAGTTAAAGATGATCGGTTCATTTCTAGCAGCTATTCCGATGGATAAACTTAAAAACATTAGATATCAAAGTTGCATTTAATTACATATAGGTATCGAAGATATATCGAATGTTCGAGTGCAGTAGTAGTGTCTGATATCGATCAGACGCAGCAGGAAAGTCGAATAAGAAAGGCTTGAATATCGAGGGATTCGGCGGTCGATGAAATCGTGGATGTCGACAATACCTCTTTTTTTCGAACTGGCAAGACGACAAAATCAACTAGCATACAAACAACAGATATCGCGGCCTTCGTGGATCCTCGAGAAAGTATCTTCATTTACGCATTCGCAAAGTTCAAATCTTACATTGCTTATAATATTCGCGGAATTCGAGTCATGAGGCGTCACATGCGCGTCACGCTTATTCGGGTAACTAGAAAAAGGCAGTTTACGATCTTGCGTACTTTGCCTTCGCTTCACCTTCCCTTCATCTACGGTTGCCTTGCTTCTTTGTGGCTAGGTCAGTCTCCACAAAGAAACTATTGCTTTATTATTTTTATTTGCCAACTACGATTGTATATTATAGGGATCAACGTCCAAAAATAATATTTAAAACTGAATATTATTTTTATTTAATTAAAAAATAGTATATGATAAATTTCGTTAATAATATACAACATGTTAAAATCTGTACAAATCTTTCCTCAACAAGATATATTCACATATACATAAATAAATATTTTAAACCAAAAAATAAAAATATAAGAAGTTTTACTGTTCGCCATTGCGAATAAAATTATCATCGAATAAATTTATTTCTATGAGTTATCAAATTTTCTATTTGTTTATATAGATAGTATAATAATATTTTGTAGATTGGAATGAGCGGTATTGTGAATGCATTAATATTATCTAAGATAAACGTTGTTTTATTATTTCATTAAAAATAAACAATCAAATTTAACGTTTAATTGCAAATTAACCTATCATAATTCTTAATCTTAGATGTTGAATTAAAATAATATTAATTATTATCTGGTGTAGTAATGTTAGTCTATATCTAAGGTTAACTTTCAGAAACCAAATATTCATGATTATATTCATTTAACTCATCTTTTCCCAAAAATTGACATTTTATAGTAGGCACCCATTCTTAATTTTTAGTAAAAATTTTTTTAAATCTGCGATCTTAGATTCGGAAAGAGCAGATATATTTATTTGAAGAAATGACTTTCTACTATTATCTTGTTATTTCTAGGGGGTTTAGAAAAGAAAAATCAATTGTCTGCTTAGGAAGAAATGGATTAAATAACTTAAAAAATAATTTATTTTTTATTATTACTGACTATAGTTTTATCAATTAATCGATACTCACTTTTCTGCGGCCGCAGCAGAGCATGATTGCTGCGCTGCTGCGGCTGGCTTGTAACGATGGGAGAAGATGGGGCTGTTGTTGCTGGCAGACGTAGCCGAGTCTCGCACCTTCTTGTCCCTGCAGCTGCAACACGCGCACCTGCAGCAAAGGCTGCTGATGCTGCGCAAACGGCACCTGCTCTCGATCTTTCTGCCCTTGACCAACACCAACTCGACCACCGTACTTGATACGAACGTGTTTTCGCCACTGCATGGGTCCGGCGCGTCATGCCTTTCTGCAATCACAGTTAATTCATTGCCTTAGTTGTTGTCCCTCATTTAGCTTAATAAAAATTCAATTAAAAAATAATTGAAATTTATGTGAAGTTTTGTCATCCAACTTTCAACACTTTCATTAGCTATTAGGCAAAATTAAAGAATAGGCGGTGCTTTCAAACTCCTCTTGCATTGTTTCAACGACGAATATACGATTAGACACCTTTCTGAAAGGTCAATTACATGAGCCCACAAAGACATTTTATAAAGCTTTACAGAGATGGAATAATTTATAGTGTAGTACTCAAATATTCTATAACATGGAAAGTATCATTTGCCTCTCAATGAAGTAGACATAAAAGGTTTCACCATACCATGTACTTAATTAATATAATAAAAATATCATAATCAAAAAACATTAAAAAAAAATTATTACTTTTATATTTTTTCTTATTAAAAATTATAAAAAAATGTTAAAATTAATATCAAACGATTTATCAGACCGGAATTATATAAAAATAAACTATATACTATAAAAGATACTATAATTTATATATTAAATTACGTAAATGGATTAATTTATTCCAGCTGTAGTATACTCTTAAGTCAAAACTAAAATTCATATGTACAGAAATAATAAGCCTGTAAATATTTGGTCAGGCTCATTTCACTATTCTTTTGAAAACATTTTTTATAAATTAAAGTTTTAAAAATGATACATTTCTTCCTACAGGTATTCATATAATATAAGAGAATAATTAGAGGACATCCAGATTTCTCTGAACCTTTATCAAACTTTACAAAATGACACTATAGATAGAGTATTATTATAGCTTCAAAAAATGGTTTAATCATAACTCGGTTTAAAAGAGTCAAACTAAAAGTTCTAAAAGAAAAATTTTATTACAATATATTTTCGCAAATTATTCTAAAACATTTCTAGTTTCTAGTTCGTTTAACTGCATAAACTTAAAATAATAAATCTTTGAATAAATCATTTTCCTATGGCCGTTAATAGAAGACCATTGAGTTAGTATTTTGAAAAATATCCATGACAAGAGAAATGATAAAAACAGTATAAAGTGCATCCTGGTATCATGAGGCTGATATAATCTAGAGTCATCGACAGGTCGATAGTGTTATACACTTCTAGAGCGGACGTTCAAGTTGGTACTGTAGGAGGCGGTTTGGATCTTTTACCAAAATCTGCAACTCCCTGGTGAAAAGATTATCAAGACCTTTTATCAAGGCAGGTGTAGTAGTTAGTAAATAGATTTTTATTTAACTGTGAGCTAACAAAAAATCTACGAATTTGTCCTCAACTCCTCGAGTGAGTTATTAAAGCATTTGCAGGCGGGCGATTGATTTCTAATTTTGTATTCTTTTGTACTGCTCGCTTGCTTATTCTGAGCACGTGCTATCTGCGATGACCCACTTACTCCCCCATAGATCATTTGGAAAGGTGGACGTCATGGTGAACCCACAGCCATTTAAATGAATCCGTAAGAACTTCGCGGACCCGAGTTTCAGTACATTCCCATAAACAATACAGAATGCTATTACACTCAGCCTTTCATTACATAACATTCGAATGACTACTCGAACTTTATGTTAACATTATAAATAATGTCTCAATTAGTGATTACCATACTTCTTTATAGAAAACACGAGATCGCAGTGAAAAGCGATTTAATTGATATGCTCAATCTCCATTATGCCAACCCCTTACTTAATTACGATAAATTTAAGAGCTTAATGGAAAATGTTAAAGGCTCGAAAAATCCATTCGAAACCGCACTACAGTACACTTATGATTTAACTGCCTTGAAACATTTTATCAAGGATGAAATCTATCCCAATGTTAGAGATAGTTCAATAAATCTTAGATGCACAGTGCTAATTAAAAGTATAGAAAACCCTACAAAAAATACTACTCCGTTTGATACACCAGCTATGTCTGATATTGAAAATTAACTGCGAATATTGCAATATACCTATTAGCATACAACACATATTATTTGAATGAGTTTCGTAATGAACGTATAGAAAATAAAATAGAAGGAAGACTAGAAGACATCTTAAACGATACAGCTAAATGTAAAGCTGTTATTCATTATGTCAATTTATCAAAAACCCGTCATTCTATATAAGCAAACTTATGTGTATAATGTTATTCTGTATAAATCATGTAAATATTGAAAATAATATGTGTAAATAACTATTCTAAGGTAGACAGTGCCTTTAGTCTATATTCACATAACTAATGTTAACCTTACAGATCAACAAATGTAATTTTAAATGTAAAATATTGTATCGCTAATACCTATTTGGGATGCGACAATAAATAAATAAATGAAAAAAAATAAATCTCCATTAAGCATACCAAAAAAAATTACGTATCTTCTAGAGCTGTGCTACGATTTATTCTGACTACTCAGTACATTAGCAGAGATAGTGCCTTATTACCGTCTTAAGAATCGATAAGCTCCTGTACCTGTCGGTGACCTTGACTCTCCGGTCGATATTCAGTTCTCTATCAGTAACAATTATCTGGAAAATTCACGTAACCGGACGTTTGAGGTTAAGTTACACATTTCAACAGATTCAGGTCTCACAAAATTTTAAGTGCATAAATAAATGTAAATACAGTTTTAGGATTAGATTATTAGTAATAGTTTTAAATTATTGCACGCTTGAACATGTAAAAATTGTTAAAAACTAAAATCAATTCAATGTTTTATAAGCTTGTTGAAACAATGAATTAAATCAATTCAATATATGCTAAATAAAATATTTGTTGATAACGACAAGCAAATTCTTCTTTACAAAAGCGAACACATCTGACGTGAATGCTGTAAAAACATTTATGTTTATACTTTATGTTAATATTAACATTTTTTAATTGATAATATCAGTATAAAAGAACCATGTATAAATTAGAGCATCAAAATATGTTGCATAGGACTATAACATTTCAGGAAATCTTGGAGAAACGCCTAGAAGTGTTATTTACTATTAAGTTTAAAGTCCTACAAATTGTGATATCTCTGCCGAACTGTATATACAGCGTTGTAAATGCTATGATGGATATAGATGGTTTCAGTTCAACAGATGCATAACTAAATTTTAGGCAACATAGATTAAACTTTTCTAAGTTGAAATAATTGTTACTACAGAACGACTCGAACGACCCAGGCAAATTTTTAATAATACCTTATCTACTGTTCAACAAATTTTATTATGAAATATCTGAATAACATTAAGACACGTTTTGAATACTTCTCATTCTGCATTTTTTTTTTGCCGAGTATTAGAAAAGGCCTCTTTTCTACTTAATTTATATATATATATAAAGCATCCGTAACTTCAATACCGCAACCATGAGCTTAATTGAGACAATATCTTCTCTATTTGTGAATTACCTTCGATTTTAATTTTATTGCTTCACAGGCTATTACAGAATGAGGCATTTTTATTTTTTACCTCTTATTCACCTGTGAATGTAGTATAAATATTAACAGCCCAGTCGTACTAATAGCTCAAGACTTTGAAAGAAGATTACATCTGCAGTAGTCACAGCTTCAACATCCTCGAAAATTTGCAGACGTGGACGGATCTGCAAGTCTTGCTTAATGGCAACTTGACGTAAGCGCCAACAAAACTTGAGTGCAAGACGAGGGAAGTTGCCAGAATAGTCATTTTCATGTGATTACATGCAAAGGTAAATACGCATGCAAGATGAAAGCCTCGTGATATAATTCACCCAATAGGTGCTCATCTTACAGGAGCTTTACATGTTTTCATTTTTCATTTTATATAAATTGTTCACAAGTACCTGCAAAACACAGTTTTACTCTTTTACTGGATTATGTAATACTCATACTATGTAATAGCAAATATTTAAGTATTTTTTGATTATATACAATGATTCTATAAATTAATTTTCACGCCCTAATTTTTAAGAAGTATTGCCACGAACGAAAGGAACTCTGCAATTCGTTTTCTATTTCGAAAATGTATAAAACTATCCAATATGTCATAGTATCAAAGTAGAAGAATTGTGCTACTTTTGAAAATTTACTGTTAAATAAAACAATAATAATATTAATTAATTTAAACATAAATTTTGTGACTAAAAGTATGTTAATGAATTTTTATGGTTAACGTATAATTATCAAATGGCGTCTTAAATTTGAAAAAAGTGTTAATGCAATTATAATCATCAAAGACCAGGTATAAAGATCTGAAAACTGATTAAAAATTGACCGATATCAACTAACATTACATTATATTTTTTTATTTTTATTTGCTATATTTTAATTCATTTAGGCTTGAAAAATTGGAGAAAAATTAAACTGATAAGGTAAGATAATCTTTCAATTTAAAATCAATTCTAAATAATTGACCACATAAGGTACGTTTTCTGTATCCATTTGTTTTTGATATATTATTAGGAGAACAAAAAATTTTCAAGACTAGATAGGTAATTTTTTCTATTTCTGTTTCCATTCTATAGTTGTTTAAGTACACTATAATAAAATAATAGTATAAAAGGATGATTTGAAGTTTTACCTACATATTTGGCTACTCCAAACATGTCCCATTCAATTTACTTTTGTTATGGTGGATCTACCAAATAGATAAACACTTGTTCCATTTTTATCACAAATACAAGCGATAATGGATGTTTGTAATGCGTTTATGCCTGCGCATATTAATTGACTTCATTTATTATACTATTCTATTATCATTGCATCTTTTTGAAATATGAATATGCATGACGGATAGAAATTTAATTTAAAATATTTAAATAATATACAAATATATACTTATTTATCTCTGTTTGATAGCTGAGATATTTGCTAAGTGAGATGAAAATATCATCCCTGTAAACGTTGATAATGATTGAACCACTGAATAGTGTTATTAATGAAATAACTTCCTATTCTTAGGTGGGGAAAAAGGTTAATTATTATCTAATCCAAAAATTGAAAACATGGCTCGCTGGAAAACACTTTTAGTTGAATGATGGAATCATCGTCAACCTTTAGTTTATTTTCGAGATTTAGAGGCTAGCTTCTATAAGAGTGCCAAATCTATTCTACAGGGATACAGGTCAATGCGATTCTAATCACAAGTTAATAGACTTTACTTAAAAAACAAATACGAAATTTAAAAAAATGCTTTAAAAATGATAATAAAATAGGCATAAAATTTCGTTTTTACAAATCCCGCTATTATCCTGTTCAAAATTTTGATTGATGTATGTTTACCGATTTCCCCGTTTACATAGTCTTTTTGGCAATATGTCAATGATTAAACAGAAGTAGAGAACGATAAGTACAAAATGAGTATGTATTAATATATAAAAAAGAGTTTGAAAGGTTCGTTGTGTCCATGCACTGTGACGAGTTACAATCATATTAGAGGGTGCATAAAAAACTTTTATACAAAAATATCAAGACGCAGTATTTCAAAAAATCGTGTGGGATAATCGTCAAAGCGCTTTTGGCACTGAGGTCTCTCGCAGGTTTCAATCAAGCGATAGAAATAAGATTTAAGAACATTGAACTCTTAAATGCGAGCCATTGTCGCAAAGGAAGAGGGATCCGCATGCGTAGGGGATTACCGCGATGCGGATGGTTCGGATTGTCCCGCGGGAACCCAATTCCTTGGCCCATTATAGCTGCACAAGGATGGGTGCTGCTTTCCGTTAAAATGGGCCTACAAATTCTTTAGCACATCATTATTTTATAATCGCAAGACATTCTTCGATCCATTCTCTTTCTTTTGGAATAGGCGCGTGGATCCTTCTGATTGATTTCTTCATAGCTCAATTACTCATCATTTTATTCTCATACGGAACATTTCTTTTATCCATCCGTCTTAGCGCTTTACAACAAAACGAAGAATGCATCTAGGGACACATAGGGAAATTATAGAAATTGACGGAAATAGAGACAGGTTCGAGGCTATTTGAGACTTTTCAGTGGAGCCGTTAACATTATGATAACGTTAACATTAACCGTTAATAGCCAAATGAGTGTCAAATGATGCATGTGAGTGCAAATCTGACACTAAAAGAGCGTGGTATTTGGGTAGGGGAAAAAGAATCAAAGGTCTAAATGCTGCAACTACAGTGTCAGGCCCAAGAACGCGACGCAAATCCACTGTTAGCTTGGGAGGGCAGCTCATAGTGGAGAAGCGAGTGAGCGAAAAGACTGCAAGAGCGGACAAGGATAATAACGTGCGCAAGAGTGTAGGGAGAACTCGTCGGGGCTACCGCGTGGCCCGCGGAGATTGTTTCGTTGTCGCAGAAAGGAGAACGCGAAAGAGATAGGGCCGCGCGCCTCGCCAGACAATAAGAGGGCAGCTGCAGACGAAGGGTCGAGAGATAAGGGAGCAACATGCGAGAAAAATTACGCGACCTCGCTCCGCGGCCGATTGTTTTCGGAGGACACTAACGAATCGGCTACTCAGATCAATGCTCTGTCGCTTTCCAGTCGTCCCCTGCAATTGCAGGCACTAACGATTGTACTATAATTTGACAAATGATTTAGCTCATTCTACGAGCTAATGAGTTGTGAGCAAAATAATTGCAAATTTCAAGAGACCATGTTTTCCACTTTTTATCGGATACTAGAAACTCTTGATAATTATTTTTTAACGCATGTCGCTTTTTCAAGTGTTCCTCAGATTACACACGTGCATGTGCATACACGTGTCATTGCCTCCGACATTGCTATACCTGAATATCGAGGTCTGTTGACACCTGAGGCTTAAATAAAAACTATGTCTATGATATCTTGAGGTACAGATTAGGTTCTGTTCTTAAATTGAACAGAGTGAATTTGTGTAAGCATCTAATGTTGTCTATCTAGTAGATTATCCGTATATTTGAAAACAATTAAAAATTGATCGTATCATTTATTAAAAAATTAAACGTTTTTAAAATACTATAATTAAAATGGCTATTATATAAAGTATATTGAAACGTTTCTATCTAAATTTTTATCTAAATTAATTAGTGAAACAAATTTCGCCTGATACATATCTTGAAACATATAGGAATAATGCAGCTTGTAAGGCAACTCAATTAGGAAACTACTTTTTTCACTCGAAAGGTAGTCATTTAGTACCAATTACCTTGCGTGCTGCAAAATACATGTACTTTGACCAATAATTTATTCTGTCAGCTACGAGAATACGCTAATTTGCAAAAAAGATGAAATTCAAAGTCTTATACATTGAATTTAATTTGGCATACGAGCAAACCCGGGAGCGAACCCTTGCAGCGTATGTCAATAATATAATAAAATGCAGAATGAATGAAACATATTCAAAAACTATCAGCGCTTACATAATTTTAATTCTTGAATTGAACTAACGTAGAAGCAAGAATATTGATTAGGTTATTTCCCAAATATTAGAAATGATTGTGTGATAATCATTTTGTGAATAAAAAATGAAGGACTTGTAAAGTGCAATCGAGTGATAAACGAAGGAATAAAAATATCACCTTCTAAAAATCATGGCTTTGGCAAGGAGCCGTTTGGTCAACGCTCCCACTTTCGCAAGTGAGTCCTTTCATTTCGCTCCAGTCTGAAGCAGCTCTTCGTTTCCCCGTCTGAAATAAGAAGAAGCACCGTGACTGTTTAATTTTGTTCCGGCCTTCTTCTACCCCCGACTCTCTAAATAATCAATTGAATTATTGGCCCTTAGTTCAATTGCTCCAGTTCGTCTCTAGTTTATAATTCGGGAAGGAGGGATTGCCCATAAGGTATGTGGAGTGAGTGCACGGAAGGCGGGCAAGGAGATGTTCGACCTCTTCGGTAGTATACAGCAACAGATAAGCTGGCCGCACCCGCGCCGCCTCGTAGGCATCTAACACGTCCAGGGGCGCAGCCGGCCAAGCCGAAAGTGCTTCTCAATCGATATGGGGCAGAGGAGACATTAAAGACACCAAGGCGACATTCGGTCTTCCAACTTCGGAGCGTCTCGACCAGGGCCGGCCTCCCAACGGTTATACTACTTAGCTGTACCACTTGCTGTCGCCTGGAAATGCGCCTCGTGTCTCCGTGTCCGAGGCTCCTCGGTCAACACGGCCTCGTAGCCCGATTCCAAATTCCCATTTATTTTTAAAAGGCGACCTGCTCCGCACCCCACCCGCCCTCCCCCATACCACCATATCATTCGATAGAAAATGTTTTTGTCGGTATGACTTCAAAGGGATCATTTGTCTCATTAGTCAATTTTCATTCTGCAAAGCAACACAATATAAATACTGATAATTTTACACCAATGACAAATTAAAGGAATAAAATAAAAATTAAAAGTAACGAATTTCGAAAGATGGAAAATATTTATTATAATAATCTTATTTACGCATTTTAATACAAATAGTCTTTGAAAATATTAAATGTTTTGCAAAAAGTATTTAGACGGACGTGTGTAAAAATCAAAAGTAGTTAACATTTGTCTCTTTTTTTATTATTAATAAAATTTTCTTTAAATAGAATTAATGGTTTAATACAATTCTCTGATAGCATTTGCAATCTTATTTTCAGCGTTTGTTTTTAAATTTAGTTATAACTCTAGCATTTGAAGTTTTGCATTGCACCTTATAGTTAAGTTTGCATAAATTACATAAAATTATAGCATAATACTCGAATTAACTTAAACTTTCTGTAGTATTAATCGCATATTTTATAAGTATTTCGTGTGAAGAATATTTTTTGCATTTTATTGAATTTGGTGCTTTGTTTTCCAAACATTATTGCTTGTAAGATCATTATCTTGAATTGCGTAGAGCATATTCAGAAGTAGGTAAAAAACAGTACAAATTGCAGAAGTACTTTAGTATTTATTTTTAGTTATAGAAACACTTTTACGTGCAAAACTCTTTAAATTTTACAGTATAGATATTATTAAATAAAAATTTATTATTTTTCGTACTGTCCCTGCGATTTGGTAGGATTACAGCGTGTGCAAGAATGCAGCAAAAGAAACACTGTAAATATTTGAGTAATCTACTGAGATTATTTTATCAAATTTCACTGGAGAAATTATAAAAAAAGAAGTGGAAAGAGTTCCCAATATTACCCAAGGAAAAGTACAGCGGTTTAAAAGAATGAGATAGGTGAAGGTATTGTCATGAGAAGTAGATTCGTAGGCCATATCAAGATGCACGATGCAGAGGGCAACTGCAAAGTTGTTATAAGGAACCAATCGACTATATGGTTCTCGGAGCGCGAGAAGACAATTCGCCCGGGGTGCACTAGAGATTCGACATGTCAAGTCGGGCAGAAATTTGTGAGAACGGCGTTAAAATCGTGTAGTCGAAATGAAGAGCGCCGATATTCTCTGTTTTTTCTTTGGTTCGCGTGTATGCGTGCAAGAACGCACGAGAGGAAGCGGTGGAAAGGGCTGACATGTCCCGGGCCGAGGGCTTGGATCGATATACCCTTTTTTCGAGGGCGAGAGAGAGAGAGGGGTTGGGCAGAGCGAGAGCGGGGGAAAACGCGAAGGCGGGGGTAGGGTGGGGTGGGTCGCGGTGGTGGGGGCCAGGGGCCAGGTTAGGGCTATCGTTCGAGGTACGAGAGCGGAGGGGGAGCAGGGGAGCAAGAAACCCGTGCAGCCGTGAGCGAGCGAGATGACAGGGAACGGGGCAGATTAAGGGGCAAGGGGGCGAGGGCCGAGAAGACAGGCGGGCTTTGCATCCTCGCGGTCGGTAGAGAAGTGGAGAGGCTGGGCGGGAGTCGGCTGCGGGGAGGTCGGCGCGGCGGTCCGGGTCCTCGCCGGCCAAATCAATACGACGTACCTGGGGCCGTGGGCGGGTGGCGCCAGCTGGCTCCTCGGCAGCAGGAGAGGCGCGGCGTGGGTGTGGGCTCCGGCGCCGGGCCTCCTGGGCCCTGGCGTCCTGGTGGGCCGGCTACACGGGCACCCGCGGGCGACTCGGTCGGCGGGGCGCGGCGACGGGCGCGCTCGCCGAGGGCTCAAACGCGACGGTCGGGCATCGGCGCGGAGGGCGGCCGCGGCGCCGGGGCTCGGCCACTGCGCAGGCCCGCCACCCCCCCCCCCCCCCCGGCCGCCGGTGGCGCGACCGCGCGCCCAAGCACGGCGACTAGCCACTGTCGAGCCCTGAGTTTCGAGTCCCGAGTCCCGAGTCCCGACTTCCGCGATGCACCGCGACCATCCCGCTCCCCAAGCGCCGGCGGCTGCTGCTCTCGCCCGAGGCCCTTCCTCTCCTGGGGTCAAGTGCGCCCAGGCCGTCTCGCGTCGCCGCTGCCCAGGGCCAAGCAAGGCCCAAGCGCTCGGCGCGGCCAAGCGCCTTTTCGCTCAAGCCGAGTCTATCGAGTATCGATTTGGCTGCCCCCGCCCGGCGCTCTGCCCTTGTAGCCCTCTCGCCAAGGAGAAGATGCGGGTGTGTCCTACAGGAACAAATTGACCTGCGCTGCGAAGTCGAGGCCGACGAGTCACCGAGGCAATGGCGAGGTGCTCTGGCTGCCCCCGAGTCCCGACCTACCCCTATGCACAAAGCTGCCCACCACCTGCCAAAGCAGAGGCCTTACGGCCCTCTAGCGCCAACGCCTTCCATTAGTCCCACAAATTCTTCACGCCTTGGCATACCCGCGTCCTCTTCGATGCCCATTTTTTTCTATCCTTGCCTCCCCTTCCTCCCTCATCTTTCTTCATTCGTTGCCGCTTTCTTTCCCCTTCCTTAATGCCGCGCCTTATGCTGTATTCAGATTATATAATTTTCCATATCAAGTATGCATTACTTTAAAAATTACACTCCTATAAATGCATTTAATAACTAACCTTGTCTAGTAATATAAGCAGATAATACGCATTGATAATTTACGTATTAATCAGAATCTATGACGATACTTCTGACTCGTACACAATTTTGCAACGGTTTCTTAATTACTTATACTTGCTTAGAATATTATTATAATACTTTTATATAACGTCCTATTATTATATAAGAGGGGGATCTGGTTTTCGTTTGGAATCTACAACAACTGCAAGAATGATCGTAAGCATCGTTATCATTTTTTCCATCTTTTTTATGTCCGAACTATGTTTCAAAAATCACACAAATTATCAATTATAAATTACATCGTTATTAAATAGGCAATAAATAAAACATGTTCATAGATAGTTAGAATAAAACATACTAGTAAACCCTTCAAATAGTATTTAAAAACTGTTCAAAAACGTTATTTCGACTTTTGTTTCCTATTCTATTATAAGAATATTCATTTTTAAGTTTTTTGATCTTCACACATTTACATGTTTTTTATTTTCTTGTATTCATTTTTGTCTTTAATTTTTTGTTTGGATATTTATATATATTGTTTAATTAGAAACTACATACTTATTAATAATTTCGTAAGTTTATCATAATAAGTACATGTTTAAAATATGCTCTATTCAATGAATCACATGTGAAAAATGTAGGTCATTCAATTAAAGACGTTCAATATTGAAAATGATTTAGAACTACAGAAAACAGACTGCTACTAGAACTACTTAATAGGTACTGCTAGTACTTTTATAGTATTTTTTAAAACATTTTTTTGTTTCTGAAAGTTGCTGGAGTCATCTTAAAGTTTTTTAATTGTATATGCAGCGATATATAAAATATTACTTATTAAAGCCTTTGTTTTAGGTTACAATCACAAGGTCAAACATACAAATTTTTAGGAGTAAATCTTCATAAAGAAAGCTGATCTTGCCTTTTTAGAGAATGTTTCAAGTTTTAAAGATTTCAGTATAAGTAGTTTTTTCTCGAATATTTCGTACATCACTGCACATATGATTAAAAAATTTTAAAATGACTCCAGCGACTTTCATAAAAAAAAAAATAGGCCAAAAATCATAAAATGAAAAAATCAAAAAAAAATTTTAAATATTTGAGATATGTGTAATTTAAATTATCTCTAATAGTAGCTTGTACCTAGTAGTAGTAGTCTACAACTATTTTTATACTATGTTTTAATTAATTATGAATTAAATACATTATGGTTCTAATACTATTTAAGGTCTTTGTAATAAATATGATTATTTACATGTAAATTGATATTTAGTTATCAAAAATGCTTATAAAGGTTATCTTTGACTGCGAAGTAAACGAAAAGACAATCAATATAAAAATAAAGTGGGACTCAAATTAAAAAATAATGTAGACGATATTTAGTTAAATATTTGGAGTTACAAATATTTTTTAATGGAATTTTATTAGGTAATATGTCAAATAATCGTAGATATGAGACAAATATTGTTTTTTTTATGAGAATGGATTCGCATACTAGAATACAGCATATACTTATTATAATAAACTAACTATTTATAATCAATTAAAACACTATATTAAAACATATATATTAAAGACAAGATAAATGCAAGAAAATGAAAATCGTGTGAATTAGCGGAAATGGTATAAATTATGCGTAGCACCTGAATCAAAATCTAAATTTATTCAAAGTTGAAGCGCATCTCTGACAACAAAAATAGATACAGCGGATTGTGTTTAGGCCCCATAACTAGATTGCAGCATAAATTTTGTCTCGGTGCACGTATAAGAGCTTACCATAATAAGTTCCAGTGGATAGTTACATCGGAGCGAGAAGTGAAAAAAGAAGCCCGCGCGTAGAAACCAAGAAATAAGACTGCGTAGATGTATACAAGTCGGTATAGCACAGTTGCATTGACAAGTGCTCCAGCGAAATATTGTTAAGGTCTAAATATGAGAAAGACAGCTGTTAATTTTAAATGGAGGAAGTGAGAGAGATGGACCGCATCAAAGGTGTCATGTCTATAATGAACGGCTTTTTCACTGAAGCAAGGGCGACGAAACAACTTTGTCTGGGAGTTACGCCTTTACGCGGACAATAAGTGAATAAAAGGGACTCTAGAAGGAACCCTCGAAGGCGTTCGCCGTCGCTGCAATTTCATTTCCAGTCACGCTTTTGGTAGGCCGGGGCCAGGAGAGTCTGGTCCCTGGTCTGATTGTATATCCACGGCTGCTTAGGCTTGAGCTGAGTGGCCCTCAGGGCAGAGCGGCAAGCGTAACGTCGTCACAGGCGTCGTCAAGAGGCAATGTGAGGGACGCTTCTGATTATACACGGGTCAACTAAAATAATGTCGCATCCAAGACTAGAGACCGGATGAACTGGCCCGAGGTTGCTGCTACGGAACGCCCCCAGCACTTCTGCGCGCTCCATTACTCTCGAGCTTCGCAGAACCTTAATCTATACAACCCTGACATTTCCATGCCCTTTTAATAAGATCTTTCCAAACAACTCACTCTACATTCTCTCTTAACACTCAAACATTGTGCCATGTTAACATTTAGTTGAACTACTGACAAATCTAGCAAGGAGGCTGTCTCAAAGTTCCAAAAAGATCATAACACCAAATTAGCAATTTCCAAATTGAAGCGGTCTCAAAATTCAAAAATTTTTTTTTCCATAGTTTAAAATTCCAAAAAGATCATAACACTAAATTAGCGGTTTCCCAAAACTGTAGTCCCTTACCAATGACAACAGGTTCATTTTTCCAAAGGTTATGAAATCCAAAACTACTCATTTCAGAATTTGGTGATTCAGAACGGATAGAAAAAACCAAGGAATATTAATATAAGGAGTCAAGCATCTTAAACGAAGATGCAATTTATGTTCAACTTGATATGCAGACTGAATGTACGTCTATAAAATGTATACATATAAGATTTATTAACTTTTATCGATATAATTTATATTATGATATACGATAGTGATAGGTCCTATCTTATAATTCTATGCATACATTAAAATTTGATTTCATTTTTTAGTTATATAGTTCTTATTTATACATAATGGACAAGTTTTTTATTTTATAATTTGTATTTTCTTTAATCGATTAATAATGCATTATTTGTCAAAATCTGTTAATTACATTTATAACATACCTTTTTTTTTAATTGCATCTTTTAAACCTATTTTTATTGTGTTAAAAAAATTTACTCATATTTGTTTAAATTTTTATTTTATTTTCTAAAAATATTTACTTATTACTCGTACTCAAATTATATTTATGTACTTAAATATTAACAATATGAAAATTATAGAGAATCTTTCATTGTAAAAATTGACTGTTTTAATGACTCTATACATTTACACAATCTGATGATCATTAGCATGTGCTCAAGATCTATAGTGAATCTGAAGTAATTATTACTAATTGCATTGAAATATTTGACTGTGATAAATTATCTAATATGAATATGTTTACCTTTTCATTTTCACATAATCATCACTTATATATTTAAAATAACAAAT
The DNA here is from genome assembly GCA_018906755.1 of Sycophaga agraensis. Taxonomy (NCBI): domain Eukaryota; kingdom Metazoa; phylum Arthropoda; class Insecta; order Hymenoptera; family Pteromalidae; genus Sycophaga; species Sycophaga agraensis. The sequence goes on from JACCIE010000043.1 coordinate 300,691, forward strand.
GGTGTACTAATGTAAATAGTGTTTGTTATATAACTACAGTTTAATTTTTCTAACAAATTCTTAATTTTGTTAAATTATAAATAAAAATGTTTTATTTAAAAAATATAGTTATGTAATATTATTATTAGCTGTACACAAACTATTAGTAACATAGACCAATAATTTTTAGCTTGCACCTATTTCTTAATGTACTTTACATTTTAATTACCTGCTTTTACATTTATATACATTTACAAACTAAATTTTAGATTTTATTATTACCATTAAAGATTATACATAAAACCAATAAATTAAACACAGTCATAAATAGATTTTCATATTCATAAAAACATTAACGTCCTTTTAATTTATTAACTTTTATGATAACTGATAAAATACAAAGAAACCATTTATTTGTTTTGTTCCTTATAATTTTTCTGTATACAGATATATTTAATTAATTACACAGTAATTTTAGAAACGACTAATTTAATGAGAAATATTTCTCTTAATCTGATTCTTTTTAAATTAATCATTGTTTGACTCATTTGTACATTTCCATTAACTCTTCTTTGTGTACATATTTTGCCATTCAATGACAGATTAAATAAATTATTATCTAAAACCAAATTTTAATCAGATTTATGATTTATGTTGTTCATTATTTCTGTCAGAAAATTTGTACTAGAAGGAGCAGTTGTATAAAGATTTCCTGAAAAATCATTTAAATATTTAATAGTACATTACAATTAAATAGAAACACTTTATTTAAATGTTAAAATATAATTTTACCAATAAAGTTTTTTGAGTCATTATCACTCATGATAATTTTACAGTTTCTTTTTAGTTCCACTTTAAATCCTACACACCGAAATCTTTCATCGGTTTTGTACAGTACATTATTTTTATGAGGATTTAAATATGGTTGACCACTGAATGGATTAATGAAATCAGCCCAATACCCACACATTTTTAATTTTCTGCAAATATCTGATGCAGCAAGAACAAACTAAAATATTATGTTTCATAAAAAAGTTTTTATATTATTTGAATTGTAAATAAAAAAAATTACATAATAATTTTATCATAATATCATAATATCATTATCATTTTATCATAATTGATTGTATTGTTGTAGCTATTTTAAATAAATTAATAGCATGTACTAATCAAGAAAAATATTCTTGTATTTTTATATGTACAATACTAACAAGAAAATTATAACTTCTTTATAAATTTAAGATATTTTAATTAATAAACTAGTTAATTAATGAACATACAAATAGTACAAATTATTTAACAATAAGTCACTTACATGTTGAGCTAATTTTTCTGTTTCTACTTCTTTACTCCATCTTGACTTTTTATTATTTGTTTTTTGACTGATTGTAACTATTGTAAGTTGAGGTGAAGTAACTTCTAAACAACTAGGAAAAAGTTCCAAAATCCCTTTTCTTAATAATGTTGGACAATCTTGTGCTGTACAATGCAAGATAGAAAATATTTCCTCACTTTTGTCTAAACTGTTTACTTTTTCAATATCAGATATTTCTATATCTTCGAATCCATTTGGCATTAGGACTGAATGCACTTCCACTTGTGCAGTAGTCGATGCATCTAACCAACCTGGACCAATGCTTCCAGGAAGATAAAATCGAAAGCCTCGTGGTGTAAGAAGCTCCCAGTTGGGATCAACTCCGAAAATTGTGTTATCAAAATCTAATTATGAAAATGTAAAATTTAATAACAATAATATACAATAAACACATGCATTTACAAATTTGCTGAAATGTATTTAAACAAAAATTAAACAAAGCTGTTACACTTAGCATATTCATTCATTTTGTTCCATTTCATCATTTTTATTTTCAAAATCTTAGTTAAGAAAATGTAAATTAAATATTATGCTTAGTAAAAATAAAATATAAAAACTAGAAAACAAGAATTATAATATTTGAAATTCATTTTTTATTTAATATATTTTTGGATACATTCAATTCATGCATTGATGCTTATCTATTTTAGTAACAGTTGTATGCATGCTTTTAAATTTGCATTGAATATATATGTATTGCTCAACTCAGAGTGTTTATTTCCATTACTCAAGTACAATACAAAAATGAATATATGAAAAATTTTTTTTAATCAAAATAAAACAAAAATAAACTTTAAGGAATTAAATTATTAATAAAAAATAATAAAAATTAACATTTACCGTCAAGTGCATTGTCACTAGATTGCACGACTTTGTAAGAGCTCGTATTCCTGTCACTACGTCGAGAATATTTTGCAGAAGTGAGTTTGATAGGTTTAGAAATACAAGTTCTGTAAATATTACGTATACAAAACATCTGAAAATAAATTTTGAATCATAGGTTAGTTAAAAAAAATTAAAATATAGCAGTAACATATTTTTATTCTAATGTCTTCTTGAATCATTGCTGCCATCTTATTACATTTAATTACTTACAATTATTTAGAAAATCCTCATGCTGAAGTACAATCTTTTTTCCAAAACCTTGTCTTGCGACAAGTTCCCTAATTCCCTGTTTGGGAATTGGGATGAGTCGTGCGTATTCTGCACGTACTGTCCTTCGTTTAGCAGTACACATGCACAGACGATGCCAGGCAATACACTACAGTTGCAGCTACAATTTACTGAACAGTTGCACGACTGACCTCTGCTTTAGATTCGAGATATATTTTTTCGATAATTTCTAATGGAATAGTATGCATTACTATGCATGTGTAAAAAATGAGGATGATTTATAATTTATTATTATAATTATTAAGATTTCGTATGAGATTTACGATACGATATATCTCTATAGTGACTATAGATTTTACAGCCTTACATACCTCAACAATAGCTATCGCAATTTGCACCTGGTCGACACTCGATGGGCGAATCAGTCGAGTGCGAACTGCGAGTGTTGTGCGAGTGGTTACGACCAGTTACGACTTACGATCAGAGATGAACTAACAACCGCTAAGATGCAAACGAGTTACTGATCAACTGCGGTTAGAAAATCGAGGCGCTGGTATCGTACGATCTTTGATACGATTGTTAAGCTATAATATTCGACACTTTTAAATATTAATAAACTGCAGTTAGTACGATTTAAAATGTAAATGAACCATTAACAGCAAAAGAAAATAATTAAAAAAAAAGTAAACGCATACAGTATAATGTACGTATTTATCCAAGCAGAAATTTTTATATAAAAAAAATAATAGACTATAATGATCAAATTTTATTTTATTTTTCGAAATTATTTTTAATTGTCATGAAATTGTGGAGTTCATCTTAAAAAATTGTTACATTGCTAACTAGCTAAAATCATAGAAAGTAATTATTATGAATTATTATTAATTGTAATTAGATTTTCAAATCTGACCTTATAAAATGTCATTAATTTTTACTTTTACTATTTTTACATCTGAGCATGGTTAAAATTATGCTATATTATAACAGCATTATAGGTAGATACAATAACAATTCATTTTAAAGTTTAGTATTAAAAATGAAAATAAAAGTATATTTATATATGATAGTATCTTAATATAATGCAAGACATAATGTGTCGGAAATTGTAAAAAATTATCTTTTTTATTTTAAACCATAAAGTAACTTTGAAACCGACAAGGTTAGTATTTTGGAACTTTTAAATTGTGTCTTGCGTATTTTCAGGTCCAAGTATCCAACGGAGTAGCTCATGGTATGCTTATCACGAATTTGAAATAATATGCGATATCTCGATAGGACAACATTTTGTGGTACTAGAAAGTAGAAGTACGTAGCGCCACTGGCAGTTAATTTGAGTCCTCGACGCAACTGCATATCGGCATGTTCGTGTTTCAGTGGTGCCGCCATGACAGCTGATCGCTTCTTCGGCGCTTGACGTTTGTCTTCGGAATATGATATTTTGTGAATGCAATTGCAACAAATGGCAGATAACTTCTTCGGGTTCGATACGAGCCTTGGTGTAAGTATTCTTGCATTTATCTTTACATTCTATTCGGTAAAGCAAAATTCACGACTTAGCGCATGTTCTTCCGGCGAGAAGGCAAGTGCGGAGTTGATTGCGGTCATAGGTTCCACCTCCGTGTGGGAGTTCGGAATTTCCGAACTCCATTTAGGTTTAAAGTAGTTAAGGTGGTTTTGTCCTTGAAGGTACCTATTTTTTCAGTTGTTTACAGAATTCCATAATGCCCCTCCAATCGTCAGGCATGTTTTGATTTTTTTTCGATAACTCTATCTCTCTTACTCTTAGTAGCGGTTCGTTATCGGCAGATGCCCTCTATACACTAGTGGAAGTCGATGTTGGATATTCTATAACATTCGATTCATCTGTAAAATGTATATAGTTGTCCTAAAAATAAAGAATTTGATGTATTTAAGAATTTTTGATAATTCTTTTTTAATTAAAGGTTAATTTCAAAACTATCGAGTAATCAGATCTTCAAAAAATCCATTTCCTATATACATATTGTTCCATCTATGCATGCCCCTTTAATACTTGATTTTCTTAGAACGTAATACACATAAAATATCAGCGATTTTGTTTCGAGAACTTTTCCCTTTATAGTAGTTATGACTGATGATACTTTTTCCTATTTTTTCAAATATTTTTTGTAGACGGAACTTTGATTTGTAGCATAAAAATATTTATGAAATGTTTTCAAACCTCATTAAATTTTTTATAGTAAAACGATGATAAGATTTGCGAATCAATATTAAGGATTTAACCTTTTATTATTTACTAGATTATTTGTTCAAAGAAGTGTAAACCGTGCATGACTTCAATACTAATCATTAATATAATAAACATTGAAGTTTATATTACGAAATTTACTATAAGTATTGTCAGCTCATGTAATAAATTACTGTAATTATTAAGTAGTGAACGTGGCAAACCATAAGATTTTTGTTTTAATTTATTATTGTGTGATTTAGGCTGGCTTGGATGATGGTTTAGATTCTCTTGATGATGAGGAATATGGAGATGAAAATAATTATGATGCTTTGAATGACGAAACTTTTGGATCTGAAGCAACTGCAGGTGATTGGGAACAAGATCATGAAAAGCTAGCTCAGATTACAGAATTAAGCAGGGTACGAAATCGAAATGATTATAGCAAAGTAAGTATTTTTTCTATAATTTAATATACTTGAATTCATAAATCTTAAAGAAATTCATTTTTAATAATTAGAGTGAGTCAGAAATCGATGTAGAGAATAGTCTATCGCATTTAGTAGTTGATGAAATAGAAATTACTATACCAAGACCTGGTGTTTGGGATAGTCCAACAAATCTTCCCATACTTACATCTCAAAATCGACCAAAGACTTCATTATCAACAACATTTGAAAATGCTTGGACAGTGGAAGAGGTGGAAAGAAGTCTTATCAAAAGCCGTCCACCACCTGGTCTTATCAAGCAACCTACAGTATCACAAACTCAAACTGGTACAAGTGGGAGAAATTTATTTCTTAATTCAATAGCATCAGCAGAAAAATTACAACAAATCAATGGTGCTGTCCCACCACCTAATCAATTTTCTGTTGTACATCCTCGAAATGTTAGATTACCTCATCCACAGTTTCATGTGCAAAATGTTCGACCATTACCTAGTAAGTACTAAATTTTTAATGCTTAATTCCCTGTATAGCTGCATAAAGTATAAAATTTATTATAAAAATTGAACGTATTGAGTAAAAAAATATTTTTATAATTATTTAATATTAATATTATTTTTATACAAAACAAATAATAAATATCTATTTATTATGTTCTTTTGTATAGTACAATATTTTAAAACATTTGAAACTAATTTTTAGATCAACCAGGCAATATGTTTAGATATCCATTACCTCCACACTTATTAATGGCACCTGGAGGTCAAAGACAAACACTTCACAACAATTATCCACTTAACAATTTCTCTGTAAGTAATAAAATAGTTTATTTAGTAAGTTATTTTAAATATTACTATTTTTTACAACCTAATTTATTTATCTTAATAGCATCCATCAAATCCTGGTATGGGTCATCCCCCGTACATGCCACAAGATCATTCACTTATTCAACCATACACTTATAATCATCAATCTATGCAACACAATATGAATACTGGAAAGCAATGGAACAAAAATAAGCAATTCAATCACAATGAAAGACAAGAAAGTCATCCACCACATTTCAGAAATAATCAGTATCATCAAAACCAAAACCATCTGAATAGGTACAGTCATAATCAAGCTTATTATGGAAATATATTGCATCCACATCTTATAAATCACCATCATAATCATTTGGGTAGTAATGGTACTGGATCTTCTGGAGAATATGATGAATATGCTGGATTGATGAACAACAGAGAAAAACAGTGGTTGAATAATATTCAGTTGTTACAATTGAATACAAATCAACCTTATATTGATGACTATTATTATACAGTGTTCTGTGATAGGTTAGATAAAAAAAATAAAAACAAAGATAAAAATGACGATACCAATAAATCGAGCAATGGAAAAAGTAACAGAAACAACAACAATAATAATGGACATCATAGAGATCCAAGGTAAGTTAAAATGCTTTTTAAAGAATCAGATTTTAGTTTATCCTTCTGTTTATTACTTTCTAATTTAATCATGTAAACTAAGTAATATATAAGTGTGTTTTTAAAATATTCTACAATTATAAAAATTGAACCTATTATTTAAGTAAAATAATTAATTTATTTTGTATAAATATTCAAATTAATAATTTTTGATTTAATTGAATATCAAAATTTTAAATTCTAAATTTGAATGTATGATTTTCATTTAATAATTAAAAATATTCATGAGACAGAGAACAATCACAACAACATACCTTTATAAAAGCTTCAACCACTCCAATGCAATTCGAAAATTCTTTGGGAAAATTACAGTACGGTAGTGTTACTGCACCACGAAAAATTATTGACATGGATGTTGTTGCTAATAGCGATCAACAAGCATCATCTATTCAGCAAAAGGATACTAAGAAAACTCGACAACTTCTTTTAGAAATTGAAAGGGTATTCATAGCTTATATTATTATTTTCTAATTTGGTTTAGTCAATCTTATTTAAATTATTTTTATAATACTTTTTAATAATGGAGACTTATTTTTATCTAGCTCTATATGTTGTTATTAAAATTAGAGGATAAGAGTAATCCCTTAGCTATATTAGCTAATCTACAGCATGAGCAACAGCAAAGAGAGCAGCAGCGGCAACAACAACAAGAAAGTGGAGAAGCTATTCCTGAACTGGAGCAGAGAGATCCAATAAAAGAGAAAGAAGAATTAATTTCATCAATAATGACATCTCTTTTATTATTAGTGCAAGAAGATAAATTTACTAATCTTCTTCGATTTCGTAAAGGCAAAGTAAGTCTATTGACACTGTCAATATCAAAAAAAAGTACAAGTAGATTTATTAGTTCAAAATTTATATCCGAAATTTTTAACAATAAATGTATTTGTTTTGTGTAATATATATTCAATTTTATTTTTAGATGTTATTCCTTCGGTTTCTGGGCTGCATTGATGTTCATGAACATACTTTAAAACTAGCTAAATTGTGGGGAGGTGTAATGAAAGGTTTGTCTATTATTGGACGAAGAGATTCGCAGCACCTTTTGACTAATTTTTATACTGAATTTCATAAATGGACAAGAGAAAACAATGAAAACACTTTGATTCTTACTCATTTGGTAAAAGAATTTATTGAGGCTTCGGTGCAAACACGTTCACAAAAAAGCGACACAGTTGCTAACAGCCTCAAATTTGCTCTTTCAAATAAGGTATATTTAAGTTGATTAATGATTTTTGAGTTCATAGTTTATTTTTCAGATTTAATGATAATGAATTATTTCCAGTTTGGTATATCGGTGATAGCATTGATACTCAACTATGGAATTAGTCTATGCTATGTTTTGCTTGTAGAATATGAATCATTCATAGAGCAATGGAAACTATTTCTGCAGTGTCTAAGTAGGGAGTTAAGATCATCTAGGGATGAACCTAAAATCAAACCTTATGATCTTTTAGACGAAGAATGCCTGAAAGAACATTTGAGAATGATCTTTAATGAAGAAAAGGAAGCATACGATCTAAGCGTCGAGGCGGATTTTATTCTTTTCTTCACCTAAATATCGTACACCAAATATAGTTCAAAGCTGACCATGTTTTACTCGCCGATATGGAAAAAGTAGTAAGATGTATGCACTTGTATGTGAATGCTGATGCTTTATTCCGTACGGTAATTGATCGTCTTATAGAGCTATTAATTATTTCTTAATTTGTATTTTCGTAGTACCTTACTTCCAATGGGAGACCATTTTTTATGAAGCTGAAAACAATGACGTGATATAATTTATAATGACAGCGAATTACGCGATTAACATTAATAGCATATTTCGTGTAGCGAAATAGGCATTTTGATTCTATCACGTTTATTTATTTGTAGCAAAATGAAATTTTTTTTACTTTATACAAGAATGAAGCCTAATTATTATTATTTATATAAAATGAATTTAATCAATATCGAACTAACATTAATACTGAACGGTTATCCAAAGTTTTAGATTAACCCTTATGTCCAAAATTACAAAGTCCATAGTACTTAGTGAATTTTGATCAGATACATAATTTTTGAATAATAATATGAGTCTATTTAATTATTTCAATTAACTTTAAAATTGACTGAGAGAAACAAAAAAATAAAATCTCGGGTTGTAAAGGTCCTCTAACAATACTTGTTTTGTATAAAATTATAAAAATATAATTACGTTTATAAAATATTCAAGATTTATATAAAAGTTTAACAATGGTTTTTAAATAATTAAAAATATTTTTTTGTTTTCATATATTGATTTCATCAGTTCTTACTAGAAAATTTTATATTATTTAAATACTTTAAGTACCTCTGTACTATTTACTAATATTTATGAGCAATACTGATTCTAATTATTATATGTATGATTAAACCTATTAAATCAAATTCTGGATAATAGCTTTTGTCAAAATTATTTTCTAATAAATGATTAAAATCTATCAGTTAAACTCAAAATTGAAATGATTTTCTTGTAATTTTAAAATCACAAAATTGGAAAACAACCAACTAATGAAAAAATAAAGAATATTTTTTTAGGTACAAAACTAATTAATAACAATAATTATATTAATTCATCATTTATCGTAAATAACCATGTATGAAATACTTAATTTTAATCCAATAAAGTAATCAAAATGTCTATTGAGATATTACAGATAAAACGATTTCTTATTTATAAATACGAATCTTTATTGATTAAATCTTTTTTGTCATTACTTGTAAAGTTTTTGTTAGAATAAAGACTTACATTGTAATGCCGCAGCTGCGAACAGACTCGTCTTTTATAAAAATAAATATACATTCGGTTCAAACAAATAGTTTTCATCTATATGATGAAAACTTTCATTTTTTATACAATCGTTTTTCATTCATTATTTATAATTTTTAATTACACCATTTCGTCATTATTAATAATTTCATTGTTTAAGTGTAAGAGAATGATCACCTGCATCATTTATATCACATATCTAAGTGGCATTCTTAATATAATTTTTAATTATTTTAAGTTCGCAGCATGCAATTTCAAAAGAAAATAGAGAAAATAACAAATGCTTTTCTAAATTACATAAAGATGATAATTTAAAATATTACAGTTTTAAAATATATTAATTCAATTAATACTTCACTGGTCACTTAACATTTCTCAGATATCATGATTGTGCCGTGGTTTTTATCCTTTTTTTTTAATCAAGGCTCGACGATTAACATGCACTAGGATCATTTTGAATCCATTTTAGCGTTTAAAAAATAAGAAGAGAATGGTGATAATATTATAGGTAAAAGAATAATTTTTGGCCTTTGTGAAGGGGATGCAAAAATATAACAAATCTTTTTTATAACATGTAACGTAAGTGTTTGATAAATTAAAACAAACTTTGTTTTCTGTTACTGGTGTAAGTGGTGGGTATCAAAAGTACATTTAATGTTTGGAGAAATAATATGTTTCCAATCTTACAAACACAATTGTACTCATAATAAATTGTATAAATCAACAAAGTTAATTCTTTTGTGAAACTAGATCTTTAATAATTTAATACTTTTGCAGCCCCTTGAAACATGTAATGTACTGTAATGTATGGTTAAAAGTGAAAAGTAATATCGCTTTTTATTATATTTGAATGCGTTAATTTGTGCTAGCGCACAAGAGACTGTAGCAAACAAAGCAAAGCTTTCTAGAAACTTTTCATTCTTTTTCTTCATACTTAAATAAGAAATGAAAAAAGAAACAAACAGATCGACCGATAGAAAAGTAAAGGAAACTAATGTATGTACCTATGTAAGTATGTCTAGCATGTATATAGTAGCGCGTGAAGGTCGCGAACCGATATATATATATACATATATATATATGTATATATATATATGCATCTATATATATATATATATGTATATATTTCGTATGTATCGTCGATAGAATGAAGGGTGCGGAGGAGTTAAAAAATTGCGTTTTATGGTTTGTGGTGTTTCATTATCCCCTCGTGATTATAATCAGAATTATTGTATCTATATATTTTTTTTAATTCTTATGCATATGTTTTTCTCTCTATTCTCTTGGTTTATTTTCGGAATTTCCCAAATATATCGAGCGATATTGTTGTATTTGTATGAAAAATAAAAAATGAAATCGTGATATGCACAGAACTATTAATGGTTCACAACTCTAGAACACAAATTCATCACGTCGCATCGATAATTCTAAAAGTGTCATTAAGATTTTGTTACTAATTCTTAACTGTCAATCTCATGAAAAGTATAATATATTTAGCTTTCTATATGATGTTGGATCATTCAAGATTATCGATACGATTATTATTATAATTATTATACTCACCATTAAAAGAAGGAAGGAAGATTCTTATTCTTTTCTATTATGCGCCTTTGAAATTTAATGATCAGAGCTTCATTTGTTCATTAAAAAATTGTTATATTTTTTCAACCCTTAAGTACACGAAGTGTAATATAAATATCGTATAATATAGCTATTTTTCATTTTCATTAATAATAAAAGAAAGGATTTTAATATGCTAAAATTGTATACTTTAATTTCGCATCTATGATTTATATAGTTTTAACAGAAACCTGGGACAAAGTATTAATGACACAGTTTCTAGAAATTTTTTAATTTGTAAATTTCTATACAAGTATTTTTCAAGGAATTTCTTTATTATGCAAATAATATCTTCAATATATTAATTTGAAAAAATAAAAAAAAGCAAATTGCAAGTGTTTCAATTTATATGTAATATTTAAGAAAAATTTAAAAGACTTTGATAAATGCCATTGCGTGCGAAAGTTGAAATAACCATCAAGATTTAAAAATTCTTACAATTTATTAATTTATTCTATTGCAAGAATGATTAACGATGATACAAAAAAATAAATTCTGTGAGAATGATTAAATCATGTTAGAAAACAGTGTGACTGAACAAATGGTATGGTAAACCAGTAATAAGAAATTTTAGATGAAATACATATACACATGTGCATGTATATTAATGATTTTCATCTTCTAGCAATATCCATTTTAAACTTTATTGAAAAATTCTTATAATCTGAAAAAAAGTATACGTATATCTTCAAGCATGCTGAAAAATGTAAAGCTGAAAGTTGTGAAGCTGGATTTCTTTGAAGGATGATTCGAAACTCAACAATGGCTGCTTTCTCAACATTTTTTACATTCTCTTCTTTTAGAATAGCAAAACCTGCAGTAACTGTTCGAAGCAGTTTACAATTACAATTAAAAAAAAATCGAAAAACGTCGAAGACGAGTAAAATAAATCTTATGAAACAAAATGCTATAAATTGTAAATTATCTTGTAACATTCTTAATTTTTAAATGTGTTCTTCCATTTTCTTAATTATTTATACTGTATGAAGAATTCGAGGATAGTTTAGTTTCATTTTTATAAATATATTTTCATACATATTTTTAAATATATTTGACTGTTAATTTAATGAAATTAAATTAAATTATCTTTGTGAATTGATTGTGTAATATTATTTAATTAAAATAATGAAAATATGAAATAAAATTATAAAAAATACAGAATGACTAAAAAATGATTATCAAATAAAAATACTGGAAAAGAATCGAAGATAACAATATTTAATTTATTTTCCTAAAATAATTTTTATTTATTTCCGTCAAGTGTTATACAACAACATTCATTGAAATTTTAAATAAAGTAGGGTAGACCTGTAAAATGAGAACATATATTATTCTAACAAAATAATTCTTAGAAAAGAAAAATATGTTCCGGTCAAAAAATTAAATACATCTTGGTGCAACGCTCGCGATTGTAGGCACTACAACATTTAAGCATCACTGTACGGAAGACGTGGGACACGCTTCACTTATAATATATATATTTTTTTATACTTTCTTGGACATATTCTAACGACGTATACGTCGCAATAGTGTTTAAGTGTTGTTACTTTTTTCATGCATTGGTATACCTACGCAACAATTCAATACTTATAATATTTATAATTCTTTAAATACATTAGGTTTTTTATTTTTACAGTACACATAAATTTTTTAATTCTTGAACTGGATTTGTTATTAAAGTATTTCAGTTTTTGGTGTGCGATTACTCATATAGTGATAATTTGAACAAGTATATACTACGTGTGTGCTTGGTACTACATATATATATACATATATATATATATATATTTCCATATTTGTATCGTGTTATTACGTAATTTTGAGTATCTCACGTCAAAAAGTCACATAAATTGTTGAAATCATTGGATTAATATATTTAATTACAAATGTTTTCATTCTAATTATATACAAAAAAATACTAAAATACATACATATATATATATATACATATACATACATACGTACACATGTATACATGAAAATTTACTTTTATTGAAATTACAAATTTGTTCAAAATGAACTGAAATTTACTCTTAATTAAAATACAAATAAGTTTATAATATTTCAATGTTATTTTAATATTTTTAATATAAATTGTGTAATAAATATGACGTGAAACACTGTATAGATGACTACATTTCTTAGCACTTTCCGAATAATTTTTTGTATTTAGTATTTTATCATATTATTTGGAACAAATTTTCAAACGACGTACTTGAGTTTATAATACTTGTAAGATGAATACTTTTAATAACAACGTATATTTATAAATATGGTATGGAAAGTAATTTTTACTTATCTTTTCGTTAGACGAAATTTGAAAGAAAATAAAACTCATTAACTTTCCGTAAATAATTAAAATAATAGTAATTTGAATTTTAAATCATTCAACGTATTAATATTAAAAACGACCACCTTTATAATAATATTACAATTAGCTTAATATCATTTTCGAACTTTATACTTTGCTTGACAATTTCATCTTTACATCTTTAAGGATAATATGTACATGATTCGGACGGGAAATATAATATTTTCAGTATTTATTTTAATATTTTTTCTATGAAGTTGAGATACGATCCTTCAAAGGATAATGATTCTGCTTTCTGTTAGATCGTTGGACCTCCTTAAACTTATACATTTCACATTATCGGTAATGGGTGCCCTTTCTTGCGAACTTCGTTTTCACTTTACAGTCACTTCGGTTTAAGTGTAAAAAATATTTATGTACATCTACATTTAAGATACTCTTCAATTACGCTTATACGCTTTCATATTATACATTTATATGCATGTAGAATACCTTATTTTAAATGGTGAGGTGTAAAGTCATTGATTTTATCATGTGTATTTTAGTTTTTTAATAATACGTATATGTGTGTTATATACTTGAAACAATCAATCTTAGATAGAAATCAACTATTTCTATTTAGCAATTGGACATTACTTGCGGTAAAATAGTTATCTGAATAATAAATCACTGTAAATGATCGTAAAAATACACATTAATAAATATTTGTGTATGGCATTAAAAATGAAATAAAATTTAAAAATTAACATTTTACTGTTCCTCCGTACATTATCGATTAATCAATTTGTTATGTGGTTGTTAACAATTGTATAATATCTCCTGAAGCTTCTGACTTTTCAAGATAATTCATTGGTAAAACTTTTATTGACACATATGTACAAGGTTCGACTCTGATAACTGTCTATAGTTTACACAAAAAAAACAGTTTATAACTTGATTACGTGTGATTTTTGTTCAGAAGGTAAATCATGAAAGTATTTAAATTTTGCATTTTTTTTTATAAATATAAATTGAAGCTTGAAATTCGAAAAAAAGTGTTTGGTAGTATTGGACTTGATAAATTATATATTATATAAATTAGCATTTAATTTGGCAAGCAATATAATAATACCTCTAAACTTAATTACTTTTATATTATAGTATTTTAATTCGAAATAATTAAATTAAATTAAATTTATTATCAATGGGGAAAACTGAAGACCTTAATAGCTGACCATTGTTATTGCTCCAATATATTTCGCATGTAATATTTTGATATTTGGGAAAAAGATTCGTTCACTAAATACGTTTCGTTAATAGTCAGTGAACTAATTTACAATACTTTTCATTTTTTTGATTCTCGGCGGTTGCACAATTTTACTAATATGCATTTTCTCGAATTATACAGGTGGAATCGTGAGTGTACGACTACTCGATCTCTTTAGGCTTTCTCGTGATTGACTGTATTCTTTATTTACTAAGTACAAGTATAACGTTATACAACTCGAACTGTAGTACTATGAAAACTATTTTATTATTATAATGAAAAAATTGATGTTCTTTTGACTAACGGCAGTATAATAGACATAAGTGTTTAAAAAGTTTGGCTTGGCTTGTTTTCAATAAGTCAAATAATTGTGAAACAGATGTTGGATCTCGGTCAGAGATGAGTGCAACGGCGAGAAAAGTGGCTCGTCTTCTTTTAACATGACGAGCTCTTTCAAAATTGATTTCAGGGTGACTTTAATAAGTAGCAATAAATCAATCACTTTTTTTCACTCAGTGTAGACAGAAATGAAAGAAGCATCAATTGCTTCAGGCAGTAAGTATGAAAAACGCCTGTACATGCACAACCATTAATTCTGTAAATGAAATTTGATAGTGGTAAGAGCAACGAGTACCAAGGATTTATATAAGCAACGTTTTAGGAATAAGAAGTCGTTCGTTTCATATGTTCAGTTTGTCCCAGGAAAGCCCGAGGCAAGTGGCCGAGCTGTCAGGCTGTTAGCGGAAGGCCATTAGACGCTGCTCGTCGCATGGCAATCCTCAAGAGTGGCCAAACTACTGGCCCTGAGCGAGGCTAGGCTCAAGGAACTGTGGTTCAGTGGGTTTGGGTCGTGGCTGTCGTCGCAGTGGAGGTAGAGCCGCGAGCTTACCGATTTGTGGCAATCTGGGCAGAGGCGTTTCTTCTTCTTGTCGCGTTTCTTCAGAATGTCATAGGCGCATCTGCGAGACAGTTAGGCAATTAGTATTTACACTCTCATGCAGGCGTCTTGTGCGCGGGTCCATAACGTTTTTGCGTAAGCGATAGCTTACATTCGAAGTAAATACAATCAAAAAAAACTTTAAGAGTTCAATAAATAAATTATTTTTTGCACCATTACAAAATAAAGCCTGCATATTAAGCTAAAACAAAATAAAATCAATAATTCTATCACATTTCTGTATATTTATTACGTGGATAAGAAAAGATCTCATTATAGTGACTATATTTTTGAACTTGTATACTAAACGCATACTAAACTCCGTATGGTAATTGTAATAATAATTATGGCAACTTATACTCAGAAAATGTAAATAATGAGATACGATTGCGAAACAAGTATTAGAGAGAATATAGCATTTATCTAATGCAAATATGTACCTATATATTAGAGATTGATTTGATTTTCAGAACACTAATCATATTATCATTAAGTCTATTACGCATTCTGAATTGGAACGGTTTGAAAAATCTTGTCAAGAACATGTGGTTTCTACTATGTTTTGGCAATTTTTGAAAGTACGCCAGCTATATCAATATATGAAGCGATGTGAAGGCAATTTAAAGAATGGCAAGAGGTTATCGGAGCCAGTATGAGAAAATCTTTCATTTTGCTTGGCAGGCATATCGGCTGCTGCAGGAATGAAGAGGGTGAGGGAGAGTTGTAGAGAGTTGTAGGAAATGCGAGCTGGGTCGCGAGACAGGTAAGGCCGGCAAGAAAAGTTGGAAAGGTCGTAGAAGGGTCTCGTCGGTTGGGAAGGTGGCTTACCTTGCGTGGAGGATGTGTGAGCAGGGCAGGGCCTCAAGAGAGTCGGCCACCAGGCCAAAGGACTCGTTGCAGCCTCCGCAGCGCAACTCCAGGTCTTCCTCCATGGAGGCGGCCGCGCGCTCGTAGTGAGCCTTCTGCTCCTCATCCCCCAACGAGCCGTAAATGCGTGAGAGCCGCGAGCGCACCGTCCGCATCAGCAGCTGTCGAGAGAAGAGCAGCGTTCGAGTTAGCGAGAATGCCTTGAGCACGCCGCGCGGTCGAGTGGCGTGGGTCAGACCCGATCGAGTGAACGCCGCAGATATTGAGTGGCCGATGCGTATTAGCCCCAGCTAACCCAACTGGGCAAAGCTCTCCTGCGAGCTCTAATAAATTGGTCCATTTCCCGGATTGGCAAGCTCGCGTTCCCATGGTACTTCTCTCTGTTTATCCAATCTCGACAATGGTACATCCTTGCTTAGGGTGCAAGATAGCCGGGGCAGGTTGGGCAAGAGTCACTGGGTTGTCACGCGTAAGAATAGTCTCGAAATGATTAGACTAATTGAAAAAAGGTGCAGAACTATTGTGGGCAGAGATTGTGAGAGGCCTTGGGCAAAGAGGCTGGATTCGAACGGGGAAAAGAGGTCGCGTGCAGGTATCGATTGGGTGCAAATGGACCGAGCTCTCAAAGCGGCCAGGTGTCTCGATTATTGAATCGGACGCGCTAGCGAGGTCTTACTGGGAGTCGCAGGGATCGCGGGGATGGCGGGGGTTGCCTTGTGAATCATTAGCGACTCGGCAGGAGGCGGCGATAACCGCGGAAAAGCGGCCGTCCGCGGGGAAGCTGATAAGGCCCGGAGGATAAAGCCCGGGGGCTCGGGGGTGTACCTTAGCGCCGACAGTGCTCGCGACTTCGTGCAGCCTTGTGTTGAACTCAAGGGGCTTGCAGTTGCATATCTTGTGCTGGAGGCGCAGGGCCTCGAGGCAGCGCGCCGCCCCGTCCATCGCCTCCATCTGGCAGAGCCGGTCGCCTGTCGCCGTGGCCGAGCCCATGGCGCTCTCGTACTGCCGGAAGGCCTTCTGCAACAGGGCCAAGGGCCAAGTTAGCGGGTCGGGGCTGCGCGCCCGCGGCGCCCGATCGGCCGTCCTCTCCGAGCCCCGGCCGCTGGATAAACGAGTCAGCCGATAAGGCCGCCGCAGCGCCTATCTCTCCGAGCCAGGGCCAATATAAACAACTCACGTTGATTTCAGATTTATTCCTGTAGATATCGCCCATTATTCTTATGCTCCTGGCGTAGCTCGCTTGGTCCCCGGACACCAGGGACAGCCGCGTCGCCTCCTGCACAGACAAAGTGCCCTTGAGCAGCGCTCGATCCCCGGCTCGAAAAGCCCTTTGGGAAGCATCCGGGAAAATCCCTCGCAAAGCCCCCCGTCTTGCCCATGCGGATCCAGATAACCATCCCGATAACTCTGTTGACGGAGCTGTATTGCAGAGCCCGAGGACAAGTCCCCCCTAGAGAGCGCCGCACGTTTCTTGGGACGCAATATTGAGCTCAAAGCCCCTTTAAATCGGACGTTACGCAAGCGGCAATGTGAGAAATTGAAATGCGCATAGTAGTCACTCTGGCTAATTAATTTCATTTGTTTATGCTCTGCCGGCGATCATCCCTGCGTGACTTTCGACAACTCTGCTATCCCCTGAAAGCTGCTTCTTCAAGCCCTTTTTATTCCAAAGACTCGCATCGATCAAGTTAACGCATAACGGCATAAAGCAAAATGTGCATCGCAAACCATTGCTCCTTCCAACACGGGCTTGAGCTCCAACCTCGCTGTCCTTATACTTAGGATAAAAAAATTGAGTAATAATCAGGTTTGACGTCGATTCAAAGGCAATCTACTATATCGAATTTTGACCAATCGATTTTCCATTCGGTGGTGGTACAAAGTGCACTAATAGCCTAAATCAAAGCTTAAATGCCAAGAAGGAAAAAAGTGACGAGTGCATACCGAGCAGTAGTCGTGAGCATCTCCAAGTTCGCCCTTCTTTCTGAGGGATGCGGCCATCTGAAGTAAGGCGGCCCGGTGGTGTCGAGAGTTAAGATCACCGAGCTGGAGGCTCCGTGAGAGATCATACGCTCGGGCCGCGTATCGTGCGCTTTTGTCTGCATCTTGCAGACGACAGAAGAGCTCCGAAAGACCGACGTACACCTACGCAGCCCATTTAAAAGCACATCTATATATCAATGCTATAACTACAAGTCAAAGTAGTATTTTGCTAATAAAACGAACATTAACTAGTGTTTTTTGGCATTTAAAATCAAATCTAGCATAATCAAACAGCGCATTAATGCTATCGTGTAGCGGTTTAAATCATAAATATTTATCAACTTGGCGTATAAATTTACGCCTTAAAATATATACAGTTCATATAAACATAAATACATATTGATTTATAACGTATATTTAATTAATCGCCAGTTAAAAATAATATTCCGCTAATATCAATTATTGACTAAATACCTGTCTTTATATGATGCGCAATTTTTTGTAGATTATTAATTAAAAATTTTCATTTAATGAAGATTTATTCGACGGATTATAAGTATAATGACCAATTAGCCATGAATTGACGAGCTCTGGTATTGCGATGCACTTGGCCTTTAACTTTGTCGACCGAGGTGAGGAAAACGGTATGGACTAAAACAGGTGAGAGTGGTTTATGGAGGTGGGGTGAGGTTAGACTAACCTGAAGTTCGAGCGAAGGGTCCTGAATCGAGTGGGCTATCTTGTGAGCTCTCTGAAAAGCTTCAAGTGCTTTACAAAAACCTGCCAACTCCAAGTGGACTCTGCCTACGGTGAGGTGAACGAGGCCTGCGGTGGCGCACTGGTCGCACTCGTTGTACAGGCTACGAAAACAAGAAAAGAACTCACTAATGGACGGTAATTAATTGGGTTTTCCGGTAGTTCCCTTTTCCGGAGAAGAGATTTGCTTTCATCTTTTTAAACTTTTGGGCGCTGCTTGAGGACGCGCTCAAGGTTACCTACCTGTGGCGGGCAAAGCCGAGGGCGCGGTCGAGGGCGCCGAGACGTTCGTGGGCCCGCGCCAGGTTGAGGTAGGCCTCGGCGCGCATGTTGGGCGAGTCGAGCTCTTCGGAGATGCGCAGTTGGCCCATACCGAAATCTACGCTGTCCCTACGGGTCCGAGACATGGGTGAATCGTTTTCGGCGACCTTGGCTGCCTCGGGCTCCGGGCCGCATCACTACGCAACCCGAGGCCCGAGGCCCGAAAAAGGTAAAGCAACTTTGAGCTTACGCACCTGTACTTGCCCCAGTCCATGTAGGCCTGGTAGAGGTAACCCAGAAGGGCGAATTTATCCTCTCGGCGTCCAATACTCGTCAGTGCTCCACGCCACTTGCGCACTGCAGCCTGCTGCTTATGCGCCCGGTACAGCTTTAGACCTTGCTCCACCTGCAAGCCGCAATCCAAACTTTGCTCTGCTTTCTTGTCACTGCAAATACTGCCTTGGATTGCCCTGCTTGCCCGAGGCTTCTCAAATCCACTCACGAGTCCGCCAGCCTCTGCTCATCTTTTGCCCTTTCACGCCCAAACTTTAAACAATAACTTATTCCCTCTCGTTCTTATTAGAGCTCCCCTCTACTTTCTCAAATACTTAAACACTTTTATTTGACTATTTTTCGTTTTTGAGTAGTTCAACTTTTAGTCAGTATTTCTGATTCAGAAACGCAAACAATCACAACTGACTCAGAAATGATACAAAAACGCTCATTTTTAAAATGCTACTTTACTCAAAATATTCGAGTACCACAGTCAAGTGATTTCATCCTCAAATTTTTTTAAAATCAACAAGCGAATAACGTTGACAATGTTTATGGGCATTAAAGTAGCTTCTGGATTGCCTGCACAGAGTAGTTTATGAAATCTATTGTGCTAATGTCTTGACAACTAATTTATTGAAGCAGTGCTAACTGTGGAAATGTTAATGATGGAGAGAATTGTTAACTGCGTCACAAATCATTTACTACGTTTATTTTTGCGTATTTTTTAGTCTTTACGTTGCATTAAACTACGCTTTAATTTCATTATGTATATGACATATCGAACCTCCAGAATTTGAAAATTCCTACAAAAAACATTAAGCTTTTAAAACATTCATTATTGGTGACATTGTTGATTAGAGTTCCATTTTTTATTAAAATGTCTAACTCATCATTATATAGGATAATGTAGAGTACTTTGTTTTTAAATACTTCGTAGAAATTGATTCTTTTCAAAGGTGTTGGCACTTTGAAATCATATTATTAAATTAATAACATTGAAAAAATTAATTTTTAATTTTTATTTTTTGTTTTAATTTCAAGAATAGATTAAAAAATGTATCTAAACAAGGTATAAAATGTTTTATTTATTAATAGTACGAGGTCTTTAAAGTTGATTTGAACTGACGCTCTCATTATTTCCAATGCACTTCTTTAATAACATGTATACTCTATATTCTCTTTAAAAGAAGCTTTACTAGTGTATCGTGTGGGCATGTGTAATATTATAGAAAACAGTTTCTTTATTTCGATCTTATATCAGTTTTTAAGTACATTTAAGTATATTTCAATCAACAATTTCTCTATTATCCATTTAGCGATTAAAATACTGTGCAGTCGTTAAAGTGTCAAAAGCAAATAAAGAAGACAAATAAAGAAAGTCCAATATTAGTCTGTTTACCAATGTTTTTAACGGTATAATCAAGATGAAATGAAAGAAGCAGTCATTGAAATAGTCAAAGAATATATTTTGCAGTGTATCCTAAGTGTGCAGTGTATTGAATTAAAGAGCACAATAGAGCATTATTTATATTAACAGGGGGCATTCCAATGCCGATGGTAAAGCAGGCCTCGAATGCATCCGAACTGGAAAGGCCATATCTCGATGGAGTAAGCAAGGGCGTTTGCAAGGATGTCCAAGGAAGTAGATAGCTTACAGGCAGCAGGATTGAATTAATTTGGATTGGTGTGGAAGACACGGCCCAGGTGGGTCGTGTCTTCGGTCGTGTCAATCTTTGGGGGCTACGAGAGAGGGCGAGCGTGATGTAACTAGGTGGGTGTGTCCAACGGGCTGGCTGCGAATTTTTGGTAAAGTCGTACGCTACACAATGGTCGACGGGCCTGTCGCTGGGATGGGGCTCGAGAGAAAAAGTCGGGGGCAGTGCGAGGCTGTGCGAGGATCAGTGCCCCAGTGGTGCGGGAAAGCACTGCCGCAAAGGGAATGGGCTGCTCGTCGTCCCGGGATCCTCGGGGTCATGGGGCCGCTGAATGCTAATGCGTTCGAGCTCGCGCTCCGAAGGAGGGGGAGGCCGAAAGAGAGACAAGGCCGCCTGCCATATCGATTCGGCCCTGAACTCTCGTACCTTTCGTCCCGCCCTCTCGCTCTCCCTTTCCCTCTCCCCTCCGCTACTTCGGCCGTGCTCCACCGCATGCAGGGGCCTCGCGCCACGAAATCGCCCCGAGATCTGGATATGGACCGGCGGCGCCCAGAATCTCCGCCAGATAAGTGACTCTACTCCAAATCTCCCTTCTTCTTCTTCTCGTTAACCATAACTTATGACTTTCATACTTCATACTTTCAAGTGCAATTCGAAAGTTTATTTTTAAGTAGCGGTTTAGGTTCGAGGAGAATGACAATTTGTTTATACCATTGTTTTCTCTCTTTCTGGCGATCCGCTTGGAACAAACATTTGAGAGATCTTACCGGGATGTGCAACTGGCGTTCATTTAATGGCATATAGGTCATACAAATATATACTTGCTGACGGTATTCATAATATGTATTATGCAGTTCTCTCTTGAAATTTCCGAGCAAGCATAGTGAATATAACGAGGAATATGTTGTCTTAAAATTAATGAATTTTTGAAGAGC
This sequence comes from Sycophaga agraensis, assembly GCA_018906755.1. Classification (NCBI taxonomy): domain Eukaryota; kingdom Metazoa; phylum Arthropoda; class Insecta; order Hymenoptera; family Pteromalidae; genus Sycophaga; species Sycophaga agraensis. Next base: position 322,932 of record JACCIE010000043.1, read on the forward strand.
ATCAAGTCTGACTGTATTAGTCTATAATCAATAGAACTAAAGTAGAGGAACTGTAGGTTGCGATGCATTCGGTGTACTTTATAAAGACATGTATTGCAAGTAATGATAAATGATCGAAGACGCATGAACAGTAAATAATGATATTTCGGCGAGAAGAAAAATGAACTTTATGTGGAAAATCGATGCAGTGCCGTGGAGTATGCTTGGTGTCGCAATCTATCTAATTACGACGAAGAATGCGATTATCGATTAGAAAAGTGCCTTGCTCACCACACTCGGTATTGCATATTTACACATGAGATATGTGCACGGAATAGTTAGAAAAGTTTAGTAATGAATACCAAGTAAACTAAAAATGACAAAATTCGATAAAACTCATTTCCTAATTTATTACGGAGTATTTATTACTAACATTTATGAATATTATCATACCTATCCTTTCGAATTTCATCCTTTTTGGTTCACTTATCCCGATAGGTAATCATTTCTATCCGTGTGCAGATTTTAATTTAGTCGAAAGTTTAGCTAGCTTACTACTGCGCTATTCGTTAAACAATAATAATGAACTTGATTAACTGGCAAAGGTACCGCTTCGAAAAGCTTGGACAAGAATTGAATCTGAATTGGTATCAGCTCTTAGAGTCTTTAAAGAAAGCGCACCAAAGTTTTATTAGTTTACTTGTAGGGGATGCAAGAAAAGTGAGGCGTGATCCGGTAGTCAACGGGGCAAGGATTCTGAAGTTGTAGCACATGAAAGTCGACTTTAAGGGCAAGCCCTGCACAGAGGACCCGGGGATTTATCGGCGGAGAAAGCTGAAAAGAAGATCGAGAAGAGGAAAGCGGCGAAGCGAGTCAGTCCTTCGCTCCCAATCTAAATATAATGGGCGTGCACTTGAACTCGACTTTATCAGGCAGGTGCAAGTTGCGCGAATGGAAAAATCGATTGAGCGGCCTTCCTCGGCCACAGCGCCGACAGCCTAGACTCTGCGCCTGCTGCAAATTACCACTGTCAATCAACCGTGGGAGATAAGGGCTGCGGCCTCGCGCGGCATTAGCCGATTAAATGCAAATAATAAAACTGGCTACTCAGCCCTCACTCGCGATCCCGCTTTATCTGCCCACTCTAATCTCTGTGCCACCCGAAAGCAGCCCAAGGTCGCGGCCAGAGCCTTCGCCTTCGGAACCGAGATCGATCGAGGCGGTGCAGCTTCTCGGCCGAGCCCCTGGCCCTACCTTTCTTCTGGCGAGCTGCTGGTCGAGTCGGTGTCGACAGCCCACCAGACACTCCCACAGCCCGACGCCCTGATAACTGCTACTCCCGTCATCCCCGTGGCTCATCTGCCGCCGGTAATCCGCCTCTGAGAACTCGTACACGTCCAGGGGGTGCCGCGAACCATCTGGGCTCCCGAGCAGTGCAGTCGCCGACAGCTGATGCCTGCAACAGTTGCCGATATTAAAACCTTCGCCTCGTTATTTCCTGCTGCAGTCTTGCAATTTTTAGTGCATTCGATGCCTTCCTAAGTACTCATTTAGAATTGCCCTGTATATAACAATATATGCACATTCCAAGGCTTCCTGTTAGCTCTTCGATTTAGCCTCATTTTTACAATCACACGACTCAATCGTTCGATTAATGTTTTTCTACTTCATTACTTTTTTTCATCGGTTTTGAAAGGAAACCGGACAAGTTCTATCTAACAAATGCAGCCTTATCGAATCCTGCTAATTTTTCAACGTACCAGAAGTAACAACGGTATTATGTGCAGCCAACGAATACGATTATAAGTTGATACGTCTAACTAATAAAAAAATAATCTAACATTATTTTTTCTCATTCGTTTACGAATTTATTTTTACAGACAATTTTTTCACAGGATTTTTTTTGTTATAACATAAAACAATGAACACTACATGCAAGCAAAACTCTGAAATAAAATTTTAATTGGTTCAACATAACTGCTATACAGGAGGAAATTATTGCTAAAACTGCAATGAAAATTGTTCACATTCGAGCAAGCTACCAAAATAATTCGCTGACTTTAAATTGAAAGTAGGGATCGTAACGCATTAGAAGAACAAGTAGTGAATGTCAGGACCCTGTCAGACAATTCTTTCAGCTAATCAGCTTTATTTTTCTCATTGTTTCTACCTTAGTTCTTTCGACTTGCATTGCTTAGATTATGGGTTTCATTTTTATGACCTAGGATACTTTTTATGACCTAGAGACTGTGACCCTAATAAAATCAAGAACTATCAAGAAGAAAATGACTTGTTTGATAAAGAATATAACGCTAACACATTTTTGAAGGTATAATTTTTGTATGTACATCGATATGATTATTAAGAGTGGATGTGGGATGGCAAGGAAGTCAGTGAAACTTACCCAATGTAGTCCCTCGAATTGATCGAGTCCCATGACATAGCCGTGTTGGATATATTGAACTTGTCGTGGTGGGTCCAGTCGTGGCAGAGCGGCCGATCGAGCGTCTCGGCCACCGACGCCACCTTCGCCTGGGCTTTGGCCTCGGGCGGGGCCGCGAAGCCCGGACGTCCAGGTCGCGGCTCCAGAGCTGTGCTTCCTGGCGGCGAGAGGCCGCTTCACCTGCGAGACTGAAGGCCGCTACCGGCCCCATCCTCGCTCGGCGCTTGAGGCGAGCTCCTCAATGTGCGACTCTCCTGCGTCCACGAGGGATGCATTACTCCTAGCTAGAGACTCGCACCGCTCTCAGCTCTCGGTTCTCTGCTCTCTGCGCTCCAACCTGAGCAACATAATTCCCAGTTGCATTAGTCGCGACTAAACTCTCGCACCCTTCACCCCCTCCTTCCCTTCACTTGCACATTAAGCAAGTGACATCAAATGTCTGCGCGGCTTCGAATCGTTTTGTACTGCTTTGTGCAGTGCCGTTTAGGGGATTTCCAGAGAAAGACTATTCCGGTCATCCGAAAAATAGGTCACTTAATATTTCACCATATTAACAGATGTAAAACAAAAAGTTATCGAGTTTCGCCGCATTAATGGATAAAATATTCAGTGCTTTGAAGTTCGACTTTCTTCATTTCTCCTTGATCAAAGAAAATTCAGATTAAATGCGACTATATGTACTCTGCCAAAGAAGTAGATCCTCTACTGGTTATATCTGTGTTTTTTACGTTTTTTTTCACGTGATTTAATGACCTACATTTTACAAACGGTAAAGCCAATCTCAATTATAACGTGAAATCGACTAACCTGATTTAGCGCTCCATTTTTTCATAAAAATATTTCTTTTGTGTGAAACATTTGAAAAAGCGATCGTCTTTTATGGAAAATATACGTGCGTGTACAAGAATATCTAATGTATATAGTTGTTATATTATGATATGCGTAAATAATTACAAAGATAGTTGATACAGTCACGTTAATACGCATAAGAATCTCGTACTCGATTGTACATTCGCATATACAAATATTGCAATATCTGTTAAGAAGTGTGATCGTGATCGTAACTATGGACACAATTATGAACACTTATCTCTTGCTTGTTTGAATTTAGAAGAAAATTATTTTGAAAATTTACTAAGTTACAATTCCTAGACAACATCAATTTCATGCATATGGATAAACTTTTGTTGTGAAAAATAATTAGATTGAAAAATGTTTGCTTGTTTGTCAGTCTTTTCAAGCTGAGCTTTATGTTTTAAAAACATTTTTCTCAATGAAAAAGTAATTTTTCTTAAAGTATAAAATATTGTGAGATGACAAAAAATAAATAGAAAACCATAATTTACTTGCGAATATAAATTTGAACGATTTTTTAAAAAATTAGCATTTATATAATATCAATATATTGTGTAAATAAACATAGAGATTAAATTTTTACAAATCACTTGATTTTTGGTAGTGCGCAATTTGAATTGTATTTATTATAAAATGCTTGGTTAATGCTGAAGAAAATAATATATGCTAATACATCGCAAGTAAGCTTGAACATGACTGACAATACGCTCATCTATACAAACATGAAAAAGCTTTAATATTTTAAGCTCCAACTAGTATGTTGTATTTATATCTTTCAATTATTATCGATTATTAAGATACAAGATATGATGCTAATTAGAAGTGAAAATTACCAGTTTAGGAAATATTGACTTAAAACTTTATAGGAAATATTCGAATGGTAAAAAATTAATATCTGTCATTGATTCCTAACAGAATCACAAAGAAAGAATCACTCATCAATATATCAGATGTCAATCTTCGAATCTTTCAGTAGAAATCAAACCTACTATAGGCCTTTAGTAGAACAGTAAAGGTTAGAAACTATAACAGCGCTTTCTCTCGTTCACTTTACGCATGACTAGCATCGACAAAATCCTAGGACGTTACATCAGTTCCAACAGCCAGTGGTAGTTGCGACTTTCTAATATCTTTGCCGCGCCGCGATGAACGAGATATGAATTACTTATTTGTTCATTATAAAAATATTTTACAAAAAATGAAGAAGGGGCGAAGGAAAAGTGAGAGAGAGAAAAAGAAAAACGGCGCCACCATGAAACGGCAATTCACGCCGTGCGCAATACAGCGACGAATTTGTGGAAAGCGTCCCTCACCGCTCGGTCGGGCACAAAAATTGAATTATTCATAAAGCTCGCAAGTTTGCTCCACGAGGTAAAAATTGACCTGGCGTACTGGAGAATCGAGGGACACAGGGAGGCGCGTGTTGCTGGGATAGAATCGGCGCGCTTGACCGACTGCTTGATCCGACAGTCAAGCAGAAGAGTTAGGATCCGCACTACTTTATTCTTATTCGCTCAGTTTATTCACCGTGATATTTCATATGGATCGTGATTGTTTGGTTTCAACAACAATTAAAAACGTTCAACTGTTTATTTCTAAGATTTTGTGCACGTAATTGTTTATTCAAAGTGACTGAAAAGCAGAAGAGAGACATAGAGAGAGAAAGAGAGCGGGGAGGGGGAGAAATGGGGATGCAGTCAATAAAAAGAGTTTCAATCGCGTGATTTTTGCGGGAGACGTTGTAAGTTACTTCAGCCTTTCACTAACGATTGATGTAGCACGCAAGCGAACAAATTCTATTTCATTTTGATTTAAAACGAGGTAAAAGTAAAAGTTTTAAACAGATTAGCGCGCGGCGGTTTATCACCGATGGACAAGTACTCACAGTAAGCAATACATTTAATTGTTCGTTTGAAAAAGTGGAAGGCATCCGAGTGTAAGATTTACTTTTTGGCTTATGCGTATTACCAACTGATTCTATTCTACTTATCAGTTTTATATTCAGGAACTAGGCTTGGACAGGATTTGAATTGAGTGTTGCAGAAATACCTATTGCTTTGAGCGCACCGACAAGTCTATATTCAACTACACGTAATACATGTATTAGTTCCCAATGAACCGTTTAATTTTTAGTGGAGATTGCGGAAATCAAACTCCTTGTTAAAGTACATAAAGTTCAAGTAGAATAAATCCCTTGTAGTTGATATTCGGTCTATATGCGACTCTGCAGTGGCACACAACTCGCACACTGTACTCGGTGGCTCGGCGTCTCACTCAGCGTCGAACGCCCTCAAACAATGCCCGCTTCCTGCGATTTCTCTTGGTTGCCACGGGAGCCGATACGATCGACTCGGAATGCTTCATTCTTGCCCAGCTTATTATTTTCTCCTCAACGGGTCATCCTATACAGATTTGACAGTTTCTTTTCGCAATACGCATTTTGACATGCTTTTCATAAAATTTGTCTTTTTATAAACCCTATTATAAAGCTTTTTCCTTTCTGTTATCCTATCAACAACTGGATTGAATAGCTTTTGCAAGACTAAGCGAATAAAGCTGATGCCACGAGAGAAGTAATACATTTGAATTAATATAACATTCAGCGAGAGAAATCTGACCAAATCAGACCAACATGCGAAAATTTAGGATTTTTAAGAAATTTGATCATTACACTCGTAATTGTAGGATATTATTGTAATGAATATTGTGTATAATTAATACTTTTTTAATTATTCCAATATTTTCAATTGTATTTCATTTTATTTACTTGCATCGCTTATTAATGTGATACATGTGGTATTTATTAATATTCATCAAATATTGGTTATCGATTTAAATTTATTTGTTAGTCCTTAACGTATTTATCATTTGTCGAATGAAGAAAAGGTCGCCAGCAATTATCTAGAATGCAGAACACTTGTCGTGAGTGAGGTTAATCTTATTTTTGAAGGTAATTATAATATAAAACTATAAATTTATGCAAACAGAATAGATAGCTTGTGGTGGTCTGTGAGCGTATCAAAAAAATATCCTTAAGTCCTTACCCTCGAGTCTTGTAAAAAGACCATAAAATGCAAAAAGTTTCACAATAACGTTTTTATGATGGACGAGTAAGATGGGATTTTCTTGTTGATGAGTTAATATACTGATAATAATACAAGTTCAGATTTCTCGAAGTAAGGTGTAAAAATAAAAGTTTAGAGTCCTAATGTTTCAAACTCCACTTTTCATCCTCTAACAAGTTTCGAGAAAGGCAAAAATATCATAAAAAAGAAGTAGGATATTCTAGACTTTGCAAACATTTGTAAGATGTGGCTTTAGCAGAACGTAATATATACTGTTAAAAGCTTCAGTTTTTATTTAATAGAGAAGCAGCCGCAGATCATAACCAGAGCATTTCGATATTACATACTAAGGTTTGAAATCCTACAAAATATTATAATAGGTCAATTTAATATGATTGATAATATTTAATACTTAATGATCAATTAATATACATGATGCGAATGAAATAATATTATAAAATCAATTCAATCCTACAATATTACTCCATAGTGGTCGATACAGCAAATTCAGTTAAATCTTTCAGCAAAAATGAATTATTCAATCCTGGGTACTATATGAAAAGTTACATGATCACTGTAAAATTTTGTAGACATATCAGTAATTATCCCTGCGAACTTGGAAGCACAGAAATTGCTTCATCTAAATTTGATACTTTGCGAACAGGCCAAGTTCTATTAGAATTAAATCGAGTTACGAGGCTCTAACGAGTACTAAAATGTATGACTCTCTAATGGGGACAAACATTACAAGGTTTTTGGATATATTTTGTAAAAAGTATAAAAGTATTTTTTTGGACATATTTTGTATAATAAAGGAAGCAAACTTTCCTTCTAAAATGAAATTTAAAGCAATCCTATTTACTGCTTAGTTGTTTTTATCACTTTTATACAAGTAGTTTTATTTAGGCGAGTATTTAAGGGTACTTGTATTCTCCGGTGTTATAGACAAGTGTATCTATGTTGAAAATATGCAATTATTAGTATATGCAATTAGTTAGTAAAAGGTATCATGACTCGGTTTACACTTGTTTTGCACGCACAAACTGAACGCTTATCACCATCGGCTTAAATGGTTTAGGTGGCTTAGCCAAATTTAGCGTTTTGGGCCTCGGGCGCGCAGTGAGGTGGGGCTGTGCATCCCCATTTGGCCAGTTGGAGGTCAGGGGAGCAGGAGCAGTTGAACACGGGCGGGATAGTTGACTCGCCCGCGGCGCTCCGTCCGGGGCGGGTCGGCCGGGTGGCGAGGGCTGGGCGCGTACCTCGGGTCACGCGGGTCGCATCCGCACTTTCACTGGCTCCTCGGACGAGCTTGCCGCTGCCGCGCCAGGGTATGGCTTCCTCGCGAGCACTCGCGGGCTGCGAGGGCGCGCCGGCGCTGCTCGGGTCTGGACTGTCGCGCCCGAACCGCAGCAGCCCGCAGCACGCGCGCGACCTCCACCCCCTCCGCCTCCCAACCCCCACCCTGCGCTCCAGCTGACAGGGAGACTGCGCAGGGCCAGCACAACCCTCCCTCGAGCCACCCTCCGCACCCGCACCCGCACTCACACTCGTCCTATCTTCAGCCACCCCGCGATTACCGATCGGCCTTGGTTCCGACGACGACTTGACGGATAGGTGCGTCGATCGCCCTCGCGATACAGTTACATTGACCGTTGATGGAAGTCAGGCCGATCAACTTGACCGCGCTGTTGTGCTCACCGACTGAGTCAGTAGCTTCAAATCAGTTTCGTCTAGGCCTACATATTGATTGATCCCTTACTAATTTTCTTACCTCCACTATTCAGAGAAATCCTATCTTAGCTTATTTATTGTATCGTCATGACTACTAAAATTCTTTTTCTATCCTCTAGTTTGGTTATCTTGTAAAGCACTTCGTAAAGAACTTTTGCGCCTTTGTGAAGACCATCCACAGAGTTTTATAGATTTTCAAGTGATAATCAAGCTCAAGTACAAAGTTACATTCATCCTATAAAATCTGGACAGGATTTGTTAAATGGTATATCTTTGTGTTTTTTAATATGCGATACTTTTAAAACACCACTCATGCAGGCTTTGAAAATAACTTGACTTTAATATATGCAAAAATTTATACATGTACATGAATAACATTTTCATTTCTTTGAAGGATTTTGCTCGAGATTTTTTTATTTTTTATTATAATAAATGATTTAAGTTTAGTTTTCATGTGTTTAAGTAAAACTGTCGCAATGGTAATATGAACATTTAAGTTCATTTTCGATTTTTGTAAATGTTTTTATTATTATGTGTTGCATGGGAGGGAGTCAGGAAGTCGAACTCTTGTCAAAAGCGCAGCGAATAAGATAGACGATTTAAGATATTAAGTCAATCAATGATCTATCGACAGCAGAGTCATCGTATCAGTGGTCGCTTCTAGAATGCCTTCTTTCAGGTTTCGATCTCTCACAGTATCGACGGGGATGGATGCCCGTGTCCTATTCTCACGAAACACGTGTTCGGTGTCACTCCTGACCAAGCGACTTGTCGCATACGCCCGTGAATGAGTACGTGACCCATGAAACCTTATTTTTATCAATTAATTTTTTAACTCATAAATAAATCAATAAATAAATTAATTTTTTTTTATTAAAAGAACTTGACATCTAAGCTTTTCCAATCATAATTTTTCTTGTTACAGTTAACTGGAGGCATTGAAGGAATAAAGTAGAGCGTCTAAGTTAGATCGAGATACATCCAGTTCAATCACTACATGTGATACGTTGGCAGTGCAACTCTTATCACACCAAAATACGAAGGAAGATTTTGAGAGGAATTCCTTCAGAAACTTTTTCCCTTGGATTCGATCCGAAATTTACATTTGCCTTGTACAACGGGGCTATAAACCGAGAGCAGTTGCCTGTGATAGAAGTAGAGGTCGTTCTTAATTTCTAAAGAGTATTATTTGGGATGCGACTCTGCATACTTCTTTAATTTTATTCAGTAGAGGTCGAATCAATAAGTTAAAGTTAATAGTTACAATATGTGGATATAGCTTTTTATTTTATGAACGCTGTATATTTACACGTTCAAATGTTTAATAGTATTTTTTTGAAATATTTTTGTAAATTATTAAATAAGCAGTAACCTGTTCATGAGCATATGCATAAATAAGGTTGGCAAATATCTCCCTTCCGCTTTTCTGCCCTGTATTCAATGCTTTATAAAAAGTGTTACAGTGATCGGATTTAGTTCAAATATGCGCCGTTTTGTTCGATAATCTGTTTCCATCTAGACGGCAACTTCATAATACCCCCCTCGTAGAAGCCCCCCTCCTTATTTGTGAAGAACTCGGATAGCCACTGTTTACAAGCCTCTGCTGAGTTCAACTTTACACCACCAAAAGTGTTTGCCATGGACAGGAACAGGTGGTAATCACTTGGCGCTATGTTCGGGCTATATCGTGAATGCGATAAAACCATCCATTCGAGCTCCCGTAGCTTCTGACGACTCATCAATGAAGTGTGTGGTCTGGCATTGTCCTGGTGGAACACTACATCCTTCCTGTTGGCCAATTTTGGTCAATTCTGGTCGATCACCTGCTTAAAGCGGTCTAGTTTTTCTCAGTAGATGATAGAATTAAGCGTACCAAATACACAGCAAAACCTTCTTGGCCATCAATCCCGGCTTAGACGCTGTTTGGGACGATTCATCGGCCTTCGACCACGACCGTTTTCGCTTGATATTATCATTTTTCGTCGCTAGTCACCATCCGCTTTAAAAATGGTTCGAGTTCGTTCCGTTTCAGCAGCATATCGCAGGCGTTGATTCGGTCCAGAAGGTTTTTTGCGTCAAATCATGCAACACCCAAACATCAAGCTTTTTTTTGTATCCAGCCTTTTGCAGATGGTTTAAAATGGTTTGGTGACTAACTCCCATTTCCTGGGCGATGTCACGAGATGCCACATGCCGATTTAAGTCACAGGTCTTCCACCGGCTGGCTTATCCATGGTATCGTTTTCACACTCTCTGAATCGTTGAAACAATTCCTCCGCGATTCGAAGTGATAGAGTACCATCCTCCAAAACAGCATTTATCTCACGGAACGTTTCTGTAGCGGATTTGCCTTTAACGAAGGAAAACTTTAAAATAGCGCAAATTTTGACGTTAGTGAACTACATGTTTATACGACTATAACTGTTGAATGCAATATCTAAACTAATAATGCAATGCGTCGTTTTATAGGTTATATCAAGACCTTTCAAATGATGTATAGTATTGCCAGATACAAGTATTGTAACGCTTTGTACATAGCCGCTAAATTCAAAAGACAAAAAGGCGGAAGGGAGATATTTGCCAACCTAATATTTCGCATGAGATTTCACCTCACTGCTCGTAACTGCACTTTCGATTGGCAAAGTTGTGACTCGCAGTCGGAGTGAGAAAGCGGGAATGAAAGAAAGGGAGAGAGAGAGAGAGAGAAAAAAATAGAATACGTTTTTCTTTGAAGAGAAGTTTTGTTTTCAGTTTTGTACCCAACTGTTAACTGAAAATTACCGTTATTTCTTATAATTACCGAGCATTAAACAGATTAAAATAGATCTACATAAGTTAAAAAATTTTATTTAATGTAAGTACATCTCACAGTTAATAAATAAGTAGATGAATGTTTCACGGGAATCATTAACTATTGCACTGATTCAAGTTAAGAGATAATATAATCTTTGCATCAAGGATCGTATTCGAAATAAGTGAAAAATATGAACATCTAATAAAAAAATAAAATACAATAAATTTGACTCAGTAAATTTAAACACATGTGGTTATTCTTTAGTTAGAATTATCTTACCTTACCTTTATTTTGATTCCCAGGTATATAACTTAGAAACCTAGCTAAATTGAAGTACATTAAAAGAAATTGATAAAAGGAAACTAACTAAAAATCCAAGCAACTAATTCACAGAATGTGTACATTTTCTTCACAGTTGACATAACCAAATCAAAATACATTTAAACTTCAACAGATTAAATGGGTCAAAAAAACTTGGAGGTGTTAGCAGTTTATAATAACGTACCAGCCTTCAACAAGTTTTCATGATGCCGTGTTCTTTTTTGGTTACTATTTATAAGAGATATTGTAAGATCTTGTAGTGGACAGGTGCTCAGATCTTGAAATAATCTACTCGAGTTACCGAAAGTTCTGTGCTGCAAGTTCTACAGCTGTTTCGCTATTAGGTAATGAGGATAAAGATTAGGTGTAATTTTCTGCAAGTGCTTGCAGTTGCTTTGATATTGTTTTTAATTATAACATTTCCTGTATCTGTCGCGTTAATTATTCGGTTATTTGCATTCGCACTTTGCAACTTTTGGTATTCGAATTCAAGGTTGTGCAGCTTTTTATTTAAAAACTCTTATATATTGACAGATTTATACATGTACCTTTTGAAATTAAACTTTGTCCAATGTAAAATACAAGGACACACTTTACATTTCTTCAACACTATTTAGTTATGTTGTATAGGGCTAGAAGAGAGAAACAAGTGCAAATAAGTTTCAGCTCGTATGAGTATTAATGTACTTTATTACCATGATGGTACAGATGTGAATGGAATGGCTTGCGGCGAATCCTTTTTCATGATTAAATAAAGCATGCATACGAACTAGAATTATGATAGGTTTCTCCTTGTATTTGAGTCATTCGTATTCATTTAGTATCTGCCATGAAAGCATATAGTGAAAATTTTGAAGGAAAGGTTACAAGAAGTGTAACTATTACATTACATTATATCATTAAAATTAAGATTATCAGAAAAACAATAGTAATTTTTATTTCTAAATTGTTTTTTTTTATTTAGATTTATTCTGGGTTTTCGTTGCTATGCAATAACGGATAGTAGGGTTAATAGGAGTCCTTAAAGTATAGAAATATGTTAAAAATTAATCTATTGGTTTATCTAAGTTATTTATTGGTTAGTTTAAGTTATACATTGGTTTCGCTACTCTCTCAGTTGATCTCGTGCAAGTGCAGGGATGAAACCGTGAAAAGTAAGACAATACATACGCTCCAATGTATCTGTTTATTTCCAGAAAGCCAATTGCTTCCTCCTTCTTCAATAAAAATATCATGCAGCAGGGAAGCGTACCGTGTGCGTGTGTGATCTGGAGTTGCTAGCCTCTACGTTTCTTTTTACTTTTACCAGCCTTTTCGATTCTCAGAATCCCTGAGTGTATTATACAGTTCCCTCGCAGCGTTAAATTCGTTCGTCCACTCTGAATTTTTTAGGTCAAGGGTACTTTGTTAAGTAGCTGTGGGAATTCTATGCTACTTACGGGACTCAGCATTTAGAAATTTTGCTACGGAATTATCAGTTTCAAATAATTTTTTCACTTTCAATGAAGACCGATACTCTGATTCTTGGCAAAAGGCTGATAAATTTGATATCATAAGCACTGAGGATGCAGGAAAATTTGGTCTAGATTAACAGGATTCGTTTATTAGAATTATTAGCTGATCGTACAAGAAATACTGAGATTATCTTCAATATTCTAATGGGCATTGAACATCTTTCCTAGCATCCTTTTCAGCATTTTTCAGCATCTTTTTTACAGCAGAATCCGGAGTTAACTGAAGGAAAATATGTTGAATAGAAACGGCTTTATAGTATAACAAAATACTTGCGAATTTTTCAAAAACATTCATACTTTTTAGACAGAGCTTTAGAAAGAGTAATAGAAAAAGTTTATTGAATGGGTCATGTCTATATTACCCTTGAAGAAATTTCACCAGTAAAACTGAGCGAAGCGCCAGTAGCTGACGAGTTTTTACCGACCAATTTTAATTGGTTTAATCCAATTTTTCATATAGATTCGTAACTGCCAAGATTTCAATCCCTAATTATGCTTATAAAAATATTGCAATGCAAAGCTTGACATCTTATTAGATTATTCTTCAATTTGTAGATTCTAGTCTACACTATCTGATTATAATGAAACGTGAGATTTTTCATCATATCCAAGAAGGTAGCTCCGTAAAGTTCGTGAGCATAGATGGAGGACCTCTTTTATTTACACAGTCTGAAAATTCTCTTTAAAAAATTTAAATAGTACAGGCTCCAGTTGGTTAGTTTTTTAATTATAGAACACTTTTGATAACAGCAAATCATGTGCATCTTACGTCGCGAGTTTGTGTACAGATAAAGTCGTTCGAGGAGTCTCTTTTACGGTGAGGCATTTACATGTTCTTAAATTTTTTGCTCCGCTCCTCTCCTTTTGCAACGACTGCAAACATCTTCGCTTCTGTAATTCTGTATGCAATTGGTGAAATAATATTCCTAAATTTGGTAGAACTTTATGAGCAACAAACGCTCGCGAACTTTCTAAAGTGTGTTTAAATTAAGCAACTTAACATTGTACCCTTTACTATCGTCAAGTTTACACTAGTTCTTTTCAATAATACTTTTAAGTATTTTTCTTCTGCGAGAATTCATTCGCGTTGTTGATTCATTCATCTGCCAAGTTGGTACCAAGAAAGATTTTTATCGTGCTTTTATATATTGTTTTATGTGAATAGTTACTGTACTAATAAAAATAATACAATTCATACACTAGCGATTATGCATTTAATTAAGAATACCATTTAACATTGTATACAAATTGACCACAAAATACAAAAATACCAGTTTTTCATAACTTTTTTTTCATAATTCATAAATTATAATTTTTTTTAACGCTAACTTGGTAAGTAGCGACTACTGTATGTAATTAATTTTGCACATATATTCGTAAAATTTTTAATTAAAGATATTTAGTTCTGTTTATATTATTCAAAATAATTATACATAGCGTTTATAATATTTTACAAGTAAAAAGTTGAAGATGAAAAGAAAGTAGCTTTCAAATCGTACTTTCATCAGTACTTTGTTCAAATCAGTAAGTGGCAGGAGTAAGTGTAACATTTTTCCAGCAATATATACGAGAACTAACCATGGTCAAATTAATTCTTGTACCTTTGGATAACGTCTATCAGAGTTCACCCGAAGCTCGCTAAATTACTTCTGAAATCTTAGGGTACATATCCGAAGACTGTCAAACTTGATCGAGGTGGACTTTATGACATCGTGTCACCATTTGTTTCTATATACTCGCTAAAATCAGAAGAGTGATAAGTAGGTTATTGATTAGAATAACTTAAAATAAAATATATTTCTATTGAAGTTCAGTGATTTTGGTAAATTATAATTGTAAAATGTCTGTAATTACAAAGATTGGCTCGATTCTTTTGTCTTCGAGTTGTTTTTAGAGAGTAAAAATCTTTGTTATTTTAAGCGTTTTAAGGGTTAAGAAAAAAATGTATGCAAGTAATCTTATAGATCATTAAAACGATGTAACAATAGTCTGCAGCAATCAGCTTACACTTTAAAGGAAGTTAAAGGAGTAAGCGAGATAATGTCTGTTTACACTCGGCCAGAATTTAGTTGCAGAGAGTAGTTGTGAGCGTTCTGTGCGCATACTGTAAGTCTTCTCCTATAGGGTTTAATTGCCGAATTTGCCTATACACTGCAGATGTATAATGGAATTATATTAGCATAAATATAATATAACCAAGTGCATTGAATTCCTAACAGAGTAAATTAAGGATACTGTATATTTGGGTTTCACTTTTATTTAAATTTCATTAAATAGCTGTGCCCGTTAAATAGAATCAATGAAATGGGTGTAAAAGGTAGCCGCGTATCCTCCGACATCGGACTCAAAAGAAAGGCTTGGGGACGGCCCAGAAAGGAAGGATTTGGGTGGCAGAATCGAGTCGGGCAGCCGGCTAGTCGGCCCTTGGCGAGAGCAAGCCTCGGAGGCGGCCGAGGTGAACTTTTGGCAGCGAAACGGGCCGACTGCAGCCTCGTAGCGAATGATCCTGCTGGAAGCGGCTTCGCTGCGAGCGCGCTCGGCGACCTGACCTGGTTTCCCGCGGCCCGACCTCCGCGCGCACCACCTTCAATCGCACCGCCCCCGCCCCCGCATGCCTCCCTCCCTCCGACCCTCCCCGATCCTCCCCGACCCTCCCCGCTCTGCCACTCCTCGCGCCTTTATTCCTTGGCAGACGCGCGCTCCTCCGGCCTACATCGCCAGCCCGTCCGCCAGAAGCTCTTTCTCCTGTTAATCGCCCGGGCACTCGCGCTCTCTTAGACCTTCGCCTGCTATCTGCTCCTCGAAAGCTCTTCCTATCTCCCATACCGTGGCGCATAGCTTATTTCGCGTGGTAACCAAACGCGCTGGGCCCCGCCCTTCTGGATGGCGGGACGCGCTGCAGGCGAGCGCGTCATGACGCAGCTTTCGTGACGGGCTTGGCTCCGCGCCCCTTACGAGGCTGCTTCAGGAGGTATTTACAAGGAAAACGAGGCTCTTTGAAACGCTCTGAAACTTTCATTGACATTGTGTCAATGTGCATCTTTGTTGATTTTTCTGCTCAAAAAGCCTCGTATCGTGCCGTGCTTCTGCATCCTGCTTGAGATTATGTAATTTTCATTTGAAAAGTGCGTTTCTAGGGATGCTTGAACTTTCAATAGCCCGCTCAGTCCGCTTCTGTACAAGCGATCATCCTAAAGTGTTATCTCCGCGAATGTCAATACTGCCTTCTGGATAATTTTTTTTATGTTTCTCAAAGGCGAAAGTATTATCAGTTCGACAACCGCATAAAAAATCTTCTTTTCTGGATTTGTACAATAATCAAAGCATCAACTGAACTAAGTACGTATCATTTGAAAATAGTTGTAATGTTTAGTTCAACTACTGAGACACGTGCTGCGCGAGATTGACGCCCAAAGTATTATTAATATCCTTGATTTATATAAAAAGATGCAGAGTGTAAACAAATATGAATTCTAACCGATGGTACGTAGTTGATAGGTCGGAAAGGTTAAAAAAAGTTACAGAGGCCGGATGGCGAAAAGCGCAAGCTAAGGAATAGTAAGAAGGAGTAAGAGAGACAGTTTAGGCGGTGTTGGGGTGCAGGAGTGAGTTTGCAGGAAATTTTTCAAGTGGCAGAGACCGGCTCCCCCAGCGAGTTGGCCGATCTAGGGGCTGCCCTGGTCGGGCGCCTGGCCCTTGACTTCCCGCGGCCTTGGGGCGCGCCCAACCTGACCCACTTGGCCAGATCCTGCACGACTTTTCCCCTATCGATCGCGACGCCCAGGTTCGCGGGAGCCGCTCAGAAGGAGCGCGAGCCAGTGACCAAGCTCAAATTATCAATCAGGATTTTTTCGGCATGAGCGTCCTAATGGGAAAGCGTCCGCCCCAGACAAGCTATTACGCACTTTCTTATCAAGGGCGCGAGTCGCAAGCCCAGTGAGCCTGCGAGCAGAATATGCTCCCAGTTCCCGCGCGAACAAAGTCGCAGTCTTTGTACTTTCCCAACGGCCATTTAGTTACCCGAAAGCTTTGCAGCGTATCCGAGATGAAGCACCGCAGGTGAAGGCACGCATGTCAACATTTATGTCTCGAAGCATCAAGAAAAATAAAGTTAATGAAAGAACAACTCGGTTCAACTGCTTATAAGGATTGTACGACTGGCAAACGTGCGCTGGAACGCGGTGTCGCGATAGGCTGGCTGCATCTCGGGCGGCAACCGGAAACAATAGCTCCCGAGTCGAAGGCCAGTTGAAATAGATAAGTCGTGCGGTCGCCAACGCATGGAGAAGCGATCGATCAGTCGGCGGCTTTATCGGTCCCGCGTCCGGCCGACTAATTGACCGACCGATCGGGAGCTGGGCCGAGTTCATCGATTAACAGCTCGATCGAGCTGGACCCCTTCCTGCCTGCAACACTATAATTACAATAGAACGCTCGCGATCGATCCCGAAAGCTCGGTAGGTCTCTTACTCCCAACGCGGCGTCTTATGAACCTCGAGTCACGAAGCCCGCTACACAATGGTCTTTTATCATCTCCGCGAATCGCGCGATCGACTACTTCTTTAAGCTAACAAATATCCTCGCAGAAATTCTTAGGAGACCAAAGATGGCCTTTAATAAAACGTACGCATCGCGTTCCAAATTTGATACCTCATACACCTTTAATCATATACCACTTTTCGACGAACAACGCTTTTCCTTATTTATCGCCTCCCGCACCTTGTCGATCTATTGAATCAAGTTGTACGATTTTCCTTTTCTTTATAATGGCCCCTTAATATCAAGTTATCTGTATATATGCAGCTCTCTTTTACTAAAGTAGTGCAAGTTCAAGTCCTCTTACATGCGCAAAGACTCTAATGGCAAATATCATCTCGCCATTTTATTATGTAAATTTATTAAAATCTAGTTTTTTGGGTCTATTTTAAAAATTCAAAAAGCTAAATTTAAAACTTTAATACTGCAACTCTAAAGTAAAGAGTTTGTTAATCGGTATATATACTTGCATGCGAAATATGTACATTACTTTATTAAATGTTATAATTGCTATTTCATCTGGTCTTTATCCTTTTTAATTAAGCGTCGTATTTTACGTATTTGCTGGTTCTTATTTCTAAAGAATAGTTTTACCATTTTATGTATATAATCTACCTTATTATCTATGGACTTAAGCAAAATATTATCTGTTTAATAATATACAATGTAGTATATTTTGTTAAAATAGAACATTCTTATTTCTGTATTCAAAGATTTTCAAACGATACTTTAATTAACATGCAGATATTATTGCTTATTCAGTTATTATTATTTTAATCGGAAAAACTTTCTATTATATTGATAATATGAAACGATTTACGATAGGCTGACTGCAAAGACTTTGAGTAAAAATTAAATCTACAACATTTAGTGATCAGCTAGAGGTGTAAGTCGATATTAACAAAAAAAGTACGAGAAAGTACATCATTCCAAATAATAACACTTTCTGAAAGGATTATTCTCAAAGAATTTGTTGATTTTGGAATTGGAAAGGAATTTGGAAGACTGAAAACGGGTTATATAATTGATCAACTATATTTATTATAGGTAGACTTACAGATTAAATATTATGGATGATAGTTATTTGGATTGAAAATGAGTTAATTGTAATAAGTTAATAATGGATAGGTATAGTTATATATTCCACTTTGATATTTGCAAGATTTAAAAAGTTTTTTAAATTTTTTTATAACGCTAGATAAGTTAACACATTCTGAATGATTATTATAAATATTGTAGAATGTATAGATTTATAATATAATGCAAAAATGAAATAATATGAAAAATGGTATAAATAATTATTGATGAATGTAAAGACAAGAAGAAGTAGACTACTATTTATAAATTTTTCACTCGTAAATCTAAGCACTTTCCCGTGTAATGACTAATTATTTTCGAAACAATTCTACCATAGGATACTGGTCAGATGCGTCGACAAGCTAGATGTCTTAAAGGATTGTGTGTAGACGAAAGATTGTTGAATTAATGTACATATTATTAGAGTATAGTATAAATATTCATCTTATGCCTGTTTGACTTGATACAGTAATTTTTAACATATTGTATAGCAAACTAATCACTGAGGCTAGTTAATTTAATAAAAATTACCATTAATATACTAAAAGTGACAATATTGTAGAAATTACTACGCATATGAACAGATGAAGCGCAGTCACGCTTAGTAATTCTAAATTTATTTTATTCTATTCTAATACTTATGAGCCAACAATTGCTTGGCAATTAATCGTACGTTCGTACAGTTCAAGGCAATTATATTGACAGACTATAAGCTCGTATAAGGATGTTCAGAAATAAGGCTGTTCAAGAATGTTTAAAATTGACCAAGAATTTGACGGTGGGGACTGAGTCACTAAAATCGAACAGCATGCAAATACTCAATTATCAACGAGCAATCGCTTAAAGGAGCAATGAGATGTTGGATTTTCTATCTTGGACGCAGGTAGGTTCTTGGCCAGATTTTATTCCTGGTTCGGTGAGAGAGCAGGAGGGAAAGAGAGAGGAATAGAGTGGTGGTGGGGTGTGGGGGTGGTCGAGCTGAAAGTAAACGTTCACGACAGAAGAGAAATGCGTGTATTTATAGAGGTAGCAATGAGGCAATGAGGTAGAGGATCGGAGGTGGTATGACGCGCGGTAAAGTGAATATAAGAGCCAATGCAGGAGCGAACGGTGGAAATGGTAGATTGGGCGCGGTTGGAAGCGGGCTTGGGCGCAGTAGCTCATCGGCAGGCAGGGGCGCGGGCGCTGGCCGAGATCGGATGGGCCATTAGCGCGGGGCGTAAGCAGGCTCGCGCGGGGCCGTTGGGCGGGGCGCTTCCGGCGCGAGAGAGCAGGCCGCGCAGGGGAGACGGGGCCAGGCTCCGATGCAGGCAAGCCAGGAGGCGCATGGGACCGGAGGCCCGCCGCTAAATTTGGACGGCGCAAGCGTAAACACGGGAAGTCGCGCGGCGCGGCCGAAGCCTCTTTGAGGAATGATATACTGCCAAAGTGTTCTCGCCTTCGATCCCGGGCCCTCAGGCTGGTGCGGCCTTAAAAGCCCCGCGGGCCGCCCCCCGGATAAATTACCAAATTGATCCTCCAAATACTTTGCCGGGTTATTTAGCCGAGGAGACATGCCGCTTGGTGCTCCGGTACCACTCTAATCCACTGCTTCCCTCGCTCTTCCTTTTTTCGAACCATATCGGCCTCCTCAACGTCAACGTTATATATGTTTTCCGGACTGGCAGGGCGCACTCAGTGGTAGGCGGCAATCAAATCGACGCTTCCCCGCGCCTTAAGACGGACAGTATTAATTCGACAGGAAGGGACCGAGCACGAGCGCGGGCGCAACAAGCTTTGACTAACGAGTCTCGATTAACTTTTGCGCGCTTTTCTTTTGGCTTTGATACTCCAATGGAGGGGAAGTGAATAGAAGAGCAGCGGGCGTGGGAACCATGATCTTGCCTGTCGCGTAAACAAAAACAAACTATTCGAGGGGGCCGCGGAAGCCGCGAGAGTCGTGTACCGGCTGAGGATAACGGGGATGGTAGAGGTGAAAAACTTGGCGGGCCGGATGAAAAATGTGTTCGGTTGGCCGTGGGGAGGGGGGCTCCTCCGGGCATTAATCCCGGACGATAATGGGGATGGGAGGATGGAGCGGCTGGTCACCGAGCCGCGGATCCCGGGAACCCAGGGGGATCAATTAAAATTCCCCCGAAGAAGGTATTAATAGAGCGGGGCGGGCGCGGGCGCCGAGGAGAAGAGCGCGGAGCTCGTCATCGCGGACGACGCGCCTCGGACGCATTAGAAAGCCATTGCGTAATGGCGTTGCCCAGAATTAATCCGGGCGGCCGGGGCGCGATTTATCTGCCCGCGGCGAAGCATCAAGAAATATAGCGCGCGAGAAATAGCGGAGGGGGTGCGGCCGGGCGTCGCGGCTGTCGGGCTGGCGGCGCCGGGGAGGGGGCTGGGGCTCGGCCCTGGGCGCCGAGCCGTGAAGGAGGAGGGGGCTCGGCCCGCCGGCGAATCAGTATTTCTGTCACTGTCAGGCTCCCCTACGGAGGCCCGTCCCAACTCCCCACCGCGCGAGCATGAAAAAAGGAGGAGCACCGGCACTCTGACCTCCGACTCGGAGGATCCCGGCTTGGCGGCCCGAGCACCGGTCCCCTCGCGAGTCGCGCGCCGAGCCAGTCGCCGAGTCGCCCGCCGCCCGCCGGACATGATGACGCTGACCTCGGCCCTCGGGTCCTACCTGCACTACGAGTCGCTCGCGCGCGCCGCCTGCCCGGAGCCCCAGCGCGCCCGCAGGACTCGGCCCAGCCGCTCCGGGCGCTCCAGCCGCTCGGTCCGCCTGCGCCACCATCTCACGGTTCGTCCCTTGCCCACTGTGCGCGCGCCCGCCGAGCCGACGAGTCCTCTCTCCCGAGCCAGCCCAACAATTCCTACGTGGATGGTCCAGCTCCCAGTTTGCCCGATCCCCGATTCCCGATCCGCTGACCGACGACTTTGCACAAACTCAAAGGACTCCAGCCGAGCAAAGTCCAAGAATTCCTTCGGAATATCGAACAGCTAACCGGATTAAAAGCTTTCCTGCGTTTTTTCCTGCCGTTCAATCCTCGAGTTAACTGGAGGAAAAAAGCTCAGATTAAATCTAACAATTTAAAAGTTTAAAGTAGAGTGAGCAGCGCCTCTAAGCCGATTAAAAACTTGCTCCACGGACACGTAAAGCTTTCTAAAAATAAGTCTGACCGCGGCCCAGTGGCGTGGCTTGCGAACAAGTTTCCTTCAATGCGCGCGATATTAGTAAGGCGCGGTGTTACTTGGCGCGGTGAGGATCTAAAGACGATCGATGGACCCGCTAGCAGGAGGTCCATCCAGCAGGCCGGGATCGACAGGACAAGGAGAAGGACTAATCTGGTATGCCCCAGCAGTACAGGCGACTCCAGAGGAGAAGCTGCCCGCTGATGCTACGGAGCGAGGGGATGGGCGGGCCGAGCGCGCCAGCCGTGACGCCCGCGCCGGGACCCGACTACCTCGCGCGACTTTCTCCTGACATCCTAGATGCTGCGGCCGACTATCAGCGTGACGAAGCCGGGTCAGTATAAGCGCGGAGCGGCGCTGGGCGACGTTCGCGACCTCGAGGACCGTCAAGGCGCAGACCGAGCGCCGTGAGCAGCCGAGGCTCAGCTGTGATCCGCGGACGCGAACGTCGCTCCAGGCCTTGGCCCTCTCCTTGGCTAGTCTGCCTATAACCGTCTCGACGTAGGTCTCGGGAGCGCTACCTCTCCGACTCGGAACGGGAAGACGCCGACCTGGAGGACGACGAAGAGGACGAGGACGAGCAGGAGGAGGTGGAAGAGGAAGGTGAGGACGAGGACGAGGACGAAGAAGAGAATGAGGAGGAGGAGGAGGATGATGAGGAGGAGGAGGAGGAGGTCAGGCCGGTAGGCCGGTCCAGGACATGCCAGGACGGCCTGGCGAGCCAAGCGGCCCAGACGGCCCACGTGACCCACGCGGCCCACGCGGCCCACATGAGCCAGAAGGCCCAGGTGAGCCATGTGCCCCACCCGCAGCAGGGCCTCGTGGGCCGCGGCCTGCACCACGGGCCCCGCGGCTGCCTCCTCTGGGCCTGCAAGGCCTGCAAGAAGAAGACGGTGAGCGTCGACCGACGCAAGGCGGCGACCCTCCGGGAGCGCCGGAGGCTGCGCAAGGTATGCCCCGGTCCGCCCGTCCCGCTCGCGAGCGCTAACGGTCCGACTTCTGTTACAGGTCAACGAGGCCTTCGAGGTCCTCAAGCGGCGCACCAGCGACAACCCCAACCAGCGGCTCCCCAAGGTCGAGATCCTGCGCAACGCCATAGAGTACATCGAGAGTCTGGAGGCGCTACTGCGAGGCAGTCGGCCAGCTGCCACCCACAAGCGGCCCTCGTCCGAGAACGCGGTGAGCCAGAGTGAGCCCCACCCAACCGGACCTCCCAAGCACCTCCCGACTCCTGGGAATCGGCCTGCTGTCCGCCAGCTCCCGAGGCCCTTCCAAACGCGGACGAGAGCTTCCGTGCCGTCGCTGGCCCGCGGAATCCTCGACCCCGAAAAGCCAATCGGCTCGCCGAGTCCAGGCTCCTCGATGCGAGCTCACGCCCATCCACAGGATCAATCCGCTCGCTTAGGGGAGGACTCGACCCAGGCCTAGGGCTACGGCACACTCAATTATTTGCCGCCCCCGTAAACGTCCGATTTGCCTTCCATTCGCATACTATGGCCATCTAGTTTATGCTCCGCTTAACGTCCATGGAGCACGCTCACTGACGTCTCTCTTTGGCTTTTGTTTCTCGGCCTTTCCCGCCGGATGAAAGCTGCGCGCACTGCACGTGCTCGACTGCACGTGCTGGCCATTTTTTGCACTCTAGCTCCCGGCTCCCGACTCCCAACTTCCATTTTTTGCCGCGCGCAAGGTCGCGAGCTTGACTGTACCGATGCCCAGCCTGTCAAAATTCGAACGGCCATTTCGAATGTCCCACGAGCCCTTATGATCCCTCGCCAGTCTCGGATGTGCTCTAAGGCCCAAACAAAGCCGCCTTAAATTTATTTGTGCGCTCTGGCAGATTACAAATGCTTTTTGCTTCCAAGACCTCTTATATCTATCAAACAATTACCATCACTTGTTTATTTCATATTTTTCTTTACCACTCAGTTAAAACTGTTAAGAATCTATCTTATGCTTAGAAAATACGTACAAATATACGTACAAATATGCACAAAAAAAGAAAAGAAAAAACACTTTGTCGCTGTACACGTCGTCGCTGTTATCTAATACAAAACTGTATTCAAAGGATTATCATGATTATCATAAATCTTCATAAATTAGTTCAACTTTTATACGATTATTTCAATATCAAAAATATATATCCCATTATAACGGACTTTTCTCCTATTTTAATTACGTTAATAGAATCGATAACCATTTATGCTATAGATTCTTGTTATTACGATACGATTCTTGTTTTAGTTGCCCGATTAGCTTGGCAAAAGCAAAGTAATTCTAATCTTTTTTCACTTTGGAGATTTTGCCTCTTGTTTTTATGAATGAACTTTCTATCAGTTTCTGAGTATGGCGTAATCAGTGAAGAACACGTGACTTACAATTCAATAGATAATTCTTCATAACAGTGTCATTACTCATAGGCACTAACACTAATTGGTGCAAGCATATTCATAAATCTAAAACGAAATTGTAAAAATCTCTAATTAAATCAAGAAAGCAACGATTTCAGCGCTCTCGAAAAATGATTATTTGAAAGCTGTCACGTTCGGGTGGGCATGATGGAGATTACAATGGAGAAGGCGCATATATTTAACCAACGTGAAATCGAGAACGTCAAAAGCAGGAAATGTCAAAATCTGCAAAACACGCCGCAGATAACACAAATCCATTTGCCGCAGCTCGCGCCGTGTATCATATTCGCGTATATTATTGGGCGCGAATTCTGAGGCAATATCAAACACCGACTTTGTGATTTTGAATTGCCAGATGGACCACAAAGTTGGTATGCTCGTCTATCTCGCTTTTGATCGATATCCGTTTCTATAGAAATACGAAAGAATGCGTGTCGGAATTAAAGGAGAGACGAAAAGTGTAAGATGAATTTTGCTTAAGAGTTTGCCGTATTAGTTTATACAGACGTATGATGTTAATAACTTTAGCGAGGTAAATAAATACTTAAAAAGCGGTTAACTAGCATTTATTGGGTTATTGCATTGCGAGTTGCATTCTGGTACTAAACTAGCAATTTAATATAAAGAAATGTAGGGTGATTCTGTATTTAAAAGGAAGCTGAGTGAGTTAGCTATATGAAGATTGAAATAAGTATATAAAGGAACGAGCGCCGGGTGAGCCTTGATTTCCGAGCTTGCCTTGTAGTCTTGTCGCTCTTTCGCTCTTTGCCTGCGGAACGTAAGAAACTCCTGCGGGAGACCTGCAAGGAGTCTGTAGGAAGCTCGTGGGATCTTAATAATGCAACGAACTCGCCCCTCGATAGCTGCGAGATAAGAGGAGCAAGTGCGCAACGACTTACAGGCTACGAGACGACCGCGTTGGGCGCAATAAAGCCGCTACATGCGGCGAGAAACAAAGGGAGGGGCCGCCCGCGCACGATTGCAGCGCGACCGTGTACCTAACCTATACCTACCATGTACGCTTCGAGAATTTAGTAATGTAGAGATTGACCGGCGCTTAACGGCTGATAAGCGCCTGGGAGTCCGATAGCCACTCGGACACTATTGACTTTGGGCGGACGCGCGTGCGTACAACGCCCCCTCCCCCTCCCACCCGGTGCGGGGCCTACGCCCGGGAAATGCGTAGAGAGAATAACTGAGAATAGCGACCGGCAATAAGCGAGACAATAATAGCCGCCGTCTGCCCGATTCTTTCGAGTCCACGACAATCTTCCTCATATATCGAGCTCGTCCCTCGGCTCGTCCACGGTAGTAGGCGTAAAGCCTTTTCATTAGCCCTTCCGAGTTACTGCAGTGACAAAATTCTACGGAAAATTCTTGCTCGTGATCAGTACGAACTACATGAATCTCTATGCAAGAACAAATAGCAACTCTATTGTCCGTGACTATTCGAGAATAAGCAGATAACTTGACCCCTGAATACTCTATCGAATGTATAGATACACTATGGTACGAGGACATATAACGGTTTAATATCGAACCAGAGAACCATTACATGCATTTGTGCAAGGATTGATAAGCCCACATTAATTTGGCAATCGCGAGATTGCACTACTATAGATGAGAATTGATATTCTGACATCGCGAGCTTGTAAATATGAGATGACTTTTTCATCTCCAGAACTGTTTCTTGCATTTTCTAGCTCGGCCATGGTGAAAACTTGAATCGATCGAGTCGTTTTACACTTTCAGGAGCTTTTACTAAATGTCAAATCGACTCCCTTAACTTTACTACATTTACGTTTCATCATAAATTTAAAAACAATAAGCTTTTGTATTTACACAAATTCGCACTATAGATGAAACTTGGGATATGGATTTCACCTCGGATTTCATCGATGTAGCTTTTTTCATCAAGAATATTAATCTAACGAACATTAAGTATGAAAAACTGGAAAAATCTTGAAAGGTGCTGGAGGCAATCAAATAACAAAATTATCCGGCGAAAGGCATTCATGTGTCAAAAGTGCAACTGCGGCTCGAAATTTCTCTCTAAACCTCAAGACCCCTCAGGCAAATAAAATGTGTGAAGCAAGCGACGACGAAGGAGACAAGTTTCATAGGGAGCAAGGATGTGATTTATGCTTGAATTTATGTAACAGTCGCGGGCTGACGAGCGCATAGCGCTCGCTTGACGAGTAGCAAGCAGGGATGCTCGCAATGATGCGTGTTTCTGACTTTCGAGGCACCAAAAGCTTGTCAAATCGCGCGGTTGAGTCACCATACCACTTGTCTGCACCCACATATCTTCGAAAAATCAATACGCACTTTTGTATGGTGACTCACTTGGTAGTGCCAATAAATATCGATTCAATGCCTAACAATCGTTATCGATCAAACTGTAAGCTCCATAAAAATTTTTTAGTGAATGTTTGTTTTTCTTGAAATATTCCTATAAGTATTTAGTAAAATTTTGCATGTTCATTATTAGACACAGCTGTTAAATATATGTACACAATTTAAAATTAATTTGGCCAAATGCATTAGTAATCTATCACTAAAGTTCCAGTCTGATGTCTAGAAACCCTGGAAGATAAAACAAAAAAAAATTCAAAATCAAGAAAAGCATAATATTTATAGAAAATAATGTTTTAATCGGTAAAAGTCTTTTTAGATATTTTAGCAATATTACTAATATTACAAATATTTTAATAAATTAATTGATACCCATTGTTAATATATTCACACTTTATATTTCCATATTTATTCTTATTCTTTAGATTTCTGGCAAATATTACATTCCAAAACAGTTACATAATGCACTAACACATTTAATTATATAGTATCGTACAATTTGCATATATTAAAGTTAAAATATTAGATTTTTTTAGGATTTAAAAATATCATAAAACAATTTTTATAATTATGAAACGAAATGTGAACTTAAACAGTAATAAGCTTTGTTAAGAATACAAAACATTTTATCGAGCGTTAAAAGGTAACTTTAACCTTAAAATATATAAAATAAAATTTCGTATTTGAACAATGTAAGATAAGCAGTCTATAAATAAAGATTTTATCATAGAAAGCAAAATTAAAAAAAATAGATATGTGTACGAATATATATCTGATTAGATCCGCATAAATTTAAAGAATTTTACAATACTGGTGCGTCGAAATGTGTACAGGATGAAAGATTTAACAAAGTTATTAGAAGGCAATAAAGCGACTGATGCATGCAATCAATATAAGAATTTGGTTCTCATACTCCATAAAATCATAAGCTTAAAGATAAAGATTTTTGAGATTCATGTGTAGATGAGCTTAATGAGTACTCGGTAGAGTTAAGCATAATTAATTCGTCAAAGGACATACATTATCTTTTAAGTTGGAAGCTAGAATTCAAGATCTACTACTTTACATGCAAATTTTAAAAAGCAGATGATTTTTTTGGACAGGGAAGAAAGTATTTAAAATCCCTTTATAGACAAGCTGAATTAACAGTGATTTTGTGATATAGTGTAGTTTTTACAACTAAACTGAACGAAACTGAAAGAACTTAAACTGAAAGAAACCTATTTAGTCGCTATAGAAGTCTGTCACAAATATGTATTGTATGAAACGTAAAAAATAAATAAAATTTTCTTTCATAATCCTACATTAACTGTATTTCATCTTTATATTTTTATTTTGCAGAATTCCGATTCGCCGCAGTACGTGACAGACCGACTACGACAATTCTCTGACCCTTTGGCGAGGTTTCAACCTATCGGCGGTGAGTACAGAATTCGAATTTTAGACATATCTATCATTCAGTAAGATATTATAATCGAACACTCTTCCCCCCCCCCCCTCCACTCTCTCTCTCTCTCTCTCTCTCTCTCTGTCTTCTTCTTATATAAATATATTAATATTATTTTTGTGCATGCACGGATCATTGGAGAACCTTAAAAAATCTTTTGTAATAAATATTGCTAATAAACTAAATAGAGAAATTTATGCGGTAAAGAATGTACCTTTAATAATATTACTTGAATAATATTATGGTTTGTAATGAAGTTTTGTCTGAAATAATATATAATTATACGAATACAAATACATTAGAGATAGAAATTGGTGCATAACTGTACTATAGATATATAAGAATAGTGTAGGATTCTGTTTTTTATTTTTAGTTTTCTGTATTTTATCCTTTTAATTTTATTGATCCTTATAGTTATATTTGTGTAATTTGTAGCTTCTTCTTATTATTAGCCATACTACGTATGATCTAGATACGTATTGTATAAAGTATCTAAATTTAATTTACGAAAAGTGCACTCTACACGGTTATTTTGTATATTTGTTGAAAATATAAACTTAATATTTTTCATTAAATTTTAATACAACAAAGTATCAATATTTTTTCCATATAAAAATGGTTTTTCAATATATATTTGATAATTATATCTGAAGAATAATTGTATGATGTATTCTTTATTAAATCTACTTTGTGCTAATCACGTGTTAACACGTGTACCATACATTGCGATATCAATGAAAATGATAGAATTGAATTTATTTTTAAATAGTATTTGACAAAAGTGGTGAGCTAATAAGTCTTAAGTAAAATGTATTTGAAATGGCAAAGAGGTGAAAGCGGTCTAAAATAACAGGCAACTAATATAAGCTCTAAGACATTGAATTTCGCAATGACTTAAAAATTTGCAACACTCTTGCACTAGTGTTACATGATACAATATAACTCAAGCGAGACTATTGCAACGTGTGAGTATTAAGATGATTCTATGCGGGAACTTTTGAGCATCGAATGATTTAAGTGGAAAATGGCTATTTGAAAGGCAAGATTTTAAATTGCCTCATGAAGAAGAAAAATAAGAAGCGGGGGGATGGGGTCGCGACTAGCCTAAAAATTGATTTGGCCCCTCGGCCTGGAGCCTTGGCCGCCTGATGATGCGTGAGAAAGGACTCTTTGCTCTTGCCGCGCCGTAGAGCCGAATGATCGTTGCGCCTAAATAATCATGGCATCGCTTTGGCTACGGCCCCGCGCGAGTGAAAAATGAAGGCGTGCCGAGTCGCTCGCCGTGCGTCCGATAGGACCGATGGATTATATGCGGGGGCTCCGCTCTTTTTTAATTCGCCGAGTCGATATTTTGATGGACCGTTGGGCGTATCCGCTGGCTTTTTATCTCTGGCCCAAGCGCCCTCGAGCTCGGTAACTGTGCGGTCAGAGACATGGCCCGCGAGGATTCCGCGCAGGAAATGCTTCGGCGATAGAACCGTCATTTGGTACGCAGCTCGCAGAAAAAGCTCCGAGTCGAGCCGCTGCTCAGAGCTCAAACGGACCTGCTGGACAAATGTATTGGCGCATTGGAAAGAGGGCTGAGAGCGGGCAGCTCTTGAGCCACCGCTTACGCACTCCTGTGTCCTCGGTTCCTCTCGACAATCGAAGGGCCGAGTCGTCGAAAAGGGGAGGGGAAGGCCACGGGAGGGTGGTGACATTATTCTCTGGGCGATCAATTCGACCCCGATCCACGAAATTAGCCTTTGCCGGTGAAAGCCCTGGCGGCGGGCACATAGATTATCGCGGATCCCTCGCGTCGCCTCGGCCCCCCGTGTGCACCTAATCCACAGTTCCTGGTAATGCAGCCGCGCGACTCGCGACGCGCGACATTAAGAAGATCGGTATTAATGAGCTTTGTCGAGCTTGACTGACACCCCAGCGTCCCTGCTATTTCGCTACACGAGTCGTCTTCTATAGATAGCCTGTGAGCCTGCCTTTATCGTTTTGCCTCACAGCGCGTGCTCCGAAGGATTTGGGGATCCGCGTGTTTTCACTATTTGAAGATTTTCCTCTAAGTTCTCATCTTCTATTCTCAATAGAAGCTCCATAAGCGTCATTCTGCGTTTCCAACTACTACTCTCTAGTCTAAAGCCGACCGTGGATTATTTCGCGATTACCGTAATATAATATACCAAATACCCGTGTAATCTAAACAATCTCTATACATTCGATTTTCTTGCAAAAAAACATACATACGGGAAGGCGACTTTTTATATAAATACATGCAACCAATCTTTCTTCTTGTATCGCTAAGAAGATAAAACCGCATGGGCTGTTACACCAATCATTAAATTAAGAACGAGGCTCATGAGTGGTTTGACTGATCATCTCCAAATGTAAAACTTGAATAATTACTTTTTTTACCGATGTTGAGACTCGAAATCATATAAAACTCAAAACTGAGCCAGAAATTGAGCCTTCATTTTAAATAATATTGTATCTAATGACTATTTATTAAATACATCAAATACATGCAAATAATCATATACATCTTATATAAAGTGTATTAAATCCTTCCGTGGAAACTTCTACGTATCTCAACTTTATGAGTTTCCTTACGCTTCTCTTCTGTTACTAAATCTCAAAATCTCTCGTGTATTTGCTATAGGTTTTATTTCTTTACAACGCATTCCTAACTTTTAGCTCTTTATGGATATAATATAAAATTTTAGTGTATTATTTTAACCAATATATTAAACTTTGTTTTAGCTATAAAATCCTGAAGAAATAATATCGAATAATTTAAATAAAATAGTTAGAGTAGAATCTGTACAACTTTTTAAAATTAATAATCTAAATTATATAATGCATTTGTCGTGAGATTTTATATGCACGCGCATGTTTTAATTTAAATTTTCATTCATATGGCTCTTGGTTTAAAGAAAATTCTAACGTAAAAGTCTTCATGGTTTGAAATGAAGTTCTTAATCTTTAAAAAAACATTAAAGTCTTGAAAGACATATTCTACCTTATTAGTGTAAAAAATAGTTTTACATCATCAGAAATATCTTTATACTTATCAGTCGCTTGATTCGTAATCCGATGATCTAAAAGAAATAATGCGTGGGTAAATAAAGATAGTGATGCTAGTTCTAAAATTAATGATAATTAAATACGAAGTTCTATTATATGCATACGCTTCCCTCCCGATTTGTTTCACTCCGTATATATTCACTTCTTATAAAAAAACATTGAACTATTCATCTTGAAGTTACATCAAAAGTTAATGATAAAAAATGGCTCTTTGGTAATTTATTTAATTCTTGTGGTAAGAATTATTTATTATCGGTCTCCGTTTTAAGGAAATGAACCATATAGAAAGGCTCTAAAGTATATAGATTGAGGAAAGAGTGAATTGTTAGCGCGCGAGAGATGCCAGATGAATGTCCAGTCGTGGCGTCAGGGAAATTTGCGGAAACTCCATAAACCTTTCGATCAGCTTTCAGGCACTTCAGCCATTAGACGCGAGTCAAAGTTCCTATTTCTTGAACTGAAGGCTAGCTGGCAGTTTGAAGCCGGTCGTGTATCGCATTCGTCGTGGGCGCATCGAGGTGCCAGTAACGGCCAACGGGCGACGCGAATACACTTGCGGTCCGAGACCGTTGACGCCACTCGGGCGTACCTTGGGCAGATAACACTGCAGCGGGAGGGGCTTGGATTCATTTTGGTCCAGGGCGGGGTCACCGGGATCGATCGGGGAGCGCGGCACATCGCACTTTTCGTCGGCGCGCGCGGCGCAATGTGGGGCGACCGAGTGAGGACGGTTGCGGGGCTAGCAGGGCCTCGCCTCGCCCGTACTCCGAGCCAACTCGCGCGTCCCTTGTGAATTATGCAAGATGCCAACTCGGCCAGCCTCTGAGCGCGATGGCCTTTTTCTTTTCGCCGATAGCCCTTTATGCGCGTATCGAATCCCGACTACGGGCGTCTCCGGGCGTCTCCGAGCGTCTCGCAATCCAAACCGGACCAACTTCTCTCCTTATTTTTTGCTTTTACTAACTCCTCGCCGATCGACTTTCGGATCAACTTCCAAATTGCCGGTCATTTATTTACGAGCTATTGCATTCGATATATCTTTGATATTTTGAATACCAATCTCAGTGATACAGCAACTCGCCACTTGCGAAAGACAAGTCCGTCGTACAGTAATACTAAGATTTTATATACTAATTACCTCTGTGCTGAAGCTTCCTTCCCTTTGGTTTGAGCAAAGTGGGGCCAATTTATTATATAGCTTACATAATCAGCTCTCAACAAGTTTTTAAATATGCACTAGTCGGTAATATTAGACGGTCAGCTGCTAAATCCCAAATGTTGACTGGTCATTGAATAGTAGTTTCAACTTTCCCAGTCCTGCTGCCTTCGAATATTACATGCAAAGTGTTTTTACCTAAGGATATGAATTTACATATGGAAGAGAGTTATTTTTAGTGCTAACCTCGTAAACCTACTCGGAGATAAGGGAATATGTCGCTCGCGCCCCTTGCAATATCTTCTGCCGACCACTCAAAGCACTGCAGTAGGAGTCATCTAGACGTTTCCATTCTCCTCTAAGCCAGACTAGTGCGAAGAAACGAGCACCGTTGCAAAAAAACGTATAAACTATATAGATACAATTTTTTCTTAGGTCGTGATAAAGCATGAGCGTTCCTTTAAACCTGTTAACGATGCGCACTTACATACATATATATATATATATACATGACAGAAACATGTATTATTTTTATTTGGTAGAACAAGCAGAATAGCTTGTGCGACGCGCTATATGCGGTGCTGCTTTCCCCGTAGTTTTGTCATTTTTGTTGATTTAATAGAAAGAAATAACGTGTGCGTGCACACTGGGGCGCAAGTGACGATGCGGGGGAGAGCGGAACGGGGACCCACGTTTGAGGAAGAAAAAAAAAGGTTCCGTGAACGGCGCAGACTCGCTCGAGTCCTGGCGTAGCGTCGTTTTAAGTGGCATCGCGGTCCGCTCGAAATTCCGAGAGTCGCAGTAGTGGAAAGTGCGGGATAGCGAGGCTTTCTTCACACCGTCTTCAGCTTTCCCGCCGAAAACGTCGGACTCCAAAAAAGGGGAAAAGTAGTCGACCGACGCGCTCTTGCACACAGTCGGCACTCTTCAACTACTCGCCTTACGAGAAGGTTGTGTACAAATCAACGCGTGATAATTTTATACGAGCGCAATTCATCTTCTTTAACTTTACTGTAAATACACTACAACCAAACAAGATCATCACTGCCATTATTTTC
Organism: Sycophaga agraensis; assembly: GCA_018906755.1. Taxonomy (NCBI): domain Eukaryota; kingdom Metazoa; phylum Arthropoda; class Insecta; order Hymenoptera; family Pteromalidae; genus Sycophaga; species Sycophaga agraensis. Next base: position 355,929 of record JACCIE010000043.1, read on the forward strand.
ACACACCTTCAACAAGAACTTCTTGAATAACAAATCCTATACAGAAGCCTCGCACGAAAATCTATCAGATAAATAAAAAATGTTGTATATTCGTTAAAAATAAATATCCAAGGAATGAAAATTTTGGCAACCCATTATCTTGCAGTCGTTTAAGTCGTTTCATTTACTAGTTAGCAAAAGCACAAATTCTTTTCATATTGTATATGTATTAGTAAGCATCGGCGAAGATTAATGAAAAACGACGGAAGAGTCGTTATTTTCCAGTACAGTTTACAAAACAATATTTTTAATATTAATAACATTAAATATTTAATAAAATAACAGTATTTTAATAAAATCAAAATATAATATTTACATCAATATTCAAACAATTTATATTCAATACAAATCGAATGTACGATGCACGAAATCTATTTAATGGGTTTGTAAATACACACTTTTTTTGTATAATTTGTAAAATAATTTACATTAATTATTTTTTAATTCTCATTTAAAATATGAATATTATATTATTACGCGCATATATTAATGCATCACATAATGTTTTTGTATACATAATTATTCTCAAATGTTATCATGCCCTATATAATGACTGCTCAACAGCTTAAAACTGGGTCGCTGCAATAAATTCATATATAGATTTCAAGCCATTTAAATTTACACAAAAATCCTACCTACATTTGTATTACATATAATTTATTTCACACTTATAACATTTTCGAAGTTTCTGCTCAAAATTTCTTAAAATGAATCAAATATTCAACTAAATATCACATAATACTAAAATTTAATATAATTATAGGTCGGATTCCCAAGATTAAATAAAAACAAAATATAATTATACTACTTTAAGTCATGTCTAATCAGTTATTTTATATTATGGCTATTATAGAATACAATCGTAATATGTAATACAAAAATTCATATTAGTATCTATGTAATTCATTTTTTCACTTTAACAATTGATGATATAAACTTCAACACAACCACTATACGTAATTTTTTCAAAGGAAGTATCAGTATAATTCATATCTTGAATCATTCATCATAATTCTTAGTTAAGACTCAACAAAGCCAAGTCGAGTCTATGACTACTTTATGGAGTGCTAAATCGCTATACCATAATTACCGTTACTCACGCATCCGTAAAACGTATAGTAGCTTCATTATATACGTATATACATCTAAGTTCAACCACTTCAAAGATATAAAGTACGCAAGGATCAGAGCGCGGAGAGATAAATTAAACACCAAGTACTCCCACAATTTTTATTTGTCAAGTGAATACGTAGCTATGGTTTCGATCGAGGCAGAAAACTGTGAATTCGAAAGAGGCAAAGATCTTAGCAACTCAATCTTACTGAAGGGCAACTCTGTTGTATCGCGTTACGTTTGCTCGAGCTTCGTGGTTCTAGTTCAATTTGCGGCATAATAGAAGTTCCCTAACCCATTGGTGACAGAAAATAACGCTTATTTGCAAGCTTCTATCCAGACCCACGCCTAGGCCGATTCTCTGAAGAGATTCGGGGTGCAATCGCTTGCTTTAATCCACTGATACACATCAGCCGTGAGACATGGCGCACATGCCTCTATTAATAAATCATCCACCCAACGCGGCGAGCATATTCCGGCATGTTCGCCGTTCTCTTGTTTATTCTTCTCTTTCTCTCTCTATCTGCCTGTCTATCTGTCTCTTTCTGTGGTTCCTTCTAAGAAAACCAACGCGACGACAAGGCACTCGTTCACGAATCTATTAATACACACACGTTCGCATGATATTAATTAGCGTTAATGAATACCTGAGCATTGGCAAGCGTGGTGCGCATAAGTCAGTCTTGGGATCTCTCTGGAGAGAGAGTAATTCCGTACACTGTTCATGCATTCACCAGTATTAAAGGTACTAGTGCTTTGTAGGGGTACCTAGAGGAAAATTGCTCGATTCCTGCAGTGTTTTAGTCGAATTATATACACGAATATTAGAGCGAGTTGTCATGCCTATTAAAAGATTCAACTGTTTGTCATTCGAAATTGATTATATCATATCAAAAAGGCATCATAGCTTATTAATAACTGAATGACTAATATAATTCTATTACATAAAAATAAATTATTTTTAGTCTTGTATGTAATTCAATTTTAGTGTTCATAGGTAAAAAATGAATTTTATTTTACAAATAAACTGATTTTAGTCATAACATTTTCCTTATATTATAAGATAGCTTTAACACAAAATCGCTTTGAAACAATCCATTTACTCACGTAATTATCAGTCCCAAATGGATCTGATTCTTTATCACCCGCCTTGTGTGAGATTCATTAAGATCCGATGAGTTGTAGGAACAGGACCCTTGAAACTGATCGTTGGATTGGTTTGGTGCGAGTAACTAATTATGTGATTAAGGCGATCTTACTTTGTTTTCTTCAAATAAAGAATCAATCTATGCTTTTCAAATTTAGAGGTCAATTGAAATTCATAATTTGTTTGCACATATTCTGCAATGGCCATTAGTGCTTTATAAATTTCGGCAGAGATTTATAAGATTTTCTATTTCATAGAATCTTTTTGTCATGGATTATCAGAAATTTTATAATTTCAATCACTAGAAGATGTCGTTTGATGTATTGTTGTTGATGTATTTACTTACTTGTATGATCATGTGCATGCTCATAAAATTACCTCAAAAACTAGTTCATCAAGAAGCTTGTGACGTACGTTCTCAAGTAACTGTTGGAAATGACACGAAAATTTTGTCTATCGACACCAGATTCCGCTAAGTTAAATCCACCCACGCCTCTGCGAGGTCCTTAATTAACCCTAGAATTAACCTTAATCGCGACGCTTCCGCGATTTATATCGCGCCTGTGTACTTTGGCGATGCACACGCAGTTGTGCGCCGCAATGCGTCATGCTAATGTCCCGTAACAGCTTATATCTGCCCTCTTGCGTGCATCTTTTCATCTGTGCTCGTCGCCCGACGACTCAAAAGGACAAGTGCACCCTTTGCCGGTTTGGCTCTCAAGGCGTCGGACTACGCGTGGATTTCTTCTTTTTATCACACAACTATCGCGGAAGGTAACCGCTTCATGCTCTCTCCTTGAAGCTTACATGCTAATACAAGTGTAAGCTTTGTTATATTATGGGAACCTTTTTGCGTGAGCTTTAATTGCTTTGCGAATTGAAACGTGGCGCTTCGTTAACACTTTTTGGGTAAGTGTTCTTTTGATTAGTTTTGCAAACTTCACTGCGACCTATATATCTATATTATCAACATTCATATTCATGAATGCAATGGCATAAATATGTTATTCATTGCGGGGTACTATTTTTACCATATGACGTATATTCTGCAAATAGGGAAGAGGGACACTTGGAAGAATACCTTCTTACAAATATCTACTTATCATCGAAATAAATTTCTGCCATTATTAGACTATTGTCTGGATAGACAGATTTAGAATTGAATTGTAAATTAATACAAGTTAGCAAATTTAGTCAAAAATAGTAGTAACATCAATTTATAAAGGTGTGTATACATTCATATATATATATATAAACAAAAACATAATTTAAATAGTATTCATAGATTATCATGCATATAATACTGTTACGTCAGTATTTGTTTACGCAATTCTAAGCCAAGAAAAGGTAAGTGTGATATGACTTTAGTATAATATTACGATTTTTGCAGCTATATTTATCTTAAAGAAGATGAGGTGTGTATTTAGAATGTAAAATATTATTTATGGCAATATTACAATTATATAATATGAACTGACGCAAAAAATTTCGGTATATGGAGACTGACAGTGAGAAGTGACGATTTCGATGAATGGTTGAAGAACCAGTTATCTTGCAGGAGAGTTCAAGAACCAGATAATTCGCCAGGCGTAAATAAATAAATAAATAAATATATATATGTGTGTGTATATATATATAAATAAATTTTAAATAATTCAATAATAGTTCTTGAACCGATTGTAAATATAAATAATTCAAATATAGATTTGGATACTACAGAAATACTTAATGTGACTGTACAAACTATAGTTTTCGTAGGTACTTTCCCACACATTTTAAAATAATTCGATATGTACTATGCAGCATATTTTTAGCTACTGAACATATCAAAGCTTACTTAGAGTTTTAGGAAATCACATATATATTTTAAAAATATTTACATAAGAACAACTTGATATAAAAATTACAAAGTAGTCCACTGGCAGCAAACACTTAAAAGTCATAATACGTAACAGATATCAGATTTTAAATTTTAACAGACTATTCCAAAAATACGTACGAGAGACATGTTACAAAACAATATCGTCGACATATCGATACGAATTCATGGAAAAACAAATTCTTCGTAATTATTCTTTAGAATCCAGCGATGGATAAATTATATCAAGTGCAGATTCGTAAAGTAAGAATACGTGACTGAAAAAGCTTTTATCATAACTCAGTATTATATTTAATACCGTAGTATCATATAGTATAATAGTGCAATATTCATGTGAGTAGATATATAAAGCTAAGTATTTTTAATTTTAAGACAAGAAGATGAAATCTGAAACTTATAAACTAAAAGGGAAGATTTGAATAAAATATAAGTTTATGAAAAAGTGACTACAGTATTAATCCTTTACAGATTGCAAAAAAGAAAATTTAAATCTCTTTATAAAACCTAAAAGTAATTGATTTCATATCATGATACTTTTTTGTTCATCGAATTCTATAATCGAAAGTTTTTCGATAAACGTTACCCCTCCTTGACCTAGATCCATTTGTTGCAGCTTGAGGAGAATAGAAATGATCCTACTTTTATAGATGTGACAAGTTTTAGCTTATACTGGAACAATATGGTTCATTGACTACTCAAAAGAACGTCGAGATTTTTTAATTTCTTATTAATAAAAAGATTCATCTCTGTTAATTTTTAGGCTTTTTAGATTTTGGAATGTCCGTTAGCTTACGCGTCGCATTACTGTGAATCATCTCGATGTCTTTGCTTTAAGCGGAAATGGTTAGTGATGACAAAAATATCGTTTAAAAAATGACTAATAAATCATTAGTTGACGGCTGCCTACATTCTGAAACAAAAACAATATTCATAGTGGATGTGCCCAGACAAGCCAGAGTAATGCAACGCACTATCTGAAAGTCTTTTAAAAATTTGCGATCGAGGGGAGGTTAGAGGACCGTTTAAAATATGGAAACACCACTACAAGTATATGATTATATTAATTGCAATTGAATTTGCAATTGAATAATTGAATTTATACCAATTGAAAGGATACCATAAAGGATACCGAAAAACGAAGAATCGTACGTATGCGGAATCATGAACACAGGTCGGAAACTTATCGGGCACTTTTCGAAGACACCTTATATTTAGATCTTTTGTATAAAATAAACAGAAACATTTTTAAAATATTCATTACAGAAATATAGAAAATTATGAATACACGATTAAAAATAAGAATTTATATTTTTAGATAATTAAATAAATTTCTAAATTATAAAGAACCATAGTAACAATTATATAATTTTTTTGAATAATACAAAAATATATCAGTGAAACAAACAGTAAAATGCATAGCATCTATCATTACATGAATCTTAAGGCTTAATTTTAATTGCAAAAATATAAAGTAATGCCTAGTTTTTCATCAGAAGAGAAAAAGTAGTACACAAAACAGGAGATAGGTTAGCATACCCTCCTTTCACAGCTACTCCCTTTTCTTATTTTTTTTTCTTTAACCCAACGCGATACACGTAAAGACCTCAGAGCTCGAGCGATGAGTCTCTGGCTGAAAGGCATTCGTTTAACCGAGGCATGCATATTTTATGCGACATTCTGTAAATGCACAAATTTACGCTACACATACGAAAGAAGGAAGCTTTCAAGTTTTCCTCTCTCTTTCATTTACTCTTTACTCTAGTTTTTTCTTTATCACAAATGTATTTAAAAAAAAAATCATATCTCGAGGTATCGAGATGAGTGAAAAGTATACTTGTTTCTTTTTTAGATGCCAATGTTTTTATAATACAAAACTTTTTTGTGTACTTTAAGAATAATCAGGTCTTCGAGTAATGAATAATTTCTTTTTTCAGTGTTTTCTTTTGTAAAAAGTAGAAAGAAGCTTATACATTAAGGATACATTTTTAAAGATTTTGATTACATAATTTTATCTAGAAATTAACGATAAGCTACAATAATATTAAATTGTAATTGTAGATTCAGAAAATTTGATGTTAACAAATCTAAAAAATATTAATAAAAAAGTGACATTGCAGTTAATGGGATTAACTGTGAGTCAGTATGTGGGTTGATGCACATGTGAGGAAATCGACAAAGTAAGGAGATTAAAATAAAATTATAAAGTTTTAATTATGGAAAACAAGGTTGGTACGAGCGGACGTCCATCCATTTGACGCGAAGGTAACACCAAGAGTATCACGCAGCAGTTTGAAGCAGAAATCTGAACTATGACAGAGGAATTGCTGCAGTTGTCCTTTTCACGGCTGTATCCGCGCAATAGCACGTACGTTCCGTGGATATGGTATTCGCAAAAATAGAGAAGAAAAATCCACGTCATAGAGCTAAGCGCGCATATGTCACATACTTTAAAATCTTTATAATTAATGCAACCCTCTCTGTCCATGAGCATTCACGTAATAACAAGTTTTCTTGGATTGTCTGTAACAGGTCAATCAAATATTTTATTAAAGGAGAATAGATCAGTGATATATTGTGACTAACATAGTCGTAAGATCTTATAGATGAGTACATGTATAAAATATTCCTTTCTTCAAGCATTCCCATCTAAACCTATACGGCTTTGATATTAACATTGTTTTTATCATTAATTTTTTTTATTTACATTACAATTGATTGATAAATGTTATCAATAAAATATTGATATTACTATAGTTTGTACCTTTTATTTAATATTGGTTAACGTGTTTTTATCAGGATCGTTTATGAATATTTTGATATTTAATATCAATCCAAATTATACCAGAATAATGAAATTCCTATGAATATAAATGTTCTAATTAGAGCATGTAATTTTAGCCATTGCAAATATTCTCTTATCTATCAGATTTATTATTTACATAAATACTACAGGTTACTTCTATATTCTGTCGATTATTAAACCATATTTATGTAGTACATTTTTTTGACAAAACTATTCTCATATTCATTAGAGATGCTTTGATTTTTGCAAGAATAAAAGACTTACAAAATGATTAATTTGCTTTAAGAAAAAGTAAAATAATGATGTTGTTTATTTTCCCGTAATTTCATGAAAATAGCTATCACACAGGTTTATACACATTAGAGAAATGTGTTGTATTTAAGTTCTTAAGACTAATAAATTGAATTTATTTGTAAGATTTTATTAAGACATGAGTTCTTTGTTTGTACTTCAAATTCTATGCTATATTCAGTACATATACTGTATAAGTAAATTGTACAATTTTGTACAACATGTTTTCTATAATACCATAAAATACATTTTAACTAAAAAATAAGAACTTATTTATGAATAGATATTAGTTCGTTACCTTTTTCTGGAAATTTGCAATAATATAGTATAATTACAAGTATTCAACCGTTCCGAAAACGTAAGCTTGCAGGCTTATACTTCCATTTGTAAAAGCATAATAAAAGTATGAATTATAGTGCAAATTTACATACGCGAGAAGCATTGCATTACTTCAAAATATATAAGTAGGCACTTCCATAATATATTATAATTACAACTATATTATTTATCTGACGTTTAGATGATAATTTTAAAAGTTAAGCATATAGAATTATAATTATTTTTACCTAATCGATTAGATCAAATTGATTATTTTTTATGTAACTACACTATTCTAAAAATTCTTAAGGATAACAACTTGTCTTCGACGATATAGGTGATTCATATTTGTGTTGGTATGCTCGTACTTTAATTATTAAAGAAGTTCCAGTTTTCTTCGTATATTAATAAAGTATTTTTTTCTCTGGTTTATATACATTTTTTGTAATCCATATGCCTTATCTGACAAACGTAAGAAATTTTTTTTAAATAAGCAAACGGAAAGGAATTTGAGAAAAAAGTAAAAAAATAGGACATCGTGAGAAGAGCCACGCTCCTACTAACAGAAAGCATAAGCTGTACAGTCGCAAACTTGGAGGCCTGCTTTATTTTTGGTACTGAGCGCCTTAACTATGCGCATAACTGATGTATGCGCGAATCGGAGCGAGAAGCTGCCGTTGAACGCGCAAAACTCGGTATACCGAAGCAGGGCGCGGCTAAGTTATACCAAGCCGGGGTGGCAGAAAGGGGAGAGAGAGGGCGAGACTAACACGAAAGGATCTTGCGATTTGTAATGTGTGCTGACACACACGTGGCCCGTCACGTAATTCACGCCGTTCTCGCGCGTAAATAAGCCGACGTTGATCTCTCTTGTTTTGCATTGCTCTCTATTCCTCGCCCAGTCGTCCAGCTCCTCCCTTTCGCGGCTTCGTCGCGCCTGTGATGTTGCAAGTGTGCGCTTTACAAGCGAGATATAGCTTTTTCTCGTTTAATTCCCCTGCGATATCTGTTTCGTAGTATACGAATGTCGGTGGTAGTCGCAGCAGTGTTTTAATTACACCCACGCTTCCCTATGGCAGTGGGGTTACTAATTCCGAGGAATCGGGTAACGACGCTAGCGACAGATAACGCTACGTTTTTGCTTCTATTTCTTTGTTTAATGAAGCTTTGCGTGCATCGGTACGCGAAGTGTATTGGTGTCGTGACGGAATTTCTTCGTTAACAGCGCGTTATATGGCTATGGGACAATGTATGGGGCGTGAATTTTCGGTACAGTTTTCTGTGATGTTCTCTCTACTGTATAGGCTGCTGTAATATGATATTTGCAACATACGTGGTGTTGTCACGCCAGTTTATTGTAAATTTCCATACTTTTACTCAATTAAATAAAGAATAAAGAAATGACTTTTATTACAAAGTGAGTTATGAGAAGTTTATTTATTAGATTCTTTATTACGATAAAATTAAATATTTTATACTTAAAATATTATAATTTGTAAGAAAAAAATATTTAGAGTATAATTTTTTTCAGTAAAATATTTTGTTATTAACTTTTAACATTACAAGGGCTCTTAAACAACAAATCTAAATCTTAAACTTAATAAGACATCGAAAATGACAGTACTGAGTATCGTTATCGATGCAAAAATGTCATGTGTAAGAAACGCGTATATATCCGAACTTTACTAGTTTTGATAACTTCTTAGATTCTGGTCTGCAAGACAAGTTTACTTGCATACATGTCGAGATACATGTACAAATTATCACGATTTCGAAGTAATCGACGTGTACGTCTTACGAAGGGAGCTGAAGTGAATATTACACACTCTCATTTATAAATACGTTTTTCCCCATACAAGCTTTTCCCCATACTGCTCTTGCTCGTCTTTATATACTTGACCAGTTATTTTTGCTCACTCAACTTTACGAGATGTTACGACTAAGGCGGAGGATTTATCGAGCCCGATTAGATCCTACCGCCCTGCTAGTCGCAGGCTTTACGCATGCTTTCCTTCCACCTCGTACACGAGCTCCGTGGCATCGCATAGCTCCTTTAATCCCCAGCTTCGAGACACTCTGTACTTTGCTCTTTCTCTGTATTACTCTTTCAATTATTACTTTGTTTATTTATTAGTGTAAAATATATCCAGCTTTGCTACTATCGATACATAAGTTTTTGATAGCTTTTAGGTTACTAATAAAGTGCTTTGGAATTCTAGAGGTTTTAATTGCGTGTTGAAATTAATAACAATAATAATAATAAATAATTTTATTTATTTATGATCATTTAATTGATGTCTAAAATATCATCTCGCTCTTAAGATTTATAAGTAAATGAAAAATAACCGAAGAAGAATAAATCACAAGTGAAGGTATAAGTGCTGTATACGTTATATCGAGCTCCCAGTTTTTTTTCAGTAGAGGAATTTTGGCGTGCAAGAAACTATATCCGTGCGTTCGCGTTGAAATATATTTACCAACCGACGTCGATCTGTAGCTCTGCGTATGACAAACAGATAAAGGTAGCCGAGTTATGTACAAGATGTGGGTAAATGTTGTTCTATATTTCTTTGCTAAATTTTAAATTTGGAGTAGGAGAATTTGAAGGAGAATGGCTTGATGTTGTGGAAATATATCTCTATTTTTAATCAGCGGAGAAATGATTTTTGAAATTATTCTTTTCGACGGATTTATACATTTTTCTTTGAGATCATTTAAAAATAATAGAAAATTTGTGTGGTATAATAGAGACCTACATTCATGTGTATAATCGCTGATGTAAAGACATAAGCTCTTTACATTAATAACCTATGAGCTTTCGCAAATAAACATCTATGTTTTTAAACACCTCATATAAAACTTTACAATAAGATCGCATGCTATATTTAGTCTAGAATAAACTTTTTTTCTACTTCAAATTGCGCATTATAACAAATTTGTTTACTTGGTAATTGTATTCATAGATACAGATCATTACATACATACTTGTTCATGCTGCTGTTGCAATTTAAGAAATTGTATATGTAGAACATATAGGGTAGTTTATAAGGACTATAAATTTCAATTTTAAAAAGACAAAAAAATAAAAAAGATAAAAATAAAAAGATATGTTAAAATGCATATTTTGATATTTTTAACATGTACATAAAAAGACTTTTGAAAAAATTTTCAGTATTATGATGATTTTTAATAAATACATTTTGATTCGCATTCCAGGTTATGGTCATGGTATGGAATTGATAAACGAGCAGAATCCAGGGAGCAGCTTAGACTGCCTCAATTTAATAGTACAAAGCATCTCTGACACGACAACGACATCAGTTACGTCGATGCCAATCGGAAATCATTACTCCGTCTAACATTAGGGAAATTTTTAGCTTTTATTATACAATCAAAGTTATCAATGACAGCAAACGTTAAAATGAACGAATACGTGTGCCGCCGATTTTGAATCCACAGGAATTGATAAAAGACAAATAAGTAAATACTTAAGCTATTATAGATGTGGCTCAAATGTTTCAATACCGCAATGAATCGATCAAGAATGAGAAGATTATTGAACTGTGTACACACTAGAAGAATTCATTTTTAATTAAAGATGAATTGAAGGTTGAAATATTTTAACCATATTATAAGAATATATTATAAGATTATAAGAATATTTTCTAAGCCAATGAAACGGCTTTAGTATTATCAAGAGTTATTAAATTGTTCAATTTAATGATTAAGTATAAAAGTTTAATAAAAAGACAAGTGATCTGAAATCCCAAAAGACACTAAACAAATTTCGTTTATTATATCTACATAACGGACCTTTTCCCTGAGTTGTTAAACATTGTGTACTTCGAACAGAAATTTCCTTAAAGGGAAATAACATATCTTCCTAGTTCTCCGATATCAATGCTCGACAGAAAAACTACTTCATAGGTAAATATTTGAAATTACTGATACAAATATATTTGTTTCATTGCATTGGAAATATATATGCAGGTGTATTCAACTCAGATGTATTAACATTCAAAAATATTTAATTGCATTGATAATTTTGTTTTGCAAACAAATTTTAGTTTACACGGCACTTCAATAAATTTTTAAACTTCAATATTTATAATATATGTTATTAGTAAGTTTATAGAGTGTCACTTTTTCTCTCTTATTTGTACTTTCGTTTGGGTAAATTAAATTTTTATATCTTGTCGTAGCACACACTCAGCTATAAAACTTATGAGAATTTACTCGAATAGTTTAAACTAAAATCTATGCCAAAACAAAATTTATGAAATATTAATATATCATTAATATATCTTTTTTGTTGCAATTAGTATTTAAAATTTAAAGAAAAAATTAGTGTAAATTCCATTTAAAGTCAGAGTATCTTTTATGCCTCATGTAAAGACACCAAAACTTAGCTGGAAGCAGTTGCATCTTCAACTCTCATTACAGTTGCATAGGTGCGTAAGGTGTGTAATTGTACTATCGCGCAATTACCCAGGAGACACGCGCCATGATGGCAAAAGTCCCATGATACAGCTGCTTCTTTCCCAGGTCATCTGTCATCTGTACAGGTACATAAAACGAAAATTGTCGCATGAACGCATAAAGGTCTCACTCTCCTACACGAGCGTGAAGCGTAACTGCGGCGGCTAAATGTCATCGCGCCGTGCCATGAGCCGTCGCACGGCGAATTGCCCAAGCCACTGTTTGGACAAGCGGCCCGAGCCGACCCGCAGCAATAATCCCCAGATATTTATAATGTGTTCTGTAACTCTAGTCCCGAGAGCTTATGAAGACGTGCACTCGCGTGCGCTGGCCTTTTCCAAGCTTCCCGGGAGACTCTAGCGACGTTGCGTATATCATCGAATGATCATGAAGGTGACGTTGGATCATGGTGTTACGAATATACGCTGCTGTCGGTGGTTAAGCTAAATCATCAGCTTCTTGTTTTCGGTTTAATAGAGTACGTGTTGTCCTATAATTAGTAATAGATAATATTTAATTATTGATAATTACTCGAAAAAAAATGAGTCATTATTGCCTTAGCTTGCAGAGAGTGATTATCTAACTTCTACGAACACTAATGCATAGTTTGACAAAGTTAGGAAATATCTCCCGTTTACTAAGCTAATATAGCTAATCATTACCATTTTTGTTTCTCCTAGCAGTTCGAAGCAATGCAATAGTGAATGCGCCTAACATACATTAGCATATATACCTCGCGAAAGATTTCCTAGATTCAATTATAATAACAATTCATGGGATCGAAGGTTGTGGAATCTGTTTGGCAGTTTCTCCGGATTCCCGAGCGCAGCTAGGAAAAGAAAACTCGGGATGCACTCCGTGAAGGAAAAGTGCAGCACGTGTATGGGGAAGAGAACGCTTTGTAGGATACAGTCTATATATACGCGGAAATAGGATGCGAGCACTTAAGAAAAAGGTCAAGGGGTGCGCAGGGTGAGTCCAAGTTATGTATTAGGGGGAGCGCAGGAAGGCGTATTAAGAGATGCCCGTTGCGTGCGTGAGAATCGGACACGCGAGGCTCAAGCGCTGTATTAGCGCTGGCTACTCGGCTGGCTACGAGAGACACGTGCTTTACATGTGGAACGCGGGAGATATACTCAAGAGAGGACGACACACTCGAGGATACGCAAGCAGACTATTCACTATTTATGCCGAAATGTGCTATTATAGAAATTCGCCTTTCACCAGTAAAACTGGTCAACTATCTAGAATCTGCAGATTTTTCTATTGTGAATAATAGAAGAGAAACTATTCTTATGTAAAAATAATATTTCTATAGTTTCAAATATTGAATTAAAATAGAATAAATATGATGATATTTGTAATTTATTTAAATTTATTGTTTCATATATTATTTATTTATTATTTATTAATTTATAGTTATTTGATTTTTAACTTGTTTTTAATTTAAATTTATATTTTAAAAATAAATTTCAATTGATATTACTGCTCTAAAGAAATTAACTTTTTATAATAATTTTTATATAATAATTTTTATGATTTCCTTGTATTTTTTAAATTGCAGGTTTACAGTTTACATGTAATACAAGTTTACTCATAAAATTTCTTGAATGCTTATTTTGATATGGAACATCCTAACGGATCGGAATAAATAAATAATTTCTTCTGTACCATTATTCTAAGCTGAAAATAGATATTATATTGATTGAAGGTGATCCAACTTTTACATTATCCAGCACCCACAATATTGTATTTGATAAATTTCATTGGTATAGAATCACATATCGCATAAATAAAGTTGTGTATTTTAGTATCTGTTTAAATAGTGGTTTATTATAAATATTATGATTCTTTTTAATATAATGTAAAATAACTTTTAAATATATGTTTTAATAAAATTTGTTATATAGATTTGATAAAAAAGGGAGTAGTTTTTAAGCTCTGCAGAAATCTAATTTCATCGGATTTAAGGTGATCCACATAAAAATAATGTAATCTAACATTGATTAATATTTACTATCCACTCTTCGATAAATTAGAGTTCGAAACTCTTATCGAGATAATGCAATGCACGTCCGAATCATACCTGATGATAACTTTTTAACAACAGAATATAAAGGTAAATATTAAAGAGTGCGCATAAACATGACTATACAAACAATTTTCCTTCCACTGATGGTCGATACCCAAATTGAAGAAGGCAGAATTATACACGCGACGTGATAAAACGTAATGAAATTTGCTGTCTTGCACATAAGCGGCGCGACATTAACCAAAGTAGCATCTGTGCCGAGATCTGTATCCATCGATCAGCAGCATCTCGAGAGGACAAACATATATAGGAAGTTATTATTTGACAGAGGCATAGACCCTACCCGAACCAGTCAAATATTTCCAATCGTTCCTATTAGTTGAGGCCTTCCCTCTCAATTTTCGAGGTAGTAGTACGCATGTTCCGTGCAACTTCACACATGCTTTTGGGGGGAGGGGGGCGTCCTTGAAACACCTCGAATCTCGCTAAGTTACTTAATTGAGAAAGTTGATTTCCTTTCGTTTTTATTAAGAATTTATTGCAAATCACCGCACGTAAACAGAAAGCCTTTCTTGCTCACCTGAGAGAACCTTCATCCTCGCTTCACTCCAGGATTTTAATATACCTATTCTATGCCGATATTGTTCATCTCTGAGGTGACATTCATAGAGATAGTCTCATTATTGTCTGAAAAACTGTACATTTCTTTTTATTAATCAGTTTATGAGCCTTAAAAGTTGCTGCTTAACATTTATATTTTTAAATTTTTTACTTGCATTTATCGAGAAGTTTGAGTACTTAATTTTATATAATAATATTAATCCTTTTATCATTGTATTTTTAAACGCCAAAAAATATTGTTTTGAAATAAATTAAAGAACGTTCTGTTTTAATGTAGTTAATTTGATGTGCGGTATACATTTTTATATCAATTTTATATCAATTTTTAAACAATCAGTCCTGACCAATAATTAGTATATACAACCCATCGTATAATCAATGCACTTTGAAATTAATTTACTTTAATTATAAAAAATATATTTAACGTGTAAAAGTTTTAATTTATTACTGTTAAAGAAATTTTGTATTAGTAACGTTTAAGTGTAAGAAAACTGAAAGATAAAGGTATGTATGGTTTCACAGACGATAACTAGGCAAGCTGGTACGATATATATCACAAAATTAAAATATTTTAAAATAGTATTAAGCATTAAATAGTTAATAAACTGTTTTAATATTTATGGGCAATGGTTGATATGATGGAAAGGTTTGGTTAAAAGTTTCTTGTACGTGAAAAGTAGGCTACCACGCTACAGTTGATGGGAATCAATCAGCAAAGCAAAGAGACTTCTTTTGAGCTCTAAGAGAACTGCTTTTAGAGCTCTCATGTGTGATTCTCGTAGACTTGACAAGCGAGCCCACTGCAAAATTACTCAGCAGATCTGTGATAGTTGCGAAAATTTTCTGTCACCAGTTCGACAATTTGGCTTTTGTCTATAATTATGTTTTGAATTTGTCGTCTAAGATACGGCTTTAGCAACTACGGCAGAGTCAATAATTTCTTTGATACAAATTTCTAAATTTTTCTGGTATGAATTCTCTAATATGAATGATCGAGTATATTTTTTTGGTGATTTTTTATATAAAATTTTTTATTTTTTAATCAATTTACGCATTGAGGTTGATTGAGCCAGGAAATTTGCATTACATTTTTAATATATTCTTTAAATTATTTTTTAGAGTTTCAACAGCCATATAGTATTTTTTATTACTCTGATAGAAAATACTACTAAAATTATTTAGTAATAAAGTAGTAAAACGCTAGAAGTCACTGAATCATGATGAGTTTTTAAATAACGACAAATCGCAAGAAACTTCCTAAGTATAAAATACATCCTTGAATACATCATAAATTAAATTTTGCAA
Organism: Sycophaga agraensis; assembly: GCA_018906755.1. NCBI lineage: Eukaryota > Metazoa > Arthropoda > Insecta > Hymenoptera > Pteromalidae > Sycophaga > Sycophaga agraensis. The sequence continues at coordinate 371,956 of JACCIE010000043.1, forward strand.
TTAACTTATGTCTAGAATTTTTTATAATCTAATATCGTAAAGGTTTGATATAATATGACTATATTGTGGTCATGTATATAATCAATTAGTTCATAACCTCAAAATTCAAAATTAACTACTCACGTATATTTTCTATGTGTAGTTAAGTGTGAAAAGAAGCTTCATACTCTTTAAAAAGTTATCAAGTTTAAAATATAATTTAATCAAATATATTTTAATGTGTTAATATTTCAAATTAGTGATTAATAAAAAAAAATTTTTTGAATTGATTTTACTAAAACTTTTATCTCATTCAGTATAGTATGATTTATTTATTATTTTGATCGTTATCATTATTATTATTTTTTGTTGTTGTGTGTTGTCATGAGAGTATGTGTTAATATTTACATATACATTACCGCTTTCTATCGCATTTGTAGCGAGTATTTGCATGTATCTACTGAATATTTGTATAATAGAAAACGACCGTAATAAGATAGATAACTTTTGTAGCATTTATAAATATATTTTGTAGCTAAATTGTTAAAAAGTCGCTTTATATGTACTTTATTTTATAAACATAAAATTTGAAATTGAATTTAAAAAACTATTTTTAAGCGTTTACTTACTTTAGTTTAAAAATTGTAATTTTCCCGCGATTTTACGTTTTTTACATAAGTAAATATAAAATTTTTAAACATATAGTGCAAACTTACAAACTAGTTACAAAAAATTGTCAGAATTATAAAAATACTTCATACAAAACCAGCACACCATTAATGATCATTTATACGTGTTATATAATATTCCTTCTCATGGGTTGATTATTGAAATCGGTGCGTTAACATGTATTTCTTTTTTGATGACCTCTCAAGTGACCAGTCAAACTTGCATTAGTATGTATACGATATTCATAAAAAGTAAAAAATATTATTAGTTCAATTCTGTAATTAATAAAGAAAAAAGAAAATTTAAGCCTGCTAAATTTATGAAATTGAGAAAAATTATAGATGGTTAATATTCTAGTCAATATTCCGCATTGTAACGTTTAAAGTAAAAAATTTACATTTACATGACGTTTCATGATATTCTACGATATATCATATTTTTAGTTGTGATCATTAATTCGAGTGCGAAAATGGGCTTGAAGGCATCTCCTGAGGATTTGGTAATGGCATTGACTAACATATTATGAGCAATGTAAATAAGTGAAAATGAATACAAAATACGCATTTATTGTTGTCAGTAATGTTGTATGAAAAATAAATATAATACGTTGTTAAATAACAAATATATTAAATGTTCAATTTCAAAGTTTTTACTTTATCCTTAAATACTTTAAAACGTAAAGAATGAAATGAAGTTAATTGAGATTAACTGAGTAAACCTAACTTGCTTACTTCCAAACACAGAATTTAGAATATAGTAGTCTATAGTAGTATTACCAGAGATGAATATGAGATGATCTCTGGTATTACAGAGATATATTCTATATTCTCTACTTCAGCATAACGTTAGGAATAGAGGGCTTTTTTGCTCATAAATATATCGCCAAGTTGCGGGAATTATAAGCATAATAATGTTCACATGATGTCCATGTGGCAAAAAATTCAGTATAATTACTGTCACTTTATGTTCAACAATTCTATTAGGGATGCGCGTACAGTTTTATACCATCGAGTAAGCACGCAACTCTGGATATCCTCGCCATGTCCATCATACGGGTTCCAAGACGGGCTCTCATTCGCGATTGTTACGATCCGAGTGTAAATATCTGCGTGTTTTCGAAAAATAGTACGTTTTCTAAAATGTACATTTTGTCCCAACAATATTAAAAAGATATATTTATCGTATATTTTTATTCATCCGAATTAGTGACATTAATCTTTAAATTACTTAAACTTTATTATCTTACTAGTATTTGACTGTTATACAAATCTTATTCAACTGTTTGCAAATGTAATGTATTTATTTTCAAATACCTTTACATACAGACACTTATTTTTTTCTTACGCTCGCATCTCGGCTTGCACTAATGGATGCTGTATACATGCACACGCACAAGCCAGAAAAGAAATTTTCGTTGAAATCTAGACAAAACTCGAACTTTGTATTATAAAAGAGGTATTCTATGAAAGAATGAGTTTAAGCATGCTACAAATTATGAATAACTAGTTGTAGAATTGTTTTAAAGTATTTCTTATTTACAAATAATACACGATTTAAAAGCATACATTGTTATACAATACAATACAACTTGTATAAAATAACGATGGATAAGAAAAATATATGCATGCATATATTATCACAACATTTGACACGACCCTGTTTTTATCAAATTAAAGATCGAGTGTAAGGATCATTTCTATATAAATACGATTACTAACAATTTATGTACAATGAAATATTAATATATAAATTATGTAAAATATTTTGTTTTTAATAAGTAAGCACTTTTAGCGAAATAAAAACACTTTTATACACTGCATATTAAAAATTATTTTCAAAAAGAAAAGTAGCACCGATAAGTGTACAAATCCATTTTAAACATTATATCATTATGTATATGCTTAGGCATTCATAAAATTATTGTATTGTGGAAGATAACTTTAAAAAAGACTTAATATCTTTAATTTAAAACACCATTTTTAAGCTTTTATAAGCTAAAAAGTCTTAAAGGATACATCTAACTGGTTTTATTATTGCCATGGCTGTTAATATTTAAAAATTTTTTAGCCAATTACAACTAATTAATTATGTATTAATTTCAATATATTTACAAAAATATGTGTGTACATTTAGACATATACACTTTTATGTTATCTTCATAATATATTGGTAAATAGACAATAAAATAAAATACATTTGAAACTTCGGTCATTAGTTTTAGTGTATGCTTAAATGAATCTTTAACAGGAAAAGCAATCTCTAACTTAAATTTCTTTTATACTGTTGTATATTTACTCATCCATTCCAGTAAGGCACAATTTCTGAATGCATAGGAGATCAATTAAATAAAGTAATGAAGCATTCTTATAAGATTATAAAGTGTAGCAAAATTACGGTAAAACGCTAGTACTGAACGCAAACGTCGACGAGCAATTGAAAATCCTAATTAATCACAATAATAAATGCACGTATATTTAATCAAATTCTTCCTAGACAATTTAATAGTACTAATAAAAGGTCTTGCCATCAGAGAACAGCTAACCCAAAGTCTTCGTAGCGCGTCAGTACCGTTATATTGCAGACACGCGATTTACTCCCCTCATTTATCTCTACAAAGCTGTACAAAATATTACAAGACGGATTTCAAGATTCAGAGTTCTCTACTTTACGTCTTCTTATGGAATATCCGCCTAAGTGCTTCCTTCCTCTCGGACGAAGCAAGTGCTAGGGGCGTCTTGCCCTGTCGATTCGTGAGATTCGTCCGTCCGCCAGCATGTATCAAATGCCAACATATCTCTGACTGTCGCTCAAGACTCGTCCGCTCAGAGATGGCCGCTGCCATGTGCAAGGCCGTGTTTCCATTATAATTAGCAATGTTAACGGCCTCGCGTCCTCGACCAGTCAGCAATGCCTGAAAGTAATGCATTTTAGATTGGACTACGGCCTATGCGTGATGGACAACGGCAGATCACTGCATTTAATGTGAACATTCTAATTGTAATATTTGATTCAATTGTAGAAAACCAACATTTTCAAGATATTTTGAATAAATTAAACAGAAGCAACAATTATCATAAAAAAATATTTTGATAGACTAATATAGAGGGCTCGTAAGACATTTGATAGGATCAAAAAAGGGCTCATTATAATAATCGTATGCCATAAAGCAATGTTTAATGACTTCAAGAAAAAGGTAACCATAACTATAAAAGAAATACAGTGAATAGGGTATGGAAACACTATCAGGCACTGGTAGATGAACCGAATTCCTGACCAAGAAAAATTATAGTTGGCTACGAAATCTGGAATATATCTCGGGAATTTCCATAAAAATATAACAAGAGACTTCACAATTTCTTTTGCGAGCCATCTTCTTGAATTTGAGTCTAATTTTTTTCTATATCTGGGAGAAGAATTTACTCTTCGTAAAGGGTATCAAATGAATCGGCCCGACATTTTTCCCGGAAAAGATTTCGCTCGAGCCCCGGATGAGGAAGTAATTGCTGAAACTAAAGCTTATTTAAAGGTCAAAGACAAAAATCGTTTTGCAAACATGGTATTGGAAAGTTAAAAAAGTAGTGGAATAATTAAAGCTCATTATGTTAACGACTAAAATGAATTTTGCAAAACAAATGTTTTTTTCTAGATAGTTCCGAGAGTTACTGAATGAGATATACTATGAGATTACTATAGACTTTTTGAACAACAGTAAAAATTTACATTTTTCATAAAACTTATGTAAAACTATAATATTAAGCATTATTTATAGAGTAAACAGAATTAAAAATAAAATGTGTTTGATTCAACATCAAGCAATGTATAAAAGTCTATTTACGTATAAAGTTGTATCTTTTTGTTTATAATAAATAAAAACGTGGATTGAGTAAATTGAAAGTTTATTTATTGCAATAAGCATCGCGACTAAGTTTAACTTTAAAAATTCTGAATGTGTATTTGGGCCAAAAATTTGAAAAGATTTTTGAGAATTTCCGCATAAAGCAAGGGGATATTAAGTAAATATTTGCGATACACGATATATTGTATCTCAATACTCATTTATCGAACTTTATTTTAAGTAAAGTCTCCGTTTCAATAATATTTTCACAAATTACTATTAGGTAGTATAAAAAATGTAAAGCCGACTTAAATATAAAGTTAAATTAAAAATTATATGTGAATAATAAAATAAACTTTGTGAAATATTTACCTTAATAAGAGAAGGATCGCAACTGAGTGCTATAGCGAGGTGCAATGCTGTATCACCGCATCGAACTTCACGTGTTGTTGGCTCCGCGCCCCTGTCCAGCAGAAGTCGTACTGTAGCTATCGAAACCGTTTTCGTTCCTTGGCCCTGAGAATCATGTGCTTCTGTCGCTACGTGCAGAGCCGTTCTACCTTTGAGAATTATTCAGAAAAGCTAATTAGACACATTTTCGGCACGTATATATTAAAAATACTCAGAACCTTTAAAAAATTGTTTGTAATAACATGTCGGTTTAATTTCGACCTTCCCTTATTTGTAATCGAAAAACAGCGTGTGCGCAGCACAGTACATCGCTAAAATATATAACTGATGCTCTTTAATTTATGTAAACATTGTTTATTTAGTTAAAAAGTACAATTGTTACATTAAAATAATATTTGTTTATCTTTTAACAACATGATATTGTTGATGAATTAATCAACATGAACCCGAGCATGGATCAAACAACATAAGTTAACTACAATTTACTTTTGAATGTATGAAAGTAAAAAATATTAATCATTGCAATGATAAGAAATAGAAAATCAAAGTTTATACTTAAATAGTATTGAAAATAAACCATTATTACAATGATTGTTTATGTTTAAACTAGAAAACTATAGACGTAAGTATGTTATTTTCCTATAATTCTAAAATCTTAAGTCATACATTACTGTTAGTAACAAAAATACTAAAATTTTACTTTTTGTGGGTACTATGGACCCAAATGTAGAATATATATTGAGAAATATATTGTGAAAATTAAACAAGACAGTGCAATTCTGCAAAGATCACTAAAATAATTAAGCGCCTATCAGGATGACATGACTATTTGCTAATACGTGATGATAAAAATTATTAGTTAAACTAAAAACCAACAGAACATTTTGCCATTGATAACTTCAAAAAATGATGCTGCTTAACCCTATCATTCCGACTCTCTAACAGTCAAATTATGTATTTACAGTTATATTACATAAATAATTGTACGGTATAAAGACAATGGTTTTTTCCATATATTTGTACAATGCCTACAACTTTATTGGTTTTTTACTAATGAATATAATTTAGCAATTTTATTTTCAATATAAAAGAAATGTTTCTAAAACCTGCGAAATTCATTGTAAATTCATGACATTAACTTACCGTCATAATTGCGTTTTGAGAGATCAAAAACGGAGTTTCCTTGCACTGTTTTAAGTGAAAGTAGCTCAGCTAAGACTTCTCCATGGGCATCACCTTTAGCTGCCAATGCGTGCACTAACGTATCTCCCTGAAAATAAAATAATTATAAAATACAGACTATATAATACAACATAATATATTCGATGTCAGATTGTTGTTAGGATGCATAATAGAATATTGCGAGATGTTACAACATGATTTTTCATCTAGAACATCAATAGTTTAACTTATACTCAATTTAAATGTAATTAACACAAAATATAATTTTCTGTATTAAACTTTATGGATAGCACTGACATTAACAAATAATTGTTGTTATAAAACATATTGGAATAATTATTTATTTAACAATCAAGATAAACATTGATAATTGTAAGATTTGTCACTGTCAAATACTATAATTTTTATTGTAAAAAAACAATAAGTAAAAATAACTTGATCTATCTGTTTTATAGATGAAATTAGTTTCAAGTGCAACTGTCACGTAACGGTTCATTTTTATAATACCAATATATAGTTCTAATTTATCACAAATTACAACTTTATATTATTACAAGTAATATAGTATGCACTATCATTAGATAATTAGCTGAATCACTAAATGACTTTATCGAACTATATTCTGAGCGTAAAATTGGCATTGGCATACAGTTAATGAACTAACCCTCGAGCGGTATAGGCGTTGGCCAATATCAATATTCTTCTGAAGGAAAGCTGCAGCGAGGTAGCCCGCAACGAAGGCCATTTGCGGACAGTTCATGGCTGCAAGGAAGAGAGCGTCTTCCCCACGACTGTTGAGAGTTGACAGGGCTCCATCGATCGATCCCAATCGTTCAACCAGCGGTACTAAGTACGCCAATTTTTTGCGCAACTCTAATGGGTTGCCAGCCAGACACATTAACATCCTACATAGAATATATTTTTATTTTTCAAAAGAATATTTGGAATCATAAATTATTAAAAAACTGATTGAGCATGACATTTCGAAGACATCATAAAATAGAATCTAATATTTAATGAGAGCTTATTCTATGAGAAAATTAGAGACTCAATAAAAATCAAATTATGTTTGTATAAATTAAGATTTAAATATACTTAAATATTTTTAAATTTTACAGTAATTTTATTACTTAGCTACGTTTATCAAAACTAAATAAGCTATTGGAATAAATATTTATTTGGTTTGAACGAATTATTAGTTGTTATTCTAAATATTAAAAGTTTGTTATAATAATTACTTAACTCATATTATATCATGTTTATTTACTTTTATTCCTGTTTAAATATTTATTTAAAATGATATACTCATAAATACCGCGATACAGAAAATTAAAATCGGTTAAAAAACTGGAATTGTATGTATTTATATTTAATAAAAACTAAATAATCGATAATAACGAAAATTATGTATACTCGACAATCTAATAATAAATGTTTAAAACAATCCAATAGTAATAAACAATGTTTTAAAATATTAATGGTAATTAATTATACATATAACAAATTATCATCTATGAACTTTTTTTAAATCTGAATAGTTTTTCAAGTAAATAAAGTTTTTTACAAAAAAAATAATTAAAGACTCCTATTTGAAGAAGTGCAGCTAAAAGTGGCTAAATAAAAAAAAGGGTAGCACGAATGGCGCAGTTATATCGTAGGCGGCATTGTTTCACCAGGGCCGTAAACATCCACTCGACTCGCCTTGGATGAAGCCGTTTTCAGTACGAGGTACGAGAAAGAGAATGACACATCAAGTATGAATAGAAACGTATAGGGCCCTTCCTTAGCTCTAGACATCCCGAATCGATCAGGGCGCGAATTGTAACCTCGGCGCGGCGAGCGGGAGGCACAATGGTACTTGACTGCCCCCTTCTAGCGCATTCGTGTACCTTCACGCCCACAAGCAGACCCTTGCGTGTTTACGATCTGCGCATCCGAAGTAAGCGAGTGAGAGGGATAGCACAACACGATGTACTCACGTGTCGCCATCCTCGTCGGCCTTGGTTAGATGCTCCAGCGGCTTCTTTAAGAGATTCTTCATCGCCTTTTCAACCTCGCGTGGATCGGTCACTTCCTTCAACCGCTCGCTGGCTTTCGTCGAGGGTAAGTTCAAGGATGGCCAGGGTGCTATTACGCGCTCACCCGTGGTTCCTTTAACGCCACTTTTACTCGTACTGCGAATCACAAATTTAATTGCTGCGTTACATTTGTAGATCGAAAATACTCCATTTTGCTTAATTAACATAGACTCCTGAACCCTTGTCAATTTAATTAAAGCAAAATCTACGTTTTACGTACTTTTTTGATCTTTGTGAACTGTAAGATGTTATCGTTTCCGGGATTTGAAATTCCCTAAAATGATTGTTAGATGGTGGAGTCTTTGTTGTTGCATTTGACTCCGAGTAATTTTGCCATGTATGCCTTGTTATTGGATCAACCGCTGCAGTTGAAAACTGCACATTTTCAGGGTTCATTGTACCATTTATGTTTATACACTGTTGATAAGTCTGGATAATTAAAATTAGTCATTATCGTACACATTTATTGAAAATCGAAAAAAATAAAGTCATCGTTTTAAAGTGATAAAAATATTAATTCAAGTACAATTTATATGTATGTACAGAATTATAGCGTTGATTGCATGTATTATATATATATATATGTATATACACGTAACAAATCGCTTAAATATAGATCATATTATAGACATTAATTAAAAAATATTAAATAATAATGTATACTCTATTCTTGCATTATGTAAAATTTGTAAGAGCACTTTTTTGATAAACACATGATTTAGTAAACTATAGATAACAGTTCTACATATGTTATTTTAAAAAGTAGTTCATAATTTTAAGGCTATGCCTATAAAATATTATTCACTTTACAAAAATTAATCATTTTTAGTTTATATTTATGTAGATGAACCTTGCATGCGGTACATATGTAATTAGTATTTCATCCATAGTATTTTAACCATTAGACTTGTATACCGTTTAATATCTATTTAAAAATATTGTGAACAAACCTGTTGTGATGGTGACTGTTGAGGTGTAATACTTGATGCAACACCCAAAAAATTAATCTTTATCGGTTGTTCGACATTCAAACCATTCGCTTCACAGTTTTTCCAAGCTTCATTACTACTACTACTGTTACTGCTATATCCAGAAGTAGCAGAACTACATCGAACCTCCAATTTCTTATGCGCGATCATTGCCTGCTCACCACCAACAAATTTCAGCAGCGTGTTTGTCAAATCGTCCGTAGCCTCAATATTGTCAAGATAAGATGAAGTTAAGTGACTGCCATTAACAACTGAGCAACTATTCGTGGTGATACTTGTTGCAGGATTTATGATGCTATTGGCCACGTGATTAGTGGCAGGATTCAAAGTCAGATTCTCAGAAGAATTGCCGGAACGATTCACAGTAAGATTTACTGGCGGGCTGATATTAGAAACGGTGGGAGGTGAAATTCGACTGATTGGTACCACTTGCATGTCGTTTATTTTATGGTTCTTCACCTGGTCACTCATATCTCCACGAATGACTTCTTCTACCAACTGTAGCTGGAGTTCGCTACTATTAACAAGAGTATCCGAAGATTCGAAACTATCTCGCCAAATAGGTAATCGGGACATAATATTATCACCCAGTTGTTCTTCTAAGTGATGTTCCAGAGGATTTTGATAATTGGCAGGACTTGGAGTATCACAATACGATTGACTTGAAGATGAAGAAGATGAAGGACGCTGGTGGAGGCGAAAATTTTGTGGAGAAACCTATAAATGGGAATAGAATAATTATTATATGATGGCCAAATATAACTAACGCAATGCTAATCAATATATATATATATATATATATATATATATATATATGACACTAAAAAGATTACAGGGTTTTGTATTTTATTGTACGGTATTTTTTATTTTATTGTACAGTATAAAGCCTAATGAACATATAATTAATGTAATATATTTGAACAATATGAGCATATAAATATCATTATTTGATGCGATTTAATTTTAGTAACAACTAATCACACAAAATATAGGCACCATTATAATAAAAGTTTAATTGTCAATCCTGTGTACTGAGACATTATCTCGTAATGGTAATCACATCATTAATAACTATTACTCCTTTAATATTCACTATATAACAGTGAAGATATTTACAAGCAGTCAAACTTAATCATTAATATTCAGATATATTCATTTATATATAATTCATAGATTAAATACTGTTTTAAAAAATATTTAAGGTTATGTTTTTATTTTTCGTCGTTTTATTTATGCTTCCATTTCGGTACCAATTAATGATGGAACTTTGCGATATGGAGTAAAGCATATACGAAAAATGAGTGATGCTTTTTAACAATATTTAATTTGTCGTAGTTGATATTTTTTTATAAATTGAACTATTTATTGAATATCTACTCCCTATTAATATCTCTATGCATTTAATCCCTAGTGATATCCTCACCTGGGGCGATTCATGAGGACTGCCAAGGACATTAATAAAGGGGACGGCACTGCAACCATTGTTAGATCCAGGCGAGTGGGCGCGACTGGAAGCTCGACTGTCTGGTCTCGACGCCGAGGTAGCATACGCATTATAACTGCTAGCAGGGGAATCCGGCCAGTTGTCTGTGGTGTATGCATGACTTCCAGCTCCGATTACATGCTCAGGAGTCTTGGAAGCCTGAGCCGGCTGAAAACCTCCTTGTGACAGGATCTCCAACAGTGAAGACTCCGAATCGCCAATTGTTATTGAGGGTACGAGACCTGGTGAGTTGCCTGTCTGCCATTGCTGTTGCGGGGGCTGCTGGCCCAAAGTCGTGCGCGTTATACACTTTTTCTCTATCAGTAAGTGTTTGTTTTTTGTATTCGCGAAAATATGTTAAATATTGAAGGAATAAATGAATCTAAACATAGGATGATCAATTGAAACGATGATAAATTAATTTTATAAATTGAAACTAGAGTTTATGCACATCAATGAACGTATATAACGCAGGTAATTCACATGCGCCTATCAGAGTTTATCATTTGCTTTAAAACAATTTAACAAAATATAGTTTTAAATACTAAAGAAGAAAACAAAAAAAAGAAAAAAAAGAAAGATTAAAAAAATATATTTATGTGTACTAAAATGAAAGATTTGAATTCAAATTTAATGTAATAAGTAACACTCGCTAGTTAAAATTGTTTAAAAGTCAAAATTGAATAAAAAATTCAACGCTAAAGAAACTTAAATAATGTTAAGATTCCAAAAGGATTAGCGACTCTGTAGCATTTCATTTTTATACGTTACTTTGATTTCAATCAGGTCGAGTATATAGTAAATCATTAAAAACTCTTACAAAGAATTGTGCAATAAAAATTGAGATAGCTTTATGAGCTAGAATAAAAAGTCAAATTTAAAATAATTTTATATAGTGAGTATGTAAGGTTATTCAACATACAATTATATGTACACGTGCTATAAACTATAATAGCATATAATAGCATAATTCTAATAAATAAAAATTTATTATTTCATCAATTTAGACAATATAAGACAAGATACGTAAGATGTTTTATATATTTTTAAAAAGTACATGAAGTCTGAAACAATAAATTTATTGTAAAACTGTTTTAAAAATATGTATAATAATGTGCGTAAAAGTTAGTATTAAAAAAAGGTTTAATTTGAGAACTGCTAATAACATTCCTTATCCATTATCTTGTATACCAATTCGATTAGTTAAATGTTTAGTATGTTAAGCACATATGATATAGTCATCTGATAACTACACTGTCATAAATTCGGGTCAATTTTAATCATTTTCTTGTAATAAAATTTTTAATTTTTTGGGATATTATAGACAAAATCTGTTTTATTAAAGTATAATATCCCTCCGAATCGAGTGTGTTAATTTAGCGTAGAAGAAAGCTTAAACGTATTTTTATTTTTGAAATCGGCTTTTTTTGCAGAGTTAATCACAATTATTGTAATACGCGACAAATTCAAACGAATAAGATTACATTAGATAAACTAAGTGATGCGAGGCGAATAATTTACAAACTTCTATTAGAAAAAGGAGCGGTAAGAGCCTAATATTTTGGCCTTCGCTCTGTATCGATTTCATAAAGAACTACAATTGTAGCTTAATCAGGCAAAACTTTTTGATTTTAGTATGTTGTTGCTAATAATTGGAAAACTAATGTTAACTATACGCTTTGAAAAATAGAATGTGTATACAATTTAGCAGTTTCTATGTAGAAATTTAAAAATAAATAGTTATGCTTTTAATGCATGCGGCATTCAGTTCGTTTAAAGCAATCTAATTCATTTTAATTTACTGCATTTTTGATGATTTTTAATAAGACTAGATCTTTAAAAAGCCAATCTATTTGATTACGCGCATCAATTGAATGTATTTAATAAGGAAACTTTTTTTTATTGCATGGCTCATTTTGTAATGAAATCCAGCATATAATTCTAGTAAATTTAGTGTACAAATTAATGCTTTAATTTGACTCACTACAAGTGTTTTTACTTGGCTATTTTTAAAATAGACAGTGCTCTACTTTTAAACGATGCACATTTAAAATCTCTCCTTTATATTATACAACATCGTGAATTCAAGCGTTGCCTGTAATAAGTAAGGCAACTCTTAAAATAGTACAATAATACTATTAGAATTGAAAAAATAATTGTACCTTGAAATCAATAAATTAAAATCAAGAAACCTTCAACATGATTATGTTATTTTAGTCTTAAGTACAGATTTAATGTAAAGTCAAATTAATATTATTGTTATATTTTAATTTGATATTATTAAATGTTAAGTACAAAACATTTGGTATTCAAAGAATGGCTTGACACTGATTTGCTATGAATAAGTACATTTTAATTAAATATCAAGATGATAAAAGACATCTATAACAAAATATAATGTAATAAATCTCAATATTATAAGTAATAATTAATATAAGTTTACAATAACTTAGACAACTTATATTTCGATTTATGTGCAAAATTCATTACTAAAGGATGTGAAGAATGTACAAGATGTCATATACACAACAATCATAGTTTTTATGGCAACGAACCTTTAATATCACATACATATACTTTGTATTTATACAGTTGTGATAATTAATTAAGTTAATATGATAATTAAGTAATAAATGTTTTTAATATAAATCAAGAACAACAAACATTAAACTTAGATGTATATTTGCAAATGAAACTAAAATTATTAAATAATTTTTGAATAAGAACTATCGTATATATAATTATATGTGCAATCTAATGATAAATCTGTAATAAGTACTCACCGAGAAACCAGACGCTCCGCTAAAGTCCGAATGAGTCGGTGACCGTGAATTAGTTGCTGATCGATCTTGAGTCATATCTGAAAGTTTGTCGAGACAGAAGTCAATCTTCTTTCTGTATTCACAGTCTGTTAAGATTGCTTTAGCACTGGTGTCGTAATCCGTCGAGGTTTCTGCCGGTTGAACCAAACCAGATGGTGGCCAATGATGGGATTCGATATAGGGTCTAGACCTAGTAACCTGGTGAAATTGTGGTCTAACAGGACCGCGTTCAATTAGGTCCTTGTCTAACTCTTCTTCGTCGATGTCGTTGTCCTTATTCAATTCTTGACCCTTACAAGCGTCAACTATATTTTTTGTATAAACAAAATTCGAATTTACATCAGCTTCAGACTCTGAGTTTGTCTTGATATTTATTTTATTAATATTAGCCTTGCTTAGGAGTTTAATATTTTTGACGCCGTTAATTATGTCATCAAGATTGCTGTTCAACGTAAACTTAGCACAGTGATGTGTTTCAGAACTGGATGAGCATGTGTGTGAACTATTAATGTTCGAAGGCATCTTAACAGAAGTACAAGAACTCCGTTTTTCCATAAAGTTTTCAGGCTGTAGAAGTGAGATTTTAAGTTTTACTTTGTCCGGTAGCCGAATCTTCGCCATGATTGTCAAACTGGATAAAGCACTACAACGTAAAATTTCATTTTTAGTTAAATTGATTGTATCCTTTTTGGTTGTTTAATTAATGACTATATAATCTATAAAATAATGTTTAAAGTTATTTCTCTATTTAATTGAACAATATATTAATTCAAAATGATGCTTCTTAAGCACCCTTAACAGGAAGACCATCAACTAATTAATTCTACAGCGTAATATAGCACTATTGCATACTCCATTTTAAAATTGTTATAATAATCTATTGAAAACACATTCAATATTTTATATATAAACTAATAAGAATGTTAAAACTACGTTTATTAATATTATTCAATTGTTAAATTTAAGTTTAATTTATTTCATTATTTATTTTAATATTACCTAAAATCGTTTATTAATTAAAATTTTATAAATATAATGCAAACAAAGAAATGAATATAAACGTTTGGATTTGTTCACACATTTTATTAATATATTCTTTTTTTCTTTATCATGTTGCGTTCCTTTCTCTTTTTATCTTAATTTATCTTTCTTTTTGTTAATCTATTTTTTCTTTCTTTTAAAGATTTTTTAATATCTACGTATAAAATGCCTTGCGCAAAATCGATATAAGAGTTTTTCAATATTATCGTTAAACCAAATGCAATGTTATCTTCGTTGGCCTCAATAATTGAATCGTTTGTTACTTATTCCCGTTTTTTTGTACTGTAAATTTTTCATAACCTCATAGTAATTGCTTTATTATCAGCTACACGTGCACTATTTTTCTCACGATTTACATATATAATAATATAGGTGTATCATTTGTTTTTATCAAGTAGTACACAAGAAATTAATTATAAATCATGAATACAATATACTAACATTTTCAAAATATTTTACTATGTGTGTAAATGATTACACTTTGTTAAGACAATTCTTTAAGAAATTAACAAAATTATTTATTTATCAAATAAGCATTCTTTTAATTATTATGTATTATTATAATTATCTAATTGAAATATAAAACTAAATCTTCATTATTTCATCCTATAAATTTGCGTAGAATTTTATTCTTATATTTTTCAATTCAATTTATAAATTTAAAAATTATGCGCACATACACATACACACAAATTAATTTTCATTATAAACATGTTTTACTGTCAATACTTTTCTAATAATTTAAAAAATGGCTGTTAACATTTTTATATTACTGCATATAGGAAAAGGTTGTAAATGAAGATGTGATGTGAATAACGAAAAATATCTAATATCAAAACTATTTTTCTCGTGAACAAAATATTGATAAACTAATGATTTTTTATTTTAAAAATAACATTTTCAATTATTTTTTGAAATAATGGTAGGGGTTAAAATTACTGATAATTTAACAATAAATATTAACAAACTAAAGAAAATTATTCCATTAAAATGGTTTATAAGATAAGTACAATGCTCACAATTACGTTGCTACTGATAATCATCGATTAAAACTAGTTTATAATTCATAATTGTTCGTCAACATTCTATTTTTATCTTTTATTTCAGATTAAGAAATAAATTTTTAATTAAGCAAATAATTTGTTTGAATTACAAATACTTTTTATATTATTATATTAAAACCTATAGATCTAAAAATGTGGTCAAATTATAGTCATGTTATAAATATAATAATTCATAATAAAGACTACTATCCATTGTACACACTTTTACTCATTTTTAAGTGATATAGAAATATATAAATAACTGTATATGTCTTTTAATCATCTATAATCACTGTTATCTCATGCAACATTTTTAGTTATATATTGATTAATCAAAAAATATATAATAAAGCTATGAAATAATCTAATAATCCATGATGTTTGGTACAATTAGAGATTTATCAAAATTCAACATTGCATTTACAAGAATACAGAGATAATGTAAAGAATAAACCGGTATTATGAAGTTCATCAAAAAACTGTTTAATAAACTGGAATTTTAAATTCTATAAATAATATATTTTATTTGACACTCGTTATAAAAACATTAAATTTGATTATTTTTTAATTTTTAACTATATGTTCGCAATTGAATATCATGAATTCTAATAAATATGATGCACCTTATGATCAGTTTATTACAATGTGAACTTTGTTATCACTCAAGTAGGTAGTTCTTTGAGCATTATCTGGTGTCACTAGTTAAACTACAACCAACAAACACTATTACCGAGACGAGGCGACTCGTTCAAGTTGACGTCAATAGCAAGTCACATTCAAAGAACAATTTAGCTGTCCGTGCGCGCTAAATGTTAATTTTAAGAAAAACTCGAGGATACTTGTAATTGTGAGAAGCATGTGTAGATGCAAGTTACTTCATCAACCACATTGGTAAAAAATGGTAGCATATATTTTCGTAGAGTGAATGATACGACGGAATATGTGAGTTATATATATAGTTATTTTAGCGCGCGATCAACTGATTATTGAGCAAGATAACTACGTGTTTTTCATTTAAATTTTCGAATGCAAGTATGCCACTTATTTAGAATTTATTGTACAATAATAAATGAGTGTACATCTTGTAGACCAATGAATGGATAAAATTAGAGTAAAATATTATTTTATAATTTATAATATTTTCTAATTATAATATAATAATTATAATATATTCATATTGTTTCTGATTTCATTAATATAGTTTATAAATTTAAACATATTAAAAAATTAGCATTAATTACATTTTTAATTTTAATTGTATATATTTATCACGATTAATTTATGCATAATTATATGAATGCATAATTATTCAAATCAAATGCATTATCGAAATTTTTATATTATATCAATCAATATTACAAAATATATAAATGTTTTGTTAATAAATATTTTTATCTTAAAACTATTTTTGTAATTAAATAAAACCATATTTAAAAAGTAAATATAAAAACATTGGTATAGGATAAATTGCATAATTACAATTTTAAATTAATTTAGAACAATTTTAACCTGTATATGCCTCGATATATGTGAATATGAATATGATAAAGTACGATAACCTAAACGCATGATTTATATATTCAATGAAAAATTTGAAAAAGTATAAAATATGTATACGCTTTATTATTAAGTATGCCTACAGGATTTTTTAAATGCATCCGAGTATACATTTTATTAATCTTGATACGGTCTATGTGTTAATCAAATCGCCTAAGCAGCGACAATGTGTTAAAACAAATTAACTAATGCAATCTATGCAATTAGTAATAAAAATTCCATAACGTAGTTAACTTACAAGTATTACCGTTAAACTGATGCAATTTATCTGTAGTATGAATATTTCTTTGAAAATTAAAGCTAAAGGCTTTACCTACTGTTACTGTAAAACACTTTTTTATGAACACAATTACATATTTTTTCATACGCACAGAAAGTAATACCATGTTGTACTTTTTTATAGTTAAAAGAACAATTTTAATTTATCCAAATGCTATATATTTATGCAGCGCAAATAAAATATTTTAATGCTCGACGCAATATAAATTTAATGCAATTTTATTCGTTCGATTAATTTTATACGTATATTACGTGTTTTTATTTTTATATAAATTAGGTTATAATTCAGTTCAACTTTGATATTTTTTAACAAATTTTTGTAAAATTTTATCAAATGATCTTGTATATAGATAAATTTCTCCAGAAAAATACTAAAGAAAACTACTGCATTTTCTTAATATTCTCCTTGATACTGTGTATACATGTGTTACATTATTATTCTCAGACAACGATATAGAAACGTCGGATAATGGAAATTTGAATTACAAATTTATGGTTTTCATTATTTGAGAACGGTAACCTATTTGTAAAATACTTCAGACTTTCAATATACAAAAGTTTTTATTTAATTTATAACTTTAATATTTACTCATGAATATAGCTTGATTATAATTCACTTATTTGTTTTAGTGCTAGTAATTTCAAATTTGGTGTATGTAAGTATTCAAAATGTACAACATAACAATTCTTGGTTTTTGTATGTATGAAATGAAGAAAATTATCGTCTTATTAATTAAATAGGTTTGGAAATTTTTAGTTACTTCTGTAATGTTATTATAAAAATATTAAAACAACTTATGTGTTATTCATAGCTTTTCTTTATAATTAAAATTCATTTAATATAATATAATTCACCAATTAATTTATTTCAACTTCATATCAAATGATAAGTCTTGCAATATTTTACGTAAAGCTGTAAAATATAAAACGTAACTACTTTGAAATGGATTCAAAAAATTTTGCAATGAGAAATTTCACAATTTTCGAAATGGATATATAATTCCATATTTTATTAACTCTTGGATATGCTTTTATATTAAGTTTTAATAATTGTTATCTACATAATGCTGTTATGGTAATACATTCAAATTAAGGAAAATTATAAATAAAAATCTAAATGAACTTTTAATATTATATAAGTGAAATCCATATATTGAGATGAGAATTATTAATAACAAAATTATTCTTTTATAGTTTTTATATTCTCACCTATTTTGTCGGCATGTCGCTTTTAGAATTGTTCCTCTAACGTCCAAAATTCGCGGTAACTCTTGCACTGATTCATACATTTCTGAAAACATATTGAGAAATATATTATATGTAAGAATATATTTTAATAATTTTAATTTTTAAATGAGTTACACGCGTTAACGAATAAGTAAAATTAAAGTTTTGGGACTTATTCATTTAAATGTTCTAATCAATCCTTATTGGTCGCTAATGTTTTTGCAGCAATTTTATGCATATAGATATAATTTTATAGATTTTTATGCATTTTTACTTTTATAACAACATAATTATAATTTTATAATAAAGTAAATCATATGGGCAAATATTAAAAATGAAAATGTGATTTGGCGCTTGTGTGATCATAAATTCTTGTGGGTGGCGAGAACTCCATTAAATTTCGTGTATGAATATTGCCGATTGCAAAAATAATAATACGAATCAGACGTTTCATGGGCTTGCTTAAGCAGGGCAAGGAGCACCTGTAACATATACATTGGCCTCGCCGCAGCTGTTCTATCAATCGGATCAATGGAGACGGTAACGGAAAGAGGGCCTATAATGGTAGGGCGTCTTCTCAATCCAGCTCTATAGCGAGTGAAAGGTAGACGGCCGATCGAGTTTTGCCGTTGGATGCAGTCCCTTGAAGACGAAATAAAAACATGAGCGTGGCGAAGCTGCGCTCGTTCGCGCGGTCTGGTGCACGTCTTAAAGTGAAAAAGAAGCAACAAGTAATGGCAATAATTTGGATTTGATTACCCGATAAATTATTGCGTTTCTCGGGCCTCCTCTAAGGCATGCTACGACAGTAATAGCAAAAGATCAGGAATGGAGTATTAAAAAATTTTAATACAAGATTAAATTCCGGCATTTCGAGAAACGCCGCCTCACGCAGGCGGCTCTCGTACGTGTGTCCACGTATGCGTATACGCGGGCGCAATATGTACTTTCGAGAACTGGTTGGGAGCTGGCCTCGTGAGCGAGTGTCATATGAATTGCAAATAAATTTTGCGCGCTTAGCTCGGAGACTCTCTTAAGCCGATCTCCTTACTCTCTTCTTTTTCAAAATTTGTATCTTATTACGAGGAGGATACCGCTAGAGTTTGATATGATTGTTGTGTCAGGAGCAACACAAATTTCAAATCTTAGCGCACAGATTTTTCGTTACTAAATGTCTGTTAGGTTTATTTAAAACTTTTTACCAGGCATTTATAAACTACAAATGAAAAGGTTTAATTGTAGTCCCAAAAAGTAAAAGCATTGGATTAAAAATGTATATGAAATCATTTTTATTCGCTATTTAGAAAAATATTTTTATCTGTAGGAAGAGACATTTTTATGACATCACTCTTTTTTTATTGTTTAATTAAGTATATTTTATAAAATGCCGATTTTTTCCATTGATATGTATTTTACCATATTCTACAAAAATGGAATGCGACTCGTGCACTGTTTTTCGCGCGCGAATGCCAAGAGGACTTTCCATAATGATGAGTAAACAAAATTTTAAATGTAGTAAACAAACCGAGTCAGTGCTACATTTCTAAAAATAATGCGTCTTCTGTCTTATAATCATCTGACCGATCAACGTCTCCAGGCATCTGGGAATTTATCTGAAAGTTAAACTGAAATTTTGTCCAACTCAATGAAAAACCAGTACAAGTTTTCGACAGTGAGATCACTCTAAAAGCAGAGTGGTTTAATTTTTTACGCCGATAATGTCTTTAACTAACGATAAGCTTTTATCTTTAGACTTTAAACGTGCAACGCGGACACACACTAAGCGACTAAACTGAAATTCAACGGCGCATTTATGTGTACCAGTGTATTTACACACACACACGCGCGCGCGCGCGCGCGTACATATCCACCGACAACAGAAAAATATTTTGAGATTGAAGGAAAACAGTCGCACTGTAATCTAATTTAAAGTGTGTAAGCCATGGTAAATTTTGGAACACCTGAAAACGCATTGCGCGTGCGAATTCGGGATTTTTCCACTCTATTAGAGCTCGCATATTCGCGGCCTTTACGCTGATAATGTCATTACGCGGTGAACTAAGTAAATACGAGCAAACATTCATAAAAATTGATAATATTCACTGGGTTCTCAGGGAGGTGTTAACGAACTTTATCAGTTTTATCATTTTCGAAAGTGGCCGTAAATCACGGGTCTGCCTCAACTAACGATGTACACGTCGGCAGTTCTCGAAAGAACGAGCTGTCAGTATACACGAGTACCAACATTCAACTGAGCGTTTAATAAAATTATACAAACTGCAATGTTTTCACAATGCCCGACGTGGACCTCGGCACGAGTAGCGTACTATATAGGTGTTATGAATTTGACGTGCTCCTCGTCGGATTTTCGTGCCTTACAGCTAGATCGAAGAACTCACTCTATAACAGTATGCATTCACCATGTACAGAAGGGATTCACTTAACTGTTATACACTCTTAGAAGGAACATAAACGAGAGGATAGGTAAAGAGCGCGCGATCGAGAGGAGGAGCGCGCGAGATCGATTGATCGGCGGCCTCCTCGGCACTGCCTTCGCATGCGCCGTCGTCTGATTGTGGTTTCGACGTTTTCCGAGAGATCGTATAGAAGCGAGAAAGAGTAAGAGCTAGGGGGATAGAAAGAGAGAGGTGGAGTGAGGGAGAGAGGAAGATAGAAACAAGATTCGTGCGCCGTGTTATAACGTGTACGCGCACAGACGCTCGTGTGCATGTATAATGAAGGCGGCGCTGCGCTCGAATAAATGTATTTATATACACATGCGCGCGAACGCACAGGCGTGCACACACATATATATGTAATAATTGTGAACCGGTAAAACTCGTTTTATCGTACGTGCGTTAATATTTCTCTCTTACTCCTTCTCGTATAGTTTTATACGCGCGCTCTTTTGAAGTTATTATTCGAGTGTGTGCATGGAGCTCAATTCGGATGCGATGGCCGCTTGCTCATAATTATACACGCCTGCATTTTTGTATGATTATTTACATATTTCGCAACAAGCTTCTCTTGAAATAGCTATAAGTTGCAATTTATTAAAGTATTACTGTTAGGCTCGAGTATGACCTTAAAATTATTTGAAACATTTTTCTGATGTTTTTGTATAACTGATGTTGACTTAATAAAAAGGTAAATCTCATTTTATTCACATTTAATTGTAGGAAAGATTTAAAAAAAAATTAACCTGTTTTAGCTAGACATTTTATACGCAGAACGCTTCAGAAATAAACTCATAATTGAGATGTTAGCTGAAGCCTGAAACCAAGGATAAAACGCCTTTTAGCCAATTTTGGAAAAGAGATATTGCTTGAGATATTGTCGTATTTAAAAAAGGCAACCTTTATGCAGATTTAAAAATTTAACATAAACTTTTTTGTAACAACGTTTATAGGAATATAAACAATTTTTATGCTAGAAAATACACCTACTTTCAATAAAAAGTAAATGATAGAAACAAGGGTACCTAATAACTTTATAAATATATAAGTGTAATATTTTTTTAAAACCTATTTAGAATATTAAAAGTAGAGTAGTAAAATTACCGCTTTTATAAATACAGAAACTAGATTAGATTTTCATACTTAAAAACATGTATTTTTGTAGGATATCATTGCATGATATATTAAATAATTGTCGTACACGATTGAATATACGAGTGTAATTAGATCCTGTCAAATAAAAAACAACCGATAAATTAACTATTGAGTTCATGCTATATCTATTAATTTGTTTATTCATTTTTTTTGTTTAAACGCTAGACATTAGTTATAAATTTGGTATTTCGCATCAAATATATTTTACGTATTATTTCTAGCTATAAAACACTCTTGTATCTTTTTAAAATCTCGTATTTTTACTAAGGAATTAATATGTTAAAATGAAATATTTGATTCATAGTTTACAAAATAAATTGCAATTATTAATTTATTCCTAATAATATTAATGTTTAAACATGTAATAAAAAGATTCTAACAAACTGATAATCTATTAGTTTATTTAAATTTAGTTTTTATTACATAAATTACTTTATATTAAGTATATTATAGACAGCATGATTAAATTTAAATCTTCACACGTGTATATGTATATATGTAAAACTTTTTTCTACTTAACTTATTACTATTAACATCGTGTGATTTTTATATTATAAACCATATTTATAATTATATGTATTGAAGAAACACTGGTCTTTATAATAAGTACAAATATATAATATGAATATAATATAGAATCAATTGACCAACTAACGTGGCGTGATATCTAGTGTATATAATAAAAAATATACATGTACATATGTATATAGAATACAAACAGGCAACATGGTCAGTGACCGACAAATTATTAAATGAATACGAGACTGAATGGTTGACTAATGTGTGATGCTACAAAAATATCTATGTCAGATTTATTGCCAAGCAATAGAAACATTTGAAATAGAAATAAACAGCAATTTCAGATTTCATACAATAAAATTATATAATTTATGCATGCATATATGCATATATATACGCATATATGTATATATATTATCGAAATTATTACGAATGTAATGAATAAATACGAAGAACATTGTGATCTTATTTTATGATATTGCTAAATTTATAATATTTTTCGATTAAATTCGAAATCAGAGTGAAAATGAAATTTTATTAAAACAAAAATACAGAAATACTTTCCAAAGAGGGGTATTAACATCAATTTAACTGTTTTTCCTAAAAAGAACCATAAATGTTTCGAACTATGAATAACCAACGGTGCGTTTATCATTTCTGTATCTTTGCAATTAGTAATTATATTTCTATAATTAATTAAACAAACCACAAATAATAATTTCTGATCTTTGTGCTTTAATGATTTTTTATTACGGCCCTGAACGAATTAAATGCGTAATCATAATTATTGACTTATCCTATACTGATATTTAAACACTTATTCATACATAATTATAACTTTACGCGGATAATAATAATTTTACTGATACATGGCCTCACGTTTAGTGCAATTATTATACATTTAAATAAGTTTATAAATTCTGTTCCTTTTATCACGTTAAAACCTTATTTTTTCGAATGATACAATTAATGCAAAAAACCAATTGTGTAAAAGTAACAAATTTTTGATTGACCACAGTGGGATTTTAAGCAATGAGTATCAGTATAATCATGCATAGATCAAGTAAATAGATTAAAAAAGATACAGGATAAAAGAAATGTTGTTTGACAATGCAGTTAAAATGGTCGACTTGTGATCTCGATTTTGGTTAGTTTTGATTAAACGAATTTTGGAGTATTTCATCCTTCATTTGACAGTTGGAATGTTGTCTAAAAAAAAGAAAACGCCGGAAAAGGCGGAGATATCGTTGTATGGCCGCGGCTGCTGTGAAATAAATGGATGGTGGGGTTTTTCTCAAGTCGCATGTGCAGTGTGAGGATATTATGTAGAGGCGAGTCGACTGGCACATATGCCTCTCGCGTATAAAATCGCCTATTTTTACATTGTTCTATTTTGAAGCCTAAGGCAGCTAATCTCCGGCACATATTCGAGGCAGCAGGCCGATTATGAAAAGGAGTCTCCAAGAATTATCTATCGTTCGGCTAGACGGCGGTTGGAGGATCCGGGCAACGGTCCGGCCGCTGCTCGCCGCTGGGCCTTTGCTGGCTGCCTCCTCCGGGCCTCCGCGTTTCCACTTGTGCGGCGCTTGAGCCGAGGGCGCTGGCTCGTGCCCGGCTCCTGCCCCCGCCGACCCACCCACTCTCTCCGGCTGTCTGTCTGTCGGGTCCGCCTGTCTCTCTCGCCGGTGCGCTGCCGGCTGCATGCTGTGCCTATTCTATCCGAGGCTTGCCCCCCGCGCCCGCGCCGCCCGTCCCCGGCGCAGCGGCTCCATCACGCGTCCGCCGCGCCGGCCCATCGTGGATTCTTCCGCGCGAGAGACACGCTCCGCGGGTCTCGCCAACGCGAATCAAGCGTCCGGGGCGCGAAAGACTAACGCTCGCGACAGACGCGCTAATTTTAGGCTGGATGGGCTCGCTCTCAAGCTCGGCCCTCTCGCGCGGCTCGCGTTAACGCGCGGCCGCGCGCGTTTCAATTTTAGGGAAGGGTGATTAGACTGAAAAGATAAAGAACGCTCGTGTTTCCGCGTACGAGGGCAGCCTACCCGCACCAGCCGACTCCCGCTCGGTAATCCAAGCTGCCGGTCTATAAGCGCCCCGGTGTCGCAGCCGCGCGCGCACTTGTGCCTGCATCCATAGCTTATTAGAAATCGCTCGGCCCCTTCCGAGGCCCAGGCCTCCTTAGCCCTAAGCCCGATACATCCCCCAAGCGTATTACTTTATAAGTCGCTGCCAACGATACGCGCAATTACGTCTCCTCCCCATGCCGCATCACTGCGTTAGATAATAACAATCCCATTTACAGCACTAGTCTATTGCAGTAAACCATCCAAAAAATTTATTTTTTAATCCACTGATCAGCTATGGCGATGTCGATATACCAGATATGTGCATACTCTGTTTCATGCTCAACATTTAGCACATTTTAAACTTTTATACTTGAAATTCCGTGCGTTCTTTCACGTTTATTTGTCAACGTTTCCAGCTCTATGTTTCACGACCCTTTGCCACTTACTCTAAGATTAGATTTCCCATATTTGCTATTTTGGTTCTCGATTCAATTATACCCTAATGATATAAGTTTAGCGCTTTTTCGACGACATTGTTTGTATATAAAACCTCCTATTGACTCAAAAGAAGTCTACGATTCACTTAAAAGATAATTTGGATAATCTCGTTAATATTAATGTAGTTACATAGATTTAATTCAATGCAATGACTTGAACACGAGTCAAAATAGTATATTCATTTACTTACAGATTTTAAAAGGTTCAATAACGCCAAGTATTGCATTCTTACGTGCTTGTATGATTAGTATCTATTGTTATATTATAAGAAATTTTGAATAATTATTTATAAATCAGATCTATATCTGAATTGTGAAGCAATGATTCTAAGCTAAATACTTTTTCATATTATATATTATTCCCTATGTATAGGCACATACTCTATGAGACTTTGTTGTAATGTACGATTCATATTAATGTTCATGAAATGAAAGTAGATTGAAGCTTTGTTTTAATAAAAACATTGACGTAAATTATTTATAAGTACAGATGTGTGCTCGTATGTGCCCTAAGTTTATATTACTTAGAAAAGTATCGATAACTTTTTGTTACAGTTTTCTATTTTTAGACGCAAATAATTTCTTTTTATTCAAGAGGTTATTATATAAATGTTTGATGTAGGCTTTAGACATTATGATAGTTTATTAAAAATATGTAAAAATAATAGTAGCGATTAATTTTATTGCGTAGTCACGTTCATTTTTTAACTTTTTAAAACATATTATTAAACATTAAAATAAAAATAATAGACTATTAAATAAGTTGTTTCGCTGTTTATAAGTTTTAAAACGATCTTTAACTGAATATATATGTTTTATCATTAATTTTTAAAATAGCCAATCTTTCCTTTTGGTATTAATGGAATTTTTGAGAGGATTTTATTAAGCCTACAATAGGGGAGTATTTGACATTGCTGTTGATAATTTTGAGTATTTTGTTTGAAGATAAGTTGCTGATAATACAATGCAGGAGAGATATTGAGCGAGGTATTGCTAGAGATATGGGATAACTAATAATAAACGCGAATGATGGAGTATCGTCGTATTTTTAGTACGGCGTGGCTATATTTGTCGGTGGGAAGTGTGTTTCCATAAAGAAGCGAGCGAGCACCTGTGGGCTCGATGCTCGATCTCGTGGCTCGGCGTTGGCGGGTCGGAGCGGGTCAGCAGCTGGGTCAGAAGCTCGGTCAGAAGCTCGGTCAGAAGCTCGGTCAGAAGGGAAAATGGGCTCACCTTGGGAGTGCGTCGCTCATAGCGTGGCCTCGAGGGCAGCTGCGATTCTAATCGCCGGGGCAGGAGAAGCAGCGAGAGAAAGTCGGAGCGAGAGAAGAGGAGGGCCGAGGGCCTAGCAAGAGGGCGGGCGACGCAGAGGCGCGCTGGGTAACGGTCATGCGAGAGCGCCAGCCGCGGCAGGTCGAGCGGTTCCTTATCACGCGGCTCGGCTGGCCTCGGAGGAGTAGCAGCGGCGGCTGCGGCGGCTGCGGCGGCTGCGGCGCACGATCGACTGCGCAGGAGCGGCGGCCTCTCCCCGGGCCCGCTCGGCGCTGCAGTGGCCCACCTGGCGCGCACTCCCGCCAACTTGGCCGGCTCCGCGGTCCGGCGAAGGTCGCGCGGCTCTGCCGTGGCAGCTGGGCGCCCGGGCGCGCATGCGCTGCGGCGGCCTCGCACTCGCGTCTCTCGCTCAGCTCGGGGCGGCGATCGCGGCGCCGGCGCGGCCAGTACTGACTGCCCAAGTGCCGACTGCCGAGCGCCGACTCGGCTCGAGCCGCAAGTCGGAGCGCCGGGGCCGAGCGCCGATCCGAGCCGGGGCCGAGGCCGCGCGCGTGCACTGCCTCGTGCGCCGCCCACGCGCCCCAGCCGGGAGCCCGGACGCCGAGGAGGCCCAAGGAGAGCCGTCGGCCGGCCTTGCGCGCCTCGCCCGTCCCGCCCCACGAGCATCACGAGGCCGCCCGGCCTCGCCGGCATTCAGGATCCCTGCATCCTCGATCCCTCGCCGCGTCCCCGCCCCCCTGCTCTCACCCGTCTCGAGTCTTGCGCGGCAGCTTGCCTTTCGTTTCATCGGGCTTTTTCTTACCTCCTTCGATAGCCGTTGCCATTCCTACGCGTCCCTTGCACCAAGCGGATATCTAAGTACTGTGCTTCTCGGACTCGTCAGCCGGACACCGCTCGCGCCCCACTCGTCCTCGCGGCCAACTTCCTGCTCTCCGTTAGACTCTTTCCGAGCTCTTTTCTCCCCGTCTAACTGCATTTTTATACGCATTTTCCTACGCGTTTTTCTTCGCTTACACTTCATCTATATCCCTCCTATTATTATCTCATTATTACCTAAACTTATCTCTGCATCACTTTCTGTAACATATTGGGTCTTTAGCTGCATATCAAATTAGTCTATTTTCATTCTACATAAAGATTACAAAATTCTAAAGTTTCTCGAAATAATGTCAATTCACAACGCTTAATCTTCAAAATTAACTAATCTTATGATAGTACACATACGGATCGCGCGCATATAGACGCTGCATGATACAAGGAACGAAGGATAAGCTTATTTATTTTAATTTAATATTTCCAAGTTGCTTGGTTTATATAAAACACAAAAGTTTTAATGGAAGACGTTAAAAAAGATTCAAATTAATAAACATAGAGGTAAACATAATATTTATGAATTATATTTATTTGTACATCTTCATAAATTACAAAAAACTAAGAGGTTAAACGGTCAACATGAAATCACGTTTAGTATAAAATATTTAATTTATATCTTATTTTTCTATTTCACTCAAACACCATTGTATACCAATTAAACTTTTCTACATTTTTTCAGCGCTGTCAGCAATATTTTTACAATCAATATCCACTACAATATTGACAAAAAATAAATTTGTTTTCTAAAATCATTTGAACCCGATATTTCAATTGATCTGCATTTAATATTCTCGTATAATTTCATTTATATATCATGTTATATTAAATCGCAATTTAAGGCTCGTAATATATATAAGGCTCGCTTTTATTCACTTCTGAATCACATAATTCTATAATTTAATCTCTTTCACTGCGATCTATAGACAGTTAAAGGAATATTTTATAGTGCCACATAGATCTTTTCTCATTTCTGTTTCAACCTCTTCGAGATGAGACTGCAATACTATCATATTTTAATATACTAATCTATTATCTACATTCTAGAATGAGAAATGCATCCTATCTCTGCTTCTAACTCGGCTGCTAAGCAATTTTTACGCAATATTTAAGCAATCTTTACGTCTAATTTCTATACAATATTAATTTCCATCACATTCTTGAGCATATGCGCCCTACATTAAATAAAAACTTAAACATTCATATAATAACTCTCGAACTATATTATACAATACCAAAAGCCCGATAAATAGAAATATGCACGACTCTTAACAAGATAAAATTTAACACGTAAGGTTTTAAATCGGTCGACATTGCCTAATTACACACGTAGACGGTCTCGTACATATATAAGAATCAGAAGTTTGAATGCGCGTGCACGTATTATTTTCTCAATTATCTTCACGTCTGCTTTTTGTCTGAACATGCATGCATATATAAAGTGTAGAATAATCGCAGGGAACTCCCTCGACTGCTATCAACTCACTCACAGTTTATTACGATGCAAACTGTGTTGTTTATAGACCGGGAATCCCAAGCCCTGATGGAGCAATCGAACTCGATATCGAGTCCGACATTGTCTTGCGCGAATAGATTTTGGGGACATGGACTGTTCACTTCACTTATGTGTAAGAACGGGAAGCCGATATAATATAAGTCAAGCTTATATTATAGGCCTTCTGTCGCGCGCGACATCCTATGAATTTGAGTAGATAGAAGGTCAGCTGAGCTGATTGCGCAATTTCACTCAAATGGGAACCATCACCGCACGATTGTACACAAATCGACACGCATAAGTAGGCGCGCCGACTCTATGCACCCGCGCACCCGCGCACTAGCCAAGAGTGGTCAAGAGATAACTACGCATTACTTGCACGCTACAGAATTGCGTGCATTGCTACTGAGAGAACGAGAAAGCGCATGAACGCGAACAAC
This sequence comes from Sycophaga agraensis, assembly GCA_018906755.1. Taxonomy (NCBI): domain Eukaryota; kingdom Metazoa; phylum Arthropoda; class Insecta; order Hymenoptera; family Pteromalidae; genus Sycophaga; species Sycophaga agraensis. The sequence continues at coordinate 401,321 of JACCIE010000043.1, forward strand.
GGTCCGTTTGAGCTCGAGCGACGAAGACGCTAGTTATGTATTTGTTTGTTTATACGGAGTAACATTTCAAAAACGTCATCAAATTAAAATAATTATTTTGTGTGAAACAATTCTAGGCTTAACTTGACAATCTACTAATCTACTAATCTATATAATCTACTAATTTATGTAAAATAAAAATATCTTGAAAATTCGTTGTGCTTAAAATTTTAAAAAATATCATTAGTACAAAACAATATTTGTATAAGATTTTTGCGTGTACAAAAAGCCCTGCTCCAATGTTAATGGAATACAGGTTTTAAAATATGTTTTAATATTGATAAGGTTTATGCAAATTTAGAAATAGAAATATCTCATAAGTGTATTAAGTGTAAATTAATTTCTGTACCAAAATTTGATAAATATATTTGGTTTTTGAAATAATAAAGAGTAAAAAACTTGGTTACGTAAAATTAATCATTTATGATATTAATTGAAATAATTTTCTGAGCATATAATTTTTTATTATAATTTTTATTAAAGTATACAAACATTAATTCTCATAAAATTCTATAATATATTTATATTGTTCAGAGATAAATTTTCTTTGTATCTTCTTAGTTAATATTTCAGTTTAGCCTTAACTGGTTGACGGCAGTTTTACTTTAGATAGTAATATAATACTTATGAACAATTGTTACAAAGGTACGTTTCTATTTATTATGAATCATATATAAATATTCAAAATATGAGTTCAAATTCATCCTGTAAATATTTAACATATTCTTTCAAAATAAATGAACAATAATTATATAACTGTATTTATGATAATGTAATTTATCATAGCATGATGATATTTAATTATTAATAACAGAATGAGAGTTGGTACAAAAAAATTTTCAAAAATAAATTATTGTTTTTATACTTTATTTGTTGGTTCTACATTAATGTAATTAGTGTAAAAATCAATGCTCACATATATGCTCTCTTACAAAGAATGAAATATATAATTAACATTGATAATTTTAATTTTAAAAATGTTTTGAAATGATAACATTATATATACAAAATGCGATACCGATATACAGTCATGTTTATAATTCAATTTGCAAGAATTGCTCACTCTATGTGTATATTCTGTTAATCTATAATATGTAATGTCGTATATAACTGTCTAGATTCTCAATGGCACTATCAATATTACTTTTTTCACAAACTTTATTTGTAATTACAAACTTTTAAAATAATAATATATTGCTAGTAATATAGAGTGCTAGTCGTAATATGTAATTAATTATTGTTCTATTGAATCTCCAAGTTAAAAATTTTTTATCTTCAATTAAAAAGGTAATATATATATATAATATTTTATTACAATAAAATAAAATATATTTTTCTATTTACTCTTATTTGAGAGTTGTTCGAGCTTATTTTAAGTTAGAGTTGCGAAGAAAATACTTAATAATATTTTTACAAATCAATATTTTTTCAAAATATTCACGATATGTAGAAATTAATTTTAACATTAATAATATAGCGATGATTAATAAGTGCATTACATCACAATCTTGCGCGTTCAGCATTAGTTATCTATAATTGTGTTTTAAGGTTTCTCATCAAACTCAAGTCTATGAATAATGAAAATGAATTTTCAAAACGAAGATGTAATAATTACAGTAGTTAATTAAATTTTTTTAAAAATATTTAATAATGCATTTAGTGTGCTTATTGTTTTGTTTACATAAATAACGAAGTGATAAGCGAAGAAATAAAACAAAAAGATTTAATGAGTGCGATTCTAGATTCCATATTTTATACAGAATCAGAAAAATACAAGAGTCCTGCTATGAATGTGTCATATTCGTCGATTGAACGAGCCGCTGAGCATCAGCGCACAATCATGATATCAGAATCGTAGCGATGTATTGATTATCGAACGAGTATCGACAGTCGTAGAAAAACACAATCTTCTTGCAATTTCTCGGGTTGGCTTTCCTACTTGTTGAATAACGTAGTGGAATAACGCGTGTAGAACGATTTATATTCAGCGATTAATCATTTTCTTAATTTCAGCGCATATTATTACAATGAGCGTTGTGCAGGATCGGTGCAGGATCGGTGCAGAATCGGTTCAACTTTTTGGAATTGCTTTTGATACATGTGTGATTATCTAACATAGGTGAGCACAAGATGCTAGAAAATAACTTTGAAGTGGTGCTTACGTCACATTTACAGCAATATTCCGAGTATTGAGCGGCAGCAGTGGATGATCCTGTGCGGGATGCTCAAATAAAGTAGGCTCCAAATAAAGGCCATTGTCAGAAACAGTCGGAAGAATACATGAATCCAATACATCCTGTAACAGAGAAACAGAGCAGCTTTATTTTTCTCTCCGAGATCGCACGTTTGTTTTCCTTTGAGCGAAGTAAGATCTTATAGACTGGATGATATGTGCTAAAAATAATGCACATGACGTATGGTGTAGTCACGATTATTTTTTCAGAGATGGCTTGGTAATGGCAATTGCACTCGAGATGTAGGTAAATAAATTAATAATATTTAACGATTTAATGCTTCTCGGTTTCAAAATATGATGATAAATTTGAACAAATACAACTTTCTAATATTTGACATTGTATGAATTATTGTTGATTTTTATTTAAGAAATAGGAACTAATGCCTTGGTTTCTTTCATTTTATGTATTAATCAATCAACTATTCAAATTTATGTATATAATCAAGTTTGCAAGTTAGATTAATATCAATAAATATATGCATCATTGTAATTGACATGTAACTACTGGAGCTCAACTAAATTTAATTTTTAATTCGATTGGTCAATGATAAGTGCTTAGGACCGAACTGTGTCGTTTATCTGGGACGTAATCGAAACTTTTCCCAATTATAAAATAATTAATGTTTAACCTCCTGAAAGATTATTTTTAATTAAAGTTTAATAAAATTACAAGTTATTCGATTGATTAAATTAACAAAATTTGATAGTAAATCAAAAACAGTGGTGATAAAATTGATCAAGCTAAAATTTATGCGATAATATGATCAATGGTAAAGTACTTCTACTTGCACAAGTGCAGATGTTTAAATTTATTATTACAATATTACAAAGTTCATGGGTCTTCATGTACGTTGAAGTATGAAAACGATATGTATATCTAAAAGATAATCGTCAGAATCGCTCATTTTTTCAATAAATGTTTTTGCTTTGTTATTTTTTATGTTTGTACTTATTTTTTTCTTATTATATTTTTCTTACTATATTTTAGATTATGTATTTTTAATTGATTTTAATTTTAATCTTCAAAACGTAGAAAGTTGATTGAGTGCAACTGCAATGATTACATATATTGTGCCGTTTAAAAATTTATACGAAGTCTAAACTTAATGGATTATATAAACCTAATCAGAAAAATGTTAGCTTGGGAAAATAAGTAGTCAGGATTTTTGAATCAAATAGATTGGCATTATAATTGTTTGATATTAATGTACAGTGTACTCGATTAAAATAGTATTTTATTTTTGAATATAAATCCTTTGGCCATTTATCATTAAATTAATAACAAATATAGATTAGAATCAGTTCATGCATATTTAAAGTAATTTTATAAATTTACTAAATCAAGTACTAACTCTAAAAATCATATAATATTAATTATTATATTTTTCTTTTGTTTTTATAATGGTAAAATGAATATATGATTTATATTTAAAATGCTTTGTATGTATTTGGTAAAATTAAAGCATTTCAAAAATAAATAACAGAATACTCTTTGAATTTTCATATTTAACCTAACATTTTTTATTGAATATTTTTAAGTGTTCAAGGTCTTTTGACAAAGGCTGAAATGAGATATCTATAAATTGCTGAAACTGAAAATGGTGAAGTTCATTAGTGAGAAGTCACTTTGTGCAATAACGGTATGAATAATTTTCATTATTGAACAAATGAACAATTATAAAAACATTCAAATCTGAAATCAGCTATTACTTTGAAGGTTATTCAAATGTTAAACATAAACCTTATCTTTCAAGGTTTACTTGCAAACGCGTATCTTTTCATAGCTCGTCGGTTCCAATTTTAAATGTATACTCGAGTGATTGTGAGATATAAATTTTGTAGCTTGTGAAAAATATAACAGCATTATTCGTATTATAATATAATAATATCTATGCTCTATGGTAAACCATGCATCAATAAATCTACTTTTTAGTAAGATTACATTACTTTTAGAAAATGATGCAACTTCAATTATTCGAGATTACCCAAACAAATACATACTTTAATTGTAACGAAATTAATACAACTCCCTCGTTCAGCCGAAATTTTCTTAAAAAATTATCTTGTTCTGAGGAATTGATTAAATTTCATCTAGACATTTCTAAAGTTGGCATTTGAATCACTTGTCTACCCTTACAACAGCACGATTCCCTAATTTATTCGAATACTAATTGTTACACATAGATGACTTGGTTTTTATATACGCTCGATATTATGGATTTGTCCACCTAATACGCGTATCGCTTTTCTAATCGATCTGTCCAAGATTCATCTATCATTGGTGAAGTGTATTGCAACATCCGAATCAGTCAGCTATAATTGCCAAACGAACCGAACTACAATGATAAGGGCGAGTATCTCCGAAAAAGCACGAGCCATAATATTCTGAGTGCTAATATTTGCTAATAACGCGAATAGGGCTTGGAATAGGGCTTGAACTTGAAGTTCCAATTTTAATTATGGAATAAACGGAAATTTTAGAGTAGCTGTCAACATGTAATCAACAGTCGCATTTTGTGAGGTCATTTAAATTATTATTTAACACCTAAAACCCGATTACATAATTTCGATAAAACTAGATAAATTATCTTCATTATTACATTACCCTATGCAATGTTGAAAACAATACTAGATAGAATCGATTTTATGTAGTTCGAACTCTTCACACACAACCTAGCTAAAGGCAAAGATGAAAACTATGAGTTTTGTCAAGCTATGAGTCATAGATAAAGTCCCGTTTAATCAGCAAGGGAATCAAGTCAATAATTGTATTTGAGATCACGACGAATACGAAGTATTAACAAAACAAATTTAATTTATATTTAAACGACCTTTTAGAATAGCTTCAAAGCAAAATTTTTGCTCATGTACACTTAGGAAAAAAACTACAAAGGGTAAAGGGTAGTAGTTCAAGGCTTTTCTGTATAAAAGTATTAAGAATCAGAAAGCTCAACTAGAAGAGGTATGTAAGTAAAGCGGCACTGGTTGCATAAGTTATTATTCAACCAAATTTAATCAAAATATCACGTAAACGAAACTTTAATTAATCGTAGCGTATGAGGATCCAGTGTTGCTTGTCTTGATTTGCAAGTACTCACATACATTATCTGACAGGCAAGAAAGTTAATTCGTTGTTTTGCGCCATTTGCACGTTTGAGAACTAACGATTCTCAGCTCAAGCGTTAACTACCATACGTTGGACTTTTATAATGCACGACATTTAGATTAAATCTAATTGAGAAATGAAGTTATAAAGTTGATAAATAAAAATTAATTCGAGCCATAAATATCCTTAAGGACAATCTACGTGAAACGCGTACCGCTCGCGGAAGCTGTAAGGCCGATGAGAAAGGCAAAAAAAGAGCATATGCTGGGAGGCAAAATGAGTAAAAGAGGAATCGTTCAGTACGAGAAAGCAATTTCGATTGGTAGTCAATTAGTTAACTGGGAATTGAGAGCTGGGTCGAGCTGCACCGGTTTGAAAGAAGGGAGCAATTATGCAGAAGTCGACTTACTCTTTTCTTTCGCCTTCATCAGTCCGCTGCGAATAAGAAAACCGTGAAAATGAGAAGAAGAAAGGAGAGAGGGGGTAACCTGGTCTTCTCTCACCCTATCATTCCTGTGACATTGCAGAGCGTGAGGAGAAGTGCTGCGACCCAGTTGCCGCCTCGAGGATGATCGATCAAACGCGCGGCACTAGGACAACGGCGGCGACACAAGGTCCTCGTCGCTGAGAGTCTCGACAGTCCCGATGCCGAAGGAGGACCACCGCGAGAGGGGCGTCATCGAGGAGCAACCAATTAGTTTGCAGTCACGATGCCGTAAGTACGAGATCGACCGCTCTAACCAACCGTGAATTTGATCGCCATAACGGCTCCTTGGTTTCGCTTGGTATCACTCTCAGCCACAATCAATTGCAGCGCGATGATGCGTAACTAGAGGACTATTCCTTTCTTAGTATCTCCTTTTTCCTCGGAAAGTCCAGGCTTTCGTAGACCGATGTAGGGATCTTTTCGTTTGCCACAAACGTTCATAATTTTTTTCATGAATACTTTTGCTACATTAGCATCCCTCGTGCCTTTTAATTATCACATTTACACTTATGGATTCTGCGATTGGTCTAATTATATGAGTAGCGCTTGTTAATTCAGAATAATTTTAATAGCGTCGTTCGTTATCTAATGTGGTGCTTTTATTACGTGATAGAATATTTCATCTATGAAATATTTTATCATGTAACGAATACTAACATGTATATAGTAGCGAGACATTTTTTATCACATAAAAATACAAATTATTCCATATGTATACATTATTCAGATTGTTACCAAAACTGCATATGCATGCAAGCTTTTTCAATTGTTTTAAATTGTGAATGATTATTTTCACTAAAATGTAACATTATCGTTATTTTTTACGTGGATTTGTGATATTCTTTGAACCTAACAATTAAATTTATCTAATTCATTTAAACATTCAAGTCTTTTTTATGTATTTTGAACCGAAAAGTTGAAAGGCAAAAATCAGATCAAATAACCAAAATTACCATTTTAAATTTATTTTATATTTTTTAACTTTGAACTCAAAATATTATTTAAAATTATTCAGTCTTAATTCTACAAAAGCATTACAATCTTGTTATTTCTTATTGAAAATGTAAAGTAAGAAAAACTTGGATGTTAAGATGAATTTTACTTATACCCCAGATATTTCATTAATAAACGAAATAAGGTAAATTAAGACGAAATTTCGATTCAGACGATTAAAATACAATTAGTAAGTATACTTTCTACACGACACTTAAAAATCCCACGAACATATCTACGTTGGCACTCCAATTACCCGAGCGATTATCCTTTACTCGAATCAATTTAACCTTTACAAATATAATGCGGCTTACTATTGGTTTCTTACAAGGCCATTCATTGCTAGGACAAGTTCTACAAGCAATGAGCAACAGACACCAGGAACTTAAAATACGCACACTTTATATTGGGTCAATTATGAAGCAAATTACATTCGTTAAACGCGCAACCCTTAAAAGGTGACGTAAAAGTAGGGGCATTAGAGGGGAAGGGCGCTGCGCGAATCAGGTGCGCACCCGAGTTTGTCGATGTAACGGGAGAAATCGGGTCACGGGGGCTGCCTCCCTCGAGAAGCCACCGCCTCTTCCGTCTTTGACGCGTACTGCATCTACGCGTGGACGCGGCCGCGGTGCTTGTCCGAGTACAACGTGCTTTTTAGTACGTGAAAGCGCTATTTCTTTCCAACTGATAGTCAACATAAAGTCAATAATGGTTCGGCAGATATTATGAGAAACAAACATTAAGAGGATACTCTTAGAAAATAGAGTTACCGATTGTAATGCTTCTTGGCTTTATCCAGCTGCTGTATGTCCTCGTTGAATAAATACATTTTCGCTCCAATTATACAGTTCCTGCACACAAAAAGAGATTTCATTAAATTCTAAGCTCTGTTATAGTTTTTGCACAAATTAATACCAGCAAATTTATACAACGCTGCACTTTTTATTACATTAATTTGCCTATATATTTAGACATTTAGCTGTAACAAACAATATTGGCATAAAAAATTTGAAAATGTAATACAATAAGGTCTACTGGAAGTTTGTAGATTAGATTTAACGTTCATATACAATCTCGTATATTATAATTTTTCAAATGATCAAACACGTAGATTTTAAATATACTTTACGAGTATGCTTTTCAAATTTTTAGTCTTGTAAAGACGTTAATGAAACTACTCAATCGATTTTTAAAATAAACGCAATAGCTACTTTTGAAATAGACATTAAAAATTTTAATTTAATCTCAATGGATCAAAACATTTGACTCGGTAATAAAATAAAAACTTCGTACATATGAGTTTGAAAGATAGCTTTAATTAAACTAGTGAAGTTATTTAATTTGTTTTAGATTTAATAAGCGGTCGAAAAAACGTTAAGATGACGCAAAAAATGAAATTTTTTGCAGAACAAAAGTGCGCGTGTTCTTTTGAAGCATTTAAATTGATTGCAAGTAGCAACCATTATTGTATATTATTGATAATTATATATTACTAATATACATGTTATTTGCAACTGTGAGAACACATTACGATATCCATTCAGTTTAAATGTGTTTAACGCAGCAGAATCACAGAGATAGCTAAAAAACTTTTCTGATTCAAATATTTTTCCTATTCGATACAAAAGTTACATTAGTAATTTGTTACGGACAAGTTGTATAAATTAAAATTATTATGTTAAATAATAAAGGAATGTAATGTGGCATCACGCATTATTTTCTGATTTTATCTTTACATTATTATCAATTTATTATATACTTAACATACTTACTCAAAGTATGTATTTACGTCAAATGTAGCATAATTAGGTTCGTATAATTCCTCGTCTCCTTTTGAATATTCATCTAAGAGTTCAATAAGCTTCCCATTTTTGAACTTCCATTCATGCATTAAGAAATAATTAAGTGCTTTGTTAGCTGCATACACTTTTCGTTGCAATCTAACGATTCTAAAAGTTTAAATAACTTTGAAAAAACAGAATAGAATTGTATAAAATTATATAATATTTATTACAACAAATATATTAAATCAATAAATATTATAACTTTTTAATACTAAATATTATATAAATAATAAATAGATAAAATATTACTATAAATAGTATGGAAATTCAGATTTTCTATATTGATTGTTTCTTTATTGGTAAGCAGCGATTTAAAAGGTCTTCATGTAATTATTTTTAACAATTTTTAACTATTTTTAAGCTTAGTGAAGCAAACTTCAATTGAATATTCCAATATAACGATTCAATTAAAGCATATATAATATTCACTAATAAAATACTTACATTGGACGCTTTCCAACTAACTTTAAACACAAATCAATTATAACTCCTGGAAGGAAATGTAAAAGTAAGGTAAGAATATCATAAATGAATGATTTTGTGACTACAATCACACTAGGGTACCACAAGACGTCTTCCAGCGGTATACGATCCGTGATGCGAAGCCCCATCTTAACAATTTCTTGAAAACTCATACTTTTAACATCCGCAGAAGAGCAGTTGTAGACATGAATATCAGGATCTGCCATAATTCTAAGATAAAAAATGAACATCAATATTCACGTATAGAAAGATTTATAAGCAAAACTTTTAGAAATTTAGTACTTAATGATGAAAACTAACTTACTTGATTAGTTAATTTCAATTAACCCATATTAATAATTTTATATTTATAATATTATGTTAATATTAATATTTTTTTAACTCGTTATACAACGACTATACCATCAACATTGTTAATATTAATAATGAATTATACATAAGATATATATTTTTGAAGAATAGGGATAAAGGAAAAATCAGAACTGCAACTTTCTAGTGAATAATCGCGCGCTAAGGATAAAAAATATATAGAAAGGAACAATCAGTACGTGACTCTGCCGCGTTTCCACGTAGCGAGGATCATTGCTTTGATGGCTAAATCGACGGGGATAAAGTCGGCAGTTTGGTCCCTTGCTAGGTGAACGACTCTCAGAATACCTTTACCGCCACCAACCATCATACCCACAGGACCGTTAAAGTTATCCAGCCATCCAGGAACTGGCTCTCTGAACGATGAAATCACTGCAAAGTACATAATATATGAAGAAAGTCTGCGATTTAAAATGTATAGGAATATTTTTAATCGATTTTTATTTGATAAGAAAAATTATTTGATTAAAATAAACTATCTCTATAACAAATGGTTTAAAGACTGTAGGCTTAGGATCTATGATATAACTTACTTAGCCTACAATATTGTACATACTTCCATTTTTCAATTTTATACTATAATGATAAAAATTTTCATTCACAAATAAGATTTTTAAGATATTTTTCTTTAAAATAATAGGTTTCAGAATGAAACAATAAACTTAAATTTTTGTTTTGTTGTCCTTACCTATAGAAGGTCTGACAACTACAATTGGTAAAATATTGGCGTATTCAGCACATACTGATTCAGCTAATCTCTTGGCATAGATATAGGTGTTTGGAAAATTATCCAAAAATCTAAAATAGAATAGACAATATTTTCTAAGGTATTCTAGAAGTTTCAGCTATTTATTTTTATGGCATATTATATTTTCAATTGTTTTCTTAAGTAAAATCTGCTATATTTTGTTTCTGAGACACCAAAATGCTATTCGGACCACATAAAGTGAAAGACAACATCCAAAAATAGTGTAAAAATAGATAAAGTCATATTAAAGTTCAGTATAAAATTCGAAAATAAACAGAGAATTTATTTCTTAAATGGTGAATGGATTAATAATCAAATTATAAAGAAAATATTTAGATCATTTTAAAAAATAATTGATTGTACATGATTGTTATTTTGTTTTACTAACATTTGCGTAGATGCACTATTTCAATCTAATAAATTGAATCAATAAAATTGTATCTTATTTGTCAAATATGTTACATGAAAAACTATCATTAATCTCTATTATTTGCGTGATTATTTGTAATTAAAATGAACTTACTTAGGAGTTAATATTTTTAAAGTTTCATCATCGATTGATTCGGCTATTTTAAGAGTTTTCTTCCAGTCAACGTTGAAAGGATATAGCTTTTCATCAACTACATATTTGTCAGTCTGGCTATAGGTAGAGCTTACGTGCACCAATGTCTTGAATTATAAGAAGTAAATATTAGATACAACTATTCCAATATTTAAAAAGTAGCTTATTCTTTCGGCTACCTTAATAAAAATTAAACTAGTATTTACGAATTCGATTAGAATTTAGGGTAATTTAATCATCCAGCAATTATATTTACTATTAAGCGGTAAAGAGATAGGTTGATATATTTAGGTATAAAGCAATGTCTACTGCTAAAGAGACAAATACAGAGTAGATTAACTTCTATAATGAATTACATTATTATTGTAATTTGTTTAGAATAGCAGTTCATGCCTCGTACATGCTTCATAAAGTTTACTATGATAATGTTATTGTAGCAAGTTGGGTAATAGGTTAATAGAATTCTTTATTATTGATGAGTAGTCAAGTCTATTTAGTCAAGTATATTTAATTGGTTTTTTGACATTTTATTGCACATTATTTTACTCCGCGATAAAACTGCTATAGTATGAACTAATTTTTAATGATGAAATTTTTCCAGCAATGGTTAGATTATGAATTAATTTAAAGTGAACGTATTATAGCAGTATACTCATGCAAGGGAATAAGATTAATAGTAAGTACCCTAAAAAGATCACATATACGTGACAAACTTACCACTAGTTTCTTCATGCTTGTGGCCAGGATGCAGATATCCCTGGTGGAGCGAGTATTGGTGAAGAGCGCAGCTTTGAGAGTTTCATCGAATCTAACACTAGCTGCTATGTGGTAAATAATTGACACTCTTTCGATAAGAAGTTGTCTTTCGGCAGGCAGCAAGCCCAAGCCCTCTATACACACGTCTCCCGACACAGGAATCAGTTTATCAAAAAACTGAGGTTTATTTTTACGGATTCTATCAAACAACTATACGGTCAAATTTTTAATATAATATTCTTTTAATTAGAAACGTTACAGTTACATAGAAATTCTATTTACATTTACATGAGATGGATATAATCTTTTAATCACGTATAATCAAATGAACAAACTTAATAATATGTAATAAGATGCATTTATTAAATTGAATTACAATTTTAATTTATTAAATGCAAATTAAAATTATAATTATAATAATACATGTTTTTATTTTGAAATAAATTATCTGTAATTTTTATATTAAAGTGTATTAATTTATTTTATGTAATAGCTTGTCAATTTACTCAGAAATATGATAAAAATTGGTACTCCGTGTTTTCTCTATTGTGTACGTATATACGTACAGTGACATGTATATTTATGAATTATTAATTTCTATTAGATCAAACAATTTACACTTCAGGTATAAATCGCCCGATAGAGCACAATATCTATTAGAAGTACTCAAGCATAAAATGAACTTCTAAGATTATCATTGGTTATTTATTTCGTGTTAAATATCCAAAAGGATTTTGCACTCGCATATCATTTCAATCATAACCAATAACTTTATAATAGAGATTTATTTAGTTTTTGTGCTAATTTTACTTTTTTGTGCTAATTTATTTTGCATCATTTTTCTTAAAATTTTGCATGTAAATAAGTAAACTATGAGAGCTTTTTATGAGGCGCCATTTAAAAAATACCAATTTTTTATTATGCAATTGCAATTATAGTTAATCAGATAAGTTATACTAATTGAATTATTACACATTCTATTAAAAATTATATCCAGTTTTTCACGAACGAAGAAATTAGTCTGGAATTATCTGCATTATTAGTGGAAATACCTTTACAATTATAATTAGATTAAGAGAAAAATACGACGTAATACACACCGGCAACAACAGCATTTTTTTCATCCTATCCTCAATGCTCATGCCCTTCTTTGGTCTCATTAATAGAAAAATCTCTTTAATACCTGTGCAAGACCATAACAATTTTTCAATCAGTACTTTGCCAATAAAACCGGTTCCTCCAGTTATGAATATACTTCGTCCAACATAGAATTCTTTTATCCCAATTCCACATTTTAATTCTTCCATAGTCGTCTGCAAAAACGGTAAAATGGTATTTCGTTATTATGATGCAATTATACAAACATAATGAATTAGATTCATTGAAGTCTTTACAAATTTAAAGAAAACTTATTCAGGGTCATTTTTTACCTCCATTTAAAATCACAGAAATCTTTCTCTTTATGAAGGTTACAAAAAAATAATAAAAAAATTGTGACAAATACGAAACTTGTTTACACCAAAATTTAAAAACTTAACGGCACCACATTAATGACATATTTTTCCATATGAACTTACCGTATCAGTCATTTTGTATCGCACACCTTCTAAAAATCTGGTTAAAACTATTGTTCTAATTTGAAAAAGAAAATTTAAGCAAAACAAATACTGTAAAAATTACGTATCCTCTCAAAAATGAGTGGTTAGGCGGGAATAGTTAACAGCGTTTATATGTAACAGCGATAGTCTTAGCACTGAGATAGACTGGCTCGCACTGCAACAAGCTTCAAATGTCGATAGACAAGAAGCAGGAAATGGCTTGAGAACACTCATCGAGTTCTGAGGTCAAAAGGCTCATCGACTATTCAATGAGAAATTGGTGATTCTATTATACTGAATATCCATTAGTATTCTCTTTTTCATTATAGCAAGCATAGCTTATAGTTTTTCAGTTCAGTTCTTCTACCTTAAAGAAAATCATTAATTTTTTTCAAATACTTTAAATAGTTTCGCGGCATATTTTTGTAGTACATCTTAATTATGCAATTACAGAGCCATATTTAATGACTTTGACTTAAAAACTAATGTATCTTATAGTTTTGTATAAGAATAATTAAATACTGGTAATTCCCTGTAGATACTCTACAAGAGGTATAATATCGACACTTTTGAAGAGTTTAGACTTGTTTCCTCCCTCAAATTTAAATACATGTTAGATAATTTATTATTTATAAAAACATTAAATATTTTATTAAAATATATTGAAACTTGTGTTTTAATAATCCTACTATAAAGTGCAACTTTCAAAAGATTTAAATTTAGGAAATAAATTAGGAAATAAATTATAGATAAATTCGGATAAGATTTTGCTTTTTTTGAATTTCAAGTCTTTTAATTTTTTTTAATTAAAAATGTGAAAAACAAGAGTTCTTTATACTTATAGTATTTTTAAATAAATCATTATTTCTATAATTTGATATAAGAAAAAATAAAGCTATGCTTGAATTGCACATAAAACACCTATGTATGGTTAAAGCCCTCCAAAATAAAATTTATTAATTGGATCAAAAAAACCTACGGCAAATCGAAGTTTTGTTTAATTAGTATATAAGAATCTAATGAACTTAAAGTCTTGTAGTGAATCTAATTCAACTACAATTTTTAATATATTTTATCAAAAAATGTATATTTTAGTAAATTAAAATATTAAATTCGTTACTTAAACAATCGAAACGACTGACAATTTTTTTAATAATTAATTCCTAAATACTCTTTATCAATATAGCTAGAAAAACAACGGTTCTATTTATATTTGAAGAAACTTAAATATTTTTAATAGTTTAGAATTTATATATTAATTTAAAATAGTTTTTGATTTAAACAAATGATAAGTAATATAAATGAAAATATTCTATTGACAATGATGATTGATGTAAATAAATTAATTCATACCAAATACAAATACTTGTTTAAAAAATAATTTTGCGTTAGTATTTGTACTTAAAATTTTTTATTTATGTCACAAATAACTTTTTGTTTTATTATTTGCAATTGCTATGAAATTATTAAGTTTATAAGGTGACAAAGAGTGAATGAATGTACGACTGCCAACTTGTGATCATTTGCTAGTTTTGTACTCTTGTCTTATTTTTATGTCAACAATGATACGCACGTTCACTGTTTGTTAATCGATCATTTTATTAATTGATTTGTAATATCATATTGTAATATCAAATGAGAAGGTAAAAATATTATTTGAAATAGTTATAAAGTTAATATAAACCATAACTGAACGTGAGTTTCGAGAGATAAAATCGAAGTTACTTACTGCTAGGTTCACTTGGTAGTAAGTGTCCCCGACACGTGCAGCGATCAATTACTAGTTATTAGTAAAAAAAAGCATCATGTTTGGCAAGTCTCATAAACAGTATGGGGGACTGCAAGCAAAGGACGAATTCCATCGGGCGAACCCGAATCACTTGTGTCCGCGGCCCGTGACCTCGGGAAGTCGGCCGTCCTGCATTGTGACGGCCTTTGTCAATCCAAAGAGCACGAAAAAGGCACCTTATGGGTTGGATTACCTCAGACGTAGGATGACCTTTATAGGGCAGATGGAGGCACAGAAGGGAGAGATATCAGAGGAGACTACCACCCGTTCGTCGATTACTCAGCAGGAGGTCAAGAGCCCGCGAAAACAACGGAAACGGCGCCAACGAAAAACGGACAAGAGGATCATGGTCGAGGAAGAAGAAAACATGGAGCTTTTTGAGAGTAACTATATCGAGTACGAAGACGATGAATGGCTCTACGACAGCTCCGATGAGATCGCCAGGAGGCGAAGGAACTCCCTGATATCACTCGTTTTTAATCTCAAAGAAAATAAAGTAAGCACGTAATTATCAAGGGGGTTAGGATGATCGTGCCTTCTGAGCACAAGTACTCATATCACGTGGTTTAATTGTTTACATTTTATTAATCTAATGGAGTCGATTATGATAATGCATTTAATAGATAAAGAGAAGCGGAGAATTTTTAGACAATTTTGATTACCATTAGAATATAGTTGTCATTATAACGTTTAGCCTTTGAATATTTTAAAAGATAGACTCTGAGAAAAAGTGAAGGACTCTTGCTTACATTTAAACTCAGCAATGTCCGCTTAGTAATCACTGAACGAAGGTTAACTGACGAAAGTACGTAGAATAAATGCATTTGCGTTGGTGCGCTGGTTTTAATTAAGTCGCCAGAATTGGGCAAGCAAGAGTAAAGGGGGTCGCCAGCAGTGCAAGTTGACAGCTGTATTTGTTTGAAGAAAGGCGTCTAATTTCATTTTCAGACTTAGTCATTGTCCTCTCATATTTATTCATCGTAGGATAAACAAATGTTCGCGTCGAGCATGGCAATGGACCAACTGTGCTTTTTTAGAATCCAAGCTATTTTGGATGACTCACGAGGTCGTTAAAAGTTGACCAAATTTGAAAATCCAAACGGTGTTTGAAATTAAAATTTTGCTCGCCTAATGTTTAAAATACCGATTAGCATAGGTTGAGCTGTCATAAACGAAGCATTAAAAGAGCTAATAAAAAATGTTTAAACGTGCTTTTTTTACATCCGCTCAAAGAAAAATTAAGATTTAAGCGATATTTGGCGTTAGTTGAGCGAAATAGATCAGCGGAACAGAAGCTGACGAGAATCTAGGTTTCTGGGCGTAAAGCTGGCGCGATCGATACTCGAGGAGGGAATGCAAGGGTAACTTGTTGTTTCAGATTAAGCCCTTTGAGGCACTTGGCCGAACCAGAAGGGGGTCATCCGCGAAAAGACGAAAGTCTGCGAAGAAGTCGGTGATAATCGCCGAGGAGAAGAGCGGGCCGCAGTTGGACGTAATGTGAGTAGGACAGGGAGTAAGCAGCAAAGGCACTTTAATCAAGACGAGGGGCTCTCGGTGGGAGAGCGGCCGAGGCGCCGGTGGGCTCCGAGACGCGAGCTGCTATTTATAGACCCGCGGCTTCCCCTCTCCCTAAATTAAAAATAAAGCGGAGGCTCAGGTGGTGCGTAGGAGCGGCGAGGGTGTCGGCCTGTCGGGGAGCCGGGGGTCGGCGAGGGTGTGCCGACACGAATCCAAGTGCGCTGCTCGGCGGCTTTGCGCGGGTTCGTTAACCGTGCGCCCAAAATAAAGCCGAGTCGGGCGAACGGCCTTCCGCGGCCCCGGATTCCCCATCACAATCGCCTCGTCTATCATCGCCCGTTACAACTCCGCGGGCCTCGCGCCCCTATTTATAATCGACCTCAGGGCTGCGAAATCCGCATGAATCGCAGCCTCGGCAGCCTGCCGTGGTTATCGCCTGGGAGGATCGAGCGGCGGCTGGCTCCCGCCCCCTCGTACTCCCGCCTCCTCTACGGCCTTTGATGCGCAGTCTAGCCCGGATTTGGCCGGCTTCCAACCCGCGGCCCGCCCACCTCGCGCCCCTCGCAGCGCCGTGCACCTGCACCAGGTGCACTGGGGCTGCGCCCCAGTCGCTAGCGGATCGCGACGCGCGACGCCGCTCCGACCCACGAACCTCGCCCCGTGCCTCCGGGCCAGGTCCCAGACCTCTCCGATGATCCTTATGCGCGGTAAGCCACTTGACGACAAAGGAGAATGTCCCAACTCCACGGCGATTCTCTGAATGCAAACAAGCGAGCACGATTCACGTGATTATTAGACCGTCGCGCCTGTTTCCCCTGCAAAGGACATGTTATCGTCAATAAGCGAGTACTTGGACAAAATTACGTTCTTCAAGAGTTACGGCAAATCCTCTGCGCCCCAAAGAAAAAAGCGCCAGCATGCACGGTATAATAAACTAAATAGCAAAACCAGCCAAGCAACGCTTAAAACTATCTATGCTATTTATTGCATTGTATAACTGTTCTTGTTTTCTTTTCCGATTACAGGCCACTCGTCGTCGAAGAACTTTTGGAAGAGATTGAGCTCGAGGTGCAAAGGGAAGTGGATCGGATGGCCAAAGAAGAACAATTCATGAAACTTAGAGTGGGGCAGTTAACAAACACTAACTATCATTTTAATCAACTCTCGAATGATTTCAACGCCTATACATTGGAGCGCATTAACAAAGAAAAAGTAAGTACGAGTGTCATTAATATCTAATAAAAAAGGACATGTGAATCGATCACGAGGTTGATCATCTTAGTAACCCTTTTTTCTACTAACAAATTCACCACATTCAGTTTACAACGGTCATTTTTCCCGCTGCAGAGGAAATGTCGATGAAGGAAGTTATGTGAAGCAACAAAAAATAATAACGCGATGAATGTTTTACAATTAATATTTCCATTCCCAAAATCTTAATTCCCGTCTCGCCTTGCTTTGTTTTCAGCTTAAAATATAAACGATATATCTTATTCAAAACGGCAATCCAATATAAGAGTTTTTCATTATATGTTTCGTGGATAGTTTACAGTTACGCGGTGGCTTATCGAATAAGGAAGATGCGTGAACATTAATTAAACGTAAGCTAACATTGTTCACGGATAAATTTTGTGTTTTTAATATTATTTTAAATCGACCAGTATAGTAATTATACGCCATTTAGTTTTTATTGCACTAATGATTAATATGTTATACTGTAAGTTTCTGTTTTAATTTAAATTTTTTTGTTTACCACTGCACTGAATCGAAATTTTCCAACTTTATTATATCAATTCCAGTTTTTTAAGTGTAAATTTACATACGCATGTTATGCAGAAGCTGTACATGAAAAATGTAAATATTTTAAAGAAACTTGTTCTTTTATGCGCCTCACACTACCGACAGGATGTCTTTTTGCGCGGTGAAAATATAGCTTGTTTTCAACATTCAAATATATATTAAGATTGCGTATAATATGAATCGAGATACGAGTCTAACCGTGACTTGAGTGAAAGAAACATACTGCGGTATAGTTGAATGTACCCCGAATCCGGTCCGAATGACTAAAAGAACAATATATACTTGCGACAATGCTTTTTCTTTCTTTATTCCGAGCATCTCGTATATAGATAATTATTGATATCCTCACATTATATTTTGAAATTAAAAGTTTTATACCATTCAGTTAGATTATTTAATAAAATTCCAATACCATTTAAGCATAATTTATACAGAATATTATCTTTTTATGTAATTCATAGTGGGCGCATTACTTATCTTGTGACGGATTACCAGATCCCTCGATTCTTCAGGATTTGAATCGCTTTCTCTATTTATGGTCCTTTGAAGATAGTATCATTGATATGAAAACAATGCCTAGATTATGCGAGATTATGGTTTACGTAAGGATTCAAGTATTAATTTTATGAATATAATCAAATTAAATTAATTAATCAATGGTTAATGAAAACTTTTCCGAATTTTTAGCTACTTAAACAAATTGATGAAGTTATTAATTACTCTGTCAATGTATCTCCAACTTACATAAAAGAATGCAAAAAGGTATGAAAAATATTTTCATCTCTGAAGGAAGATTTAAGAGAGTTTAAGTTCTTCTGAAATAAAATCAATAATCGGGTAAAAAAATTCTTTAATATGCCAAAAATAAAAAAGCTGAATAAACCTATGGACTTCTAGTAGATCTCATTCAACAAAAAATTGTTAAATATTCAATTAAAATATCGTGTTTTTATAAAAAATGTATTCTTGTTTCAGGTATTTTCAATTTAAGGAGGAGATAAATATAAATCCTCCTTAAATAAAAAACATAATTATTTTTATTGTATAAATAAAGGTACATGATATTCAAAAGTTTATTTTTGATTTTCATTATTGCAGTCACGTCTTCATTGTAGAAATAAGCTTCAGTATTGGATCGATTTAGCTAGTTATGCGTTATTGCGGAATATCGAGAGAGATTCAGTCAAGGTCGATTTAAAAAATGCAAAGTATATAGAACAAATATCGCCGCTTGTTTGTTGCATATGGGCTTTTATAAAATTGCCTATCAGCATGAAGATACCCACCGAAAAAGAAAGGTATAATTTATAATTTTTATCCTTCTTCTTAATATTTATTTTATAAGTGTAAGATGTTAAAAAAGTTTAATTCGAATATTTTTGTTGACAAAAAATTTGGAATCGTGGTTATAGTAATTATATTTTGATACTTGTAGTCCATATTGCATAAAATAATATAGCATCATAAAATAATGTCAGTTGATTATTTTTACAGGAAATGTTTATCTATAATTTCTGACGATTATAGATATAATACTGGCTTAAGTTTCTTTCCTATTCCCAATACTCATAATCCAAAATCTTATAAAACTATTAAACATTATCATGAGGCTGTGGTAGGGAGCTGAAAATCGATCAAAGTAGCACAAAGTACCACGTAGAAGCATAATTTTTGCAATCGATCGGCGAACTCAGGGGAAAGTTTTAGCTCGTGTAGGTGGATATTTGGGCTTTCGCACCGGTTCTCAGGGGCAGGAAATTTTTCGGACAATTTTTGAGTCGGCGAATATGTATATAGCCACTATGACTCCGTTAATCCCTTCCCTTCGTCGCTGTTTGCAGGAGGCCCGTGGAGGTACAGTTCGAGGAGCTCATCTTTACAGTATCGATACCCATAGACATCGATTGCTATTGCACAGCAGTGCGAGTCGTCTGGTACGGCTACGATCACTACTCCGAACAAGCCAATTCGAGCGAAATACCGCCGCTGCCGACTGAGCTGCAGCAGGACATGGGTACGTTCCCCTCCGCCGTCGCCTACACCTTTGAATCTCCATTGACCGCGGTATCTCGTCGAGCGAAAAGAGTGCGGATTGAGGACGCTTGGCTGAACTGTTAGGATGGAATCGCGCTCGCAGCTGATTACAACTGACGCCGCAATTGCTTTCAGCATCAATGCATCTTACATTTTTAATGCGTACTTTTAAAGTTATGATTGGAGTAATCCGCGTTCAAGTATTCTAAGAAATTTTCAATTTAATTTACCTAATCACCTAAATAATCGCCTTTGATCAAGTCAGAATTTCAATGTAACTGTAACTTAACAATTTTAACAACTTGTTTATCATTTAAAATTAAAGTGAAATGTGACATTCGTGAAGCTATGACCAAAGTTGCTACTCAAGTTACATTCGATTTACTTTCTTGATTAAGAATACAGTTTTCAACGAATCCTTATTGATATAATTTTATTGATTATTGGTACTTTTTTGTCAATAATAAATTGAACGGACATGGATGTATTTGCGTACACGATTAAGCGGTAGATAGTTATTGTGCATATGTCGACGTCAGTCTTACGCTCTCCTTGCGAAAGCCACATACGACTTGGCAATTTATATCAGATGATGCCGACAGATCTGCTTAGCTTCTGCCAGGCCGAGTACGACTACATAGTGCAGGTTCGCAAAGAGCAGCAGAAGGGCCGAGCCAAGCGACTGGAGGAGAGGCGGCGCATCGTGAATCGTCTGCTTACCGAGGCAGATGTTCCTGTGGCGCCAACCAAGCCGACCAAGTCTTCGAAGAAGGGAACAGCCAAGGCCAAGACCGAGCCACAACCGGAAAGAGGCCTACCTTACCTCCCCACGCCCGAAGAGATGTTGCACGACAAGGAAGGTGCGTTCCCTTTCAGTCAATTAGTCACTCGCAAGAATAAGAGAATGTGTATGTTTATCATGCAACTATTACAGAGTCTTCTGAAAAGATAAGCAACTTTTTTATTTATCTTCAGCTTCCATACTTTCATTCAATCTGTATTCTCCTTATAGAGGAAACGAAAAAAGAAGTAAGGCGACTTTATTTCACGAGGTGCAAGAAAACGGAGGTTAATTTACGCAAGTATGCGATACTTGGGGGGATTTATCGCGTGGATTTAATTAATCAGCCGCCCCAGCCAAAATCCGTGAGAGAGGAATCTTATATTACAACGCGTGAGTAATTGTATGATTTCAACTTAGAACTACAATCACGATAAGAATTAAATCACTATCACTTTTGTTTCTTTCTACATTATATTATTCATTTATTGTCATTATAATTACAATTAGGATAAATTAAATTTCTTATGCGTTAGTTATTTATTTAACGTTTTTTGTTAAGATATTTCAGATAATCATAAAATAAGCTCATTTTGATCTAGTTTTCAAATTATTTTATCAATATGGAAAAAAACTAGTAGCTACTTTTTAGTATGGATATTGTCGATATTTCAAAAAAACTAGAAACATTCTTTGTAAAAAGTACAGGAGCATATACTTTGAAAAAGTAAATTTCAATTTTTTTCGAGTAGCCATTACTTTTGAAAACAGTAGCTACTATTTTTTTCTGATGTAATTAATATTTATGTGTATAATTAGGTATAAATAAAAAATATATAGTTAGCCAAATTCACATAGGAATGAGAAACATACTTACGGACATTTTCTACCATAACGAAAGCGAAAAATTACTAAGATTTCTTATGTGACATTAAAATTAAATATAATTTGTATTGGCATTAACCAGATTTTATAATATAAGCTTTACTAAAATAAAAGTAAGCGATTACTGTAAACGTATTGAAGAAGAATTTAATAAAGTTATTTTAATAAAAAATTAGTAATAGTAAAATTGGATGTCATGGTCTTGTTTACTTAGTGCAGATACCAAAGGGGCTAGAATTTGTTAAATTCTTTAGACCATATGTAGCCCCGATTCCGGCCCCTGATAACGAGCGCACTCCGGAAGTGATCGAGGCTGAAATGAGGGCACTTGAAGCTGCTATGGAGGCACTTGTTCTTGTCACTCTTAAGTGAGTTAGCTACAATTTTTAACAACTGTTTTACTTGATTATTATTATTTAGTATGACTGGGGAATGAAAAAATGTCTATAGAGTGCAAAGTTCAAAATCCATCATTAATTACAGTTTTAATATATCATTCTTGCATGCTAAAGACTGCCAGATGCAGTAATGTGGTTCGAGCCACCTTTGGTTGCTCATTGGGTTCCAGAGAATAAAGAGTGGTCCACTGAGCATATTCATGACCTCAAATACAACGAAGAAAAACAGTCCATCACATTCCGGACAGGAAAACTTGGAATACATGGTCTCGCTTGCTACCGATATGTAAATCTGCCCTTCCAGAACTGGGAACTTAAACCCGAGCTTGGAAAGTTCAGTCAAGGTGGTGTCATATTAACAATTGTTGGAGCCATCATTCAACTAGAGTTTCTTGTTAGAGTAAGATCCGATTTCATGTATTTCTGAATGTCGATTCGTGAGATTACGATTAATTGTAAAATTAATTGATTGTTGATAAAATTATAGATACAAGATATTACTTTAAACTTATAAAGTGCAACATTTTTAGGAAGATTTGGTCAGCTTGCATTCTTTAACTGGAGGAGGATCGACCAAGTTAAATAGCTTACTGGGGCAACCAATGAAACTTCATGAACTTATACTTGTAGGTTTAAAATTACCACGCAAAATATGAAATTTACCAAATAAGGATTAAATTACTAAGTTAACATTTATTTAATGACAGAATATGCGACAGGCTGGCTGCGATGTCTTTCCCGAGAATGACGCTATGAGCTACTTTAAGGGATTATCGATGAAACATCCATTACTAGTAAAGCATGTAGAAAAATGCATGGGTATGCTCTCCTTAGCTTACATCATTTCTTGGTCGAGGTGGAATGTGAGTCGAAAGTATCGCGAAATAGTTATTCAGATGAAGGAAATTCATGGTTGCTTAGCCAAGGAGGTAAGTTACTAGTAAATTCAAAAATCAAATCCTTTAAATAATATCACTAATATCATCATTATTGGCATGAATATTATTCTACAGAAATCAAATTACATTTTTTGTAGTATTAAATTACTTAAATTTAAAAAATTGTAAGATAAAGAATAAATTTTAAATGATTATATGAACTTTTAGAAATCTACAATAGTGATGTTGATGACACCCTTGCAAACAACATCGGTAAATTGTACCGAAGTTAGTCATGAATTTAATATTGGAGGATTGAGTGGTAAATGTAACAAGGTAAAAAATCAGTCAATTAATTTTTGAATATAAGTTATTGGATTTAAATAGTACTCAATAAATGAACATTGTATTTTAGTTTTATGCAGATATTTATCAGTATGCTATTCATAATTCTGGAATAAGAAGTCGCATAGCCATTAAAGATATTTCATGTAACTTATCGATAACAGTCATGAAACTTTTAGAAGCAACAAAGATTCTCACCATGTCTGCATAACGTTTATTATTCACTACTAAAATTATATTATTGAAAGTCTACTTTTTTATAGAGTAATTAAACAACTGTTATTTAAATTTTTCTGTATGTTCAAAAAAAATTTTTTTTTATTTATGTTTCGAAAATTATACTTAAAACAACAAAAAAACGTATGGTTACGTAATGGCAATAATAACTATACTACTAAAAATTCTATGTACCGCAGAACACGACATTGAGTTTATATCCCGCAAATTTGAACTTGAACGCGTTGATTATAGCCTGCCATTGCATTATATTATGTATCGTTGCGTTATTGCGGTTGATGTAGCAAAATAGATCCGTGCCATAAATAAATAAATATTATATAAGTAAGTGAAATTTCGTCAAATAATATAATCTAAATTAAATATCTAAGAGGTCTATTAAAAATAAATTAATAATAATGATTGAAAATATATATAAAATAATAAATTATGCAATAAATAATTCTTTTGTTATAACTATTGTAAATTTATTATAATATTAATATGAATATTTTACAATATAACTTTATGGTCCTAACCATAGTTTTCATTTGTAAGGTAATCGCAAATCTCGTGTTTCACAGACAAAAATGCGCAGGAATTAAAAATCAACATATATCAGCTTTCAATCACTTGAAAAATTTACAGTCGCTGTGCAACTATATTATCAGATTCAGCGATTTGTCTTGCACGCAAGACTGAATGAAAAACGAACATCATTTAGCGTCAAATTTGAAAATTTAATGAATTCTGACAACTTTATAAGAATATAATGCTTCTGCGTTTCTTAACCATATTTTGTCATTTTATAATTATATTTGAGTCCGATCGTATCCATTTTTCGAACATTATAGTTTATTGACGTATTATTAATTAACAAATAATAAAATTACAACTTACCAATATTTAAATCGATAACAAAAGAATGTGTTCGTATATAGTACACAAATTAGTAGTAAATAATTAATTATGAAAAATATACAAAGGCATAACCAATTATAGTGTTATTTAATCCTTATGATAATTATAATTACTATAATTAGAAACTAAAGGCGAGTAGATAAAGAAAAATTGGTAAACAATCGAACTCGTATTTTGCATCTCTTAATCATCTTATCCTCACTCAATCCTAAAACTACATGATCCGCCAGTTTTTGCAATGCATGTGTAATGCAATATTCGTACAACATTGATTTTCTAGAATTTCCGCGTATCCTCTTTGTCCGACCTGTACTTCCCGAGTTCTCCAATTTTTCTAGTTGCTGTTTAATCTGTCGGCAATTGAATTGCACTTCCTTATAGCACACACGCAACTTACACGACTATGCACAAAGAATAGAAGCTTATCAGGCACTACAGTTAAATTTAAAATGCCTGCTAGTCCTTCTCTTTTTAATCTTCGATTGCTTTATTTTTTTATTTAAAAACAACTTTCATTTTCTACACACAAGCTGTTTCATTAATACTCAATTCAAAATAAAATTGTGCATATCGTGTAGACATACATTATATATAACTATTGTCGTTTGAGATTTTGTTTGAATAAAAGACACGAGTTCTCTTGTTGATTATTTTCTGATAGATTTTATAGATGATTTTACACCTTTTTAGATAATAATGAAAATTACTTAAATATTCCTGCTAAAAGTCTGAAAATACATGGATTCTGCAAAAGGTAATTCTATAATGTTTGAATTTTTTAAGTGTTTTGTACGTTTCATCAGAAATTATTAAGGATGTCCCCTGAATAGTTTAAAATTCCTAGCTTCCTTTAAGCCACTTTACCCTATAAGTGTTTGCAGCATATACAAGATTTTACTTTGTATTTTTCATCTTTTCTTACATTCGAAGGTGAAAAAGAATATGCATTTTATTACATATTTTATGATAAATAAAATGCATCTTTAAGTTTTCGTTATTTATATTACTTTTGCATTTAATTTACGCATTCAAAAATCAGCTAAACTCGGTATGCACAACTAACGACGGCCATTGAAGGTACGTACCCGATGAATCTACGTACAATTTATCTGAAATATTGGAATATTTATTCTTCTATCTATATTCTTATTCATTTCATGTTCCAATTACTCCTTGTTTGAAATCATTCAAAAGATATTTGCATAACAAGAGTATTCAAAATACACAATCAAGCGCGCAGTACGTTTGTTTTACTTCAATTGTTTTTGCTATTTTCATTAACCAAAAAACTAGCTAATAAATCTAACAGAAAAACTAGACGACCTAGCTTTGCACGATTTTACTCGTGACATAAATTTTATCGCTAGACGATAGACAACAATTTTGGGTTTCGCCGACCTTATACAAGTTATACACTGGCACACACTTTTTGTTTTATACTTTATTTTTTTTGTGTTTTTCTTATGTTTAATTTTTTAACTTTAACCTTTTTTCTTCCTTTTCTCTACTTTTTATGGGAAGATATTTCTTCGAATGAATTTGTGTTTATGATACACCTTACATTTGAGTCTTTTATTTCTTCTTCAAAACTCTACCGAAATAACTTTTTAGGCAGGTGCACCATATAAAATTAATCAAGGACTGATTAAAAACAATTTCAATCCATTTCAATTAATCGTCAATTAATATGTTTTACCCTTTTCTAATATTTTGACCGTTTAACTATTCCACGATTCCTCAAGTACGTGGTATATAATTCTTTTAATCGAAGTATCGACCTAATGTTAAATACGCTTTTATATAATGCACAATTCAATACACTGCTCCAACGGGGATGGGTTTCAAAAAACTTTGTTTATTTTACTATACGTATACGCTATGCTTTTCTTTTTTTCTTGGACAACAATTATTTTTAGATCATTTTAACAGTTTTATTAGGAGGAACGAATAATGTTCAACGAGTCTTTACGATTCTAATTTACTAATAGAATTGCGATTTAATATTTTCTCATCCCACAAAGTTTGTTCTTCACTAGTATATTGTGTAATTGTTGACTTTCAAGTATAGTACTGTCATGAGTAGTAATATAATCACAATTATTAAATTACAGTCAGTTTTTATGTAATCGTTTGTGGAGTTTGTTGCTAGTATAAAATATATCTCGAATAGTAATTTTATTAAAGAATTTTAGTTAAACATAATTAAACCTATTTAATTATATAAAAAAAAAATATTAGTATATTATCAATGATTAAGATACTGTCTACTGAATATAGGTGAATAGGTACATTTTTTACTTATTTTTTAACACAGTCTTACATAATAAGTACTATAGATATTCATTTGGTAAATGTTTCATTTCGTTACAATACAAATTAAATTTTAAGAATATATTTGTATTTTTTTGCATTGAATAATTTTTTGTCTAATTTGTTAAGTAGATATAAAAACATTTTATAATTAAATTAATATACTTTATTTAATATTTTTTTCTTTAAGCATTTAATCATTGAAATATTGTACTCAAGTACATATTTATTAATGTATATTCAGAAAAATAATTAAGTAATTATATACATATATTCTTTTTCATAATCAATAAATCAATGAAACGATCTATTTATTTCACGTAAATATACATATTATTTTAGAAAACAACTAAAAATTTATAAAAATATTAGTTAATGATATAAGTACAATTTAGCAAAATAATTATTCGCGGCATTTGTTATATGTATGAATCATTTTATTGATTGATTATCTTTGATCTTGTTTAGTACAAGTATTAAAAAGATGCAAGATGCTATGAAAGTTTTTTTGCTTTCTGAAGTCGAATATTTAAAAATATATATATTTGCTGTGAAATCGCCCCAAGAAATTTTTATAAAATTATATCTTTCTTGCCAATTTCTATTAATAGATGGCCATGATATAATATAAAGATATATTAATTTCTAAAATATATTTATTTGAAATTATGCATTGATTCATCAGAGCTAATTAATTGTATTTATAGCATTAATAACTTACAATCACTGTGTATAGAACAACTTATTTAACTGTCTATTCAGTAAAATTGGATTCATATGTTTTCATTGTACCCTCAAATCATTCAAAACATAATTGTTCGTTTTTATATTTTACATCTAAGAATCAGCAATTCGATTAGTAAACAAGTTTTTTTATGTGTTATACATGCTCAACGGAACATGCGAAATATTGACCCTAGCAGTGCTCATTATAAACTCTGATTTAAATGCACACATTTACTTTAATCAAGATTTTGCAAAAACAGAAAAACATGTTCAAATTCAATATTATTAAATAGTCAAACACTATATATAATTTAATAATTTAAGCTGCATGTGAACAATATAAAATAACTAAGAATAAAAAAACTTATTTATTATTGTCGAAAAATTAGTTACTATACTTCTTAATAAAATAATTTAAATCAATTGGAAATAATTAATATCATTAAATAATTATTGTGCTCAAGGTTATACTTGATTCTAAAAGATTAAAATACAGTAGCTATGGTTAGACTAATGAAAATTAAAGACGCATAAAAGTATATTCGCATAAAATCAATGTATAATGCACGACTTTACAAATAGGTAAACAATAAGTTTTAAGATTCTAAACATAATTTAAATGCGTCAAATAAAAAAAAATAAATTTATACTATTTATCATATTGATAACTATATAATATTAAAATACGGTATTTTTTCATATGTATTTTATGTATAATATTTTTTGTATCAAGTTTAAAAAGAAAAACTAATGATTATTTTAGAAATAATTAAAAATGAATGATAAGTCAGTCAGTTAATTTGTTTATCATGTCGATATGTTGCTCCAATTAATTACTCGTTTACTCGGCAACTTTCAACAAAATGTTTAAAATATACAGGAATGCAAATATTCATGATTTGTACATGAACGTGTCTTCTTATGCATGCTAGTACGAATGCATGCCCGCACGTGCACCTTGTATAATAGTGTTACATATTTGTGTACCTATAATTTCATATAGATGCGAGGAGCTCGTGTACATATAGCGGTAGTAGTATTACATAATTTAGTTTTATAGACAGGTATATATATAAAAATACTTTACAAAGGGCTTTTGCAGCGCGCGCTGAGACTTTTTACCGCTCTCTCAGAATTGCGGGGTCGAGCATCCGGCCAATATTTTATTTTTTTTTATCAACTTTTCTTGTTATACCACTGCCACTCTTCGATTTTTTTATGCTCTCTCGCTTTCTCTTTTTTTCTCTCTGTCTAAATTTTTATATGTATTTATACTTCGAGTTTCGCTCAAAAGGGTATATGTATGTATATACAAACATATGTATGCAGTATATGTGACTATCATGCATAAGATCAGCGTATACGAATTTTCATTGACGTGCATGCCGACCTTTGTCTCTTTCTATATACTGTCTGAAGGTATAAGATATTTAAATGGATACATATATGTACAACACACATCACGCGTGCAAATATCCTTCACTCACACGCTTAAACTATTGTTACTTCAGTGAATTCTTTCTTCTCAATTGTGCTCTGTATTCGATTATATTGCATTACAAGCTTTATGCGTTATCTCAAAATGATCTTCCTCGAGCAACAACATTTTTATCGTTTTTGTTTTCGATAATATTTTATATGATTTTAATTATAAGTATTTATTTTTTATTAAATAAACAAGATAGATAATAGTGACAAACAAAACAAGATAAATAAAGGTTTTTGTCTATAAACCAATATCCATTTATTATGAAAAATGAACATTAAAAAAATTAGAAAAGAATAGAAATTACTAAATAAAAAATTCAACACAGTGATCTAAATAATCAAAATATTTTAATGCATATATATCTGATCAAATATTGCATTTAATTAGTGAAACATCAAAAGTTTTTGCCTCGAAATTAAATTTGATTGCAATACTGTAATTTTACATTAAATACAATTATTAGATCTTCGAATTTTATATAAATTACCTGTATTGAAATTTTCAATATATTAAAATATTCAACTTCAAATTTTGGATTATGTATATTATATTTTCGTGAAAGAGCAAATATTTGCTCGTACTTGATAATCCTTACTCGTACTTTATACACTTTACAGTAGTACAGAAGTACAAACTTGACGCAAAATACAGAAATTTTATTCAACGCCTTTTTTTATTAATACGCATAAAAATTACACATAGGGACCGCCCAAAGCTTAATCTACCACTAAAAAATCGAATAATCGCCGCGTAGAAGAGGTTTATATTCATATATAAGACGGATATTCCCGAATTTCGAAAGGTCAAACATCTATTATTATTTGTAAATAACTAACCATTGAATGATATCTTATATTTAATTGTGTTAATCCTTTAATATGATATTATAGTATAATAATATTGTTTCTCTTTTTCGCACCGACTTAATATAACGATAAACTTTTCATGATCTAGAACGCCTTTTTAACGGTGATATTTTCTTTTGTCAACATATGCATTGTCTTGTTATAAATACGACAAGGAACAATAAATGGTATAATTTTACAAATCTTATTGACACGAACAAAGAATTATAAATCGTCTCATCCCTAAAAAGATTTATATAAGACTCTTCGATTATTTAACGTTGAAAACAGAGAGCCAATCGGTAAATAACGAGACATAATATGGAGCTCAATATATCATCTTATATACATGCTTACAAGTTACATATATGATTCCACTTGACGACCGGCTCAACAAGTATGTCGAGAGATATTATTTTCGGTTATTTTACTTCACTGCGTCCCTTTCTCCAATCTTCGTTATTTAAATAATAAATGCATATCATAATTGAATATACATTTAATATTCAAAGTTTTTATGATTCAATCTTTTAACAATTTCTAGATAAATATTCAAGATGCATGTAATTAAGAAATTACATTAGCGATAGAATGCATAATAGTACAGACTGAATAAAAACCATGGTTAATTAATTTGAAAATATTAAATATACTTTTTGATTGTTGATGTTTATATAATAAAAACATTTTATATGCAAAATTTAAAGTCAAATTCGAGATAAAATGTTTAAATTAAAAGTATATTCTATTTACCGAATCATGATATAGATTAAGAATTAAATTTTATGCGATTCATACTACTGTACATGTAATACTTTCCTACTCTCTTTGTTTCTCTTTCTCATTCTCTGACATTTTATTTCTGTATCTCTTTGAATTTAATTCACTCTTTGTTTTTAAAGTATCTATCAGTCGATTCATGTATTTGTTAATCAAAATTTAAGAAATTATTTTAATTTTTCAGCTTTGTATCTAAAATAATAATACAATTAAAATTAAAATCTTTTCGTTAAAAACGTTATTAATACTAACCAGGAAATTCACTTAAGCATGTATCAAGCATGCAGCAGAACACTTATATTTATGCAGATCTAAGTATTTAATAGCTTTATAAATATGAGACCATTTCTTCATTATTTACAACCGTAATTCCGTATTGCAATAATAAGTTACGTTTTTTATTTTTGACTAAGCGGACAGAAATTGTTTTATATTTTACTGTGCAGTTAACACTTGAATATTTATCTTCCATTTAAATTTACGATAATTTATATTAATAAACTATAGTTTTAAATATAAAATTATACAATTCTGTTTATGTTATTTTATTATATAGTGAAATAAAAAAGTTTTGGTTTGTATTGAAGATACATGTCTTATTTTATAAAAATTTATACGATTAATAAACTAACTATAAACTATAATATGCAAAGTGATTGAATTCAAAATTTTACGAGCGCTTGTGAGAACTGTGAACTTAAGTTTTTACCTGGATTAGGAGTTTTTGTGAAGACAGATATATAGATATACTTTTGTAGAAGTGGAGTAAAAGGAATTAAGAAACAGTTTAAGTTAAGATTACACTGTAAACTCTCAGAAGGATTTCGAATCATTTTCTGTAGTTACTTTTCTTTTAGAAACAGATCTACTTAAATTACAATGCAAAATTTTATTATTAATAAGAGTGTAAGGTTTTTTAATATTGAGTTCTAATCGAACAATTTTGATTTACTCAATTGTACAAAATTATTTCAAAATAATCATTCGAATTATTCTAACATCGGATAAAATTCTATGAAATTATCAGACAAATATTACATTAAAAACTACCTGCAGAAATGAAAGTATTTTACTGTATTGGAAAGTCATTGCAATACAATATTGCAAGTAGTTGATAATTCCTAGTTTTTTTCAAGAACAGAGAGAAAATAGAATCTGAGAAAGATAAAGGAGATAAGACCTAAAATGTTTAAAACATCTTTAACTTAATATGAATTAAATATTATGATAATTATATTTTTGTTATGTATCTTTATCTATATGCTCAGTGAAGCTTTACAAGATCGTTTTTATTTTCATATTCAATCAAAAATACAGTCACTTTATCAGTCAACATATAAATAATATGCATACATAACAGAAGTATATACTTATTCTTATACAATAATAGAATCAACGAATAAAATATTATAATGTAAAATCTTTTAAATTAAATTTATTTTCGCAATAGGCAAATTTTGTTTGTGTAAAAATCATTCAATAAGCAAGAATCTTTCAATTTTACGCGACGACTGCACAAATCGTGATTTCTATCATGTCTTGGATCCGATTAAACTTCAATTAATAAATAAAAATCGCACTGGATGAGTATACAGTCTGCAAAGCTTCGGACGGTCCACAAGAGTTTTCTTTTGTTGTAATCTTATCTTTATCGTTAACAACAACAAACTACCGATTCAACTACTTTTTTTTCAATATCTAGATATTGTTTAAATTTCAGTTGCTTATTAGCATACGAGTATGAAGTTTTTTTCGTGAATAAGGTACACTGATCACAATCGATAGAAGAAGATACGTTTTGTTCACTATTTTATAAAGTTTTCATACATCTTATCTATGTTAGAGCGCAAAAACAATGTCTCGTTGAAAACTCAGCTCTTCTCCGTATCAAGCTCGAGGCATTTTATGACTTTTACTAAACTCTTAATCAACTTTATTTTATATTAGTTATAGTTTGGTTATTTTTTCATAATCTCGCAATATAAAAAAAATTTTGTCGAAAATATCATTTCGCCTACATATGGATGAACTATGCGTTATCTGATTTCAGAGAATTAAATACACTTATTCTCTTATTTTTGCTACAATCACGCATTTGCGTCTACATAAGATTCGCATATTTACAGGCGTCCGAAATTTAATTTTTCAATCCGTTTCAATTTAACTTGTCAATCTGTTAGTGTAAAAGAGATACGCGCACTTTATCAAGGGTCATTTTTCTTTGTATTTCTCCCACGTTGCTGCCCATTTCACATTTCTTACTTTTGCACATGCAATTGTTAGTTGTATAATTGGCCTCAGTTGAACATAATATACGAATTATATTTTTTTTGTGATTTTTTAATTGCACATTATGTATATTTATCTGCTTAAACAGCAGAATGATTCACACAGAAAATATAGTAACGTATGTAGAACTTTGAAACAAAGAACTATTACGATAATGATATAATGATATAGCATTTTGGAAGCGCAAATAAACAAACCACTTTTCGGATTGGTTTGTTGTAATTTAAAATAATAAGCGATTACATACATTTTCTATATTAAAATAAATAATATTGTATTTCTTTTATTCAATAATTATTATATATACCTTCAACAAAATGGAATCTAATATATCAAATCATGTAAAAAACATAATTTACATATAATTTTACAAAAATAAATAATAACACTAATACCTGTTTTATTATAACTCTAATTTAGTGTATATTACTTCGAACTGTGCAAAAAATAAGGAATTCCGACAATAATTTAAGAATTAAATTTTTTTTCGGGATTAACAGATCAGTAACGAAAGAAATAGTTCAAAAAATTAAGATTAAATTAACGGTAATTTGTGCGTCGAATTTCGTTATATTATAAAATCATATGTAGTTAATGTGCGTTAAACACGTGCGACAAATTTACGCCAGACCATCCAAATTATAATTATTTAATACTTTTTTTAAATATTTAAAAGCAAAATTTAAGTTATCAAATTTAAATTATTAAATTTATTTTAATTTAAAATTTATCGTACAATCATGAAATCTGAACAGTTAGAAGTAATTAGTTTTTGTTGGTTGATATCGAGCATATGAATAATTGACCCTAATCATTAAATAGTAAAATAATTAACAATGATCATGAACCATATTTGATTAATTATCTTCTTTCCATCTAATTTCTATTAGATATTTTATTATTTCCTCGCGCACATTAGCCAATAATTACAAAAATATAATAACAGTTACGTGCAATGAAGGAGGTAATCAGTAATAATTACAGTTCCCCATTTTGTAGATATTTCAAAGTAAAGTTTGCATTTATGTTTTATAAAGAATTACTTCCTCAATCCAAATAATCATTCGTATTCAAATTAAAATAGCTCATTAACTTTAAGTTTGTGATAACACCCATCACACGTGTATCCCCCTACACGAGTTCTAGCGCGTCTAAATTGATTAACATTCACTTCTGCTTGGCGTTTTTTAGTTTTTCGCTAAAAATGTAATAAACTAATTACCACCTTTCTTTTAATACAATTATGCGGTAATTATTATAGATTAATATAGTTACTTAATAAAGTGAATTCTACAACAATCGATGAAACTTTAATACTAATCACAATAATAGCAAAATCTTGTGTATGATCAGATGCCGTTCTTTACAATTTTAATAAAATTATTTAGAACGAATATTGAAATGATACTTTTCACGGGAAGGCTGACGCTAAATAGCTAAAAATGTCAATGACTCCTCTTTTATCTTTTATGAAAGCTATTTATTGTACGAACAGTCAAGTACTCTAACACTGCATTTTAGAAATGAATACAATCTGTATATGTGTATATTATTCTTTTATTATCATATTAACCAAACTAAAATTTATTAACATAATGATTAAACGAGCTCAGCTCCCTCATGCGCGTCAAGTTGGTGTTGGTAACCTGAAATATTTTATTTAACATCAACCAGCCCATGAATTAATAAAACTCAATTAAAATTCCCCGTTGATAAAATAAAACCGAATTTAGTTTCAGCAGCACAACGAGGATCCATTAATCATGCGGAACGCATGGCATACAAATTTGTCTATTTGTATCTGCCGATGGGTGGGTCAGTGTGTGTGAGTGTGCGTATCTTTCATCTCGCAGGAGGATATGTAACGCATTACGCACGTTATTGGTTCCTTTTGCAAGGAGGCGAAGCTTCCCCACCCCTTCTATTTGTGTATTAAGAATCATGGTGGCTATTCAGAGGCCACTGATCATTATGTATACTTCGAATGCATTCACTAACACTTTACTCTGGTTTTAGACGATGCCATTGAACAATCGTTTGCCTTGGTTTCGTTATCATGTCCTGCCAGTGCTTCGTCTCGCTTGCGCCGCTCCCGTTTTTACCTAAAAAGAGAAAAGAATCGATTTAAATTGGCATAAAAAAGGTACTTTATCTACTTTTAGAGATGTACTAAAATAGTTCAATGGGATTATTTGGTAATTTAGTTGTTGAAAACCAGTTGCACATAAAAGTATGAGAGTAATCATATCAGGCACATCTAAGTTGAAGTAATGAGTTATTATATGTCTGATGACAACTGTTAGTTTTAATTTAAGGATATTTATTTATGGATAACTGAGATTGACTGAAACTTTAAATGTAATAACATAAATATGTGGTATCGCTTTCAAAATCAGTTTATAATTTATTCATATCTATCACGTTATTGCTGTATATTATAAGGCGTTCATTAAGTGGCTCAATATCTAGGCATATCTAGAATGAGTTCTATCAGGAATGCACATATAATACATATAATCTATAACTATATTACTCTAATGAAGATTTTTATCTTATTCATATACATTTATTAAATACATGTATTCAATAATTTGATTTAGTATAAAGCCACGATTAAGAAAGTGTAATAAAATAAGAAAGATATGGTATTTAGTTATCTTTACTAAATATTGATGAAAATAAAAAGTCAGTGAATGGTAGTAATTCACCTTAATTTGTGCCAAACTTAATTTTCATGAATATATATATATTATTCTGTTGTAATGATTTTTTTTACGCACTTGTCGCGAAACACTTTAAACAGTAATCTAAATGTTTGTTTAACATAAAAAGCTAAACATTTACAATCCACATGATCATTCATTTGTTCTTTTGATAAATGAAGAGCGATGTGTTTTATAATAATAACACATACTTAATGATAATGTTATCTTTCTAGGTAATAAGTTTGAAATATTATATCGAGTCACAAGAAAAACTGCTGATGTATTTATAATTTGGTGGATGTATCTGGTTTCATTACAGAAAATCATCTATGACCTATTTTCAGATTATGACATTATTTCTTACTTTAAAAAGTTTTGTAGAATTAACAAGTGTTTCATTTGAATACCTTTTATTTATTGTTAAAAATTTAATATAATATTTTTATTCTAATTCAATATGTTGTTAAATTTTAATTATTTTTAATAATATTATAATCATAATATGAATTTTTTGTAGGTTTATAGCATTTATTTTTTGTCGAGTACGAATGCTGTTAGTTTTCAAGTATTTTTTTTCTATTAAAAATATGGTGAAATCTTATTTACTAATTTTAAAAATAATGAAATTAAATGTAAAAAGTTAATTCTATTATATCGGTAATATAATTACCGATATTATTAACGGTTTTATTAACTGATTATGTAACATATTATCTCCATATTATATTGCGGCTAATAGTCAGCTAATATGCTAAAAATTATGTTGAAATTGTATTAACAATGTTTAGACTTATAAAATTATGATAGAGAGAAAAGTAAATCTAATAATTTTTAGTATCTGTCTTTTTTCTTACCTGAACATAATATTGGCATATTGTGCCAAAGTACCAAGAAATAGTATG
This sequence comes from Sycophaga agraensis, assembly GCA_018906755.1. Classification (NCBI taxonomy): domain Eukaryota; kingdom Metazoa; phylum Arthropoda; class Insecta; order Hymenoptera; family Pteromalidae; genus Sycophaga; species Sycophaga agraensis. The sequence goes on from JACCIE010000043.1 coordinate 438,153, forward strand.
TTAAAAACTTTTGGCATCAATTAATGGTGCCAATTGATGGTTAATATTAACTTACGTATTCTAACTTAAGGTATTTTAAAATAATTATTGCATTTTATTAATTTAAATTTCATGAAAAAATCTACATATATTTTTTAAAAATAAATTCATAATTCCTATATTTTCAAATTACCTGTGTTAAATAAGTTTTTAACGAATGATAATAGTTATTATAAAAGAATTCTAAACATTTATTAAAATTTTGTTAATTTTGTTACAATCTTTGATATGCAAAAGAAATTATATAAGTATATTCAGAAAATACTGAACTACAAAATTGAATTTAATCAATATTTACAAATATAGAACATATATGTTATCAAGACAGTATATTCCTTTCCTTACTAAATAAATTAAGTAATTTAGGACAATTTATTGGGGAGTTCATACCTGCTAGAAGAATGCGTCCAATGAGCTCGTTTCGGCCAATGTTGTCATAGTCCATTACCATGACATCGAGCGAACATTCTCTGATTTTTTCCCAGGGTACGTTGAAGCTGAACGCCTCGTTGAATATCGGATTTAGAGTACACTTGAAGATAGGTGTTTTGCGTTTCTCAATCCTTTTATCACTGAATTGCAACCAAACTTTTACGTATGGATCTGTAGAACAATCCAATTGAGAGAAGCAAATTAAAAAAGGCAAAGGTAATGGCCTCAAAAATCGAAAACTTAAATGCGAATTTAATGCCTGTATATAATATTTTTTGTAAATATAGAACGTCGATTAGTATTTCGCTATGATCTGGTTAATAATTTATGAGTTTATTGAATATTCATTTGAAGTTTTTATTATTAACATATAATCGAGTTCTATATTAAATTTTGATTTTAAATAAGCCATTAAAATAATATGTATTTTTTTCTGTAAATATTTTATTGCAAATGAGGTGCAGCGTATTATATCTATTAATATTTAATGTTATAAACTGAAACAAAATTAAAAATATTTTTTTAATATGAAATTGAATGTTCTACAATCTCAATTCAACTATTTCCTATCTCGATAATGAAACAGTTAATCTTCGAATTTTTTATTGCATTAATAATAGTTCATTTATGAAACTGTTGCACTTTAACTATGTGGATTCATTTCATTCACCTTGAGAGTCAGTAAGGAAAACACTAGAATAAGAGAAACAGGGATACTTGTCAATCATTTTTCTCGTACTAACTCACCTGACTTTCCATTAATATCCTTAGCTTTTAGATTTCGTGCTTTCAATAGCGTGAGCGTTAGTACTGAGTTGCTCGGCTGGTAGCAAAGAGAGCACAGAAGTTCACCGCATTTATCCTTTGCTGGTGGCTTCAAGGCTTTCCAAAACGACGGCTTCTCCGTCAGATCAACCTAAGTCAAGGATATATTCAATCGTATAACTTTCCTTATATTGGTATTCCAAAATATAATCACGTTAGTTCATCAAGGTTCTAAGGTGTTTAAAAAGTACAGTACAACGTGGCAACATGTTTGAAATTGCTAAGTGGTGTAGCCAACTGGATAACAATTATGTTTTTGTTTTATGCAGATTCGCGTAACTAAAAATCAATACGTGCATACAAAAACCCAATTCAATCGTTTCCATTATTTGGAATACACTGTCGTATAGAGAGGACGAGATATATTTTGTATTTAAATTTTTCGAACTAAAATACACATGTACCTGTATAATAGTCGCGAAGCAGTGATTGATTTAAGCATCAGATTACTATAATTATTTATTCAGATTACTGTAAGGGGGATTCTGAACTTACCTGACAAAGCGGCAGAAATATCTCTCCTATAGAGTCATCCCTCGAGAATCGATCGTAGTCGAAAACATGAAGGTGGAGAACACGACTCTGTAACTTCTGAATTGGAAAGCCTGCAAAAAAATAATATACGCGATCTATGTTAGTCGCGGTTTTTACGGGCGCTCAGGCGGCTTTCGGAGCCCAGTTAATTCGATGAAATAGAGATGAGAGTCGAGACATCAATTATTCTCTATATAGAGGTGTACTATTTGCCTTTTTTAATTTCTTGTTTTTTTTTATGTCAGAAAACAATATTTTTTTACTATATGAGATAAAGGCATGGAGATGAATTGAAAGCAGAGTTCAAAAGTCACTAAAGACTAAGCATTGCCTAAGCTATAATGCTGTTGAATGGAACTGATATAAGCATTTTTTTATCGACACCACTCCCGTCCACATTCATAAAAGGATGGGTGGGGATAGCAGAGATGCGCACCAGTAGTTAATGTCTGCGTTCTGTCAGGCGGCACGAGGAGGGAAGGGGAATACTTTCAGCCCGTGCGTACACACCTCGTTAAACGCTGATGTCAAGGCCAAACACTTGCGTGTTCTGTCAATCAGAGCTTGTTCTATGATATGGAGTCGCGTTTTCAGTTGTTACCTTCTATCACACTAACTTAAGTTCTGTTCGAAAACACTAAAGAAAATCCCTTAATTTTATTTTATTTCGACCCGTCGCCGCATCCGCGCTGCTTATTGCGTTACTCAAACAGCCAACTAATTACTAGAGATTTTTCCTTTAAATGAGAACCTTACTTCACTCCATATTCTGTTTTTGACACTGTTTGACACTGTTTCTTTTACGATTTATTTTACTAAACTCTTTTAAGTTTCTTTTAAATTTAGTCTTTGTCCTAAACTTCATTTAAGTTTTTTAACGCATTTAAATGCGCCAAAAATTGAGGTAATTCACGTAATTACTAAATATTTTTAAGAGACACAGAAGCGTATATATGTTTACAGTTTCCTATGATTAATTCTATTTATCCGTAGTTTAGATATCTTTCACTGACAAAGAATTTTAGTTACATAATTAATAGATATTTCAAGAGTTTGTTAGAAGCAAATGAACGTTTTTATTATTCAGCCTGCGCTATAGTCACAATATCGTAAAGTCATACTTAATTTTATTTTGAGTTTAATTTACAATTCTCATAAAGCTAAATGAAAAACGAATCATCTAGATAGATTAGCTTGCTGTAGATACTTCAGTATGAGCAAGTCACAATAGGCCCTGTAGTCAGAAAATTCAGAATTTATGTTTAAATAAAAATTCTTGTAGAGCTCGCGTACTCCCTTTTTATTTTAGGTGGTGTTTTCCAATAATAGTTGATCGTGCATCTTACACATCGCCAAGTGATTTGCCTTTATTCATTTAAAAAGAAGCCGAGAACGAAGCTTAATTTATCCATTAATCTTTGAAGAATTTACCTTGTTTCAAGGATAAAAGGCAACGTTTCGCGTAAAATCTAGGGTTTCAAAACTATAGCCATAATCTACGCTTAGTTCACCACTCAACAGCTAGAAATAAAGTCAATAATTACCTTCAAAGTACAAAGTCTCATTCCATCTCGGGTTAAGCGTTTTCCTCTTAATTTTGGTTTCAAGTCGGTGCTTCTTGTCGGGCAGCAGAGTGACTCGCACATAAGGGTCGGAAGTACCGGACATATCCTTCGCCGGTAGTTCTTTGCCCTGCAAACAAGAAGCATTTAAATGTATGCTACGATGCCAGAGTACCAAGCACGATTTTTTGCTCGAGAAAAGAACTAACTCAATCGTTTCGATTCGCCAATCTATGTATCTCGCGTCATTCTATTGTCTCGCGCAAGAGGATTTCAATATAATATAATAAGAATTATTTAAGAATTAATAAGGATTCCAAACCAGCTCGCTAGACTCTTAATATTTTAATATAAATATGTCTGACAAGACAAGTTAGCTGTACTGATTAATCTGAAGTATCACGAAGTGAGTATTGCTGAATTCTCATGCCAATTTAGGCTAGGCAACTCACCTGTATGATGCGCACAATGAGAGTAGTACTTTGAAAGTCGTACTCGAGGCTGAAGTGTATCTGGCCGACGTTCTCGGTGGGCTCCGCGTTATCAATGTACATATCCACAAGGGAGATTGATCTGCTCTGCAGGAACGCCTTCTGCAATTAGAAAAAAAAGTCAATCATTAATGAGGAAGAAACTATAGAATTTTTCGAGGAACATTTTAATCTTTTCTTCATTAGATTCAAATTAATTAGTTTCATGAATGCAAAATAATGTTAACTTTGGCTTTGATTGGTTGTCAATACTTACTACTGAGAAGAATTTACTTGCTAAACACAGGTACTACAGATAACGCATCATTAATACAAATCATATTAAATATTTTAATCATATATTAGAAGTAAGTTTCCGTAATACAAACAGAAGCAGTAATGAGATTTTGACAATCACTAAAAATTTTAATATAAGAACTATATTAAAATAGCTTTAAGATGTTGCGAATTACTACAAACAGAATAGTACCAAATACATAGAATAGAAATAATACATGAGTAGTGTGTGTATCTTTATTAAACTGAATAAACACCAATTTGTTTCTTGATGCACTACTCTTTGCGTAGAAAAAACAGAAGTGAAATAAAAGAAAAGCCAGATAAATATTATGGTGAATTTGCTACATTGTATTTAAACGGAAGAAATTTTTCATTACAGTAATCAAAAGACGTATATCTACACAAGTAATTCTTACACCCAAAGAGTACCAAAACCAGTTATTATACCAATAGTTGAACAATACTATACGTTAAAAAATGTAAAAGTCATAATGCATGACACTCAGGCGCACGCGTGCGCAAGCACGTACTGAAGTTTCACTATTACACTTGAAAGCATACTTCCTCGTTCCTTATATTTTCAAATTTGGTCTAATGTTCTTATTATTCATTTTAAAACATGAATAGATGAGTATAGGGGCAGAGATTTGTAACGAATGAATTGGTTCAATCGGAAATCCAGAGTCTGGAGAAGTGACCTGGATTTAATAGTATATCGAGCTAAAAGCGGATTACGTCAGAGAATAGTAACTTTAATAAAAATTGGATCATCATATTAAGTTTTAAGTGTGTTTAAATCAGGATCTGTCCTTGAAAGCTTTACTAACGAATGCAAGAGGTAAACCCGCAATTAAACACGCATATAATAAATATAACTCACAGAAATAAACATAATATTTATAATCCCACTGTAGAGAAGGAAACTTGGGAAATCACAGGTAGTTACAGGGAATAAATAAATTTCTCTTGATTGTCAAGACTTTAGTAATTAGATCAATTTTTATTAGATCGTATGTTACAATGCGGGATTACTCGAGCGCGATACTTCGAGAGTGTTTGTAGCGTGCGCAGTTGTACTGGCGCATTTGAGTTGACGGAAAAACGATCAAAGCGAGCACACACATTTTGCCGCGACTCTCTAAATTAACGGACGTCCTGGCGTTCTTGTCCCTGAGTCTAGATGGTCCATACAGAAAAGAATCTACATAGTCGAAATCGAGATCCAGAGAGCCTAGAGACAATCGGTTGCCCGTAACTGTCGGGTACATCAGCGATGTTGCATCAGAGCTCGGACCCTGAGCTGTCCCTACCATAAAGCAGAACATATTGTGACATTGGTGAGGATATTGAATGATTTATATATTTGTAATAAATTAATACCCCGTCTCAATCGCCAGGGTTGATCGCTATTGTTGGGGTATTGTCGTTGAAAGGAGGGAAGAGGCAGACTCTGTCTGGACCGAGGGAGACGAAGGCCTGTGTTCAACTGGTTCTCGATGCTTAAGCCTGATCTTCGAGGTACCGGAAGGAAGCCTAGGGAAAAGACCCGTGGGCGGACCCGGAGATACTCCTGTACCTATCCTGGATCACCCGACGATTCTCGGCATCGATTTCGTCCGTAAATGGGAATTTGAGGTACAGCTAGGTGGGGGAAAATGTCATAACCGAATCTTTTGAGGAACACTTGGGGTGACTAGAGTATGTACTTCGAACGATAATTGGCGCAGAGCTTGAGATCAATAATGACAAATGCGAGTTTTGTTGTTCAAGCGTTGTCTTTCTTGGATTTCGTCTAGATGCCGAAGAAAATACCCTCTCTTGGCAGATCCAGAGAATGGTCGGATGGTATTCCCGATTCATTCTCATGAAGTTGTATCTGAAGGTTCCTCTGGTGAAGCTCCTGAGGAAAGAGCAGGCCTGGAGTTGGGGAGAGGACCAATCCAGAGCCTTTGAGAGGCTTAAGGCCGCTTCAGGAGAGGCACCTGTGCTGGCGCGCCCCGACTTCTCGGAACCCTTCACAGTGCAAAGCGACGCTAGTAACTTTACCATCGGTGCCATTTTGACCTAGGAAGACGAGAACGGACACGAGCACCGCGTAGTGTATGTAAGTCGAATTGTTAACTCGACCGAGAAAAACTATACCACTACGGAGGAGTACCTGGCCCTAGTGTGGGCCATTAAGAAGCTGCGGCCATATTTGGGGGTCTATGAATTCGTGGCACGAACGGATCATAGTGCCCTAAAATGGCTTAAAAACCTAAAGTCCCCACTTGAAGTCTGGCGAGATGGGCCCTAGAAATGCAGCAATGGGACTTTGAGATTGAGTATATCAAAGGCTCCCTGAACAAGGTCCCATATGCACTCTCGAGAAGGCACATCACGGACGAGCTCGAGATCGCCGTCTTCGACACGACATCGGACTCCTGTTATTTAAATCGGCTGAGACGTCCAGCAGACCCCGAATAAATTCCCCAAGAGGAAGGTCGACGACGGTATGCTCCACAGATACTCAGTTGATGAACTCTTGGATCCGATATCGTTTTGAGAGGGGTGAACACAGAACGACGGTCATAGTAGACGCGCACAGGCATCCATCGTCCGGTCACCTAAGGATAGAGAAAACGTTTGATCGGATAGCGCGCGAATTTTACTGGCCCGGGTTCTACCATGATGTGAGGAACTTTGAACCTACGAGGTGTGCCAGAAGTACAAAGTATTCCAGTAGGGCCCGCTAGGCCTTATGGGCCAGAGGATCGTGAAGAGTTTCTGGCTAGTGGTGGTGGCCGACCTTATCGAGCTCCCCACAGTAATCACCAACGCTGTTACGTGGACTTCTTTACTCGGTGAATCGAACTCTCACCGTTAAAATGATGATTGCGCAATATGCTGGCGAAGATCATCGTAGCAGTGATGCGCATTAAATACCGCAGTCTACTTCAATAGTAAGTTCTCACCAGCTGTCCTGAATTTTGGGAGGATTCCCCGACCAGGTAGGAGCCTCCGGAGGGAGGTGGAGAAAAAGGGCCCGGTTATCCCCATTGACCTCGAGCTCTGGAATAATCGAATGGAACGACTAACGCTGATCCGAGATTTGATTCGTCGTTTTAATGACGAGGCTAGGGAAAGACACAGCTGGGCCTATAACCGAAACCAGCGTCCATGCCACGTTCCAACCGGGCATTCTGGTGCTCCAACGCGAGCACACCCTGTCCGACGCTGCCAAGGGGGTTCCCGGGAAACTGGGTGCACGTGCAGTATCTAAAGCGGTACGTGTCACCTCGAACAAGTACTCGCAACGTGACATAAGGGTCAGCTTGGATGGGGTCTTGGGATTAGATGGGGTCTGAAACGTTCTCTACTAATCCTTTCCTTTTTTCCAGTAGATGGCGAGCGGGAGGACGATGCAACGTCCCAGGGCCGACAGCGGCTATTGACTGCGAAGGAAAAAGACCGCCTGCTGAGATAGGAGGACGTCCTCACGGACCTCAACAACATGGTCTCACCAACAGTGCAGGAGCCATGCCTGCAGCAAACCGGCTCCGTTGAGACACGGTCGGTCGAGGGACTTGCCGTCTCGCCCCCGCATCCGGAGGCGATGGAGATCGGGGAGCCGGTAGCAGCCGCCCCCCTCCGAGTGGGTCCCCTGCCTCCACACTATCTCAAGGATCTGAGGCAGGAGCGGCACCAAGAGGCGCAACAGCGCCAGAGGCACGTCCCCAATCGCCGCCGCTAGGCCCAGTTGGATGACTATAAGTCATCCAGTACTCCAGACAGCTCGGAGCCCGTGAGCGGCATGACCTCGGCGGTATCAGCGCATCCCAACAACGGCACCATAGCGGCTGCACCCATCATGGCGCAGAACGCCAGTGTCAGCGCCGCAGCCTCCCGCGTAACGGTCGCGCTAATTCGCGCATCCCGTACCTCGTGACAACCGTCTTTCAGCCACGTAGTCGCGCGATCCAAGGTCCCCCTCCCGACAATATGCAGCGGGTCGAAAAGAAGGGACGGGAACCAGCGGAGCGACAAATCAAGCACTTTCCTCTACGCCATAAGCCTCAAGGACCCGGCCTGGGAGCGCCCACGCGCCTCCGCGGGAAGCAAAGGGAAGGACCCCTGGCACGCGCGCGCTGATACCCCGGGTGCATTCCCGAAGATGTGAGGGACCCGAAGGTGTACCCGCTCTTGGGAGGATGTTTCCAGTGCTGAGGAATGGGGCATCGTAAGGAGCAATGCCCCGGCCTGCGGATCTGATGCTACTGCCGCAATTGTGGCAGCGCCGGGGTGGTTTTCGGAACCTGCCCCCGCTGTTGCAAGTTTTATCGATGCATACAGCGGCAGCGGCGGGTCCAGAAACGCAAAGTTGCCTGTGCCGGCCAGGAGAAACACACGACCCCATCGGCGAAGGAGCTTCCTTCACCCGGGCCAATGGAAGGTGCAGACGGGTCGGCAGCGTGGCGGGCTTTTAAGAGGGGGAAGAACAACAACCCGCCTCCGACCTAGGTAAACAAGGTCCCGGGGTTTCGTGGGCGCGGCGGTCAGGGGTCAGTGGGCGATTGGCGCAAAAGCAAAGCACTGATCGCCGGGTGACCCATGGCCGGAAATGAACAACTAGTATACGCCTGGCCCCGAGCGCTCTCGGGTCACCACCGCGATTTTCCCGGAGCCGCGAAGCACCGTGCAGAATACCTAAACGGTTGAACGCCTCAGCGGGCAGCATTCCCGCTGAGTATGGTGGGGCCCTGGGCGCCCGTCGGGAGAGTGCGTCCGGGCGGGGACTGTCCGCCCGGGCTCGAATAAAGAAATGATTCCCCTAGAGCTTCGAGTAAATAATTATTTAGAGTTCTCTTCCATCCGCGATCCCAACCCGCGTCGACCGGCGCGAGGCTAGCCGCCCGGGGCTATCCCGGCCGGGTCCCCTCCGGGGCGACCACGGACCTGCACGGCGGGCAGACGATTGCGCGATTGGAGAGTGGCGCATGCTCTGGGCCCCTCCAAGGCACGTCGGCCTCGGAGAGAAGGCACCACGTTACAATATTTACGACGTTTAATCGTTACTACTAAATACTTACTCGCTCCGCCACTTCCCCGTCAACTCGTTCACAAATACATACAATTACACATTTAATAAAATAAAAATACTAAGCACATGGTCATAATTTTAATTTATCGTCATATAAATTTGTAGTGTGCATTGCTTACATCCACTTCAAACAATAATAATCCTATTTTATGTATTTTATGTAATATTTTATTCTAGCTAATAGATCCCAGCAGATTGAATATAAAAGAAGCCATTGTTATCCACCTCTAACTTGTTAATAAATTGAATTATCAACAAATTAACTATCTTTTTCTTTAAAAGAATCTATAGAACTGACGCGAATTTAGGTATACAAGCTCTACCCTGTAATGTATCTAAATATTCGAAGTACTAAAAGAAAAGAACTTAAAATCAAGAGTGATCTTGAAAATATAAGTCCGATCACCATTATCCTAATATAATTGTATCATATTATTGAACGTATTTTTATTCTCTCATTTGAAACGCTATACTTCTATAAACAATAGTTTCCAATTTTTTTTACCAAAAAATCTTAAAAATAAACGTTCGGTAAGGAAATAAATTATTTTCAAAGAAATTGAACTTACCGAAGGATGTTCGCCCTTGACTCCTTGAAGTTGTTTATTTTGGGGTCCCGTGGTTGGCGTCCGCGGCTCCCCACCGGGACCCGATCCTGCACCACTAGCATTTCCAGAGCCACCGCCGCTACCAGTCGCCGATGCTGGACCTCCGCTTACCCCTGCTGGCGATTTGCTCCCTGGACTGCCAGTCGTTCTACGCAGGCGTATCAAAAATAATCAAATTTAGTTGGGTTAAATTGAGTTCTAGTTAGTCTGCTAGATCAATGCACGGGACCGAATCCTTTATCCGAAACCCTACCATGCAATCACTAGCGATGTTGACAATCGAGTCGCCAAAGCCAGAGACACCCGAGGATTTTGTACAAAAGAGCTGGTCCATCACTTAAGTCAGCAAACAGCTCTTGCAAAGTTGTGCAGTTTATTCAGTGGAATAGCGTAATTCTTACCGTAAAAGAAAATTTGGACTAAAAATTCCAGGATTGCGAAAATGCTTGATTTTTTTTTATTAATAATTCATTTTACAAAGCGAGCGAGCTTCTATTAAAACTTATTTAAATGTTGTTCAAACTTTTACTAAATTCCTCGACCGCATCCGTGTACTCGCGCTCGAATACTGCAGAATCAAATTTTGCATATCCTGTGCATCCTGTACTATAATCCTTTTCAGCCCATTAACTTCTTGTTTGTATGCAGATCGTTATTAATTTAGATAATCTTATCACCACTTATTTTCGCTCTTAAATGTATTCGAGCATTCTATATAAGTTGGCTTTCGTATTCTGCACTACGCAAATTTCTTTCTTTTTAACCGTTAATTTGGATTTTTGTAACTCCTCTGATATTTGGTTATTTTTCTAAACTTTCTTTGTATGTAAATATTTTATTCCGTATAACTGAAATGTCAGTGAAAATAGTTGAGTTTAATCTGGCTCGATTCATTAAAATATAAAAAAATAAAATATACGTATAAAAATTGTTACATTGAATTATCAAAGTGAATTTTATATACCTATAGATGTATTGAAACTATATTTTATTTTTATTATTATAACATCCAATAATTTATGTCAAAAATGGATACAGGTGGAATATGCATTCCACTGAGTATAAAACGGAGACATATTCGGATGTGGTAAAATTGCTAAAGCTTTTGAGTCCTCCAAAAGAGTGTGTAAACATCACTCGCGTAACTAGAAATAAAATCGAAATAGAGACAAATTGTAAAGGGCGCCAATTTAGGAAGACAGAATTAACTCAAGCAAAGTAGATGAGAAAATTCGTTTTCGCGCACGACAAGAAATTCTATTATGGAGTGAGAAATTTAGTAAGTCGAAGGAGAGTGAAATTAATTATCGTGATTCTTCGTCTCCGCATTTCTTATCGGTACAATTGCTTCAATTACTGTAAACTAAGCTTCTTTGTTTTGCTATTATATGTTATACGTGTACTTTTAGAATGAGACATGAACATCTGTCAAAATAATACAGTCTCATTGTCCTTTAATTTCGTGAAGAAATTAGTGAAAAAAACTGAAGACCGCCAAGTTTGGCGATGCATTCAAAAGTTCTAGTAACCTGCTGCCATTCCGTTTTCTGCTATCAAAAGTTTTGAAGCAGCGCTGCGTAATTTTCAAACTTGGATAGATGAAGTTTCATAAGTTATTGATTAATGGTTGAGCAACCAGTGAGTAAGTTTGTTTCATCGTTGAATTTAATATCTCTATGGGACAACTACAGAGTGAATTTCGTTGAAGCTTCTTTGATCACGGTGATTAATGAAAGTGTGCAGTTCAAATACCGAGACACCGATAACCGTTGCTGTTTTTTTACTTAGACTAAACAGCTGAAGCGACTCCTTCGCGATTTTCCTAATTCCTCTCGCATGTTTCTGAGAAAGTACCCGATACCCTGCGTAAAAAGCACAATACTCTTTCGAGAAGGATAGAAACAAGTTATACTTGAACCGTATGCGTGTGAATTCCTTACAGCCTTCCATGACTGCAGAGAATTGAGGTAAGAACGTGAAAAATGAGAGCTAGGTCCAGACTGGCATGCGATATAGAAAACATATAAGCACCTTTCAAACACTTATTCATATACTTACTCTAGTTGCGTTCTGCATTGCATAGTCGGGTTCGCACGCAAAATCCAAGCGAGGCATGAACATGGAACATAAAAGAGAAGAAAGCACGTTAGTTCTATATCACCTAGCTGCTATTTTATCTCTATTTTTTTCATTCGTCCATTCCTTTACCCATTGATCACCATCCTCTCAAGACTACATATGCGGTGCACATAAGGCAAGCCCCTCAATTTCTTAAATTATGCAATCAAGCCTCTTTTTTCATAAATTATGCAATTTTTTTTCTTTTTGGAATATACGTTTCGTTCATGTTTTCAGTCTCTTTACGGAGAAACTTGATGGACGTATTTGTGATTTTGCGCTCAAGTGCGAATGCCAAATTGGACATGTGGTCCTTTTAGTTAATCATGTATCAGGATAAAAAGTTATATTACCGGATTTTTCAAATTGGTCATATTTTCTTGGATTGTGATAAAAATATTCACTACCGATATATTGAAATTATGTATATTTTATTATTATGTGAAAATTATAAATTATGTAAAATTTTATTGAGTTATAAAATCCTGTTAAAAAGTTCAATGATAAATTTATAAATATACCCCGCAAATATTCAATTTATAACTTAACATATCACAAGAATTGAAAAATATTTCTATATTTGTATTTTATTAGTAGAATATTTGTTTATGATTTCAGTTACGTTAAAGATTACTTTTAAGTCCCCAATTATATTATAATTGATAAAATTCTATAATTATACTATTAACGATTAATGGAAAGAAACATTTATCTATGGGTATTCTGTAAATAGTCGACCCGATCAAATTTCTCCGCTAAGACTATTTGATTAAGTCCATTTAATTTTACGAAACTTAAACTTTGTTTAACCACATGTAGAATAGGGGTGCATTTCAAGTTGCTATTTATCTCGCATATATGTATATCGCTTATTTTTAAGAAAAATATATAAAAATTGCAGGTGTCCGTGTATAGGTTTTGCCCATGCATCTACCGAAGAAAAATTATGATTTGTTATAAAAGATTCGTTACTCCGGCGTTTGGCGATTTATACTTACTTGATACGTGTAGCTGATCCCACATAAATGCAAGGCCTTATATATAGTGAGTGTAGGGGATTTCAAGCTATTCGTATGTCATATTCTTTCAGCATTTGTCATATATTCTAATTAGATGATGTCTTATACGCTTATAAAAAACATCAATAAAATAATAAATTAAAATTGGTTGTTACCAAATTGATTTTAACTAGCATGAAATACACCCCATAAATAAGTAGAATAAATCTTTACATATTTAATTTATACTGGTTAAGTATGCAATATGTAATAAAAAGTGAATAAAACTTATATTTGTCCGACTTATTCAGCCTGAGCAATGCGTGAAGCTTAGGTGATCGCGTGCGCCTACATTATAAGTATTAAATCATGTATGTGTAATATAATTATGAACTAATCGTGCGTGCGCTATATATAGTAATATTGTGCCGTGCGTACGCTAAAAGAGGCTGTTGCGCGGCATTCGTGCAAGCGAATATGCTTATTAAGATAGTTATAAGAGTAGGAAAACAATATGACTTAAAAATGTAACAAACGCGCGCTCGCACGCGTTTACATACTCGTATGTGCCTACATGTTATATGTGTATATGTATGCAAGACGGTTGAGATGCGTTGTGAGTTAAGAATGTTATTCAAGTTGTAGTGTCTTATATCCGTAATTTCCTCATCTACTCTTCATAAATAATTTTTTCTACAAGTTGAGCGCAGTCATTTGAATCAATCATGCTGCGACGTATGACATACTTTAATTTCGACGAATCAATCTCGTCGACTGTCGTGAAAGCGTCGAAATATATGCATGTCTGATGCTTCCATGCATATCCAATTGTCATGCAACATCCGCTGTCATTTTCAAATTAATTTATTTAACAGAGATAATAATATCATCACTTTAAAGTCTATACAGTAAGAACTTAGTCAACATAGTTTAAGGGAAAAAAGCGCTTTCGATAAAAGCTGCTGCAATATTTTATAAGAAGCTACAGGATTTGAAGAACTTTTTCCCCTTTACTCAGTTTATTTAATCGTATTCATGATCGGTCAATTTTTAATAAATATTGAAAATATATGTAAATTACTACTAATAAAGACACTTCATTAAAATATAGAAAAAAGTGGAAAATATAACGATTAACGTAATTATTGCATAAGCTATCATAAATAAGTAGATTCAAGAAAAATTTATATTTAAATACTTTGTAAGCATTAACGTTTAAGTTTATACGTTCTTTTGGTACGATAATAGAAAATTTATACAATAAAAAATAGCAAGTACCTTGCATAGAAACTTTGTTAGATAAAAATTGTAATGAAACAACTTTGATTTATAAGTATATAAATTTCAGTTATAAGAGTTACTTAAATATGAATGTTGTATAAAACAAAACTGTAATTAAAATTTTAACGTTAAATAAAAAATATTCCTTAATTTTCGATAACAAAAATATTATATTCCTATTATTTAATAGTTTGAATCTGACTGTCAGGTCAACCATAGAAATTTTCGAAATATTTCCATATGTAGAGAATATTTGACTTGTGGGAGAAACTATTTTATAAAGCTTTCGTTAAAAAATGTGATAAAAGCTTTATGACAAGTTACTATGAATCTTGCGGTTATTCGAGCATCGCATGCACAAGAAAGATTTCTGAAACCTTGAAAATTTAGTTTCAAGAGTTGATTCTCAATAGACGAGTACATCTGTGTTGTTGGCACTTTATCAGATTCCTTTTCCCAGCTAGACCTTTAAGTAGTTCAATCGATCAGATATAAACATTTGAAAAGGTATTTATAAACATTTAATAAATTTAATAGATGCCTTTTAACAGCATTTTATTGAATGTTGAGGATTACGCTTGTTCATAAGCTGGTTAATGTTTGTCAACATCTGTTCAACACCTCAAATCAGTATCTCTGAGTATGAGCTGTTATGAGATGAATCAGAGTGATCCGCGAACTATCACTGCGTAGTACAGAATTTGACCTGTATCTTCATTTACAAGATCTAAGTGGACGCAATCATTGAATCTCGTGCTTTTATGCCTTCTGAACGGAGTCATTAAAGCACACGAGCACCATTGCAATACTGACGGTGATTGCTTACGAATGAAGAAAGTGGTAATAATAATGGAACAAACCCAAGATGGATAGGTGTCTTGAGACATTTTACCCCGAAATACTTGATCGTTTAGGTGTGTAGAGCATTAATGGTTTAACTATTAGAATATAGTTTCCCCTATTCGGAGATACTAAAAACTACTACTATATTATATTTTGCGAACAGTAATATAGAAATAAAAAAATATTCAAACTGCGATGACTTACTCTAAAGAGCGTCGGGTTTGTATTCCAGTAGTTCCGCATGTGAGCTTGAATTTCACAAATGAATAAAAGCATTTCTGAATTTTATCATGTACTTTGTTAACATTGCAATACGCCATGTTTGATTATCACCTAATGGGAAACAGACATGTAAAAAAGGTTTAAGTAATTGTAATTGGTTTAAGTTTTTGTAATTTAACTTTGATTGGTTTTTTCTATTTACTTTTGCTAATTGTAGTTAGTATATTACTGTTATTATCAAGAACAGTCGCTTTCTTACAATAAATTAAAAAACAATCGGGTATATAATACTACAAGTATAACACTCTAAGAAGAAAGAACCTGAGGCACTGAGTGTGGAAATGGACGTCGGGTGAGAAACCTCGAAGCCTGTAAAGATAGAGATGGCATAAAAGCTCGTTAGATTGTAGTGTGTTGCGGAGGAACCTCGAAACGATATTTATGAAAACCTAGCAGTATATCGACCGAGCCTTTCTCTCAGAAGTCGCGCTAGAGAATTTCTGGGTTTTAAAATGTACTCTTCCCTAGTAGGAAATTGACCATAAATTATAGCCTTGCAACTAACTTATGCCGTAATTTCTTTAGCATAATATGTCCTACTATTTTAGCTTAATATGCCCATATTATGTTTAATCCTTTATACTATAGATAATTCATAACCTCAAATTCACGATATCAATAATATAAGTTATTTAATACTAACAGCACTGCCCGTTACATTTGTAAATACTAGTAGTATGTATGTATATATAAGAAATAGGTACAGACATGAGAAACAGCGCATACCTGTGCGCATCGAACTCTTTCCATCTCTCTACCTCGATTTACCAGCTTTATTCCTTATATTTATTTCTTGAAAATCCTAACCTCTTATCCTGCCATAATAATACTACCGTGAGGAGGTAGACGCATGTGTGCGCACGTAACTCTTGAAGGCCGAGTAAACAAAGAGACTGATCTGAATCTGAACTACCTAATGTATCCAGAGTATAGTCTCCTCTCTCTCTCTCTCACTCTCTCTCTCTCGCTGAGCGGCCCTTGAGCTTGTCTCGTTCAAGCTTAACTGAGCGAATGAGGTAAATAAAGCTTCAGATGAAACTTTTAATTTCATTTGCACACCATTTGCGTGGACATTCTCATACAGTGAGCTTTGATTAAGCCTGTTAATATCTGTATGAGAAGGATTTGAGGTTATACGTCCTAACCATTCTTAGTATAATTTCAACATAATTTTTAACATATTATGCCCAACTACCGTTGTCTCTTAGAAGTACAATATGGGCATAATATGGTAAATCAATTTCGTACCAGGGTCTTTTCTTTTATAATTCAGTCAACTCTTTCCTTTTTATGCGGATTCCGAATTCGGGGCTAATTATATCTAGCAACATATATTTGTATTGATTATAATAATATTTTATTTATTTTAAATAGTCATGTTCTTCGCATAACATTTATTTAAATTTTTATCAAAACAATTAGATAATTTCATTTAAAATCCATATAATTTATTTGTAATATTAGCCCATTTGCGAGAAGAAGTTTCAATAAGAATATGTTAATAAAAATCTTATAGGTTGTCACGTAGAAATGAAAAAATAGCTACAAAAAAGTATTGTTTTTAAAATATTCATTGAATTGAATCATTCATTCGCACTTTTCTTGTAACGAATATTTTGATTATACTAAATCATAGAAAGATTTTTATTAATTATTTTACACTTTGATTAGCGTAGAAATAATGGACTATAAATTTAAACCTAGCAACTGCCAAATGAGAGACTATCAAGTTCACTGCCATTTTGGCACAAAAAGCTTATTTATATTACATAAAATATATCTCCATTTAATCGGTACACAAATTGATTGCAAATACTTTTATACATCATTTCATGAAGTAATATAATATGGACACCAAACTTTCTGCATATATCTGTATACATCAAATCCAACAGATGTCTTTATAGCAATAAATAAGATAAACAAATATATATAATTTACATAAACGTCATACTATTGCAGTATTTCTTGTACGTGTAAGTCATCGTGGGAATAAACTTTTCTAAAAAATTGCAGAGAACTTTACGCGAAATGATAAGAGTAACAACTTTCCGACTACATACCTGACCGTGTAGTACTCGAAGAAGGCAACTAGTATTTCCAGAGATCGGGTGACAGCGGCCCACATGTTTCTCCCAGTTTCTCGGCCAAGTTCCTGCACACACACACACACACACACTCACACTCACACATAGTGAAGGGATGCGAGCGAGAAATTCCTAGCGTCAGCCCCCCCCCCCTTTCTCTCTCTCTCTCTCTCTCTCTCTGTCTCTATATATATATTTTTATATTATCATAAGAAATGTTGCATGGATACCTTTGTAATTTCATTTTGTACGCAATTTTAGAGCCAGATGGGGATATATTCTAAAGCTTAAATAAATTTAATTAATCAATCAATTTCTCTCAAGTTGACACAACCTTTTTAGTAGAAAGTGTTTAGTAAAAGAAATACTAATCGATGCTGTTATATGCACTCAACAAATTGAACAAACGTTCTTTGTGGCATCCCTCTATGTTTCCAACCCACGTATTTCAAACATTATAATTTAGTTGTTTAATTGCTATTAGATTTTTCATATCTATGGTATTTTTTTCATTTGTTTATTGTTGCATCGGCAATTTGGCCATTAACGACTAATGGTACATTTACGGAATGTAAAGAATGTCACAAAGCATTTAGTACATAACTTAAACACAGTATCTAATCTACACGAACCAACTTTATTCAACTGAATTTAAAGAATTTAATTCCGAATGAGTCCATATTAATAAATTACTTAAAACTGTCTTATACATGACATAAATAGTCTACAAAACAACAAAAATATGTAATTAACTAAAAATAAATTAATATAAAAAAATGACTTAAAAAACTTCAAACTCTTTAATTATCTATATACGCTTTAATTTAAAGAGGCTACGTTATATGCAATTAATATTTCAACTAATAAACAAGAAATTTTGTAATTATTGGATTAAAACTGCAAGATTTTATATAATATTTAAGTTTATAATAAATAAAAATATAAAGAAAATTAGTATATTATGCAGCATCCTAATTAAAAAATTACCAAATGGTCGTGTAACTAGTAACTGTTGTTTGAATCATGATATTGCGTAGAATTTTATTTAAATTTTCTCGTACATTATTTTTAAATATTTTTAATATCTTTGTAATTTAACTTTGTAATTATCATTTTTAGAGGTTAGACTTTTATATAAGTTGCTGCTTGAATTTATAGATAATCGTAAAGTATATTGATATAAATTTATTGTACAAATCCAAGCATTGCTGAGAATTGTAAGAGGCTCAATTCTTTATGTATTTTATTAGTATAGTCGATATTATTACTCGAGATTTCACTATACAAATTCCCGAACGATACCTGGTTAACTCTGCGCGGTATCTAATAACCTGACAGAATCATTCACTAAATGACCCTTGTCCTTCCTTAAGTAGGTGACCTCGGTGTAGATCATATTAATCATCTGAGCAACCTCCGAATGATGATGTCAATCAACGAAATATCCGTTAATGCAACAGTGTAGTTTTGTGAAGGTAGAAAAGGTGTAGTTTCTCGATTGCCTCGTGCCGAAAAGCCCAAATTATTCCACGAGGTCGCAACGTGCGCGTGCAAGTGCGTATGCGTCCCATAATTAATAGCGTGCCTTGTAGATGGAAGATCGTTGATGCCCTTAGCTTCTGCGCTTCAGTTCCATCGAATGTATTTATCGAACGGCATACGCTTACTGCATAGCTTTCGAAGTTTTAAGCCCAGAAAGGATTATAGCAGTCGAATCGATTCGGAATGAAAGAACTCTTATTACAGTATAGAGATATTCTAATCTAATAACTTTATAAGAAATATCGCATAAATAATTCATATTGTTAGCAAGCAATTTCATCAAAATTAAGGGTCTCATTAGATTCTTTAATAATGAGCAATACAATTTATCATCATACACTTATAACGAATTAAAGTATGAACTTTTATAATATGAGATATTGCTATACTTGTAAATATTTATGTATTTTTATTAAAATAGCAGATTTAATAATTTAATATTTATTAAAAAGATTTACATTTTTAAAAATAGAAATGTAGTGAAACTAGGTCTAATTTATTATCGCGATAAATATTAAAGTAAAAATATAAATTGAAAATATATTATGGCAAATGCAATAATTTAAACTGTGTAAAGTTGCTAATATACATTTCTTATACATATTATGGTAAATTTTACTCTCTATACAGGTCTCTCAACTTAAGTATCTCGCAAAGAAAGCATTTGTTCAACTTCAATTTAAATTCAAATCGAATCCCAATTTAAATATGAATTTATTTAGTAAAAGTTTAATATTCTCCCCAGTTTCATATTTAAATTTAAAATTTTAAGTATTTGTTTGACTTACGTAGCACTCGCGATTGCCTTTTTATGTAATTTCTTCCTGTTAAAAGTTCTACCATACTTTTCCTTTTTTGTAAGAAACCACATTTTCTCTTGAAGAAATTACTGCATTGCAATTTGTTACGAGTTATCTTTATCGAATTTTTAAATATATTTATCATTTCTTCTATTGCTTATAAAAATGCTTTCGTATATTTCAGGCAACGCAATAATTAACTTGTTACTCTGCACTGTATAATGAAAAGCGGTAAAATACGAAATTAACTAAAATTGATCCTGTCTTTCTGCACAATGTTATAATATCAGTACCTTTATGATAAAAAGAAAGTTTTGATTACTATCCGGTTGCGACGAAAGTTACAAAGCACCATTATTAAAATAACATATTGCTTGATGCTTGGACCCGTGGTTTATAATATTATAGTACATGTATTGGAATATAACGCTATATACATATTAGAAACTCTATGAGTTTTACCTGTGGCATAGTTTATGTTTGATTTAAAATTTATTCATACTTTAAGTAAAGATAGCGGAACTTCTCTTAATTTAACCAATGTTTGATTGACTGCGCACACGCCTGAGGTTTTGAATTGAAGCTTCACACTAATGACACTGTAAAACTTATCGCATGTGATGTGATATGATATCATAAATAATCCATAGTAAAATTTAGAGATTAGCAATGAATTCGCTCAAAATACGAAGCACACGAGAAATCATAAAGTTGATTTATTATACAGAAGTTTTTGTGTAAAGTGATACCATATTGAAATTGGATAATCTAATAAATTTTAGAAGGTGAAAATTAAACTTACTCAAATGATTAAACAAATTTATTTACCTTAATATCGCAGAATTAAAAGATAATCTCATTTACTTTTTAACATTTTTCTCCATACTAAAGAAGAATATATATACATATATTTTAATACTTTAAATACTTTAAAATAAATAAAATAAATACTTTCAAAGAATTTAATACTTGCAGTTGCTATACATGTGTTTTCATACATTCAGTATTATCAGATCAATTACAATTTCTAAATTTAATATCACTTTCTCTTGCAAAGAAAATACTCAAGTATCTTTATTCTAAAGTTTTTGAACAGTCGGCCAAGTCGCCGGTTAATTAAAAATCACAAATAGCTGCTTTTTCACGCACTTTTTATGTATAATTACTATAATCTTCATAATTTTCTAAAGTGCATCTTATTTTAGAGTTCATTAAAAAAAATACAACCGAATTGTAATAGTAAAAAATTTATGATCACACCAGCTCTCATGTAAATATCTTTTCTCGGTCTTTTCGTCTCAACACCTATCTATCTGAGATCTTTAAAAATCACAATGATGAAAAGCAAAGAGAAAGAAAAAAACGTACATATCTTCGAAAATATTTGAGGACAAGATTTATTTCTCCATTTTTCAAATAAATCAATAATTCGGTCTAATTATAGAATCAAAAGAACCGTGACTAGAAAATAGAGAAAGAATAGTGCAGCAGAACTGAAACTTGGACAAGTACTGTGTGAGACGTGTGAAGAAAGTAGAAAGAAACTGCAGACACGTGCACATATCCTTCACAGAAGATGCGCACTTTCTTTTTTTATTTAAGATAACAAATATACGGAGTTTTCGAAGTTTCTGCACGCTCTTTTGCTATGATTTTTAATGCGCGCTATCAAGTTTTGAAAAAATTTTGTGGGTTTATCAACTTAGAGAGATCTGCGAAACTAGCACAGTAGTTGGCAACCGTATAGTTAACTGTACGGAAAATACTGTCAATCAATGCAGCTTCGAAAGAAATATAGCAAGCGTGAAAAATATTCGTCTAATAGACCCAGCCTTGACGATTCTCTAAAACTTGGAGAGGAAAATTTTTAAGACGAATTTTCAATAAAGCTTTACTATCTTCTCATAAATCAATGTTCATCTGGGGCCCGGTAAGAGCGAGGTAAAATTTCCGTTTGCTCTCCTAATCTCCGCTTAGATGCAATAATGTTCCAAGGCACTTAGTCTTCGTCTAAATATATATTTCTTTCATCAAAGGAGCAACATCGCAATTCCGCGTGTTTAGTAAATGTGAGTAGTGAGATTTTGGGAGCATTTCCAAAGAATCTATAATACTTCATTTATTGTAGCAAGCGTTCTCCCAGGAGACAGTAAAAAATCTTGAACGTTCAAGCAAGCGCTCAGGAATTCAAACGTCGACAGGATCTTGAGCTATATTAAAAACACTGCTCCTGACGAGCTCCCACAGCCTATTTTGAATGTACCGCAGTCGGCGACCAAACATTAAGAACCTCCATATCAAGATGGTATAGCGTTGTCACGAGCTCCAAGAGATTCTCGGATGTTGCACAGGCACACGACAGCGCGTGGACGGTGCAGCATCCAGCTCTCAGTTGGCACGGGTGGGAGGGGGAGCGAGGAAGGCCACGCGCGAGAGGGGGTAACGGATCGATGACGCGGGGGTCGCTCAGCCCGGACTTCGTTCAGCCGCTCACCTACTACGCGGCTTCCTACACCTCTTCAAACGTTTCGTGCATGTGAACTCTTGCTGACAAGCCCAATCCGTAGATCTACCCTTAGGCTCCACCTTCTCGGCGAAACCTCACCCTTGACTCGCCAGAGTCTTAATCATCACAGTCAATTTACTTAATAACAAATAATTTAGTAGAATTACATAACATCAGCTGATCCCTATTTAACAATGTTCTTTTGTGTACATTATCGCTTAAGATACATCTTATTCAGATTTTTAATTCAAAACTTAGTAGCATTGCAATTTTATTTAATTATATTATGATGATTTTTTTAATAATCCGGTAATAGTTTTACAGTAGCGTTTTTACTATTATATGCTTCATTGCGTAACATAAATCAATCTGTTTTACCGCTTTAGTATTATTACGCCGATTTACATCTTGACGGATGTGTTTTAATGTACTCTCTAAGACATTAAAAATTATATTTAATGGTCATTAAAGTTATAACAAACTATTCGTACCATATGTAGTATTCGTTATATTATGTAGAGAATGTTTGAATCGTATTCTCAGAACATATAAAGGTAGATAATAGGAGGCAATAATTGTGAATTAAAATTGCACGAGAATTACTTAAAAAATTAAAAGACACTCTTTCAAATGACCTAAGGTCTATGTATTACTTTTTAATCTGTACTTTTTAATTTATTTAATAATTTTGGATTATCGGTAATGTAAAGCCTTGCTAATGAGTAGTTTAGGTTGCAATAATTTTCCCTTAATCGAAATGAAAATAATAATATTACAAATCCATGCCATGATTCGATATGATAGTTAACCAATTTAACTGCACTTTAAACATACGGTTAGAGTTATTTAATTTTCACAAAACACATAAGGCGAACGACGCGGCGGCAAAGCGAGCGCCGTAGCCTAACGCAGCTGAGGAGCCCTACTTACACGAGGAAGTTGGCGCAGAAGACGATGCTTCGTGTGAGATCCATGCGCTCGGAGGCGGCACGGCCTCACTTCCCTCGCGGCTCGGCGAGGACTTGTGGTGCCGCGACTGGTAGGGCCGCGGCCGCGGGGCTGATTGTGCCGGAGGGGCGCGCGCAAGTGGCCCTCGCGTGTCGACGATAAACAGAAGACAAAGGGCGCGTGGGAGGTGGCGTACAATGGGATGCCGGAGCGCTTCGCTCGCTAGTGCCTCGGGGGCGAACCTACACGGCTCCGTGAGGACTCGAGCCACGTCCTTCGTCGGAGAAAAACTTTTGCCGATACAATCCGAAGACTCGGCTCCGTTGTCCACCGCACGTGCAGTCCAGCTGCGTGCCTCCCGACTCCCGGTATCCTCCTTTTTGCGAAGAGGTCAGATTTGCCGACCCGTGGGCTGGTGTGCCGTCGAGGGCGACATCGCACTCACCCCAATCTCGCGGTTCTCAGCAAACTAATCTGTAGCTCGCACGCACAAGATCTGCTAAGGATAATTTATTTTTCTCTAACCTGTCCTATTGCTTCTATTACATATATGACATATAGATCAAAAAAGTAGAATGTTACATATTCTATTCATTCTTCCCTATTCAATAGATTGAATGTAAAGTATTACAATTTCATACCTTCTCGATTTCGTCATTATCAGAGTGACATTTTCAACGCAAATTCACGTGTAAAAGTACATATTATTAAAAAGCAAATTTTAGTCGCTTTTATTTTGATTCAATTGGAATCCATAACTCAAAGAATTGTATCGCGAATACTACATGTAGGTCAAACTCTTTCGCGATTAAAATAATATATATTGACTATATACGTTTTCACTCGAAGTAGAAAAATGCTTTTTAGTGACCACCTTGCTTTTTTAATTTTTATTTTTGTTTTAAAATGCATTCTTTAATTAATCAATACAATGTGATCTAGTTAGTCGCATTATTATTAACATTGCAAACAAAATACATTCTATCATTTTCATCCAAATTATTAATACTCAATATATTTTACTTTAATCAGAGATTTCATGAGGTTTTCCTCAAAAATATTTTTTATCAAACAAATAGTCAAGATGGGACGATTATTTTTTCATGGTCCATTCACCTTTGAAAGTCATCATCGTACAGTCTCATCATCTAAACTAAACAAATATACTTCCAAGGAAGATTAAATCCTAATCACTGAACAAAGTTTCTTAGACTATGATTGTATTTCCAATAAAATAGACTTATTAGTTTACACGGCAGTTGCAAGTTTTGTCAGCAACAGGTATGTACTGGTCTGTTTTTATAACTTTTTTTTTACGTCCAATACTAGTCTTCATATCTATTGTAGTGAAATCTCTTTGATATTTCATTTTTTTATTGTCTGTCGCCTAAATGTTTTTCATTCTTTCAGCCTATATCTTGCGTTTGTCTACAACGATTCTAAAAAGATCATATTCAACATTACGCATGTTATAATAAGTGCTTGTTGTAAGTTTGCAAATTATTGGTCCAGAGAAATTCGTAGCGCCATTATCTGGTATATATTTTTTGCATGAACGTAGGGTGAATCTGAATAATACTTTTTTAATATAAAATTGAATGTATATTCAGTGCAATTTTTAGTATTATATAACCATGATGATTTATTATAATGTTCAAGCTTTTGAGTTTCGAAATGGCAATTGAAACAGTTATAGCAAATGATATCAATCGTATAATGTATAAAGTAAATCAAGTAGTGATCAAAGCCTGACTATTCTTGGCTCGTTTCACTTAATGGCCAACAGTTACACTATTCATCTTAATTAAATAGCTTTATTTCTATCATTACTTTATAAAGATTCATCAATGATGTGGTCTAAGCTCGAGGATTCTTTATCTATTGTTACGTTATCGTAATTACGTTCATAAGTGATTATTAATTAAATAAATTGATATTCGTAATATCTTTTTGCATTAATAGGATCCATTACAATATTTGTTGAGTCGCGAAATTTTTATTGGAAGAATTCGTGCAGTTAAAAGCTGAAATATTTATAGAAAGAAGGATGTGTAAGGAGTGAAAACCATCTAGTTTGACATAAAGCATTGTAGGTTTCACCAGGTTTAGAAAATCAAGTAACAATTGATAGCTTTGTGATCAATCTTGGGTGAGAGCCAAGACGAAATGAACGCGATGTACGAATTGAAAAACACAAACATCGAGGCTTCGGGGCCTAAAGACATCGACATTTCAAGAGTAGAGGGAAATCAGCGTAATCGGAATCGATAAGGAGGATGACCGAGAAGATTTGCGGGTCGATGAATTACTGATCCATTAGATGGGTTTTATAAGCCCATCCACGACAATAAGAGGGCGGGTAGAATTTAGCATTAATCAGATCCTTGTCTTGCACCACTCACGTGGTGCAGTTGTAGTCAACTATGCATATTTATAGGGACGGTGAAGACCGGTTGATTGGATCATGGGCAGACGGGGACTGGACAGCTTGAGAAAGACATGTCCATCCGATTCGCAGTCGCGACCAGCATAAAAGTTCGTTGGTTCTAATTGGATGAGGAAGCGTGGCGGATCAATTGTATGCAGGTGCAAACGCGTACAAGCTCCGAGAGGAGGTTCTGCGGCGTAACGATCGATGTGGTAATTGATATACGCTCGGGTTCAAGTGACTCGGTCCAAATTGCCCCCTGGCCTTGTTTGTCGCGGAGCGGATCAAAGTAGTATGCACGCTATAAAAAGAAACCTCTGTCATGGAACGAGTCAGCTGCCAAGGCCTAAGTCGCTCGTCCGGTTCATTCGGAAGCTGGACCTACTAGGCCCTCTGTATCCCAGCCGAGGTTCTCGTTTTACGGTCTCCTCCGGCTCTCGAGATCCTTTAATCGCCTCTCTTGGGAAGTCTGTTCGCCTTGGTACGCGCCTGGCGCTCTCTACCGACTGCTAATGCTAACGAGCCTTTCACTTTTTTCGGGGAAACCAAGACCACTGAACGCCACTCAACGCTGCTCTACGTCGAGCGGGCTAAGGCCACTCCCCGTCAACAAATCATTATCTAAATACGCAGATTTCCAGGTCGGACGCTCATCGACTCTAGCAATCGAGACTTATACCCTGCGAGATAGTCTACTCGCGGAGACGTCATCGATAGTACCAGTCTCCGATTACGTAAGTGTTTATAGAGTTTCGGAGGATTCGAAGCGCATGCGCAAATCTAGCTCAGGCCCCTGGTCGGACTACAAGATGTAGGACTCACGGCTCGCCAGGACGAGGGTGAGCTCGGAGCGAGCTTCTTCCAGTCTAGGGTTGCCATATTTAAAGCGGACTATTTCCGTATATAAGAAGAGAACGTAAAGCTGCGAGAAACGTTTACGAGTGGCGGTAAATTTAAAATTTACAGTGTGGCCATAAATCCGTCGCTTGGGCGGCCTGGCGAATATGAAAAAGTCCGTCAGCTGGAGCATGAGCAATGCCGCGGATCCGCAGTACGTGGGCTGTTGCGAAGTAGGGGGAGGAGTGCGAAGGTCGAGGCGCTGCTCCAGGTCGCCCTCCCCCAACATCTACCCTGAAGAATCTCGGCTTAATGCTAATGGCGCTGTCGGGCCTCGGTAAAGCCGCGCGGGCTGTGGAGTATCATTACCGCAGCGACGGCCAAGGCGCGCTGTTCCATTGTTTCGGCCCCGGATACCTCCTTTATACGACAATCGCCGACGAACGGGCTAGCTGGCTAGCAGCACAGCCGATCGATAGAGGGGCTGGCGATATCTCCGCGGGACGAAAGTAGGTCGCTCCCCTGAAAATTCGCCGGGCTTGCACTTGTTGGAGCGCGCAAAGCGATTTTCCCTCGTCTTCGGCACCTGACTCCCCGAGCTAATAATGTCCGCCTGACTAATCCTTGCCTCCATCGGGCCAATAGGTCCCACTGTTATTCAATCGGTTGTCGCCGCTCGCCCACGGCTGCTCGCCTGCGCCTGCCTCTCTTTGGACGACTGCGACCTCTAGCAGATACTTTTTTCTCTCCCTACAGGACGGGGATGATACGAGCAACTCCGACAAACAGACTAGCCTATCTAATTATTTATTCGGTACGCATCCGTTCCCTTCGTGACGTCCCGCATACATTACAGCTACAGCGCTCCTCCAATATCGGGACGGATGCTTCTCTGAGTCATCTTCTTCTAATTTAGTCCGGTCTAGCACCACGTTACTGTTTGCTGCCACTTTTACACAATACAAATTACATGGTCATTTTCATGCTGCCAACCGCGCATCGCTTTTATGTGCAATCTGCCTAGCGCGCTCTTCTTCCACGAGCAGTGCTTAAGATAGATTTGATTCAATTGTCAGAAATGAATGCACCAGCATAAGGAATTAATAGGACAACTTATTGACACCAGAGCTCTCATGCAGTTTCATTCGATTCGTTAAAATGCAAGTGTTTCAATATAAGTACTCGAGGTAGCTGAGTTGTCGTTGTTCTAATAGAAGCTCATCTTACTCGGGCAGACGATAAAGCCTTTTATTGATATGTTTTCCCTCTATAAATGCCGACGTCTATCACGAAGGCTTTTTATCCTTTCTTTCTATATTCGGTGCTTTCAACTCTCGATACTTCAAGGGAGATTCACTTATTTGTTTTGTTAGCTGAGCTCATCCGAAATTTTGCAATGCCTGAAAAAAGGAAACTTGAGTATTTGGCATATATCGTGGAGGCATGATTGTCCAATCAGAAGACGCATTGGCAACTAAATAAGATTCCTGAAAATGATCGAAAGGCCTGAAGCCGCATTTGAAAATCCTTGAGATATCCTGGGTAAAAGTTCTAACCCGCGCAGGTCCATTTGAAGTGGAGGGTGCCAGATGTAGCCAGGCATAGCGCGGCTCTGGTGTTCTTCGTCGAGCGAGCACTGGGAAGAGTGGACCGCTAACCGAGGACTGAGGAATGCCTTTGTCCGTGAGCGAAAGAGGTAATCGCCGACAGAGCATCTTGCATCCGCCGCCACGTGACGCCTTTTGAGTGACGCGAGCGCATGGGAGAACCCTCCGAAAATTTGACGTTCGAACGAGCGATACGCATTGCTTTGTACCTTGCCAAACTCGACTTTTCTTAACCAAATATTAATCAAAAGATATTTAGGTCGTCCCTCTTCAAAGTATATTGTAGATAAGAGTATTGTGCATAAATTTGAATTCGCTAGCTTTTGCGTAAGTACTACGACAGATGATATGACACTGGAAAGCTTAAGCAATATCAAAAATAACACTCTATTAAAGTTGATTGAGTCTACGATTTATTCGAAAAAGAAAAACCTATAACTACAATATATGTAATCTTGTTTCCAAATAAATATTTTTTTTTTGTATTTTGGTGATAAGACTGTTACAGTTTTAGTAAATTTTGTACATGCTTTATACCAATTTTTACTTTTTTGTTTTCTGGGCAGCGTTACACTCACTTTACTTCATCAATGAGTATGTGTATATAGAAAATGGTGTAGCTTTGTACTTATGGTTTATATTTATTTTATATTGTGTCTTCAATATTCCATTTTAAACTAATAACCTTCTTGAAAATAGAATAATAAAAATAAATTTTTTCTGTCTTTAATTTTTTTTCTAAACTGCTGCATAATATTTTGTATGAGATTTATATTTGAAGTAAATGTATCTTTTTAATAATTTCTTATTAAAAGTAATAAAACACAAATTTTTTGAAAACTAAATAATATATTTAATAAATCTATATAATAAACTCTATTATCTTAATGTACTATTTTATAATAACTAATACAAGTGGTATTATTCTTATTAGCTAATTAGTAAGCATTTCATTTATGTAAGAAGCTATTCCATGAATGTATCTTAATATTTCAAATTACCACTTTATGAGAAAAAAGAGAAAATTTTTTTTAGAAAATGTAGTATAAAATAATAAAAATTTATTCTCATTATGATTTCACTTTTCTTTAGTAATGTTAATGGAAAAAATGCACAATTTCAAACACAGATGATGGACTTGTTTAACTGCTCAGTACGAATAATCTGTAGATTTTTATACCCATACATTTTGACTAATATGTTATTATTTGAAAAAAAAATTTTTTAATTGAGGAAAAATGTTTTGACGTATGCGTACACTACTGAGTTATAAATTAAAAATTTTTAATGATAATTGATTCTAATATCTTTTTGCTTCGTTCACTACCCTTGTATCGATTCCAAGATATTTTTACTTTGTATTTTAATTCACGTAAGATATTTTTCCTTAATATTAGTTAAACTATCGGGCCTTTTCGACGTAACTCGCATGATGCTTACTTAATCAAATGTAACGTAAATATACCGAAGTATTGATGAATTTTCCAAAGATTTAATGTTGCTTTAAGTTTATATTATTTCACAAAAATAAGTTGTATTTATACAAATTGATTAACAAAATGGAGTAAAATGAATAATATTGAAAATTGGAATAATAGCATTATGTAACAAATTAGATTTAGATTATTATAAAATATTTAAATAAAGATTTTTTCAATAAAAGCTTCTTTATTAAACGAATGAATACCTTTTCCTTGGTCAGAAAGAAAAATGACAAGCAAAGAAATGTTTTGCCACTATAGCTTCAGCTTTATTGCTTGTAGGGCAAAAGCGCTTAAATGGGCACATGAAAATGCAGACTCAGCAAGGGCGCGTGAAGTGTATATAGCTAATGCTGAATATCGGTTGGAAAAAGAGTGTGTAGAAAGAGGCTTCAAGGCGAGTTTTCTGCACCGGGTCGCGCGCTCCGAAGAGAGAGAGAGATAATCCCACACGCACGCGCACGCACGAACACACACAGGTGCGCACATGAGGGTTTGGGGGAAGCGGTTGACGCTTTGCGGGAATGGGGGGATCAAACCTCATTAGCGGTGGAACCCATCTACGGAGAAGAAGCGCGGCTGCTGGCGGCGCACTAGGTCCATGGAAGTTGGTGCGGGCAGCGTGGGTGGCGATGGCAAGTGGCGCAACAAGCAACGATTACCACTAGCGGCCGGGGCGCGGCGCCGTGGCAAGCGGGACGAGGGGGGCGAGGTCGGGGCGGGTGGGGGCGGCCTGGGGATCGCCGGGCGGCCCCGGGCGGGGCCCCACAGCTGCCATCACCACTAGCCGCTCTCCTGTTGCTTTCGCGCGAGTTTCGGGCCTCGGCCGACGGCACCGACGGCAGGAGAGGGCGCGGAGCTCGTCTCTCCCAAGCGGCGTCGCGCTCCCGACTGGGCCGCCTGCATCCAGCCTCAGGTGGCGTGCACGCGCCTCCGCCTCCGCCTCTGCCTCTTCTCCTCTCGAGCGCCATCTTGGGGGCGCGGGCCGCTCACCAGGCGGCCCGGGCATCCCGGCCCGCGTCGCACGTGCCGCCCACCGACACTCCCCGACACTCGCTAACCCCCTTATAGCCCATTTTACCTCTCCCTTACTCCGCTTACAACTTCATTCTTCTTCTTTTACTATTTTGCACAATGATCTCCGCTACACTGGCAAACAACGTATATCTATTTTCAATACCCTCCCCTACGCCAGATCATTAACTTCATCCTCTCTTTTAGCCAGTATTCTTTTCCACTGCCTATTTCATCCTTACTGCTTTTTTATGCACATCAGCTCATTGATCCTTATTTTGCTAATGCAATATAAATAAGATTTTAAATTTCATTTCATTGGGCTTGTTCGATGTTATTTACAGCACACCTTTGATTTTTCGAGCTAATGTATAATGAATAATCATATTTCCATTCGATTAAATTATATTGCAAACCTTTTTCGTCTAAGATTCCAGTAAATATAAATACAAATGAAGCACAAGTATTGTACTTGTTATAAATAAATAAAAGCAACGCGCTCATCCACAATAATTCACAACTGATGAAGCCGATGCCTCTAAATGATATTCCATGAATTATGTAGCGAATTGCGCAGTACGAGCTTGATATCTGAATCTCTGATAAAAAATTATACCCTCCAGACTTGCACATTCGTCATTCATTAATACAATTTTATTTTACTTATATTAAATTAATTCAATAGTCTCTCGCGCTATCTCGAATTAAGCATTTTTTTCATTAATTTTATAATCGATAAAATGTCGGTGCAATAAATTCCTCTTTTTATCTGCGTGTGACCTACAAAAAACGCTTGCACGCCTTCCTTCGTTATACTTATATCGATGCCTCGCCTCTCCCCTCGCCAACTTTAATATTACCTTGCATTCCGCATATTTCGAAGAATCGTGCGTTGTAGACCATTCATTTTGAAACGCTTGCAAGTCAATCTCCACAAGAGCCAGAGGCCATGACTTAAATCGCACCTGGCAAATCGAGAAGCAATAGAGGGAACACACTTTTTTACCCAAAGTCGATTATTTATTATTCCTAACTGCAATTGCAATTTTACTCATTACACCGCGTGCCATTGTTTCGCACATCTGTTTGATGCACATTACGTCGAGGACTTCACCGCGTACGTTATTTATGATAACGCGTGTGCAAACCTGCTGAGTATTTTCGTTCAGCATTCCTAAGGATTATGATGGTCTACCGCCATCCACGATTACTTTTGCCTAAAAAATTCCATCAACTGACCCGCAAATCTGTGCTCATTACGTCGATCCTTACTTAAAGGATGTGCAGTACTAAATCAATAAAGTATTACTAATGACACTTAAAGGACACTAAAGGATCATGTACGGTTATCCTACCTTTTTCATCATATTGCAAGGATATTTATAATATTCAATTATCCCTGTTAAGTGCTTTATTTATCATGAATAATGGGTAATCTCGGATAGGTATATTATCAAATTGTAACACATTACGTAGTCGAATACCTTAGAAAATACAATTATTCCATCAATTTCTGTCCTATAAACATGTTATGTCTTACATAATTTCGTTTATTATATTTAACAGATATGGTTCTTTGAATGGTTCTTTCTATGTTTATTTTAAATTAAGAATTACTTGCACTGTTTAACATTCTACTTAAATAGAACTGACAGTTATTTTGTTTTTTTTGCACAAGTGTGGTAAAATTAACTTACATCATATTTGAAAATAAAATATATGCATTAGTAGATTATATATTGCTATTCCTTAAAAGGCTACAGAGACTATTGCTTTAAAATATTATTATAAAATATTCGTTAAAAATTATTATGAAATAATAATAAATACACATACAAACCAACACACGTACACATATTGACTTCGATTAATTTAACAAAAATATTATAGACATATACGGATCGTGCATAAGCGAAATGCCTCCAAACTCCCAATGACCTTGTCAGATGTAAAAAAACGGAATAAAAAAAAGAGAGAGATAAAGTTTCCTATTTGTAAAATTTTTGCAAAACTCCAAAGAGAGAGATAGAGAGAGTGAGAGGAAGAAGATCAACGAAAAAAGAGATTTTGTATGATTTTGAGGCTATCTCGTGAATGATGTGTTACCAGGACGATTTTAGGTTAATCTGGGATCAGTTTGCTTGAGTTTTTTAACAAGATTCCTAAATTTGCCTCCATGACAAATAAATTGAAAAACGGCGAAGATCGCGGCCAGGATTAATCTGCACTGCGGAAAGTACGGGAAACCTAGGTCACAAAACTTTCAGGTTTCAAACATACCAGAACTATCTGTTTCATATTCTATAACAACATGTGTTCTTGAACAGAATTTTATTAACTTTCTTAAAACATTATTATAATAATAGAATTCCTTTCAATTAAAACATTCTATTAACTTCTGCAAACTATCTCAGAATCAGCATCGGATCGTCACTAAATTTTAAACAAAAAAAGCTTGTTAAAAGTATTAAAATACTTTTTGATAATAAAAAAGGATGAAATACAATAAACAACTTAATAGAATATTAGAACATTTAATCCCACAAGTAAAAAACTAAAAAAGATTAAATCGTAGTAAATGACGATGAAAAGGTCATGAAAATCAGCCTAAAATCACATAAGGCTTTCTAATAAAAGGGAGAGAGACAAATGAATAAAAAGAAGGGTAACGCATGAATAAAAAAGTGGTTTGCGGAACGGACACTAGAGTAGTCGCGCCGATCGATGCACGAGTTACAAGTTGAACAAGCGCCGCCGGAATCGCGCGTGTTGCAGCACGTAAAAAAGACGGCCTACGGTAAAATGTTGGGATAGTTGGACAGGGGATGCAAGAGTAGGTGGAAGGGAATCGCTGCCTTCCTCTTCCTTTTCATTTCCGAATGTCTGGATTTCTCAGCGTGTTAGAGATATAAATCTAGGTCATGAGATTCACCACCTCGCTCACCATGCGAGAAAGATCACTCGCGATCCGAAAAAGATTCTTAAATGTATTGGGATGGGCATTTGCAGACTCGGAATTCCTGCATCCCCTACACCCTTTGTTACTTCTCTCTGACCAGACGAGTAATAAAGTCGAAAGCATAATATTTTTTCGCTATACTTTTGATTTGTTTTTTGTAAGTCACAGAAGACTGAAGCTTATTTCAAATAAGTGGTAAGCACTTTCCTGGATCATTCATTCATTCTTCAGCATAACTAAGAGCTTTATTATATTTCAAATTTTATTGTAGACAAAATCAAATGAGTTAACATTTGTTAAGTTCAAGAAACTGCATTGCAAATTTGGTTCTATAAATCCATGTGGAATTCAATTAATTCGTAAGAGGAAAAAAACTTTAGAATGGTACCGCGTCATTTTATTTTATGATTTTAAGTACCATAATGTATTAGTGACTCGATCAGTTTTTTTCGTACCAATTAGATATTTTTAAAATTTAAACAGAATACAGCTAAATTTAAAAAGTATGTTATCAACATAATTTTTAAGAAAAATGTTTCTAAACCACTTTCAATTAATTACTCACTAATCATGATGATTAAACTTAAGAAATTAAGAAATTACAATTTTAGTTATTATCAAACTGAATATCAAAAAAAAATGAATGAAGCCTTATTAACCTATCACAAAGAATAGTTTATCGATATTATATTCAATAATATATTGTTTATCTATATGAAAAAAAGCTAAACTCCATTAAATTATAAATTCAACAAAATGCCAAAATAAAAAAAATTATACTGACTTTGCATATGCGTAACAGCGCATATTCATGGTAAGGAAGAAAATAGAGTTCTATTTGAATTATCATCCCCTTTTAATTCGTAAAAACAGAAGATTTCTATGTTATCGACTAACGCTATTTGAAAATTCATCGACTATCAGCTAAGTTCTACCTTACCAGCTGAGTGATAAGTAGAACTCTGAAATTATATGTTCAGAGATGTAAAGAGATTTAAAGATAATTGTTTATCATAATAAAAATAGTTTTTAAAATGTAAATAAGCCAATGTAGAATAGTTGGTACAAAAAACCTTACATATAACATTGAATCGCAAACAATGGTAACCGCAGATAGCTTGAAACTTTTTAACAACACGTTAAAATAAAATAAAACAAGTTTTTTAATGTTGTAATGGACTATTTTTATTTTCTAAAGCGTAAAATTGGAAACTATCAAGCTTCCTTTTAATATGATTTAATGTACAATTAATTAATAGACATTTTTCTTTACGCACATGTGATACAGCAATCTTACAAGTTAATGCGGCAATAAACTTGGAATTAAAATATTATATCACACAACAACTTTATATTTATTAATATTTAATATTTTGACTGCAAATTTTTTCAGATTTTAATTTTTAATATTCATTCATTGTTTAAATTCTATGATCTTCGGCTTTAATGTGGTACGGTTAATGCTTACAGAAAAAAGAGAACTTTGTATTGATTTGTATCTATCTTTTAATATTGAAAATTCAAATTGCAGCAAATTTCATTTCAATTACATGCTTTTATGGTCAATGTTATCAAATATAGTATTGCTTAATTACAAGCGTACTTCTAGAAAATGCATCTACTTAGATATATATTTATTGTGTACTTAACTCGTTTTCGCCAGCATTTGGACGTGAGTGGTTTCTGCAACGTCAACGATTCAATTATATATAAGTAGCAGAGAAAGTCTGAATTATAAAGCAAAAATAAGCCATGATATGACAAAAGAGGAATGAGAATTTTCTAGTCACGAGTGATCTCCTACCAAGTCAATTCACTAATGTCTTGGTAAAGAGAAGATGTAATTTTTATAAAACACTAGATAGAATATAAATATTTATAGATTTATAGATATAAGATCAGCTAAAAATTAGAAAGAAAGAGTGCAGACTTTTCTTGAATAATTGCAATTCTAGTTAACATTTGTTGCAACTTTAATACTTAATTTGGATACTTCATTTTAAATC
Organism: Sycophaga agraensis; assembly: GCA_018906755.1. Classification (NCBI taxonomy): domain Eukaryota; kingdom Metazoa; phylum Arthropoda; class Insecta; order Hymenoptera; family Pteromalidae; genus Sycophaga; species Sycophaga agraensis. The sequence goes on from JACCIE010000043.1 coordinate 473,740, forward strand.
GATTTCTTTAACACTATATTTTGTCAAACAGCTTTAATTAACAAATACATGATGTTTTAAGCGAATTTAGAGTGCCGATTGGAGTGTTTAAGTTAAGCTTTTACTTTTGTTTTTACTTCGAAAGACACTGAAATCTCAAATGAAGAAAATCAAGCCGACAGGAAAAGTCATCACTAAATCGATCACCAAGCGAAGGGCTACTTTTCATGTCACGTGCCCTGCTTATTGTCCCTTCCTCCTTGCATGACACGTCGCGCAGTGCAAGGTCTTTTAAAAATTTATGAATGCTGACTTCTTTCTTGCCTATACTAGATTCAGACGTCAACATTGTACTTTTGTCACTTGTGTGGTCAACACTTGCACCGACCGACTCCCTTATAAAATCAAATAAAGATTTGGATGCAGAATTATGTTCACCTGCTCTGTGAGTATTAGGTAATATTCCTCATTGTAAGCAGTGAAACTTTTCCTTACTTAATTATTAAACTAGACCAAGTGCAAGCACGAGTATCGGGGGTATAAAAACAATTATGAAAATGGAAAAAATGTCATTAAAACAAAGTAGTTGAATGAGGACAGTCACCGTTCAACCTTGATTTTACATAAAAGTTGCACTAATAATGGTTTGAGTTTATGTAAAACTGAAATTATTTTTTTTTATAATTTAATTAATATTGCTCGAGTACGCTAATAGTTTGAATTTAGAATGTATAATCCCATGACGAAACTTATGTAAGCTGTATTCGTGTTTGGAATACGTGAAGTAGATGATTAACTTATAAGATTTAATGCGCGCCTGACCGTGCCCGACCCGTTCCACTTAATAAGTGATAATTCAGACTATAACGCGCCGCTGCAGAAATTTTTATTTTTTTCTGATTAGTAGAACGAATATTTTTTGGGTCGTAAATATATAATATATAAATGATTAATATTAGATTATATATATGTACTATGTTACATTTTTTTCCATTTTCAAACAACCTATAATAAGATGATTTCAATATTCAAAAAAACTTTATTACGATAAAATAAATAGTATTATGATAATAATATAAAAGACTATAACAATAATAATTACAATAATAAGTATTATAATACTATTTCGTACAAGTATGAATAATAAAAACAGTGTAAGATGCGTATAAACTGTAAAAGTTTATATATACTAATATAAGAAATGAACCCTTTTTGAAAATTGTAATTATTTTTAAGTTGAACTTATGACAGCAACGGTAAACTCCCTTAAGTTTCATTTTGCACCTTATAATTCGAACAATGAACTTAAGACTCTTTTTACTATGGTAATGCAATTTCATGGTAGAGCAACACAATTTCGAATGAAAGAATGCGCTTCATTTCTTGTTCACCCTCCTGGTATATTAGTCGCTTTATCACTTGAGCGTAGTGCGCATTCTTTCTTACCCACAAAATTCCACTCTTCCTAGCTCTTTATGCTGTCTCTCTAGTCAAATAAATTGTCCATCAGGGAGAAGATAATTCCGAAATTTTATCACAAGGGAATTTTACTCGTTGCTGAATACTGTTGCAGAATAAAGGTAAAAAATAGTAAGAGGATAGAGCTACCATAACATGTATTTGAAAGTGAGAGAGAAAATCAATTATTAATTATAGTTCATAAAATTTTTTTATTTTCGTGGACAGTAGACTAATTGATAGTAATGTGAAAGAAATGTACTTTTGTCGATTCTGACAGTATTGTTCAATCAATGATTTGCGTTGTGCCAATGAGACATGCATGTATGCAGCTCCTAATTGTACAAGCTAAGCCCATGCTCTTTTAGTGCTAATCGCTTTTCTTTGTTATCAATCTTTTTCATTTACTTGTTAAGATTAGAACAGGCATGTATGCTCGGGTGACCAATGTATTTATAAATGCTTATCAAAATATCGCGAAGAGGTTTGTTAGAACATTAATACAATAGCAAATTAATCTTAGTTTCTTGATTCTTCAAGCGCTGTTATATTATTAGAAGACAGCTTAAATTCTTGTGCATCTATTATTCTAATAATGGTGATTCTAGCAACTCATTTAAACTCTAGCACGTAACTTCATGTAAACCTCGTGTGTTCCGTATGTTCTGTCAAAAAAGATTCTACAAAACATACATTACTTAACATGAATCTTGAAAACAGAGGACGCTAATATTGTTTTGAATATAATGCTCAGTATAACAGTCGTAAGCCTTCACCCGAGCAGGACATGCATTTATGAAAGTAATATTTCTCTCTTCAATTTTATGAAAATACATAAGAATTGATGTAACAGAAATTATATTTTTAAGTACAAATGCAAATAAGATTATCTCTGGTAAAAAATTATTAGCAATTCTATAATAATTTATTAGTAAAATTTTAAGTTACATTAGTTGCTGAGTTACGTTTGCTAATACGCAAAAAATACAAACATAAAAATGGTAACATCGCAGATAGGGTGACTTAGTTCTTAATTACCATAAAAAATAAAGCATAAAAAGAAGCATATGCCAAATTGATAACTGTAATTTAACATTGAATCATAAGAATGATGCGTCAGTATGATAAAAATATAAGTAGTTTCTAATACTTTCTAGTTATTCTTACTGTATACATACATATATACGAGTACATAGGCAAACTACCTTATTTGTAATTTTACTTCGTACATCAACTCCAGTGTAATTTCATTCATCTTTTAGGATAAATTATTATTAATTTACATTATTGTTTTTATAAAAAATAATAACTATATATAAAATATTTCACAAGTCTAAAAATTGGTCATTTTCAGATATATAAGACTCAACCCTCGAGATAATAAAAGTTTATGACATGTAAAAATCATTATATTTTAAAGTGTTACATTAAATATTATTTGCAATGCTTAAAATTCATAAAAATTGCAGGAAAATGCTTTTTTAAAAAAATAGTTTTAAAATATTAATCGAAATCGTACCTCGAGGGTTAAAATTCTTTGGCTCAGTTCCCTTTCTCCATTCTCGAGTAAAGAATGTTTATATCGAAAGGGGCGTATGTCCCCGAGCTAAAGAATGGATGCTTTCGCTTAAGAAGTGAGACAGCGAAGGCATTCGAAGTTTTTTTCATACAAGCCGAATAAAAAAGCGCGTAAGCGCTAGATTGATAATTAGAAATAGTAGTGCCCAGCGTATGAGAAACAGTATAATAATAAGAGTCGTGCATATGTGAGCTTTAGCTGCTGATAAAGGAGAAAAAGTGTTTCTTGTATTGTACCTTTTCTCTTCGATAGCTGGTGTAACTGGTCTGAAACCCATAAAAAGTCATCATGTAATAAAGAGAGTTGCGCTGTTTTTTTCGCATCTCGAAAAAAGTAGATCAGCTTGAACGGGTGTGCTTGAGAGGGGTAGAAAGTGGTGAAGCGATCTCCACAAGGAGCCAGTCGTGAGAAAAGCCCTCGACTCACGATACCATCGAGAGCTCGGGCTATCGTGCCTCTCGGAGCCTCCTTCTTTTTACCAAACTATACACGGCTCACGCGAATTTGCACGCGCCTTTTATCGCTTACGTTATTCTTAAATGAAAAATCGACAGATTCGCGTTTCAATTACTTTTGTGTTTATAAAACTAAGAGCCCACTTATCTACTAACTTCTTAAATTCTTCCTTTAAGATCCTTGATCCAATATTATGGCATGGAAAAGTAAGAACTAGAGATTACTATCCTTTGGTAGCAACTACAGATTATCGACAGTTCTGAGTTTCGTTTTATTTTTGTAGTTTAAAAATATATTTTTTGTTAAATTTTCTTTTCAGTTTCAAATATAGATACTTATTATGTATAATAACATAATACTGAAACTTTTGCATAAACAAGCGTTTAAAAGTTACAGTATACTTTAGTTGGTAGAAAACGTAAAAATTTAAATGAAATTTCTCTTGTGTCAACCATGTTTATTGTATAAGCTGTGAACTGATACAATTAACTATTTTAGAGCTAAAGTAAAAGTTTACGGTTCATCCTAATTTCTTGTGCTGTAATAAATCAATAAAGAATAAAAAATAACTAGGCCATCGCACAAACATTGATTATATTACATAAAATGAAAGTAAATTTATTCGTTCAATAAACAAAAATGTAAATTTTGGTTTAGTTTTCCCTGTACAATTAATCTTTGTACTAATAAATATGTTTTAAGCAATTGAAAATAAAAAGAAACCTCAAATAGGTAACCTTAAATATTTCTATAAAAAACATTAACTTTGCCTATAATCTATCTAAATATATGTTCAAATTTATTTATATAAAATATTTAAGCTTTATCCAAAAATGCCGATGATCTGTAAAGTAAATCTAAATTATTTTTAGTATAATATTATTAAAAAGTATTTGATAAATTATATTTTGATGCAGTATATAAAATTACAAAAGTAGTCAAACATTACAACCCGTACAAATATTTATAGATAACATTTTTTTCTTAATTGTGAATACCGCAACATAGTTAAAAGACGTTGTTTTAAATACAAAAAAATTTATAAAAACAGAATCGAAAAGTGCATTTACAAAAAATTAAAAGTATTATTCAAGCAGTCAATAGAAATATACTAACAAATATAATTACATTTTGTGCAGTTATTTATAATTTATTTTTAGTTAGTCTAAATCGACATTTTTAAGTTGCAATAAATATGAACTTAGTATTTTAATAAGCAGCCATGATAAAAAGTAGTTTATAACTATTTTCATAAAGTTCGTAACTATTTTCAATTGCTCGTATTTCACAAATTATTAGATTTTAAATTAAGATAAAATTACCGGAAAATATACATTTGACCAATATGTGTCTAAACTATTTATTGCTTGTTTTTTATTTCATAAAAGATATGAATTAGTAGACCATGCTTACGTTTTATTTTGTGCGACGAACTACACATTGGTCTTCTATTAGATGTAACATTTTTACACCGTACAATACCATTTCATCTTCGGCTAACCTCTCTTGGTACGATACTTTATTTTATCTTAATTGAATGAATTACTGTGAGGGTATTGATTTATGAGAACCAGTCTGAACATTACTCTGTTCCATAATGTCAGAATAATTTACAGCAAAATCGCATTTATGTGATGCGATGTATTTTATATGCCACTTTTAAATACTTTTAATTAAATTTCTAAATATATCTTAATTTTATTATAATTTTATTTTGCAATAAACCCAGTACAGAAATTAAGCATTTTTACATCTTATCTTCTTATATTTTAATTACCTTATTAAATAAATATTTTTTTTTTCAATATTTACAACATTCTAGAAGCATTACGGGGGGTACTTAATTGGAGCTTTAATGAGTAAAGTGTATTTTGAATATATATTCACTGTTACAGTCTTAATTATATCTTTTTATTTCTTTCTATCTATAATTATTTTCTCTCTCAAACATAATTCGGAATAAGTAAAAACTCTTTTTCTATCGAATTAAAACATTTTTCCAATTTGTATGTATTATAAAACTAGATTCAATAAACTTAACCTTTTACAAAATTCAAGCAGCGCACGAGATATAACGAAAATCGAATATTCTTTATGAAGTTGTGTGCGTGAAGTTAAATACGATTGTATTTAACTTACAGTTTTTTTCATACTGATATATTAGTATTGAATGTGATTATTCTGGCCGACATACGGGCATGATTACAAAAAGCAATTTTACAGAATAAGTCAACAATTGTCAGTTTCAGTTTCAGTTCAATTGTAATACAACGTTCTGGAGATGTTTGCTATCTCAAATATAATTACAACTTAATCAACACTACTAAGAGTTTTTAGCTAACTCTATACCCCAATACTATTCATAAAATTCAAACTCGATTAATCTCATTTGTATCAGATTATTTAATTGCAAAGAACTGTCGCTTCTTCGAGCGCTTGATTATAGAATGATACTATAAAAGATTAAAAATCGACAAATTAAAAAAGATATGTTTACCAAAAATGAACTCGAATTAATCTCTATAGTTTCTTTATTGTTTAATATTTAATTAACAAGTAATTTATAAAAAAGAAGCGAGTTTAGTTTATTAGTTAAGCCAGTTTATTTTTACATATATAAAAAATATATATAAAATAAGTTTTATTAAAGATTAATCTATTAAATACCAATGCTGAATTGAGCTATAACATAAAAGATAAAAACCGAATTAAGATTAATAATAAAAAATGCAAATAGTACTATTCATTAAATTTTCATGCACTGTTGAAATAAGCCAATCAAACTTGAATTAAGAAAATAAACTGTATTCATAAGAATTTCTTGCTTTCAAAAGAATATTTAAAATGATTCAATCCATTACAATGAATTGGGAGTGCAGTGCCTCATAATTTGTGCCTCGACTCTAGTTCAGGCAGGTGTCGGTTGTGCATCGATATTCGACGACCTCTCACGGTAGCGGCATTTAAATTCGCCCGATTCAGTCTTTTAATTTAACAGCGCAACACAATGACAATGTTTCTCAAGTAAGTTATCTCCTTAAGCTAGGGCAACTGATGGAAACTGCGAATCTGCCAAGGACGGAACGATCTCGGCTCATAAATTATTTGTCGTATGAACCGCGCGAACTCATAGACATCTTCGTCCTCGTCCTCGTCTATGCACAGCTCATTATGAATGGCGATCACCCGGAGACGCCTTAGCGCGCCTTAATTCGACTACCTTAAATATTCAATCGCGAAATTGGACGCGCGTTTGGAATGCCCTGCAGGCATGGGTGCGCCGTATGCGCACGCGTGACATTTGCACGTGGCGGGTGCATCGGGTCGGATCCAACTGGACGTCGAGCGATTCTAGGTAATTGCAGCGCCCTCGCGAGCTCAAGCCGACCTCGTTTCCGGTGCGTCACTCTCGACTCTCGAATCAGCTACTCGCCCAAATGCGGCATAAGGCGTCGCGTTGTTGCGTGCGCATGTGCGCGACAAGAAGGGAATAAGGGATCTGTTGTGACAGTCCATGTACTTAGCCTCTGGACTAGGCACTTAAAACCGCTTATTTTATCTGTCCAGAGGATTATAAAACGCATTTACTCGGTATGACTAGAGATGATCAAAATTAATATCGACGAACAGTATCCAGTGATTTCTTGCATCCGAATCCATTCGAACATTCGTATTCTAAATAATTAATAAAATTCGTTACTTGTGATTTGAAACTGTTCGTTGGTTAATATTATCCAAGCTAGAGCGTTTTTTGTTATATTCAAAGACCGTATTATATAAAAACTACAGTATGAAAACGTTCTGATGACAATGATAGTTCTTCTAAAAAGATATTTTCATTCATAAATCTATTTCAAATTGATTACGTATATAAATTGAACTAAAAATTTATAATTAAAAACTAAATCACAATGAGATATGTAAAACGGAGAATCTTACTTTCTTCGTCTGTATAATATAAATATACAAATGAGTAGATGTCTAGCCATCGGCTACTGCTTCACAAGACAGAAGAATCGTAAGGTAGACGCAAGTGCTCGGGGTTCGAATTGAAGGTCTTGCGCCGTAGAACGTCCGTTCCTTGTCAATATTCTCCATCATTCCACTAGCGCGTTGGTTGCGGTTTATTAATTAATTCATGCTCTAAAATTACCGCCGTGTAGAATGATGTACCCGTGTATCGATCTCCGTGATATGGGAAACCGTCTTATATGTGCCTCCGCGGCCGAACCTCCCGGATGCCTATGACGTTCTTCGACACATCGATTCTGTCGTCAACTCGATAGCTGCTTGCAATGTTAAGGTATAGTCCCTGTGTTGTCTTTTATTACTGCGTACAAATTGTATACAACTGTTTTCTGACTCATGCTTTAATTCGTTTCCTTATTGCTCAATAACTTTATCAATTGTCCATAAAATTAATGTAATAAGTATACGAAATAATGAAAAAATAATGGATAAAAGTTAAATTTGAAAATATAACAAAATAATTAGCTCGAATCCTCCTTTCATTAATTTAAGAGCTGGTTAAAAGTTTAAAATTATATATTTAATTCTATGATACGCAGTAAATAATTTATTTTATTACTCCATATTTTGTTGACTTAGATTCGTCATTATTATGAATTCCTGTTTCTGTTTCTTGCGTCAAACGGTACATGTAGGTATATGGCCTGTTACAAAAAGCGGTTCTAGATTAATACTGTTTTGACCAGAATTATTATAAGGGCTATTTTGAAACATCTTCTTGGAATTCTATGTAAAATTTGATTATCAGTAACGTCAATCACCGAAGTTCTTCATACTCGCGATAACAGGAATCAATAAATATAGCAACTGTCGGTACTTCGGTTGAAAAAATTATGTTGTTAATAACTTTGTTTTGTGATCGCCCTAAATCTATATTACTGTATACGTATCGCCGTCAATGGCTTTTCATCATTGTATTTTTTCGTTTGCATAATATAATACTTCACAAATACTTTATTTATACATCAAAAGTTTTTTATTCATTTCGATAAGTGCATGCTAATATTCGATGTATCGTCATTTAAGCGTCTCAGTGATTGCTTTTAGCATAAAACTATCTTGTAATATAATACGCGAGACAATAATTATATTAAAAATGTCTTTTGTAATAGTATTTGGGACTAGGGTTCCAAACTACTACACACTAGTCGTAGGGCAGTAATAATATTTTTTCCTTTATATTATATCTAAAATTTGAGAACATTTAGTTATAATTTATTTTATTACATTTAGTAAATTTTATAAATAGATTTTTTTTAATAAATTTTTTAATAAATTATGGTTTTGAATAAAATCTTTATTTGTGAATATTCTACAACAAGAAGTGTAACTCGATCAAAAACAAATTTTAATTATTTTGAATTATTTACTTGAGTAAATCATCATATGCTCCAGTTCCCTACTTCATTGAATGAAATAAAATATAATTACATGCTTTAAAAACGAGGTTAAGTGTGCACGTCGAAAAAGAAATCCAACAGCAAATGTGTTTCTGGCTCCGTCGAAATAAGTTAAAATAAAATATTTTAATTTCTTGCCTAAAACCTCTAGTCTTTCAAATTTTCCCAAAACGTCAAAATGATATTTACAACAAGAAAAAAAGGAAACTTTCTAAACCGGGAAATGCATACAATAAAAAATGGTATATGAGAATCAAGCGGTATAAGCACATAGCCCTTCTCAGGGAAACTTTTATGCAGAGCCATTTAATTCAATAATTGAAGAAAGTTCCAGATCTAGATAAGAGCATTATATTCGCTATATAAATATATTATCTATTTTTACTCATTTAATAATTATCTTTTCTACAAATCAAATTGAGATTCAATACTATTTTTATTTATGAAACGGTTCATTTTAAACTACTACTAGATGTAGTTTTATTATTTTTGAAGACTTCTTTTCTTTGGTGCCTATGGTTTACCGAAACGGTTGTACGTAAAAATGATATATTACAAATACTTTAAGTTGTACAGAATCGTACAATATATGTTTTATGTATTAATTCTTTTACACGATATAAATAAATATGATTTTTTTATTCTGAATTAATAAATCAAAGTATGAAATGTATGTTATTGCAGAGGGTATAATTATTTATGTTTTTAAACTTCGTTTTAATATTTTACTATGCCTTTTCTTATCTATGCAAGTAATAGCAAATAATGCATGTATAGTAATATTTTATAATCAATAAATTAATATTTAATAACTTTTCTATCATATTTTGCATTTTTTATAATCAATTGCAACTTATTAATGTTGTAATTTTTTCAATATTATATTTTTTTAATTTTCTATTTATAGTTAATGAAAGTTTAATGTTAGTAAACATTAAAATTTAGCGAGAAGTTTAAAGTATAATGTTATAAATATGAATGATGAAATATATCAAATATCTATTTAACTAGCTAAAAAAATTTTCTCGTGTGCTTAAATAAAGTATTCTTAGCTTGTAGATAAATCCTAAAAAATAAAGGATGACTCAAGTTTTTTCATTACAAACTTTTGCACTATGGTCCAAAAAGCGGCTCATAAGATAATTTTTTCAATAATTCGGATACTTTTAAATATTTTTAAGACATTATGTAATAAAGATATAAAAAATACTTTGTTAAACGACGTATTATTCGATCAAGATGATTATTCAATTTTTAAAAATATTCTTCTTACATAAAAGAAGTATATAAATTTCTTTAATAACGATTAAATATATTTACTTGAACACCAAATATATAATTATACTATTAATGTTAATGCGATATCATCTAAACTCAAACGTATTTTGATTCGAGCATTTGTATTAAACTCTAAATTAAATGAAAAAAGCATAAAAAAATATTCTAATGAGCATGAACTCATTATATTTGAAAACTGTTAGTAAAAAGTGAATGTACTATATTACTTAAACAATAGTTTCTGCGACTCGTTTCTCACCTCGTCACTCAACTCAACGTTATCCCTTCAAAAGGTTAAATAAAATCCATCGCCTTGAGGTAATCGAATAGAATTTAAACGAAATACACTGGAATTTAAACTAAATAGTACACCGAATCAATTCTTTTTCGAAATTTCAATTAAAAGGTGTCTTAAAGTTATTAAATTATTATTAATCTTAATAGAAATTTTTTTATAATTGCTTTTAAAGTGATCATAAACAATGAATTTTATGAATATGTCTTTATTTTCCCAAAGTGTATTTTTAATCGGTATAATGATGCATATAGAAATGTACAATTTTAAATTGTCTAATTAAGATTCAAATAATAATACAACTGTATGACATACGATTTATTGAAGTTTATGCAGTGTATTTATTTAGATTTTTAAATGCTAATACGTACTATACAGTCGATTCAATGTTATTTTAGTTTGCATATGAGTAGATGAAACTAGCGAGATAGAATGAATTGGCGTAGAAAATATATTCTAATGAATTATTTATACGTAAATTTCATTTGTAAAACAAAGGTTAATTACTTGTTTGTGGTTATTTTTTATTTGAAAAATCTAATAAATCGGAATCCTTTAACGTTTTGCTATGTACATTATTAATTAGTCTTGAATTATTTATCAAAATTTAGATTTTTTTAGACAGTTTATTTATGTGATATGTATGAGTACATGATTGAAATAAAAATATTGTAATTAGTATAAAGAATATAATATAATATGATTATTGGCATAATAATATAACAAAATATAATATTTTATTATCTATTATTAGTATAATAGTATCGTATTAATTTAAAAACAAATGACTGCATCAATTTCGAAAATCATTAAATTTCGTATAATATTGTGCTTTTAATGTATTACATATTATCAATTAAATATATAGTGTAATGATTTTAATTAATAGCGTGTTCGAGTAAAAAAGTAGAAGTTAGGAGACAAATTAAAGCTTCCGAAAGATTATGAAAATAATTGATTGCCAAAAAAAAAGTTTTTTAGATCGTTAGATTAATTTCATTCGTAGCTTATACCTAACCAAATATTTTATTTTTTATTATTTATATTTAGTTTAAAACGTTGCCACAAACTATCCAGTAATGAATTACGTGTAGCAGAAAAACTATCATGGATCAAATGAATGATAACTCTTAAACTAGTTTTGAAAATGCAACAACAACCCACTAATCGCTAAAGCAAATTGAAGCTTCTTCGAATTCGTGCCTAGTGAACTGATTCGGAGTTGTCCGAGCAATAGATTCCGAGGTAGCCCAGATCATGCGCCGTTTACACTATCTCCTCCATGCACGGCACCGAAACTCTAGAACCTTATATACACGTAATGAAGCGAAGCTTGCGAAATTTCGCATGGGATTGGATTACGAATGTCACAAATTGAATGGAATCATAAAAGTCCCCGATAACATGCGTGGAGTTCGCAAGAACAATATAGGTTATTCCAAAAAGATATAATTTGTGAGCTGTTTAGAAAAACTGATAATGATTTTGATTGATACAGAAAACAAGATTCTAAACGGTAATTTTCATTTCTTTTCAACTTTGAACATTTTTTATGCATTATATAGTTCATAATTATATACTGCTAAAGAACATGTGATCTATAATTACACTATTTATAAGTAATTTATATTTATTTATTGAGTTGCTTATAAATTAAATGCAGTAGTATTTTAGTCATTATAAATTAATAATTCTATTTATAATTAATGTAACAATAAATAATTAACCATACAATAAATTTCTTCCTTTTCTTTTTGCCAACTTGGCTTACGAAAAATGATATATTAATAGTATTCTAAATAATATTTTGGATAGGTTATTTATAATAGAATGTTATAATTTTTTGCAATGCATCAGAAATCATAACATCGAATAGTTGTCAAAATGATTATTTTTAAGAGCTGCGTAAATGATGCACTATAATTAATAAAGTACAAAATATATTATTGAAGACTCGAAGATTCAAGTATCGATTTCAGCAATTTTTATCGACGTCAAAAATGGGATAGTCATCATTCCTCAATATCGTTACAATTCCAAGAAAAAAGCTTGAAGTTCATATGTACTTAATGATAACAAATTAAGTAGTGAAACTAATAACCCCATAGAAATTATTTTACATAATACAGTTAATTAATCTACAGGATAACTGTCTACGAGACAATATTATTATAATTTAATCAAATGTGTTTCTTTTATAAATATAAGTTTTTATGTGCACGTACGCGTATGTAATTATGTTAATTAGTATATAATTAATAACAATTTATTATTAAAAAATAAACTATTTGAATAAATTTTACCTAAAGGCAAAAAATGTAATTTGTATCTAAATACAAATAAGATATATAATTATATCTTGTACCATTACTCTAAAGTTAGGATAGTAATTTTTGTAAGGTATCAACCTCATCGTTATCTTTATAATAGTTCACGTAAAAGTAGTAAATAAAAATGGTATAAATTAAATTATGTCAAAAAAAATATTTTATTGAGGATTATTAGACGCTTCAACGTGACACAATTATACTTATTCTAATTGAAGTAAATTAAATGTTATAAGTTTCTTGAAAACTTGCAATTATCGAATGAATAAAAACTTTCTTTCTTACAATTACACTTGACAGCGTGAAAGTTACGTTTACGTGATGAATATAAGAAACTAAAAAATAATTGTATACTGTATCAGTAAAATAATTGTATACTGTTTGTCAAATCATTGTCACATTTGTAATTAAAGGTAAACTATAATTACAGGACTTTTTTAGACGTATTTAACTACGTAGAGGAATATAAACGAGACATGCCGTACTCTTTCGAACAAATACTCAGTACTGCCGATTAGGAAATGTCAATAAAACTGTTGTACCAATATAATAATAACATTAATCATTGATACAAATCAATAGAAGGCTTAAATTCAATAATTATAATCAAGTCTTGAATATTAAAGAACAGTATTATTGATGAAAATAAACAAAGGTTGCAAAAGACAACCGAAAATGTTGAACAAGATGCAGGCAGTCTTGATAAAAAATCAACAGTTGTTCCGTACTTTTATGTGTCTATGACTTTGCTTAGTCGCAGGCGACTAGAACATAATATTGCAACAGTTTTACCACACCCCTTTTGTATAGAATATTCGCAATAATGGGGTCGAGTGAGGCATCCCGTTAAGCGAATAAACAATGGATAGTTACTCACAGGCTCTGCGATAGGAAGCGCGAGAGCGCCAACTTGCTGATGCGATTGTTCTTGAGTCCATCGAGCATCGCGGAGGCTGCGACATCCATATTTGCCGGGATTAGGCTACTGCACGGAATCGCCGAGGTTTCACGTGCGGCTAGTGCTGTGACCTGTGTGTATGTCCGCGTGGGCCTGCTCCCGGCAAGCAGATGGATCAGTAACAAGAGAGGAACACGGGTCGATGGGACACTGCGAGAGAGGAGCAGGTAGAGGTATAACGAAAACTTGCCTCTTGCGCTGCTCAGCTCTGCGTCTCCCTACTGTGAGATAAGTGCACTAAGTTCCCGCCGACGTCAGGGCTGTCGAGGTCGAAGGCATCCTCTATCAATCAAGTTATCACTGGCTGGCTCCGTCTATGTCCGTCCCCTTTCTGCCTTGTCCCCGACACTATCGGTGATCTGGATCTGCCCGAATCGACGATCAAGGCTCGGCGGGTAATTCGATGTATGATGCACGGCTGGGGCGTGTGCCTTGGAACCTCATTGTCAAGTGATCTTTCGGTCGCTTTACTGACCCTTGACTATAGACCTGTTTGGATCGCCTATGTGCGTCTCTTGCTTCGCGCCCTCGCCGTTTTATTTTCGTGGGTGCAGTCTTTTTGTGTCGTTTGTTCATGCGAGTGCGCGCGCTTTTGTGTATGTGCGCGCGCGCGTGTGTGTGTGTAGAATGAATAACCGAGTCGCCTTGTTTCACTCTACCGCAACCGCCGTCGTCGACGTCGTCGTCGTCTTCGACCCTGTGAGTCGGGCTTTGTCAAAGGGAGACAGCCGAAAAACTTCGTCGTGTGACCTCCTGGGCATCTCACGCTCTTCTAAGCACTTGTTTACTATGACAAAGGCGATGGGTATTAACAAATTGCGAGAAAAACTCTTTCGTCGCTCTAACTGACGCGCAAAAACTTGCGAAAAGTCCATTCGAAAAAGAGATATTTTTTGTATTTTTCCGTATATTATTTTGTTTAACTTTGGCAAATGCGGTATACGTATCAAAGGTCGGCTATAATCTGAGACTACGAATCACAAACATGGAGAACTAACAACGGCGAAGGCCGACGTAACGACGCAGAGCGAAGCGCTCGGTTCGCGCGCGCACTGGGTCCTCGTATCCTGCAGGTGCAGCGGCGCCGAGAGCAGCGCACTAGAGCTATCTGCTGAGGCTCTTCACTAAAGCACATGAAAAGCCACGGAGCAAGGTGGTAGAGATCGGCCGAGCGGGGAGTCCTTGGGCTCGGCCGGGGCGACCGGGGTGACCGGGCGAGCTGGCGCGGCCTCGGGCGCGGGGCGCGGAGCTCGGGGCTCGGGGCTCGGGGCTCAGGCGGTCCAGGAGGCCGGGGCACTCGGGGTCAGCGGGGGCCGCGGGGCAGGAGGGCGGCCGGGGCGCTGGGCCGCGGCCCGCGACCGGGGGCTCTCCTCGGTCTTGGCATCCTGGCGGCGCTGTCGGCGCGGCAGCTGTGGGCGGCTGGGCGGGGGTGGCTGGGCGCACTGTCCCTCCTCCTGAGCACCGGGCGGGGCGCGAGCGCGGGCGCAGTGCAGCTCGGGCGGCAGTCGGCGAGGCACTGGCGGCGCGGGGCGTGTCCTCGAGGCGGCTCGTGTGCGCAGCCCTGAGGACCGCGAGTGCCGCGCCTGCGCACGGAGAGAAGTATCCACAGAAAATAAAAGCATCTAGTGCTTTTCACTAGCAGAACATATTCTAATACTAGAACATTTAATCTGTTTCTTAGCTAGTAAATTTATGGTGCTGACGGTACCACTTACATTGTTGTTACTGATACTCGTCAATTTACTAGATATCGCTTGCCTATATACTTTAGAATTGGAATTTTAAGTTCTAGCATTTTTAGCTAAGTGACTTCTGGAAGAAAATATGGATAAAGCTAAAATATTAATATGAGACTAATCAATGAATATATATATATATATATATATATATATATTAATTAAAGAAAATAAGTTTCAATTAACAAAAGTTAAATTAGACTGAAACCAAAGCTCCATTGGTTAATTATAACTTACATATTATACATTATGAAATTTTAATAAAATTCTGTCTATCATTTAAATTAGAATATATTCATCGATAAACCAAAGTAAGATATACAATGATGAAAATTTTAAAAGTCAGCCAGTGTAGTGGTTGACTTTTTAAGTGTTCATCATTTTATGAATATCTTTTTTAGGCTTATCGATGAATGTATTTTGATTTTACTGAAAGGAATTCAGCCTTCAAGGGCTAAAATAAAGAAAATAGATATTACATGAAATAACCTAGTAGCAAGAAATTTAACTTTAGTCTGCAGTTGTTGACTTGTTACAATTTTATAATTATTGCATGGGTTTTTAATATTTATCTAATCGACAAATGTATTTTAATTGTATTGAAACAAAAATTATCTTATAACAAGATATGTGAATTAAGACTAATTTTGGACAATAGATACTAATAGCCTGCAATTAATGAAAAATACCATTGTTAAATAAATATCAAATTTTTATTTATAACCTACATATAGCAGCATGTAATCATTCAGACTTATATGAAGCTATATTTATATGTGTGTATGTATATATATATATATAGGAAAAATTTTTGCACACTAAGTACTAAAATGTAGAATGCTGCGGCTAGTACCTAAAATATAAGTTCTAACACTTATATTATAGATAGCGCGCAATCTGGTTTACCGATGCTGTGTCTGTGTATATTGAGGTTCTGCACATAGAACCTCCTTTTTCGGTGGACTCTTCTCTTCGTGCGAGCATCGACGCGCGCCCGGACGCCGAGCGCCGCCGCGCCAGTTGGCCGCCGGCCGCGGCCGACCCGCGACCCAGGCGAGTCCACGTCAAAGGGCGGCCCTCCACCTGCCTGACCCACTGGTTCCAAGGCGCCGCCGCCGACCCACGGCTTAGCCCCACTTTCTCCCACCCTGGGCTGCTTTCGGCCGCTCTCCCCACCGCCACCCACCGCCGCCTTCCGCCACTCCCAGCGCACCGGAGACTCGTCTCGACGAAACGGATAAGCACCCGACGATGGAGAATACGGCCCGCACGGGCCAATCGCCCTGAGGATTTTAATGAAAGAATGGGGCCACCTCTTATGCCCGCGTGTCCGCAGCCACCGCCCGCGTCGCTCACTCCCAAGTCCGAGCTGCCCCCGAGCCAGCACATGCCTCTTCCACTCGACTAAAAAGGACGACCTGCACCACTTATACTCCAAAGCAATTTTTCCCCTTTCTCGCTCGCCCCTCTTCTTGTAAACTCTGCCATCCGCCTATCCTCCTCGCTCTCCTTTGCTTAGTTTCCTTTTGCTGTTGAATTGAGAGAACTAAAAGCGAATAACGACAGACGTCGAGAGTGATGCTTGGCCCAAGTAGCCTGACACATAATCAACACAGCCGCTGCACTGAGAACTCTATACATATTAACCCAGTATACCTACGTGTTTGTATTTCTCCACTTCTATTTATCCATTCCATCCAAGACCTCAATTGAACATGTTTTTTCGAATCCCCAGTTTCCGACGCGCAGAATCAAGACGACAGCCTAAACATTCATTATAAGTATGGCTAATTTAATAAAATCAAATAACCTTTTTTCCACATACTTCATATAGATGACCGATTAAACAATGCTTTATTTAAGCCTTCAGATTACAGAGGGGAATCATTTTTTTGAAAAGAACAAATTATTTTCAATTACGAGCTAAAGTTTAACGAAGCAATTTAAAAAAAGTTAATATGGTAATAACCCATACAACAATAGGAAAAAGGAACAGAACGAAAAGAAAAACTCTAATATTCATATTCTTGAAATGGTAAATAAAACTTGATTGATTGGGACTTATTAATTGGTGATACCTAAATTTGTATAAAGAGTCTCTCTTTACTCGATTAAAAAAATTCGTTAATTCTAATAATTATACATTTTTAATTACTCCATAATATTTTTATATTTTGACGGTTCGACTATTCCCTTTTATTTAATTTCAAATCTAAAAAAAATCACAATTAATGCACTGTCATGGGCATAGTTCTAAAGCATACATTACACATTTAAAATTTTCATTACAAAATAAAAATGATATAGTTCTTCATATAATGATAATATAATTGATAGAAATTTGATAATATACTTCAATATATTTGAGTTTGAATTTTAGGCTTTTGTAAATATTCATTATCAAAATAAAGCACATCATTCATACCTTTACATAAAATTTTCCGATTATTTATTAGTGCGTGTAACAATTATGGATACTAATCCGTTTCCAGTAACAACAAAATCTTCTTAAAGTAAATGCAATAAAAAATGTATACTCAAGTATTCCTAATTTCACTTAGCCAAACTGTAAAATTGAGAAAGATCCCTTCCTCAAATTTAGTATGTACCTTGAAGCGTTATTGTTATTCTAATCATTCATCTAGCATTTGTTTACTTACTTTTACTCTCGAATTAATTTAATGTGTCTCTCTTATTTGTTCTTTTTCCATTTCCTCAGCCCTCTCAATGCCCTTTTCAGATCCTTTCGCGATATGTTTTCACTGCATCATTCCCTATCTCTCTCCTTTAAACAATCAGCTATCCTTCTGATCCATCTTTCATTTTATCCTTTCTACCTCAACTTTCCCTGGGTGAAAAAGAAAGTAATAATGTGAAAAGGATCATATACAGAGGAAACATCATATAGTTTTTCTTGGCACGCTTTCGAAGAAATAGAGACCATAAATCAAGAGTTTTAGTCCATTTAAGATCGCCGTAGTTTATTTTTTGTTCACAATGTATCTTGAGAGGCGTCCATACTTTAAAAAGAATTGATTTACGCCCTCACTGATTTTAGATCTTAGATTAAAATTTATGAATTAAAAATTCAAATTTAATTATGTTTTCTTAAGAACAAATTTAGTAGCTAGCCACCTTGGAAACCTTGACTCTACAGAGGAAGGAGTTGGGATTAGGCACTTGTGTGGAAATGAGGTGGAGTTGTTCAACAACAGCTACTGTAGCCACTCTATGATACGCATTGTCACGACAAAGGATCCGATAAGGATCAGCTAATGTTCTGAATTAGTATCTCTACAATATATAGGAATTACTACTGTAGAGTAATGCTCTCGAACCCGACGGGCGTATACCCACATAGGCAGTCTCGAATCAGTGGTGAGTATTATAATAATAAAAAATATGCAATTCATGTATCGACTTCCGAGAAGCCGATAAAAGGTAGCCCTTTGTTAAATTGCGCGCGAAAACCAAATTGGGGGGCATGGATTGTCCTTTAAAAAGGCGATTGTTTTGTACAGTTGAGCTTTAGTTTTAGTTAATTTCTCGGTCCGGCCCGATCGGAGGCAAATTGCGAGCGACTCGGTGAAGAGATCAAAGACGTGCCGGGCGAGCGGAAAAAAGAAGCAAGACGGTGTGTTCGGGCGGACAGCAGTGACCAGGGAAGAGCGATCCCCTGTCCATCATGAAAATTCCCTCTCCTACCGTCCTGCCGTCAAAAGTAGGGGAACCGGGCCGAAAACTCTGCCCACGCGACGCACGTAAAGCGAGGGTATTGCTCTCGTTATCTTTCGAACTCGTCCCTTCTCAAGCATATAAGCTCAATTATATGTCAGTCAGTATTTGTTAATTTATTGTCGTAGTTTGTCAACTTTCCTGCCTAAATATTTCTGAAATATTAACTGGGTGGGTTATAAGACATCGGTTTTGGATTGTCAAGGAAATCCGGGATGTCAGTAAGTAGATGAGGTTTTATATACAGTTAGCATAATAATACCATAATAATAGTAAACATAATGTAACATCGATAAGTTTTCAACACATATCCGAAAGCAACTCTAGCTCTATGCATAACCGTTGAACTGAAATGTAATATGAGAGGTTGATGTCGCTGTTAATGGAAATGAGATTTTGTAAGGTATATTTAATAACTGTAAGAGCGTAGCGTCGATAATATCTCGAGGAGTTCTCAAACATACTCATAAAAATAGAACTACGAGTTTACTCGGTAATCGATATCTAGGTTACATTCTACAAAAAATTATTCATTTGTATATTTTAATTTAAAATGCTTATAGAATATTGTTAGAACTACAATTATCATTATTAATACAATAGTTTTAATATTTATTAAATAGTTATAATCATAAAAATTTAAAGAATAATTTATTTAAATCATAATTAAAACTATAACTCATTATATTGCTATCGAATTTTTTTATTATCCTGTCATTGTAAGCTTAGGAGACTTAACAATTAGTCAATCAAGAAATGGACACTAATTCCCATTTTTCCACTTCGTGTCTAGTCTATTTTCCAAAGATCTGCCTCGAGTGCATTGTTATACCTGCAATCGGACGAGCCATTTGTCGAGTATTGTATGCAGCCGTTCATTGTTCGAGGTCTTGCAATGTTAAGCTGACCTCTATGAACTCGATAGAAGTTTATGTACACAAACTGGATGCTTACAACAGCATAAAAATTCTTTACACTTTGTAGGGCAGCTACAGTTACGGATCAACGATCCGTAAGTCGTATCGAACATCAAATAATAAAATATTTTTTCTCACGATAATTATCTATGTTCTAATGATTCTATAAAATGTCAATTGTAATAATTTAATCACCAACATTGAGTCACCTCAATGTTTTTTCTTAACTTAGTGAATTATTACCCTTACATGACCTGTAGAAAACTATGCTCGCTATAAAAGGTAAAAATATTGCACATGTTGACTACACACGACTATACTGGTAAATCATCGTGAGGCTTGTCGTTAAGTCATAAATAATAAATAGTTTTTCTAGTTAAACAACATACGCAGAAAAACTTTTAAAATCCTGAATCTAATCTGTGCAAATGACTCTATCCTTAGTAAAACTACAGTTTAAAAGATTTCTGTGTAACTATGAATTATTTGTGTGTTTTTTTTGGATTTATTTAAGCAATTTTAGTCTCAAAAGAGATTATTTTTTTAATTACTTATGCCTTATGCATTTTTGGTGTTTGGAGAATGGCGTGACATGTGAATGTATCGAAACTAGTATCTACTATGTCTACTTTACTAATGCGCTTTTTAATCAATTAAAATTAAATGATATTTACTACTCTCTAAAGCTCACCTTTATCTATAACAGTAAGTATTTTTAATATTTAATAATTTGATATCTCCTACACTTTCTGCGCCGTCATGAAGTAAAACTCGAAATTTATCAGAATTTGATAGGACAAGGAGATCATAATGTAAATACAATATCCTGTAGGTAAAGTCATTTAAAGCTTTAGTCTAAACTCATTACATCAATTTGAAGATAGCATGGATCGACTGTGGCATTCAAGCTGCGCGTAATGAGAATACAAGAATTTATATAAACTTGCAGCTAAACCACTAAAAAAAAGCTTATCTATAAAAAATTATAACCGTAACTTTCTGTTTTTTATTAACACTATACTCCCATTAAGTATTTACTTTTGCAAATAAGTATATAAGAATTTTATTAAGACAGTTCGTGGAGGTTGGTTCGGATAATCGTTGGGTTATATGGAAGCGACTTTAATACGTGATAGTTTTACACTGGTATTGAATCATACATATTGTGTGCCATTCCCACGGGACACACGTGTCGACTAAATTTTTAATACTCGCTTTTCAGGGCGCGAGAGATATCGCGAACTAAGTATAATAAAACTAAATAGCTGCCATGAAGAAATAAATAATCTAATAATATTAACAATGTTTCACTCGCAACGAAATGCTATAGTATTAGTTATTTTATCAGCAAATATTCGGTGTACGCACAGAGAGAAAGGATTCCTTGTAGTTAATAAATAACTTACTTGTTTGAAAATATTAACTACTAACGTGAAGCATTGATTTATAAACTATGCATGATGGGTAACTTACTACAAATGAGTTAGTAATTTAAAAAGTAAAACAATTTAGTTAATAACATAAAAAATCGATTCTTTAATAGTTAACTTATATTAAGAAGTGAATATAAGAATAACTAGGTGCAACCACCGTCGTATTTAGGAGTATTTGTTAAACATTTTAAAAATGGTATTGAAATTGTTATATCTATACAATAAAGATTAAACTCAAATTACTAATAATGACTATTTTGTATACATTTTCAATCGTATAAAAGAACTTAAGATGGCCATTTGTACTACATATTCTAACATTAGACTAAATTACGGCGAATGTATACCATTATAATTGTTTAAATCTTAAAGTGATTTAGAATGTTGAGGCCTAAACAAAGAAATCATATTTTCAATATCAGATTGTTTTGACAATCAAAATATGATCATCTGACTATGCTTCACTGCGATTTCTGAATAGTTAAAGAGACTAATGAAAATCAATGTTAGGTGTTTTTAACTATTAGTAAATATTCATTTGACAAATATTAAAATCATATTCATTAATAGTGAATGAATAGACTTTGCTATAAGAACTCCTTTCTCTCTGTGCATTATAGCTAAATGTTACGTGCTTAACGCCATCGAAACTCAGTTTTTAGCAGTTAAAAAGTGTTTAATAAAGTATTATAATTCGCACTTATAATCTGAATAACGAATGACTTTTTAAATTAAATTTTTATACAGCACATTTAGCAATAGTTAATAAATTTAATAAATATATCAAATTTAAGAATATTTGCAAGTAAATTTTATTTTTGGAGGGGTTTTAACATTTATAAGTAAGGTCCATATTTTACTACCTTTACCATGGTAAAACATAGATTTACAAAATAAGTATGTTCTTATCGTATGTAATCTGTTATTGTATATTAGAAGTCGAATATAACTATTCGATTTGATTATCAGAACTGTAGATGAGGAATGTAAGAAGGAGATTATGTCCAGATGTAAATGAATGAAGGAGTATCTGAATGATTTGAATTCTTATATTTGTAATCTTGACAGGTGTAACATACCTCAGTAAGGTATATACTTACTGAGACGAGCGCAACTCACAAAGCCAGAATGCTGCGCTCTTATCGGCGAACGCGACTGCCGCAGCCTATCCCCTCTATAGCAGGACACACGTCGATTTGGCGGGAACGACGGAAAAACAGCAGTGCCGGAAAATATACGCCGACCCGCGTACCCTCACTCGCACACTTCGCATGTCAGGCAGGCCCCCTTCGCCCCAGTGTAGAGGTGCCAAAGAGGCCCACCTCTTGCTAGCGGGATCTATTTAAGCCAAAAGTTTGCCCTCCGTGTATTTGTATTTCTCGCCCCTGTCTACCGGCGACCGCCAGGCTAAGGTGTACAGTCGAACCGCCCGCGAAGGTCCCCTGTCCAAAAAAAACCGCGCCTGTTAGTCCGTTTTCCCGCCATATCAATGTCCGACTATTCGCGCGCATACATGAGCAACACACGCGGCACTCCGGCGGTGATTGACCTTGGTCGTTTATAACAACCATGAACTTTTGTTTTTAATAACATGCAAGAAAAGCTTAAAAAAAGACAAAAATTACAAAGTAAAATAGTCATAAATGTGAATGGAAATAACAAACGCTTAACGATACAAAAAGTGAGAAGTAGCATAGAGGCTATATACAAGCAACGTAAAGGCATGGCGTCACGTACAGCCTTATACAAAGTTACGTAGTTCTGGATTCAGTGCAAATAATTTTATGGCAATTATTTTCGCTTATGATAATTCTTTCTTACCTTCCTTCTCGCTACTTACTTTCGTCCAAATTTTTTATGCTGGCGTCTACTGTTATTTTAAACGACTGTTTAGATCTATTCAAAAGCTATTCATTTACAGTGATAAAGGTTGTAAAGGTTGTGGTACAACATTGGCAAGTACAAGATAACTGAATGGTAATGAATTGTTAAATGATTTTTAAAAATTTTTTTCAAAGATCTAATAGCTATTTTGTTGGTATTTGAACAAGTATATTTTATTTTGACTTTTTTGATCCACTTATTTTGTTTGATAAATGTTTTTAACATACATCTCTTTGGTGTACAATGTACTTCTCCGTCGAAGTGAATGCATCCTGGCAAAGTGATTAAAGAAAAGGATATCTATATGGTATATCTTAGATGTAAATCAATTCTATCAGCGGAATTTTGGAATACTTATAGAAATAGTGGAAGCTCGAGCCAAGAAGCGTTCTAGTTCTAAAGTAAGTGGTGGATCAACTCTAAAAAGTATCACTTTGTGTTTATCCATACACTGTACAAATAAAAAAAAATATGTGGATCGCTTTGATTGAGAAAACTCCTAAACCTTCAAAATGGCTAACCGAAAGCCTTGCCACGGGTCGGTATGGTCAAAAAAGCGAATCGATATCACAGAACGAAACTGCAATTCGGATAGACGTGTGCGGCGATACCTTATCCGTAAGTCGTGTGATGAGGACGTATAATCGGCTCCAAAATCACTGCCATCGGTATAATCACTCAACGGTATTTTTCCCGCAGCCCGTGCGATCGAAGAGGCAGGGTGAAAGCCGCATCGCTGCGGCTGCTGTTGTGGCTATGATGCATGGCCCACTTATCTTTGTCGGGAAAACAGGTGCGTTTTTGGAAAGCTACCCAATTCGGTTAAATGCATGTCCACAACTGGATCCAAACATAAAATCTGAGATTGATAAATACTAACGACATGTGACAAACAAATTTCGTTTTCTTAAGAAATGTCGACTCAACGAAAACAGGAAAGAGCGCATTAAGATGACCCATTATTGGAAGAATAAAATAGTTCACCTCGACTGACATTTCCATTTTCTACCAAAAATATTTCGAGAAAGCACTGCCTCGGGAACGGCTATTCCCGTAGGAATTGCTGACAAAGATCGTTAGACTAATCATCTTGGGTAAAAGACGATCCCCTTGGAAAAACCTCCTACTAATCGGGTTTATCAAAAGGGCAACATTTAAGTATAGAGATAAATAGGGGTCTGCAGCGAGTACAAGCGAAGCGTGCGACTATCTGTGATCGATCCATGCTCCGATTTCGACACGATTGAAACAAAAAATCGCCTCTTTCTTCGTCTGTGGCTCCTCGCACCCGATAAAATGCAATACGAATCGACACTTACTCGAACAATCAAGAAATACTGACACGAAAGCTTGAAAGGACACTTAGGCCGCTCTGCTCCCCTAGCATAAGAGACCGTTCCAGGAGCTTGATCTTCGCTCCTACTCCACTCGAAAATAGTTTTTCTCTCTTGCTTTGAAGAAGAAAGGCACGAATACGCCCTCTATTTGTGTCCTTTTTTCTGATCCCTGGTGGATGAATACCCTGGGCGGTGAGTCTAACTACGTCTGAATGCGAAGAGACCCCTACCCACCGCATTCCTTAGCTCCCGGGGATCGGACATATTTTATTTCGGTCGCCACATAATCGCGCGCTTATCCCTTTCTTCTGTTTCACTGATGCTGGGCAAAAATCATGACTAGATATCTATAGGCATGGAGCACAGATTTCCAAATGCTTTTCTGAATAATTAAATTATCATTAAAGTATTGACGGATCACGAACCTTTTGTAATTCGTAGGATCAATCTCGATACCACTATGCACCGCGAACAAAGCCCATCTCATGAATAATTTACAGAGTGCATTTAATGATTTTGCTGCGGTTTGATGATTTACAATATTTTTGGTTAAAAATTGCATATTTAGAGGCAAAAAGAGAATGAGATTGCCCCATAAAAAACAAACAAGAAGAAATCCTCATAACTCTAAGTCAAAGTATAAACTTCGATGACCAAACCCGTTAATCATAAACCAAGCCAAGAAAAACGATCAATAAACTCTGGTTATCTCGTTTTATATTTTAATATCCACTGGAAACGAAGGTTTTTTATGGAGTGATACTTTTGTTATTCCAAACGACATGGAAATATATTTTGGAAATAAAATTTTATTTTCTATAACACATGAATTATACAGATTAAAGAAACGAATCCTTGTATTTTTAAAAATGAATATTTCTAGCTTGCATAAATAATGACCCACTCACTACTTTCTTCTAGATCAGCTAAGTCTGAAAGTAACATCTGCCAATCAGAATCATCTAAACATTTTCGTATGTAAAAGAGCGTTATTATGTGATAATATCATCTGTTTTTATCGAGGTTTTAATCTCGCTTTATTAAAATTTCCATCCATTTATTGCAGACGACCCTAGATATTTCTGAAATCCCCCTACCACCGCAGCATAACCCCTCAAAATTCTCTCGAGAGAAATTTCCATTGACGACAAGACTAGAATGCTATCTTGGTTCTAACGGCCCACATTCTATGGTGATTCGAGACACGCAAGTTACAGTCTCTAGGCGATAGTCGCTGCAGAAGACGGTTCGTTTGAGAAAGTCCGAAATTGTAAAAATCGCGATAAGTTTTTAAGTTATCAGTAACGTTAAATGTTTCATTTCAGCAATGCCTGCTATCGATGCAAGAAAACATGAACACAATCATTACAAAAATGTTATCTGATTGGCATGTGAAAGTAATGTCTTCGTTTTACACCATTTAAATTATTATAATTTTCCAAATAAATATTTCTTGTACAAAGGTATAAGTTGGAAAAGAACAGTTTACTATGAAATTATAGGAAAGACAAAAAAATGAAGACTCTTTGATGCAATATTATATTTTATGAATTAAAAAGTCGACGTTGTTTTTCGCTGTTAAATGACTAACTTTTTAAATATTTTATGTAAACTTGTAAAATGTTTTCTAAGAAAATTCGTAATAAATTTGCATTGAAAATTTTCACAAAAGATATATAGAAATAATAGTGTATTGTATAAAAATAAGTGCAGCTAAATTAAAAATATAAATTAAATAATAAAGTCGTGACGTAGGGAGACATGATTCTTCTGATTGGTATAATTATGAACCAGATTTTAGAACAATCGCGGTTTCGGTATACATAACAGTGGCTGTTTCATTCAATTGGCGGTCCTTTATTAATTTTACCTAGCGAAATTATCACTGCTAGCCAGCTGAGCACATTTCAGGCGGGCCTTATTATTCGAATTTAATTGCATTGTGTTGCACGTGGCGAAGGCGTCGTAAAGTCCGCTTTGTTTTTTTCGGATAAGGAACGATCAATAGGCGCACGCGATAAGCGACGCGATTCTCGGGGGGTTGCCACCTAGCCCCGGGCAAGTAGTCGCTATTTGATGAGAGACCGAGAGAAGCCGTTCTGAAATAGATGCGATAACGCGAATCGCTCCCCGGGGCATATCTACACCAATGTGTCTGATTTCCTGTGGCCTTAGCTCGCATTATCCGAGATGTGGTTTGTAAAATGAATGCAAAAATGATTCGGCCAAATCAATTATCGCTAAGGGGTTTGATTTATTCCACAGATTATTTTATTTCTACTCGATCACATTGGTGATAGTAGTTACATTACATCGTGCAGAATTTGAAGAATTTGGTAGTCATATTTAATGAAAGTTAATCGTAAATAAATTTAAAAATGTGATATTAAGGCATCAATTAATACAACTTTCTATGCATTCATTGGAAGTACATATTAACCATCCATTGGGGTGAAACTCGATCATACGACGGAAATTTTGCACCTCGAATCTAAAGCATCACATTGACTATGTGACTCTGCTCTACTTGCGTTGAAATCGAACGCCATCAATCCGTATCATACCAATGAAATATACTACCTGTAGACCTCACGCTGCAGACTGATGAGAAAAGAAAGCTATCCGAGAGCTCATCTCCCAGTATCATCCGATTCCACAGTTAAACACCCTCACTAGGCTCTCGAAGTACGTAGCCAGCTTATCGCGGTGAATGCACAAAAGCTGCACCGTAAAATCTGTGGCCTTAAAATTTAAACGAGCATAAATTCCCGTCTCCTCGATATTTTCTTGTATACGAAAAGTGGAAGACAATAAAAATTTGAGAAAGCATCGGCGGAAAAAATGCTCTTTGCGCGTCTAAAAATGTGTCGTATTAGCATATTTTCTTAATATCAGCTCTACTCTTGTACATATGAATATGTATACGATTTACGTATTAAAATGCAGTTCTGCATTTTTACTACAAGTGAATTTACATGTCAAAATATTCTGTAACTACCATTATAATATATAATAATTTATCGTTATAAATATTATAATACCAATTTTAATCAAAAAAGTTATTGTATAATATTATAGAACAGTTTAAAACTGCAAGTATATTTCGATATCAGATTTCTGAAAAGTAATATAAGCTCAGCCTCCTGCGAGTTGATTAGATGCTAGTTTCACCTCGATTTGCTCAGTTTTATACAGACTTGAATATATGCGCTTTAAGATAGTAATTCAGGTTACACTAGCATCAATTTGTAGAAATGCACGGAGTAACTGCGATTTTTCTGCGGCCAAAAGTGCAGTAACGTTTTTACAAGCCAATTATGTACAAAAAAATAATCTGATAAATAACTACTTTGGTTACACGACAAACTTCAATTTACTAATTTACTTATTATGAAGAAATTCAGACACTTCATCCTTGAAGACACGAAAGATTTAAATGCGCGTAAGAAAGTAGGAGTGAACCGTCGCACTGGGGTTTTCATATTTTCCATAGATGGTTGGAGAAATCACATCCAAATGCTATGTATATCTGTTGCGCTGATATGCTAATGGGGGATTAATGGCGACTCATAAAGATAAGGAGCCGAAATAGTATATCGGAGGGGAAAAACAGAGTATGTGTTTCTGTTTACTCCCCTACTCGTCCGCAGGCCTTTTATGCGAGGCTTATTCTTGCATCGACTTTCGCCCCGATTCACGGTAATGGCTTTACTAATTCAAATGCCCGGAATGCTGGCTCGTCTACAATTAGGGCCCCTGGGGATGATACCAATTTATTTTTACGGGAGCGCGTGATTCGATAATTTGGAGGATTGTACTTGGGGGGCATATTCGTTCGCGAATTGCCTCGATAATCCTGCTTTTTGCGCACGCCACCCGAGGTGGGAAATAAACCCAAATTTGCAATTTTTCTGGCTTCAGGACAACCAGCGCGCTTTTTACCATTGGAAACTATGTAGATCTAATCACATCGATTTGATAATATATATTATATGCTATGAGTGACTAATACACTACAATCTATCATCCATCTACCGTTCCAGTTCTATTGCAGAAGAATTTTAAATGTAACGCTAAAATTTTCAACACATCCTCTGTGTGGTTTTGAATTCGCCGAGCATTTCGAGAATAAATAAATAACCAAAAAACTTGTCGTTATTTTTCCAAAATGTATTGTAATAGAAGATAATACAAAAAAGTGTACAATTGATACATATTTTCGAAGGTAAAAGTTTTGGTAAGCGCGGCCGTTCTCGTGTTTATCTTTCAATAAGCGTCGTTCAACCATCGAATTAAGAATACATAAAAGTTCTTTAAATTATAATCTTTCAAACGATTTTTTTTTAGAAAATGCGTTAATCAGGCAGTAACTTTTTTCCAATTAAGCTATCTGAACAATGTTATCGGATTACTTAATTAAAAGCAGAGGCAGAGCTGAGTCGCAATAGCAGCGTCTGCGCAGAAAAAAAAGAGTGAGAGGAAAAGAAAAATGCGGTACAATCCGTGCACATAGTGAGAACTGGGCTCGCTTGAACATTTAAAATTCCGACAGAAATGCTGACAGAGCATCGAGCAAAGTATTGACGTTAATGCTCAATGGAAAGTTTTAACTTCTACATTGGCGAGAGTATTTACATTTAATTATTAGCGACGGTGGTAAATCGATTACCATCTTGGCGGCAGAAAAATGGGAAGAAGGCCCGGCGTGTGACGAATCCAAGGAGCAGCCGGAACACCCAGAGACCAGCTGGGTGATAGTGATACGATCGAGCCACTATACTAACTGTGAATCCGCGACCTTAATACCGGCATCTCGCTTTTGCTCTCGGCACCTCAGCTTTTTCGGCGCCAGCCTACTGACTTTATGGGTCAAGGGAGAGCGGCTCCCGATCGGGGTTGACATTGGAATTCGGAAGCGCACGCGGCCTGTCAATTTGGGCGCCTAACCATACCGCCACTTGAATTTTATTAATGGACCATCGGCTGCTGCTGATCTCGACTCGCGCTGCCTCTGACTAATGGTGCGGGCCAGCCGCGGGGTTTTTTACGCGTCAGCATCCAGCACCCACCCAATGCGTCTGATTAATTGGTCGGCGTATTGAGGAACCTCTTTTTCCTCGGCCCCTCGTTCGATTAGCTCCGTCGAGGTATTATCCACTGCCCTGGCCTAATGGTGATTGCGCAGAAAATGAAAACAGGATTATTCCTTTTTCCTCAGAGCGCTTCGTTCTCGCAATCCAATGAAGGGCGCTCTAAATAATTCGCGTCGTCTCTACAGTACTTCATGCTCTCGCAATTCGACCATTTGTCAAACAAACATCAATTGCTATTTGAGAGTCATACAACGTTTTATTTACGCGGGATTGACTCGCATCAGCTTTCCCGAGTTTTAGGATTCCCGGAAGTCCGACATGACCATCTGTTCTTGATGCAAACTATTCCCGTGCTTTTGTCCGGTCGTCGATCCCACTTTTTGACGAGGGCATTATTCGAGCACTATATATAGTACGCATCAAAATAAATTCGAGATCGAACACCTTCTCGCGCTTTAGTAAAACTAGTGAGTTTATTATCAAAGTTGGAAAATAGCATGAATAATGTTGGTTAAATCCCACCAACATGTTTCATATAATGGCCGTTCGACAAACTTAGGTATACCGTCTGTTAGGGAGAACAGCGAGTCCTGCTAAGTCCCGTATATGCCTTGTATGCCCTCGTAATCCAACGGGAATAACGGAAATTTTTAATGTTGCCGCAGTATTGTGGCTATTCATCCGTAGGACGCTCGATTTATAAATTAATTCGCATCGTTCCGCGGCTGAATGGCACGTGAAAATAAGCAATTTCGCTGAATGCTAGCCGGAGAGAAGGACGCCACCGCCAATCCCCAGCGCGAATGGAGCCCGACGGCTGAGCGCGGGAAAGAAGCAGGGCGCGAATGCCTGTCAGAGTGAAGATGCACTACTTTTTAGATTTTCCACTGTTCTCAAGAGCATTTACCGTAACTTCATGTCCGGGTGCTTCCACCGATGTCCCGCAGTATCTTCAAGACTACGCCCGCTGCGATTCTTTTAATAGAAACATTTTATCTGATGCTCAGGAGCTGGGCCAATAACAACCTTAATTTAACGCGACGTCGAACATTTTTTGAATTGAAAATAATTGCTGCATAGGTATTAACCGAATTCCTCCAGGATAGATAAGCTTGAATAATGATGTTCGGACTCCAGCTTGGGGCTTAAATGCGTCTATTCCTTACTTACAAAGATTAACAATTCAATCGTGCTAAAGATAAGAAGCATTACATCGATTTTTTCAGACATGACATCGTTTTCTGCGATCTTAAATTTCATTCTTAACAAAAAGGGTTGAGTGATTTTTTTCACTAAGAATAATCATTCTAATTGATTTTCCCAAGACTGCTCGATAAACCTATGACTCAAAAATTTGTCGTTCGACCCAATTTCCTCACCGACCCAAGCAATGTATCTCGATTTCCATCACACCGGCATAAATGATCCTGTATATTTATTTGTCTTACAACACTAGTAAGACGGGCTTTAAAAAAGTTAAAGTAAAAAGTAGCGATGTAGCGTTAAGGATCACTATTTCCCGGGGGTTCATAGTACTAATATATAAATGTACTTCCGAGTGCTGCATCGCATGCTAGTCTGGCATTCCATATCCATATCCATATCCATATGACAAGGAAAAAGACGTCACTGTTACTATTCAAGGCCACCCCGAATATTTCTCGGTGACTAATGAGCCGGGGGACCGCGATACCGTGAAGTGCTTCAGGCTCGAGTCGTCTGCAGCTCTGAAAGCACGTTACGCCACAGAGGACAAAGTGGTTTATTGTCGCTCTGGGTGTCGCTTCCGTTCCCCGGCGTCTCAGCTCTCAGTTCTCCCTCCATTGCTTCCTGCTCATCGTCACGTCATCCGCGGAGATTATAGCTAGTACTGCAATGGGACGCCTATCTCCGATACCTGAACCAGAACTTATCAATTATGCGCTCACACGGAATTTTAAGAAAAAAGCTTACGGGATTGCCAACATTCTATTGACCTGACCGCAATGGCCAGTTTTAAGATTAGCTTATCAAGAACCGTTGGGCATTTAATGCCATACTCATTCTAACTTTGGATGATTCTGACACCTGAATTTTATCAATCAGTGTTAAATTTAAAGAGCAAAAAAATAAAAAAAACATACAGGATATTGAATAAGTAATAACATCGGCTGCGTAGTTATTGGAGAAATATTTTATCTTTCATATATATCCCACTTGTCCCAATGACTATGCCGTTCACAACTATAGAGCATTACACAAACATTTAACAGCTGCAACACAACGACGAGGTAGGGTACATTTACTGAAACTCGTTTTCCTAAGAAAAAAGTAATGAATTAAAGAACAAGTCAGAATCTTGAAAAATAATGCCTGTAACTCGTTCCCGATAATCCAAAGCAATATAGTTAATGGGCCGGTTAAGGCAACCAATTACTAAAGTGCGGAAAATTACAAGCTAAATTAATTTGACGAAATTGGCAAATAGTCAACAAAGCGAATGAGTTTGGCCAAACTTGCCTCGCTCTATTCGCCATTCAATGAAATCTTAAGCAAAAACGTTTTCTCAAGTTTGCAACTAGGAGTAAAAGAAGAAGCGGTGGACGAGTACATTCGCCGAAAGAGACATTGCACCACGCTCCACTTAACTTGCTTTTACTGCCTTGCGTTACTTTTCTGCAGTCCCTCTTCGACGCCCGCTACAAAATTATTAGCTTAACGGATTTTCTGGATTCGCGCACCTCTAAATTAAATCATAAGTTTTCACATTAAATGCCACCAGCTATCCATATGCGCAAGAGTCTGCTGGACTTCACAACGATACTGACTATATTTTTTAAACCGGACTCATACCGAATCATTAAGTTTTCGTAAGATATGGCTATTTGTAAATTTGTTTCTAGAAATTTTGTTCTTAAATTTGAGACGGCTATCCTTTTTATAAACAGCCTTTTAGAAGAATGTCTTTTTTCTGGAAGAAATATATATGTGTATATGTGTGTGTGTGTGCGCGCGCGCGCGCGCGTGTATGTATGTATGTGTTCGAAATATCTGTCATCATTATGATTGCATAACCTATCGCGATATATCTTGTATATAGCTACTACTTAGCTTTTGTATCTTAACAGAAAACAGCTCAAATTACTCATATCATTCTCATAAAAATGTGCGACTATAAAAACGAGTTCATCATAGCATTTTGCTCAAAAAATAGCTTTTTTCACATAACAATTCAATCTTCGAAGTGCGCCGTGAAAGTAGCATTTATCTAGAAAGTAGTAAAGAAACTTTATTCATTTATAATAGAGACAGTTACAAAAATAGTAGCTTATATTCGACTGCGTCGACCAGTTAAATAGATAAACTCGACTTAATAAAAACCCAACCCTCGTGCAATCCCTTTGGATTGTATTTTTATAAACTTGTTCACTTTCGAAAGCGTTTTAAATGCTATTAGAAGAATTTATACTATTTATTAAATACAAAGAAACTAAACTCGTAATATGAAAAAATGTAAATAGTTTCTAAAGAAACAGATTGTTAATGTTTAGGTCGGAAGCAAGCAAGTGAAGATGAGGTAGAATGAAGATTTTGTATGCGTGTGTAATTTATATTCACTGAAGATGTAATGTATTTAAGATGACAAGAGTGATTATATCGTAAGGTTGTGAGCCAGCAAGAGAGTGACGAGAGAACCGTGACCCGCGAGCACTCACCTGCCGCGCTTTCCACCACTTTTCGCAGCCCTTTGTCTATCGGCGCCGCGCGAGAGACACTTGCCGCGCTTTCCCCCACTTTTCCGCTGCCTTTCGCTAGCCAGCGTCGTGCGAGCAGCTAATTCTGCCGCTTTCCCGCGAATTTCCCCCCTTCCCTCGGATTGGTCTTCCGTCGGCGGCTGCTTTCCAGCAGCATGCGAGCAGAACATGTCGGCCGAAAAGTATTGCGGAAAGTCTCTATCTATCTCTCGTCCGTTGGCGGCCGCACATACCCTGTGGTCCACCTCCCCGCGAGCTTATTCCGCAAAAATTCCCGCCGCGTTTCTATTTATCTATCTCCTTAACTTTGTCGCGCCGCGATCAAGCCCTTGTTTGCGATCGAGGCCTTTATTATGCGATTGATACCTTTGTCATTGATTTCAGGCGTCGCTACACCTGTCCGTAACACAGATAGTTGACCTGTGATCACTCTTAACCGATTGATACAAGTACTAAAGTCCCAGTGCAAGGCTTCACTGAGAATTATAAACCAATAGGCGGCACAAAAGAAATCACCTCATCATCTATTGTTCTCGATATTCAAGCGAAAATCTTCAGAGGAGAATATGTAAGATATCAAGCGATAGTAATCTTTCAAAAAGATTCATACTTAGTGCTGACCAATAGCTAAATACGTCCGACCTGTTTCTTCGTAAAATGTCGAACTTATTTCACCTTTAGGAAGGTGTCCCTCGACCCTTGGTAATTCACTAATATTCTCCGTAAGCTCTTTTTGAAAAGCAGCTTTTATTAGCGTGCACTCATCTTCCACTCAATGGGGAAGAGTAGGGCGGAGCTATCGGGGCCGTAAGGCAAGCAGCGGGCCTGGCCTCGCTGACGGTCCGCTGAGGCCCGATGTTGTTTAGTTGACAATTTCGGCAGTCTACGAATGGGCACGCGTCTAAGATTCGAGGGCGGGGCCAGACCTGCTGCTCATCCTGCGACCCTGATAGCTCCGCCCTACTCTCCTCTATTAACTATTTATACTAAGCGGTGAGTAGGCCGCTTTTTTCAGCCGCGGAGGCTGGATTTTTAGCATTTTTTAAACACCTGTATCTTTGCGAGGGTGCATCTGACAGTTTCGCGGCCGCAAAAAAAAATGTTTAGAATGGCCTCAGCTATCACGTGGTATAGCTGCAGACAAGGAATTAAAAGACACCTTGTATAATTGTATTTTCAGACGAAATTTGGACATAGTTAAAAGTTAGTTTCGGACAGTTCTTTTCTAAAAATACGATTCGAACAATGTTCAGTCGGTGAGTCTTTTATCGTCGGCGGTTATAACTCTTACTTAACTGCTTCGCAAGCTCGGTTGGCCGCAGCTTTTAATGGGTTAACATCCGCGAGTAATTAACGTTTTATAGCCCACTTTTTTCATATCACATTTAATATCCGTTCCTTCGGCAATATTTCTCATAAAAAAGTTTCTGTCAGTTCATGTCTCCCAATATTAAACAATCGAGGATGATTTTGTTATACACTAAGATAAATCAAAGTCTTCAGTTTTACTCTTATTAGGTAACTGCTTATTTACATTAAACAAAGAGTATTATGATTACAAAGCATAATTTAAATAAATATTTAAAAATTATTTCTGTAAAAAAGTTTTTGAATTATATTATCTTTCATAAATTATATGTTAGTAGAAATGCTAGCTTCAGTGTAACCTAATTCCAAGTTATACGCTCTTATTGTGCATCTCTATTAATTTACTCTGTAAATCCAACTGTCATTCTAAAACATTCAAACTTTAGATATTAATCATTAGCTTCCATTTCCGATGAAGAAAAATCCATAAAAGAATGGAAAAACGATGATTTTTCTTAAGAACGAATGGAAGCGTTTGTACATTCGGTAGTGTGAGCGGCGCAGTTTAAGCGGAAAGCGAACAGAATTCACAATTGGCCCGCGTAAGCCGTCCGATTGAATTTGCCACGGCGCAGCGGCCAAGCGCAGGGACAGCAGCTTGCGAGTCTCGACCCACTTCCGCTGGCGCGGCGTGGGCGGCTTGCGAAAATTGATAATCGAGGGAGAAAAGGGGCTCTGGGTCCGCGGCTCATCGTTATGCCCGACGAAGGGATTATCCCCTTGACATTCCGATCTCGGTGCGCCCCACTTTTGCTTGGCCAAGCCGATCGGTTCTCTTTTTCTCCAGCTTCCAGATTAATTGGCATATTGTGCCGCGACCTAATTGCTTCTTGATGAAAATACATCAGGCATTACCCCAAAAGCTTCTCGTTGCAACCTCTCAACCTAGCAGTGGGCAGATCAATCAATTTCTCCGATGCTTAGTCATCACCTCTTCGCGTTCAGGTGGGCCCATCATCTTTACTTATGACTGCTAGCTAACTTGTATCCCGGAGATCTTGAGCGCTGCATTCCTCATTGGCGTGCCCTGTCTCCTTTACCTATTGTACGCAAAAGATAAATAAATTTCAGTGGTATGTGCTCACAGTTAACAAGCGGATCTATATCTGTATCTATATCCAAAAATGAATTGCCCTATTACTGTATTTGGTAGAAAGACGG
Organism: Sycophaga agraensis; assembly: GCA_018906755.1. NCBI lineage: Eukaryota > Metazoa > Arthropoda > Insecta > Hymenoptera > Pteromalidae > Sycophaga > Sycophaga agraensis. Next base: position 509,897 of record JACCIE010000043.1, read on the forward strand.
CAGTAGCAGCTTAGCTAGCAATTACAATGCAATTTTTCCTAGCAATTGCCTACCGCTTTATGAATATACAACGAATTTACAACTGAGCGCATTTTTATATCTGATCTATTGTCTCCAAAGATCTTTCTTTGCCATATAAAATATTTCAATACCGACGATTTCAGACTCAAGTAATTTATTAAATGGAATTATCAAACAATACATTTACTTTTAAAAGCTCCATGAATTTATTGAATCGCTGGATCAAATTGTTTCGAATGCGGATTAATACTGCAGTGAGCTAAATAATTGAGACGAAGACTTTTTCGAATGCTTCATAAAACGTATAATTATATTGTACTGTCAGAGCATCCATTATATTATAAAATTCCTATATGTACATACTAATACCTTATGCTGCAGATTCAAGCAAGTAATAGATAAGATTATGAAGACAACAGGCGCAACTTTCGCAAGGTTTTACAAGGTTTCGACTTATTCCAACTTTAATTTAAGTTTATTTATTATTAGATTGTTAAGCGATGTAATTTATTTTCTTCTTCTACTAGCCTAGCGCGATAGTGTAAACGAAAGCGCTATAGTAGACTGATCTGTTGTGCCTATTTGATTCGGTAATTTCTGTCATTATAAAAATTTCCACAGCAAATGGAAAAATCGACGAAGAGCAGCAAGGACACCGAAATAGTGAAAAAGAGAGAAAAAGCTAGGTGATATGTTAGGTAATATGTCATTTACCTATTTTAAGTAACTATTAATGGGATACTTCTTGTTTCGGTATTTCAAAGCTCGCATCCGCGGGGGAGACTAAATCGCATGCCTTTTATCGACTTTCGTTCTCTTTTTGTGTCTTTCATCGCCATGCAGCTTAAGGAGCAATTTGTGCAACCGAACCGCGTAGAAAATGCACTGCAGAGAAAAGAAATGAGTAAAAAAAAATTTGCGATGCTTGCTGTGAGGTAAGAATGGATCTGCTGGAGGTTGAAAGACGATAAATTCTCTGGTTTGTTCCATTATTTAGCTTGGTGGATTTTCTTTTTCTTTTTTATCGAATAAAAAAGTGAAATTTTTTCAATCAGGAATATATTGCTCGTCCAACCAAGCGCAAATAAATCTACTTGCAATTAGATTAGTTAATCTAAGAAGTAAATGAACAAACCAGAACAAAGTTTTTAGCAATTTAGACTAAGATGTTTAAGAGAATTGTCGAGTAGATTAACTTCCAAGAAATCAACATTACTTGTTTCGCTAATAGTAAGATTGCAATGTACATTTTCGTTAACATACTTTGTTTTTTAATTAATTGAAGAGACAGAATAAACACATGCAGAAGGGTTACATTCATCTTAAGGAGAAGGTGTATTTAACGTCGGGTATAGTGTCAGTGTCACCAATCTTATTAGAGAGTTAATGTAGGGGTTGCATTCCAAAAGGGGCACTGGTGTAATGGACAGAGCACGATATCGATCTTGTTATTATGAGCCTGATAGCAGAGCATTACTAAAGGGAAAACGAAATACCATTTGCATCATTTTGATTTAAGGAACAGATTGAATTTATAAAATACCAATCTAATGCTAAACAAATATTACATATAAAATTTCTGTAGATTACATTAATAATCGACTTTTAATGGAATTTATCGTATTGTAATTTGTTATACAATACGAATAGATACGTTAGTTGAAATACTAAAATTGAATAGCAGGCTACTAGTATCTAAGAATAATACTGGTTAAATGAATTATACATTCGGCTGGAAGGAATCGTCTAACATTTAAATAGATCAGTATGTGACCAGCTAAATATTATTCATAGTCGACTGATCACTGAATCATCGGAAGTATCGATAATTCTATGAATGCACGAACCACAAGTGCATACGTCCTCCCAAAAATATTATAGAGCCAGAACTACTTTTAGATCAGGGCGCAACAGCGAATCATCTGTATCTATTTCTCATTTGTTTTAGTGTTTTAAAAATGTTTCAAACCAACTGAAGGCATAGTCAAGGTATTATTATTTTTATTTTCAAAGTAGCAGTAGTTGAATAAAGCAATGAAATAAGAGTATAATAAGATAGAAGAGGTAGGTTTAGCACTCGACGGTGGAATGACCGATCTTCGCACTCTCGGAAATTGCCCAGGCGATGCCTATTACGCTCGGACATTGACATTGCGGTGAGCGAGTCACGATTGATTTGAAGCTGCTGCAGTCACTTGCTAACGGAAGGAAACCACGGTTGGTTTCCGTTTGGTTGGTGGACACTGGTTACACCTGCAGATGCTCCGTTTGAGAGACACTTTCATTAACTGCCATTGAAGGATCTCGCAAACTCAAGGCAGCATTTCGTGATCCAGATTTTCAGAGAATTTCTTTTCGAGGCAGTCGTTTGAGTTCCATTTTTGTTTTAAAATTTTATCGAGTACAGTTATTTACAAAGGTTCGTTTGTTAATTAATTTCTTCTAGAGAGCTTTAATTAATTTGCATAATAATCAACGAGGTCGACCTTACAACATTTTGTTAAACTTTTGCAATTTTACTGATCATACATTTTATGTTGAGATCCAAACAACAAACAGACCATCCTATTCTCCAGTTTCTATTTATGTTTTTCTATTAATTTTATCAATACTTAAATATTTGGGTTCATACGTTTAATTTTACTATAGTAAAATAAAATTCTTAGATTATCAATCAATAATATTTCTACCAGTTGCTAAAAGATGAGTGATCATAGAAGAATCAGTTTTGTGAGTTGAGCAGCAATACAAGTGATTAATTTTGCCAATTAATAATATAGTTTTCTTTCGTTAAAGAAATTCTATTTAAAAGTCCTTATTAAAAATTATCTCGCTTTAAAAATATGCATGTATGATTTCGTGCAAGACTGTCTCTCATAGAATTCATTTGTATATCAAAAAAGGCTATAAAAAATGTGACGATTATTACGACAGACTACCTTCTTTCCACGACAAACAATGGTTCAGAGTATTCCCAGAATAATGAATGAAAAGGGATATTTTCCATCTAGTTACAGAGTCTGATAGATAAAACTTGCGTTAATTCATTAGGATTAAATTTGAGGAGTGATTTGGCACGATGCTTAATTCTGCATGAGCTCTTGCGCTCGTAAGTATAGGCAAGACAATTGCGCAAAAAAGTTCTAGACGACTCATACACCTAAAATAAATTTTTTGATTCACAAGAAAACAAATTATTTGCTTCTTTATTTTTTATCTGTAGTTAGTAAAACCTAAATTCAGCCGCACTTAAATTTTTGTTGGCATGCGCCTTCCTCCACCAATGATTCATTCAATGCGTATGTATTCGAATATCACGCAAGAGCCATAATATCAGTAGAATAACGCTATTGGACTCATCTCTTCTCTATTTCTCTAACTTTTAAAATAAGGGATAATTCACTTTTCTCATATAAAAAGATGGATTATTTTGGCATTGTGGACTGCGACATAAAATAAAAATAGTATTTTTCCAACTAATGACTTTTTAATAAAATGAACTGAAACGAACGAGGAATAAATTACTTTTGTTCTTTCTTTAATTTTGTTCACTTTATACAACTTCAGTTCTTAGTATCTGTATCTATAACGTATGAAGCTTAGTAACTAGCTTGGTAATGTACTTAATATTGAATCCATTCTATTAGAGATTTAAATCGGATGTACCAATAAGTTTTTGATGCTCATACATTCATTAAATAAATAAAATAGGGATATATGAGTTTATTTGGTAGTGACTGTTATAGTTTTAATGCAGGTATCCTGATTGGTACAACTACAATCAACTGTAAAACTTTTATCCATCAGTGAAACAAATAATATATTTAAGTTCTATACATGTTCAGCATTTGATTTCTTATATGTACTGACATTGATTTTCCAAGCTGACACGATTACGGGTATTTTGCGCATTTTCAATGTTACGTTTGTGTGAAGGCTGTACACGAAATCTGATATCTTCTGCATATCAAGATCTATTTACAGCCTATTTATAAATTGCGCTCAAATTTAAAAAAGATAAGTCAAAGTTTATCGGCGTCTGGACGTTAAATAGGTCGTGAATTTCGCAAAATAGCTGTCTATCTAATATCTATCTGTAATATCGTACAGTCTTCAAAACCCGCGGGATTCAAAAATCAATAAGACTACGACTTCACAGCAAGCATATCACCTTTGACAATAAATTTGTTGTTTAATCCATAATGTTTGAAATTAAAGCCCGAAAAACCGAACTACGCTTGTTTTTTATGTGCCTTCGATTCCGCCCATTTGGTGATTGGTTTTAGTGCAATTCTCTTGTTTGTACGAGACTATCACTAGTGAGAGCTACTTGAAGGTGGGGAAACTTTAACCGAGGCTCGCTCCCCTGGTGCAGGGGACCGTCGGAGCGAGTAAGTCATTATAATGGTCCGCGGCTTCGTAGATTATTACTCCTGATTAAACAATACAAGGATGTGGACTCAGAGCACGTGGATATTGACGCTGCATTTACCTGTTTAGGATTAAAGTAGTTGATTAACTTTTATATGATTATTCTAATGCTTTTTCAGTTTTTAATTAAACCGCTCTTTAGAGAATAAATAAAGATGTTGTTGATTGGTTTTAATGAGTTCTTTTATCATAGATAAGTAAAATTTTGCTCGACGTTTTGTTTGCAATATAATACAAACTAATTATGACGTATATGTAAATTATTGACCAATATATCCACGGATCTAGACATTAGATCGTTAACACCAAACTACAACATCTCGTCTATATTATTAAAACTAAATAGAATAACAGGAATCTGTGAATAAACGATTCACAGATTTGTTAATTGATATATTTAATATTCTTTAACAGTACATGCCATATCATCCACCACTTACATTTAGACTTATTTTCATATTACTTTTCAATTGATATCGTTCGGGCGGTTTGGCAATGATTCAAGTCACTGGTCCTTTCGTATGCCTATCTCGACCTTCAGTGTTCTTAAAACACTGTAAATCAATTAAACGACTTACATCTCTTTTAAAAATCTAGTCAAACACGTTCAATAATCGAAAATTAAATCATAAAACTTAAGACCCATGCTAAATTGATAAATTTTCATCTGTGTCCGACTGTTCCTTTTCCTTTTTTATTTAATATAAATTAAATTTAATAGTATTTGAATTCCATATTTTTGTTTCACTATAATTTAGTTTATAAATGTTTTAACGATATATTTCCACGCTATAACCTTACAATTGTTCGAACAGCGACAGTTTATAGTAGAAAACTTAAATCGCCTTAGCTGTTTAATTGAGTCAAATAATAACTACATGTTAGGCAATAATGTTAACTAAAGTTTGATTGCAGTTTATCTATCGATCAGTTTATTATTATGGTATATTTCTGTTTTTTTCTTCTGCCCGACAAATGAAAAAGTAATGCAGGACATTTCAATTATTCATTTAAAGCTCGGTTTTAAGATAGTGACAAGTTAATAATTTAATTGCTGCTCAAACGATAATGCAGTTTACTGGTCTGCTTTGATAAAAGTCGGTTTTATCCGGTACAATAATCATTGGGCGATTCAAAACTAGAAACGTACAACACAGAAAAGAACAGGTGGCGGTTCGAGTCATGGACACTATTGGTTCCACAGTATGCCAATTGGCAAGGAGCCAATTCGAAAGCCCACACTACCTTAATCAATGCAACAGATACTACTTGTTACGTTTATGAGACTCACGATTGTTATGGCACTAGCTGCCGCACCTGATTCGATGTCTATGAATCAATGGTACAAATCTCGGAGAGTGATCAATGCACGTTTTATTGCTCGTAAGGTCATCAAGGACTTTGCAACCAGCGGACATCGATGCTTTGTTCACTGCTGGGTTATTACATGCATTCGCGATATGAAAGCATGTCATTTGAAAGAAGAACAGCGTTATCAAAGCAGTTAATCGTTCAATTCATATATGGTAGGTACCTAAGTTTCATGTCTACGTGGAAAAATTTATATGCAGATATACTCTATTTTGCTTGAGTGCCAATATTCTTTTAAGATAATATAAAGTTTAAGTTTATAATTTAAAGTTAATAATAAAGTTATTTTATAGTTTAGAGATTACGATAGCTTAATTTCGTGGTCTTAAATTATTATAACCTTCGCTAACACGTTACTCAAGTTAACTTTACTTTCGTGTGTTAAACAATACACAGATTCAAGTAACCTATTCGAAGACTAGTTTTCAAATTTTAAAACAAATCATTACAAAACTGCACTGCAAGGTTTTTATTATAAATTATGTAAGCGCGTGGAATATGAACATATAATCACGTCGATAAATGGGTAATTTATTAGAAATTATTTGTTAGAAATTATTTGTACAAAGCTCAATATTTCTGCATAAATACGACATGTATCAGAGCTAGAAGGGAACTGAATATAATATATGCGCACATTTAAGTCATAATTTGCATTTACAAATATTACTGATAATTTCAATAGACTAAGTTCGAAATACAACAGAGACCGAGACAGAGTAGGACAAACAATACCACAAGACGATCATAGTCAAACGAATATGTACTTGCAACCGAAGATTACACGCTCTACTGCTGAGAGATTAAAGGGCCGTCGAGTGACGTATTTTTCAAAACCATAAATATCATTTACAAGAGTCGAGACTGAGAAAATAACAGGAAAATTTTTAGGAAAATATAAAAAAATGGTAAATAGTATAAATAAATGGCGAGTGGTAGAGCCAGGGTGCCGTGCTTAAGGTGCGCTGCTTAAGCAACTGTCAACGGAGAAATTGGGAGAAAAGGCCTATAGAGGAAACTCATAGCTGATCATAGATCTGAATGGTGAGTAATTAGGTTGAGGTGTCTATTTGTGAGTGACCACAAAGCCGCCAGCAACGAACAAAAAATGATCGCGATTTATGGTTAAGTTCTTCTAAAAAACGCGTGCAAAACAATTTATCTGTTCGACACTTATAGATGGCTGCTTAGAGCGCGAACGAAAAAATTATATAACGTCGTAAAACACATGAAAGGTTTGCCCGAGCGTTTCATAGAGACGACATTCGGTGAACGAAGGAATGCCAGGAATGATGCGAGATAACGAACGATGCAGGATATAAATAAGCATTAATTGTAACAAATAGACTTCCACATATAATATTATAGATCCTATAAAAATATTTTCTTCCTTCTGAATCACTACTTACACTCCTTCTTCGTCGATTGAATTCCAATCGCAAAAAGAACCTGTAGCTAAAAGTCTACAATAAAAAAATTTCAACATTGCTTGTTTTAATTCTAATTCATACGTCGATCGAACACATGATTCTATTTTAACACATTTAAATTAATTCATTTATAATAAATTTTGAAACTGATTGTTAGATTTCTTAGACCAAAATATTTTACATATAAAATAAAATTAAAAATTAATAATAGAGAATGAATAACCTTTTTCATTACTTTATTAAATTTTAATTAAAGCTCAATACAATTAGTGCGTAATTTGTTCCACATTAATAGTGTCTACAGTTTAATTTCAAACTCTATAATTATAAACCAGGCTAATAGACATTTCCGCGCGATTATATTTTAGTACAATAGTAGCAATACATTTCAAGTATTTGAATGAAATTTCAGCGACGCATCACGTCCCATACTTATAATAACTCCGTGTTGTCGCCGTGTAATATATATATATAACATGTAACTTATTAGATAACCCAAACGCTTGGATAACCCAAAAGTTACTATGTACAAGAATGTAAAAACGACCAGCCTCGAGTTGTACAAAGCAAACAATAATAGTTTTTCGAGATTTTCCCTGATGAACGTTCGACTGGAATAGTCACCCTCTTATTATGTTTATTTGCCACAGGTATAAGAAAGGATGAGTATTGAGTCTTGTAGATAGACCAGGGTTTCAATATTTGTTGGCGTAATGCACACTACTTGTAAGATCTTGAGGCAATTTTTGGAACGATTTTAAAAGCAGGAGGAAGGTATGACAGTCGTTACTGCTGGACCACAGTCACGTCGCTAGGCGTTTTTGCATGTGTGAGTTATTACTGAGTCGATCTAAAGGTGATCGCTCGGAAGAAGTAGAGACTGATGACACAGAAACGTAAATTAGCTCTCGAGACTAGAGGAGACTAGTGAATGTGTAATACTTAATCTGGATAAGTGTAAGGTTTCTATGTCGAATATGTCCATTACACCCATTTTTCCAACAAAGAATAAATGTCGCTCGTTTCTTTTTATTTGAGAGCGAAGCAATAAGCGAACTCTGCGTGACAAATGTACCTGACAAATTTGCGGATCTCTTTTGAGAGCGTTCAGCATTTCGGAATCTGCATGACTCGTGCTAATTTTCTCTTTACTATAGTGCCATTGTCTTTTTCATTATAGCGGCTTAACATTGATCAGTAGTGGAGTAACGGTCCTTAAAGTCCATTATATAAATACAAGGTATGAGCACGTTATTTGGAATTTATTTTATGAAAATGAGAATACGTTATGGAATAATCATGAAAGAACAAAAAATTTGAGAAAAAGACAAATGTTAAGCATGGCACAAAGATAGTGATGAAAAATTTGACGCTAAATTAACAGTACATGAAAGCCAAAAAGCTCGAAGACTACAGTCTTCGAGAAAGATATTAAAAACACAGTATTACTAAAAAATCAGAATCAGTTATCGCCCATAGCAGCGAAGAACTTCTTTATCAAATCTAAGATTCAAAGTTAGTTTGGTTATTAATGAAATAAGTAATGAAATAAGTACAAGGTATATGCAGGTTAAAATATACATTGGTGTTGCCAAAGGATTCATATTTAATTCATATTGCTTCGCTGCTTTGTTTCCTAGATATACCAAATAATTTGCTTTAATTGCGTAATGAAACTATAACCAAAACGATCAATTTCACTCACTATATGATTCATTGATAGTAAGGTCATTTCATTTTGACAGCTATCGAGATCACCCGATTTGGCAGCGCGTATAATGCCGCTCAACCAGAATTACCCAATCGTACTCAGTGAATTTGTTTATGCATGCATCGAGTCATTCATTGGAGTATCAAGCACAATAGAGTAAAATATTCAAAGGATTTTTCTGTATTTATAGTAAATGATCGAGAAGTACGATTGCCACGAATACAAGAATGTACTATGTATTGAATGATACGTACTGATGCATAAAATGTAGGATGTGGTGGCGAAGTTTCTTTAAAGTAAGTAGAGGTGCATGGGCTGTATTCGTCCGTATTTGTCACGAAATGAGATTGTCGCGGGACTTTGTTTGCTTGAAGCACCTGTTAACATGACCTCGCCAAAGAGGCAAACTAGCGTAGCTTCTTCAAATGATTTCTCAGTAACTTAGCCGCGATTGCGCATGAGCAGGTCGAGCAGGCGCCTCCTTTTTGACTCGCGTAATGAGAGCCGAAGATCGCGCAGCTCGTGTTTTTTACGCTCGTGAAATATAGGTGATTTTAACGGGCGCCTTGCCGAGCCGTAAAAGACGGAAGTCTTGGAGCAACGAAGCTCCGTATCGGCCGCGACGGAGCAGCATGGCAGGTGCTCTCCATCGCTTTATCGATTTGCACGCGAAATACGATATTTCGGCGGAAGCGCTCCTCGAATCGGGGTCAATTAGCGAGCTCTTTAGCTTGCGCGACTACGTTCCATCGGAGCCCTCCCATTACCGATTCGAGGAACATAGATTCCATGTCGAGTTTATCTTTCTGAGCAGGTCTGCACTCCTTCTAGCCAAATGAAGCTTTGCGAGCGTCCTTCGTTAACAGCGCGGATGTAAGAAATTGACTGTGAATTACTTGCCAGCACCTTGCTTGCTCATGGATACAAGGTATAAAGATTTCATATTTATAATTGGCATTTGCTTGTACATAATCAGTTGTCAAAAATTGAAAGTAGTTATCTTTTAAATGTGTTTCAACTACAATCCAATTTGTACGCACTGATTTTATTTTAAAGCTTTTTTAAACGTAGATATTTTTTTCTAAGTTTATTTTAATGTTTATTGGGAGATGGTCAGAGCCCCTAGTATCACTTTCAAGATTTACATCAATTTTGTCTGCTATATTAAGCCGAATCTCTTGAATCGGCTTCTGCTTGAAGCCGATCTCTTCGGAATGTTTTAAAGCCTGGGAAATCGAAGTTTTTGCCATCGTAGGTTTTTTCTGTTAACCAGGATTCAACACATATAAATATGTCTAAATCTACTAGAATTTTGGTAAGTTCTTCTTTTTTGTTCGGTATACTTCGTGGATTCCAAAATAACATGTTTAATTGTTTATCTTGAATATAAGACATGTTGTATTAAACTAATGTTATGAAGACTGAGAATTTTCCGAGTCAATATCTGTATTTTCATATATTAAATATTTTGTTAATTTTTTCTTGATCCTAGCAATTCTCGCTTTGAGATTATTGCTGTCAGCTAAAGGATATATTACATCTAGCATTTTTATTACACCATTGACGTCAGAAGTAAACTGTAGCAAAATGTCCGTTATGTTTGTTTTACCATACGACTTTTCTAGGAATGTTTGCAATTGATGAAAATTTATTGGAAAGACTGTAGAAGCTGATTCCAATGCATTTTTAGCAACTTTTAATGCATCTGTCATTATTTCAATATCTTTATCGCTAATATTTTCTTCTGAACTTGATTTGTCCTTAGTTTTTGTTTTTTTATTTGTTGATGGTTTTTTGAATTTGGTTTTTTTAATTTTGCTGAGATTAGTAAGTTCATGCGCTATTGTATTTTGGTCAAAATTTTTTCCTTCTATGTATATTTCATTAATTTCTAGGCTATTAGATGTAGAGGAAGAAGGCGCTTGTCTTTTTAAACCTTTATTTTCAGCTTTTTTTTTATTGATTCTTGTTCTTTTGTATTTACATTGATATCCTCTAATGCAACTTCTGTTTCCTTTTGCGTATCATGAAGATTTTGCGAGTAAATTGGAACGTTTGGGCATAATTTCGCAATGTGTCCTTTCTGTTTACAAACATAACAACTCGTTGAATCCGTACTGAAGTATATCCATGATGGAATATTATCAAATACTATTTGCAAAGATTCTGGTATCAGCCGAGTTTCTTCTTTTATATACACCTGTCGACGAAATGAAAGAATATGTGATCTGCCTGGCTTTATTAAACCTGCTCTGATACTATGCATTTGAGAAACTGGATTAATACTAACCTGGATTAATACCTAATTTTTGAAGTTGGAGTAAAATAATATCGTTCGACATTGATGGACCGACGTTAGATATAACTACTCGAGTATTTCTTTCTTTTAAAGGTCTAATTTTAAGTAATGTTTTGTTGACTTCAACCAAATTTTCACTTAAACTTTCCACTAGCGTTTTACTATTTAAGTATATGCAAACACGATTCCCTGAAATTTTTGATATGTGAGTTATGTTCGTTGCATCAGTTATTTTTTCCATTCCGTCTATGTAATCATCAATTGTGCTTCCTTCTATAGAGTCTATAACTATCGCTTGATCCTTTTTCGGTAAAAGTGAATTTGCATAAGATGTTTCCAAGTAAGATTCAGTAATAGTTGCATCTCGGGTTGCATTTTGACTTTTTTGGGTGATTTGGCCCCTGGTTTCAGAAGCCATTTCACTTTTCGTTAACAGAACAAATCACTTGATTTTATTTATATTTAAATATTGCCATATAATACATGATCGAAATAATAATCTAATTTAGCTTAAAGGCGTTGACGCCTCACGACAATAACAGAGAACACGTCTGCTCGCTACCGTGTTCAAAACCGAACTCCTATCTTAAAGAAATTAAATCATGTCTAATGTTATAGAAATTGCTCGCAAGTGCAAACATGAAAAAAGAGTAACAAGTAATTCACAATTCGCAACTTACAGTATATTCTAATTATAATTCTGCGATGTAGATGATATTTTAGAGTAACATTCACATTTATTATTCGAAACAGAGAGAAGTGAGAGATCGTATAATTAATAAAAAGATAAAAGCCTAGAAGAAACATACGATAAACCTTTTTAAGTTGCTAATCTCTGATTCGCTGTTATCAGCGAATTCTATTAGCCTGACTATAAAATAATATAATTTTTGCTAAATATACTATTTCTAGAATAATTTCGTAATATTGTACTAAAATTCCAACACATTTTTTTCAGTATAAGAAGTATATGAAAAGTTAAAAGTTAAATCGAGTCAAATATCATCCTTCAAGACTAGGTAGGTGATACATAAAGAAATCTAGCGTATCGCTGCCTAGAAAGGGCCAGCGATAAAGCATACACACATTGGCACAAAACCCTGACAGAGCAGTAACACTTTGTCCATAATCAACTCCGACTAGAGCGCACCTCAATTTGCGCGCTTGAAGATGGGATAAAAGGTCGCCCGCATTACGCGTACTACATTTATATAAATACAAAAGTCTGAAATACGCTTGAATTACAACTCTCGACTCCATGTTATACATCACTTGCAATTCCTGCATCCGCATCGAGATCCGCGTGATTTTCCTGCGACCTTTGTTACTTTTTGTTTCTTGCGACGCTTTGGAAGGAACTATACCTGTTTTACTTTATTTTTGATTGCATTCTACTTCATCGATATATCCATTCCACTGAATTTTTTTTTCTTCAAGCTAGTTGAACATTTAATTTTACATAAATTATTAATTTAAATTTAAATATTAATAAATATTCGATTATTATTATTGCTGAGAAAATATTTACATCTAAAAATGATATTTTTATAAACATTTAGAACATGTTTATTGTTGTATCTATCACTACACTTGTGCGAGACTGCGTTAGGCGCGAAATTATTATGTTTAAGCGCGAGAAAATGATTTATTTACCCGAATGTAAACAATTATATGTAATAAGTTATCTCCCTTTAATGTGGACGAAAAGCGAGCGGATAATTCTTTGTAAGGCCGAGGCCCAAAGACTAATGTTTCTTGGAAATCCGTCTCGGGTCGTTGACCTCTCCGGATGGGGGGAAATTAGAATGAGAAATATCTATTACGCCTGCACCTCGGTCCTCGTCCAGCACGGCTTTCACCAGGGTGAAGACGCGGCTGTACACCACCAGCTCGGACTATCCAGGATGGCCCGAGGCTGTTCGGCCTCACGCGGAAGCAATCCCAAGATTTGCAGAACTCCAGCACAGGGGAGCCGCAGGGACACCTGTGGCTGTTCGGTTTCCTTGCGAGGCCGAGGAAGATGGTAATGAGTAGAGAGGGAAAATTTGAGAGCCTCTTGGAGGAAGAACATGAGTCGAGCGTCTACAAGGCGACGCAGTGCTTCACTTCGCCTTTAGCCTTCGAGCTAGACAGTTCTCACCTACGCATACATTGTAGTTAAGAAGCAGCCATTAAATAAATATATTATATTACCAACTCTTTTAAAAGTCATTTACACTCACACGAAAGCACTTCTGTATCCTTATGATACTCTTACAATACTGTTATTTGTTCGATAAGGTGGCTCATAGTTAGCATCAAATATTACTTTGATTCTCATGTGTACTAAAGCAACGCTTACAACACTTTGCTTTCACAAATTTGGGCACAGTTTAAAATGATTTATATACCTTCAATTCAATATTAATAAAATATGCTTTTATTTATTTTCTTATTTTTTATTTCTAATCCATTTTATCTGTGACATATAAAATACGTAAGAATTGTTTGTTCTTAAAATCTTTAATTTGTCAAATTTTTATCTGTTAATAAATCTTTTAATTGATATAAGAGTCAATAAATTATAGTTCCATTAATTTTTTCTACATTTAAATTGTACAAAAAACTTCCAAATAGATTATTTTGCTAGAGCTCATGATGCAAGTAAATAGTCGTTCAAAAGCAGGGAAATTTTCAATTCCATAGTCGGCAATCATCATTACTCGAGCCATTTGAGGGGCGAAAAAGGTGTCTAGTATTTTAGAAATGTCGTCAAAAATACATTTTCGTTCGTCCTAGTTTGGGGATGCAAGTATAAGAAAAGAAGCTGCGAAATTACGTAAATAAGATAAAGAGGTCCACGTGACGACTGTGAAACATTAGGGAAAAATGAAGTAGCGCGGTGTACTATTAAAACGAAATTCCCACCTGTCCGAGAAAGAATCGACAAGACGATGTGGAGAAAACCGCGACCAAGACGAATATCGAAAGTTAACACAGTTTTTTTGTTCGTCACATATATTTTGATACTCAGATAATTAAAGAAATAATATTAAAAATAATTGTACTTCTTATCGCTATTGTGTTAGCTATAGTTATTATGTACGAACGAGACAATACTAACGAGACAATATTATTATGTATGAATGAGACAATACTAAGACTGTTGTATAATATTTTTTCAGGCGAGAAATATAAAGCAAGTGTTCGTTTTAGTAATGGAACCAAAGCTGATTTTCAGAATTCAAAAAGCATGTGCTCATTTTTATTCGTTCACTCGTGGTAGATGTAACTCAAAAACGTACCAACGCAAAAAAATCAACTTGAATACTAGGTTTCGCTAGTGCATTATAGACGTAATAGTATCTCGAGGTTAACGTAATAAAGTAGTCAAATTAATTACGTTTAATTAGATGTGTCTTGGTTAAATAACGCTTTAATCAGAATTTGATAGTAGTGTTCTCGTGTATGTCGAATGCTATTAAAGATGCGCGGAGGATGCAACGATCGCAATTCGAGAGTAAAAAGTGCTCTTTAGCCTACCCTACTAACTAGCGTAGAATCAGGAGACGAGCTCCTTGGATGCCAGGACCGTTTCCTCATTAAAGCAACTACAAGCGATGTGCATTTTCGTTAGCCAGCATCTATGTTTATTCTATACAAATCTCTGATGTAACGATAATTAATATCGCTCGAGTAGGGCTTCAAGCATTTTTCATCAATCATAATCGAGCGATCGATTTCCAAATGAACTGTAGCAGACACTGTACCTCAGCTTTCGATACGCTCGGGATCGTCTGATCCCTGGGTGTCAAAGAGCAGTCACTTCAAACGAGCGATATATGGCGCGTGTGGCGCACCTAGCTAGCGGTTTCGCTCAGCGACATCACTGCTTACCTTATATTGCCTACCTTTTTGGCAACCACTGTGAGTCGACTGAAAAAAAATCATTTTTATTGCGTGCATAAGGTGTAGAAAAAGTCATTTTTCCTATATTTGTAGCTTCGTTAAGAATCACTAAATGTTGCAGTTAACCAATGTTGCTCCCACTTTTTAATGATCTTCGTTCAAAATCCTTTTATAAAAAAATAATATACATATTTAAATATAAAATAGATACAACTAATTCTAATATTAAAACGAGGATGTATTGATAAGTTAAATTAAAAAACACTGTTACATAAGCGCCTAAAAATGCAATTTACGAAATTAAAACATTTCATTATCGTAATTCATTTATCTAAAATAACAAAATTTAGAACAATAATAATTATTTCAAACTTGTTATCAAATCGCAAAATTTATTACTCTTAAAAATGAAAAAATATTTATCGTTTTATTAGAAATTCCGATAGAAATAAACATGGACAAGATAAGTAATTAAAATGTGCAAAAAGTTTCATATTATTGGATGTTGAGAAATCTCATAAATGTACGTGGATACAACAAATTTATTATTTTAGTATTTATTACAATATATGCTAATAATACTTCATTCATAATGAACATAAAAAATTTGATATTTTTAAATTATTTTTGATTATTATTAATTAAATAAAAAATAGAAAAAATTGTATCAAAGTTAACATTTTGAAAAATTAATATGCAAGAATAGCTAGATCTAAAAATTCCTGGTTGGTATTATTCAACTATACTTTTTAATATTTAATGAGAAAGTTGAAAGTAACGTTTGGAGCATCACAAAGTAAAAAATGATGCGATCGCACAGAAACGAACGGTAAAATCGTAATAAACTATGTTGTCAATAATTTTTCTTTTGCCGAACAGTCGCTGCGTTCTCGATAATCCTCCTATCGCGATCAAGTTTGAAAAAGTACACTAGTTAATCATAAAATAAAGAGGTGCTCGCCGGAATGCAAGGCTGTCATAAGGAAAACTCACAGAACGAGAAAATAAAGAGGGTTTCGTTACATTGTCGAAAATTATTCGATTCCACGTCGCAACAACGCCAACGCACCGAATTCATCTCCGATAATTTATCCGATGGCGAAAAAAGGTCAAGTAGGTAGGCAACACTTGCCGCTGTAGTCGATCGTAATTTCCTTTATGTTCCGCAATGACGAAGAAATGAGGTGAACTGCAGAAATAATCATAGCGACTCAATTAACGACCCAATTTTTTGGACCGAATTTCACGCCTACGCTCATCTTCTTAAAAAACCGATTACAGAAATATTATTATAACTATTCTATTTGCTATCTATTCTCTTAAAAGTAGAAAATCATCAATTCATCGTAACTGATAGCATTACACCTTTTTACATTATTTAAACGCACCAATAATGTTTTTTACTGTTACGACATGTACCATTATTTGATTAATCAATAAAACAATACAAAAAATTATTTATTTTATAATTACATGACATGTAATTTTTTTAAGATTAGTGCAATAGTTATTAATATGATGAGAGTAAATAAAGACTTTAAAGCCGATGTTTAGATCGCTTTTTCAATACTGTAAGATTTTTTTGTAATTATAAATTTTTCAGTATCAAAATTACGCTCTCATTCAGAAAAATAACGACTTATGATAATGAGGAGATATGGTGTTAGTATAAAAGATTCAGTATTTGTAATAATTATTTCAACAAAAAAGTTTCTATACTTCTAATTACTAAGATTTTATCGAAACAGAATAAGATTTAAAAAAGTGTCAGCAAGAAGTTAAAAGGTTTTCAAAAATTCTTTCTTATTTTATGAATTAAATGTTTTCATACGAGAATTTCAAAATCATCAGCTGACCCCATAGAATCGAACCAAAGCGTAAATCGCGTCGATGCAGGAAGAGCCCTACGCCTGCGCCATAGATTTTCGTTCTTGGACACGGCGTAGGAGGTTATCGAGAATCTCTTGCTACAGGCCTCCGACCCTCTCTTCCAGCGGTTTATTCATTGCATCCCAACTGTGACGATATTATATATAAAGAATAATAAAAAATCCACGGACAATGGAACAATCGAAACTGCTCGCTTTTAGTCATCTACCACAACGCTCACATCTAGAAACACGTATTAATAAATCTTTTTTAATGACTTGGCAGTTTAATGATGGAAATAAAAAATATGAGTATATGGATGATAACTGTAGTGAAATTTCCAACGGCTAGCTTATGGGAAGATGAGAATTTAAATAAACTACTATTATTTAATAGTGTGTGGTACATGCTGACCTTTTTTACGATGTAGATCGCCTGTCCAGTGGTAATTTTAGAACGGTTTTTTGTGATTCGAGTGTCCGCAAAATTAAGGGAGCAACAGGAAAACCTCAGCATAGCTACTACGGAGATGCTCGTTTGCCCCTTCTTTTTACTTGAAGATAAAATCTCAAAAGAGCCATCGGCGATAGTCCGAGTATTTCGCACGAATATTACGTTAAAGTTTATAAAAATAAACGATCGTCAATTCTTGAAGACTCGATTTAATCAACTACGCCCGTTTAATGACTAGAGCAACGCCTGAGTATAACCGAACACTATTGACACTTGATTGCACGAGTGGCCGCCCGCAGAAAAGTTAAGCGTGCGTCTGGAACTTTACCACATCCGTACCTCTAACTCAAGGGCCAAATCCTCCTACAATATTTACGACGCGTCGTTTCCACCCCTTGCAAGTGAACTGAAGGCAGTATCGCAGGCGCGTTTAACAAAGAAAAATACCTGACTTGGTCCCGCACTGATCCGCGCATCGCCTACAGCAAAGTTTCTCGGGCCAAACATTTCTCTTTGTTTCCGGAAAAGTTACGCGAGCGGAGCCGTCGGCAAAGTGCTCCCGACACTTTCGAGTAATCCGTCGAGTCCGCGAACCTTTGTGCTGGACACGAAGATGGGAAGATGGTAGAGGTCATGTGCTTCGACTACGACAATGGAAATGATGAAGAAATATCGACTATTTTAATCCCTATTTTAATCTCCTCCACATCTCCTCTTACTTTTACTCTTTTTATTGCGCAGTCTCTTTACTTTTCTTACTATTTTCCACTGCTTTCTTCCGAGAGATTAGGAAATATTTATTAGATAAATACGCATTTATCACCTCTAGTACTATTGGTCTATGTGTATGAATGTATTGCCATGCGGAAAGAAACAATGTTTTTCCACGAAAGATTCATACTAGTTCTCATCCCGGTTGAAACAAGATTGAAATACAATGTTATTATATTGAATACTAAGTCCCCTATTCGATTTTATTCGAAAAAATTTCATCGATTAAAATTTATGAAAGTATCGTCTCTCTATATTTTGTTTTGGTACGATTCTTATTAGATAATGAACGTATGTTTATTGGTCTTGAGCATAAGGTCAATTCCTTGATTTAAATACCTTGTTTTAAATGCCTTTGCCCAAGGGGGTAAATATTGTGCAAGGCCCTCTTTATTTGCATATTGATTTTTCATTTTATTCAACATTAAAACATTGAACAGAAAACACGAAAAATGCAAGACTTGCTGTACTTCAAGCTGTGAAATAAATTTAGTATATATAATATAGATTTATCCGAGTAGTAGGGCAGTTTAGAACGGTAGTTTACTGATTTAAGTGAAACTTAGCATCTCCAAAAATGATAGTCATCTATACTGATGTATGAAAAGCAAACTCCTAGCGAGAACCGTAAAGGCATAAGATCTTACGATAGTTTCTCACCTGCTGTGGAAAAAGTAGCATGCTAATTAGCAGATGATGTGCAGATCTGCACGGCCTCGAAGTCAATGAGGCGATAAGAGAGGTCTGCCGTGTCGGGCATAGCAGGTGGCTAATTACTTGGACGCGGGCGTCACTCCGCCTCGTTATCGCACGACGGGCGGCAAATGGCTGAAAGCCGAGCCTCTTGCAAATGCCCCTCGCACGTACTTGATTGATTGGCTCTATAATGAATTCGCTCAAGGATTACATTCACTCGTACCCGATCGACTTGTTTCAACTGAAGCTTTATAAAAGGATATTGGAAATTTTCGTTTCTTACAGCAATCTTACAAGAATACGATTATTACTACGACTGATCACTTATTCGCCCCGCAGCTATAATAATTATAGCTTGGCCTTGATGAAACAATAAATTAATGGACTACTTCCAGTGTTTGTGAATGTAGTATACTAAACTGATCAAAAGGAAAAAGATAATAATTAAGACAATGGACGATAATGATTACTATATCTTTAATAGACCCTATTATCTTCCTTCCTTAAATTATTTAATATACTTGCAATTTAAGAAAAGCTTAATTAACCGTTTGTTATAATTAAGACTTATAATTAGAATAGATAGTATTGCTCAGTATTTATATTGATTCCTTGTATAAAAAATTTCATATTCGTTAATAAAGTAAAATTTATGCCGGATCATATCATGTTCTGCTAATAAAGGAACTATTACACTTCTTACGTTATCATATTGTTCACATAGTTTAAGAGAAGACTAACTCACAGTTTGCAGTAGACGTAGTTTATTACCCAGACTTAGACTATTGGGATGAAGAGACGGCGCTCCGACGCTTGTCACTCAGACGAACGACAGATGACAAAACGATCCCCTCCTTTACGCTATCCTGCCTTTTTTATGGGGTTGATCGGCTTGGATTCTCCCCACCCATAGACTCTCGAACTCGCCGATCCGACGTACGCTTCCAGCGTTATTCAAGCTACCAATGTTACGAATAATCCGCGTCCTCCGCTTTTGCCGGGCGCCCGTCGGCTCAAGAACCCGCGAGTTTCTTAAGATCAGCGACTACCCGAGCTGCCGATGTAATGAATGAGCTGCGTGCTTTGCTGTTGCCGTGGTCCGGCCGCTTTCGGTACCCGCTAGTTTCCTTCGATCAGCGGTTAGTCGAGTCGCTATTCTCAAGAATCCGGCGAGCCTTCGCTGAAGGTGACCTCGCACTACGAGTGCGGGACCTCCGGTAGCGGATGTCAGAGCTGCTGACATCGCGGCTTCGTCACGTATCGCGCCGAAGATGTGTTCGTGACAATATAAACATTTTTTTAATACTCACTTAGAATATAATTAATTTTTTGAGTTTTTACCCAAAGTTATAATTTAAGTATCACTTTGTTCAAAAACATTGTTCGTATCCCACTAAACACGATGCTAATTGATTAAAGAGACAAATAGATGAATTTTTCAATGCCAACAGCTAACTAATACAAGATCAACTAACTTAATTTTAAAAACCTACCGTTATTCACAAGTATTATACCGTCAACAGTGAAATTTCGAATTCATGAAAAAGATTTTATGGAGCTTTGAACATTTTTTAATTTTAATAACATAGTATACAGCCAAGTTCATCCGACTATTTTACTCATTGTATTCTATTGAATGATAACATATTTGCACAGTAAGAATGGCATTTTTATCAATAATTAATTATTTGTACCCTACTTTTATTGTCTTTTTGTGGAGACCGAAAGATTAGAGAGCAGCTGAGTTTCATCCAAACAAACCAATAACTTACCAACGTAGTTTATAATAGAACTGTATTGAAGACAGCGTTGAGCTACCTTCTTTTCATGAGAGATTAAAATGGATACGCAGTTCTTACATTAGGATCATCACAGCGTTCACAGGGTCCTTTCACGAAATTGATGCCACACATTACGTAAAGTTTTCTAATGTTGCTAGGAACTTCGCTGTATGAAAACTGCTTATCAGGCTGCCACTATAATTGATTATTTCGAAGATATAGATTCTTTATTTAACGATTTAACTTTAGTTATCAGAGACTCTCTGAACATTAAAAGAGAAGGTCGATAGGCACTAGTTTTACTAGCAATTTGGTACTTTCGAAAAGGCAATCTTATTTTTTAATATACTTAGATTCATGATAATATTTAGCTCCATCAAAATATTTTATTAAAATATGACACTTAAGCATACATGAAAAAAATGAAATAAATATTTTTCGTCGAACAATTATCTTATTTCTTTTGCATTTTATCTGAATCTGACTTTTACCTCTGATAGAAAGAATGGTACTTGTAAAAGATCTTTAGCTGTGTATCATGAATATCAATTGTAAACGACTTTGTTTATATTTTGCTAGTGTTTTAACGCTTTGGCGCGGCTTTTAGGTACTTTCTTGCCCGGCTCGCGTTGTTATGCAGTCAGAGTATCGAAAGATAATTAGACTAATTGCAATAATGGTTGCAGTCACTTACATATATTTTAACTACTAATTACTCCAATGTAAATTTTACTCATTAAATTCAGAGATTACTGAATATGTTAGATAGTGATCTTGAAGGAAAATTAAAAAAAACTATTGATAGATAAATAAAAATATTAGTAAAAATATGAAATTTTGGTATACAGTTTATTCATGTATAAAAAATAGTCTGTCTTTAATTGCACTCTTAGGCAAGCAAAACTTTTAAAATGGAGATAGAGAGAGGGAGATTTTGAACATAAAACGCAATTCGAATTGTTTTAAAAAATATATTATATAATATAAAACATGTACAGTAATTAGATAACGTTTAATTATTCTTTAATAAATAAAAAATGATGATTGGTTCTAATAAGTTATTCTGCAACAGGAATTATTTTTGTTTAACTGACTGGTGCGGCGCAAAATGTATGATTTTATTTGACATAAAATTGATAATTTGTATTGTAAGTTTAATTGATCACTCCACCTCCAAAATACGCACATAAATAACGGGACGCTTGACTTTGCGTAGACTCTTACAGAGATAGTGACGTAAATCACGACAAGAACGATAGATGGGAAGCTGACGTAAGAAGAAGGCTTCTATTTTTTCTCTCTGGAAGCTTTTTGCCTCCGCCCACCCGCCTAATAGATGGGTAGGCTATTAGGGTGCACATTTACGGATGGGCCAACCCGATTGCTGTAGCATTCCTTTAATTAAAATAATACTGCCAAAAATAATAAGCGTAAAAAATTATGTCGATTCTGTCATCGACATTATAACAAGTAATGTTATTAACTGTCACTGTTGTACGACTACATGAAGGTTTGTTTTTAATTCTTCAGCAAAGAATACTAATATCACATTACTTGCAGTTAGTTTATCAAAGAATCAGTCGACCAGCTATCGAAAGTGTACAAATGCATTTCCGCCTTTTTGTCTTTTGAATTTCGCGACTATGTACAAAGCGCTACAGAGCTCGTATCTGGCAATACTATACATCATTTGAAAGATCTTAACATAACCTACAAAACGACGCTATGCGTGATTAGTTTGGATATTGCATTCAACAGTTATAGACTTGTAAATATAGAGTTCACTAACGCTGAAATTTGCGCTATTTCAAAGTTTTCCTTCGTTAAAGGCTAATCAGCTAGAGAAACGTTCCGTGAGATTAATGGTGTTTTGAGGGATGGTACTCTATTACTTTGAACCGCGGAAAAAATGGTTTCGATGTTTCAGAGCCAGTGAAAACAACACATATGCTGCTAAAACGGAAAGAACTCGACTTATTTTTGGAGCGATGATTACTGACAACAAAAAATGGATCACCTGTGACAATATCAAACGAAAACGGTCGTAGTCGAAGGCCGGCGAATCATCCCAAACAGTGGCCAAACCGGAATTGACGGCCAGGAAGGTTTTGCTGTGTGTTTGGTGGGATTGGAAGGGAAGCATCTACTATGAGCTGCTCCTATATGGCCAGACGCTTAATTCTACCATCTACTGCGAGCAACTGGACCGCTTGAAGCACGTGATCGACCAGAAACGTCCAGAATTGACTAACAGGAAAATTGTAGTGTTCCATCAGAACAACACCATACCACACACTTCGTTGATGACTCCTCAGAAGCTACGGGAGCTCGGATGGGAGGTTTTATCGCATCCACCATATAGCCCGGACATAGCGCCAAGTGATTACTACCTATTCCTGTCCATGGCGAACGGCCTTGGTAGTGTAAAGTTAAACTC
This sequence comes from Sycophaga agraensis, assembly GCA_018906755.1. Classification (NCBI taxonomy): domain Eukaryota; kingdom Metazoa; phylum Arthropoda; class Insecta; order Hymenoptera; family Pteromalidae; genus Sycophaga; species Sycophaga agraensis. Next base: position 533,055 of record JACCIE010000043.1, read on the forward strand.
AAAAGAGGGATATTATGAAGTTTCTGTCTAGATGGAAATAGTATATCGAACAAAACGGCGCATATTTGAACTAAATCCGATCACTGTAACACTTTTTTATAAAGCATTGAATACAGAGCAAAAAAGCGGAAGGGAGATATTTGCCAACCTTATACGAGGTGTGTTCAAAAAGTAACGAGAATTTTTAAATTTCGCGGGTTTGGAGAGTCCGCCTGTATAAAAATTTTTTTTGTTATATTGGTACACATGCCCCTGAAGTACGATGAAATTTTCAGCAATATTCATTGCTTACTTTTTAAGTGGCAGCCGTTAACGTTAGACGTGTTTTTTCGAGCTCGGCGATTTTCGTTTGTCAAAAATGGATCAAAGAATATGTATTTAATTTTGCGTAAAAAATGAAATAAAGTGTAGTGAAGTTTGTAAAATGTTAACAAAGGCATATGGTAAGTCAGCTATGAGTAAAGCAAGGATTTACGAGTAGTATAAGCATTTCCAAGATAGCCGCGAAAATGTTGAAGATGACGAACGACCCGGACGCCCAAGCACATCAACAACCGATGAAAGCGTGAAATAAGTGAAAGAAATGGTTATAAACGATCGCCGAATCACAATCAAAGAAGTCGCTGATGATGTTGGCATATCAGTTGGCTCATGCCATGAAATTTTTTCGGATGTTTTGGATATGAAACGTGTAGCAGCAAAATTCGTTCCAAAATTATTGAATTTCGAACAAAAACAGCGGCGAATGGAAGTTGCTCAGGAGTCGCTAAATGAAGTTAATAACGATGCAGAACTACTAAAACGTGTTATAACAGGTGACGAAATATGGGTATATGGTTATGACGTCAAAACTAAGGCTCAATCGAGGCTCGAACACAAGGTCAAACAATCAATAAGGAGTACTACCTGCAAGTTCAACGCCGTTTGCGTGAAGCAATCCGAAAAAACGCCCGGATTTGTGGCAAAACAACTTTTGCACCACGATAATGCCTCTGCTCACACTTCATTGCTTGTTCGTGAATTTTTGGTCAAAAATAAAACTGTAACGATGCCTCAGCCTCCATATTCGCCAGATATGGCTCCATGTGACTTTTTTCTATTTCCAAAAATAAAGAGAACATTAAAAGGCCATCGTTTTGCAAACATAGATGACATTAAAAGCAAATCGCTAAAAGAGCTAAAAGCTATTACAAAGATCGAGTTTCAAAAGTGTTTCGAGGATTGGAAAAAGCGTTGGCAGAAATGTATTATATCCGAGGGGCATTACTTTGAAGGGGACAAAATAGATATTCATGAATAAATAAATATTTTTTTCATAAAACAAAAATTCTCGTTATTTTTTGAACACCTCGTATATGCATATGCTCATTAATGGGTTACTGTTTATTTTTGTATAATTTACAAAAATATTTCAAAAAAACACTATTAAACATTTGAACGTGTAAATATACAGCGTTCTTAAAATAAAACGCTAACACATTACTGAATACCTCTTTAAAATTGTTTATTTGACTCTAGAGTCTTAATGATTCCTCAATGCACAAGGCCAATAAATATTTCCAAGTGTTCGCTTTTGTTAGACTGTACGAATTTCGAATTGCTCTGATTAAATTCTATAAGCCTCAATAAAATTACAAGCGACATAAAGCAATAATAGAAGATACAAGTCCCGCCCCCCGAAAAACACCTATACATAAGATGAAGAGTAATATAGAGAAGTTGGAGCTGAAAGTGAATCCCTGCAGAATATAGATGTGTGTGATTTATTGCCAGCTTTCAGACTGGCATATTTATATGCGCGGCATGAGGATAGTACACGTATACGTATAAGGATGTATACGAGCATATACTATCTATAGTGTTGTAATAATGTCGGAAGTAAAGGAGGCCGCGACTCGCATCTTATCCACAGTACAGATTTCGGTCGCAACGCCTGATCCGAACGAATCCGCTCTCGCCTTCGAATTCCATTTTGCAATGCCCCTTTCTGGCCCGAAGTCATATATTTCTATACGGACTTTTAAAAGAATACTTCGTATTTCTAACGTTTAGAACAATTGTAAATAAGATTACTCGAACGATTCATCATAGTTGCCGCGGTTGCATCTACATAAATTTTGAGAATTAAGAATACGAAGTTAATCGTACACTTTTAAAAAAAGATACTGTATTTTAAAAAACAATTCTTTAAGTAAGAGATTACCGCGCAGTTAGCTCTAATAGTAATAACCATAACATGATTTATTTCTGGCAAAGAGATGATGAAGCTTCTATTTGATCAATTTCATAAAATTTAAAGATTTCCAAAACTATTTTTCGATTTTTTTTCAATTCATAAGAATGACTTATTAAATTTATAAAGAATATCGACATATATTTTTAATGAATTTATTAAAAGCATTGAATTTTTTTAAATATTTTCAATAATTTTGGAAAACTTCATACAGTACATAATATACCATTTCTTTTGGCTTTAATTAAATAAAAAAAGGTATGATGGTATAAAAAGTATAGTTAATATAATTTTAAACACCTAATCAGGTCAGATTACCACATAAAAGTGATATTCTGCCTTACATTAGCTATGCAGAAATTATAAGTGCTACTCCTTATTTTATTTATTTTATAAAGTGATATTGTACAATTTTGTTAAAAAAGTATAATCAGAGCTTTCAAAGGAATTTCGATGATTGACTTATCAATTTGTACAATTTTGTTAGAACGACATGCTCCAAGTCGTCCAAAAATCATTTAGTAATCTGAAAAGAGATCTACGAGCGAGCAAAATAAGGCCACAAGGGTTTTAACCAACGTCACTTGGCATTCCGTCCTAGAATTTTTGAGAAAGCGGCGCAACTGAAAATACCTTAAACAAAAAAGCAGAGTTTGTTTGAAGCCCATTAAAAGGCATTCATAAAAGACATACAAAAGATTCAATGATCTAAAAACAAGAGAGGAAACGTATTGCACAGCTAGAGTGCTGCTGTAGTTCGCAATATCGCGTGCCCGCTCTCAAGTCGCAATCGTAAATAATGCAAGTGCATGCATACGCCGTGCCCGACCAGAATATCGACGTGGTGCCCACGCTTATATTTAAAAACAGGTGGAGATAGAGAACAAAGGTGCAGAGGAGCCGCACTGATCGCCAATTCTAGAGTCCAAGACGACCTCGCCCTGCACTAAAAATCGTCTCTCGTTCATTGTTTTATGCAGAACAAGCGATCTATATATTTGGGCATCGAATCGCATCATACATATATCAAATTACATTCAGTCGACGCTTTACGATTAATCAAAATATTTATCGAAAAGAAAGAGGTGCCCTTCCGTTTTTTTATTCCTCTCAAGCCAATATGGGTCGGAGGTTATAGAAACGCGCGACAGACAATTATGACAAGGCTATACGTATACAAGCTCTTATATTCTACGCATTCAGTGCATCTAAGACAAAGACATTTTCATTGTTGGATTGGCAAAAAAATTTGATTAATGAGAGTTTTTTAGTCCGAACGTAAGTGATGTACGGACAATAGCATTTTACTTCGTTGACTGTTTGATAGTCTGATTGCACGAGTATATTCTAATGTAAAAATGTAAGAATTATATGGCATAAACTTGACAGCAACTATAAGACTGTTAGTATAACGATATTTTTCTATGATATATCGAAGAATACAATAGAGAATGTAATAAAAGTTTATTATTTTGAGATTATATTCCAAAAATGTACATCATTATAAAATATGAATTTCTTCTGAAATTCTAATTATGATTAGTTTTTGCCAAACTTCTAATTATATGACAATTTATTGTTATTTGTTCATTTTGGTAAACGTGAAAAGTACTTAAAAGGAGATATAAGTTTAAATGAAAAATGTACCAGATATGACACAACAAGGGCATTGTGTTGAAAAGCTTAACAAAAATCGATATACTTTTAAATTTATTTTTTCAAAAATTATATGAGAGTGGCAATATTTCATGCACTATATATTATTTTGCGATCAAAATATTACGATCAAATTTATAAAATCGAAGACCTGGATATCGCATATAATTCATCTTTTCAATAAATGAATTTTAAAAAAGAAAAAGTCGAAACATGATTCAAAGGAGAATAAGATTTTTTGGCGATCCAAAACTGAATTTTGGATTCTCTTAAAAACTAAATACTTCAGAACAGAACGATAGAAGGGACAGTAGCTCGATAAATGCAGATTTCTCACGAACCAAAGACGACCTGTAGATCTGTAAATTAAAGATAACTGCACTGTTAAGTAACATATAACTCGATACGTGCATCCTGCAATGATAAACATGAGAAAATCTCGCCATTGGTCTAAAATTTGACACGGGTCCGCACGCGCGCGGAAAGGTGGGGAACGAGAGGGAATCAAGCACGAGAAGGAGGTCAAGTGCGGTGCGAAAAAAGCTCCCTCCCCTTCCACGAATTAAAAGCTCGAGAAAAGCAGAAGCCAGGCGAGGTAGCCTCCCCTCTTCACCGCTCTCGTAAACACAACCACCCGCGACGTGGGTGAGGGGTTGCGGGGGTAAGGGGAAGGCTACCATATAAAGATATTAAGGCGCATGGCCCGAGGTCTTAATCGAGCCCGGAGCGCGCACACGATATTATACTCAAGATGAGGCGACCCGCATTCCGACGGTGAACGGTCGAGTTCCTCAGCAACTGAGATTCCGTGGCACTTCACCCCTATTCCCACCTTCGGAAGTTGAGGTAGATTGCGCGACACCGGTGAAGAATTCAAACTTACCACGGGGCTCGCAATCGACTAGTCCACACCGAGGGAATGAGCTCGCGTCAAGCCCACTTACTTAAAATAGCTTATATGTTTGCTCTTATCCGCGGTTTAAATCTCGATAGACAGCACGCATTTTGTAAAATGAAGCAGTCTATTTCTATAAAAAAAAATTTTTTATATTAGCAATATACGAAATTCTACTTTTTAACCGACACGCTGAAGAACACAAGAAGGACAATTAACTTTTCGTCTATTAATTATAAAGCTTTTAACAGTAATTGTATTGATAAGCATTATGCATCGATACTTTCGCATGACAATTAGATTAAGTCAATTAGATTAGTATCGATTATTAAATTATTTTTATACATTATTCCACTTGGTAATGGGGTTTCACTAATAATTTATCAAGTTTGTAATTATGGTCCAAAATCTCTGACAAAATTTTTTACTATTTTATCGCAACTCAAATCTAATTTTTTTTTTTTTAAAAAGATTATTTGTATCCTTTTAACATTTAATATTTGAAAAAACTGTTATTTAATGGTATATCTGAGACACAACTCACAATCTAACGCCTTATTTTATTATTAATAGATATCATTCTGAACCGAATTTCCCGAAACATCTTTATCATAAAGCAGTATTATATTAGAATCCACTGCGTGCTTAATAATAGAATCAAATGAGCATACAACTTTCGAACCAATGTTGATTAAATTAAAATATAACTTATGACTTTAAAAAGATACAGTGATGGAAATCCCTAGTAATTTGGGAATATTCTTTATCAGTGAACCCACTTTTGAAGATGTCTTTCAAATTACAATGTCAAGAATGAGTAAAACTTTTTTAATTAACTTCTTTTGTATTCCGAAGTATGAAAACGTGTATAATGCACCAAAGCCTCATGTTTCATTTGAAGCCTTTTTCAAATTAACAAAGATTGAGAAATAATCAAAACATATATAACGACATTTCTTTGATGTTTCTCATGCATTTTGAATTTTTTATTTTAGTACCTTTTCTTCAAGATCGAAATGGTGCTGTCGATTCATAAAATATTTATTTTAAATATAAGATTTATTATTGAAAAAAAGTTAGATATTTATTTTTAAAGAAAATTAATAAAATTGAAGCAGAATCTATTTTATTTTTAATTATAAAGTTTAAACCATTCTGCGTTGGAATTATACATAGATAACAAAAAATATATTGTTATGAAAAATCTATATTAAATAATGTAGATAAAGTGAACGCACATAGTGAATTGTGTATAAACTAATTTTATTAATACATTAATTTATCAAACCTTTGACAGTGATATAGACTGCGTCTTGAATTAATTAATTAATTTTGAAAATATTTTATCATTAGCTTAAATAAAAAAAATTTATTTCATTTTGTACAATCTATTGTTCTTTATCCATTTCTAAATATACCTGGATTATGTTAAATTTATGAAGAATATTTTTACGAAAACACTTTCTCTTGTAAAGAAATACTTTACGAATCATGGATAAGCACGCGCAGCTATTAGTCTATGCGTCACGCGTAAAGGAAATTCGTACTGAATGTTCAACAACTCAGCAGTTTAGTCATTAAAACAAACACTTAATTAATCAGTCGAACTAAACAATCACTTTTATATAGACTGGAATGAAAGTCAAACCAACCTTAACAAGGATTTAATTTCTATTACAGATTCCATTACACATCTATCTTCTTCACATCTCTGCGGTATTGTTTTTATGAGATCGCTGGCGCCGAGCTGGCGCGGTGCCTTCTAAACATTCTGAAAAGCAGCCGCGAAAAAAAGAGCTGAAACTAGAGATCGCAACACATGTCGCATACAGGTCAGTGACTCCGTTTATTAAAGCTCCCTAACAATAACACGTGGTAGCCTCGGCTCAACCACCGATTTTTTCTTCTGATTAAAATGCATAAATTACAAGAAAGATGCGTCTATACTGTCCTAGGTCTTTCATAAGCCGATGAGGTGTACAACATCACGGTAATGGAAAGGAGAAGACCTCGGCCTCGATTGATTGACCGCAAATATAAATATCAAGATGTCGATACAAACTAGCGATAATCGAGTAGGCGAGCAGAGTTTTGGCAATTATTTTAACTAACTTTAGCCAAATAGAATTTCAATTGCGAATCTATAAAATTTATATTTTATCAGATAAACAATAGAATTAGATTCCATCCAATAAAAACGGAAACAAAGAGAATCGAATAACAGAGTATAATAACGTTATAAGTGTTATAACCACTAACCGAAGATAATTTGTAAATTGCACAAAATTCTAGCCAAACTCAGTTAAAAATAAGCTAACAAATAATCATCCAGATTAAGAAGTTTTGTGGTGTCCGATTAATGGATACAAAAGAATACAAAGCAATCGCTGCACATCTAAACCAACAACAAGGTCAAAAATTTAATTCATACGATTGGAAATACTGGGTTCTATTCAACAAAACCATGCTAAAGTTCATTAAGAAATACAGAGATAAACATGAAGGATTTGCTACAAGGGCAATCCAGTGAAACTCTCCCTACGTGAATAGAATTCGGGACTTCAATGCATCCGCATTCTCGATCGCCTGGACAAAGAAGCCTTGTGTGAGAGAAAGGGCGTATCGATTTACCGGAAATGCCTCCGCGAGCCTCAAATATGAGTAGGGAAGCGGGGAGTAGAACACAAGTGGGGAGAGTGAGGGAGAGAGAGAGAGAAGGAGAGAGGGCGCGCGAGCACCGAATCGATATGTATCCCTCTCTGGAGCTTTCGAGTGCGCGTGCACGGCTGTAAACGTGCCTCCGTCTGACCGTACATGCGCCGTGTGCACCGCGTCTCTATCATATACTCCAGACTAGGGCGGTGGTGGCAAATAACCGTTCAATTCAGGCTTCCTCTTTTAGTATTTCAGTACAATTGTAAGTCAAATGACGCATGATCTTGCAACATGAGACGCTAAGATGCTTTATTCAATTACAAAACCGGGTAATATCGATGTCATGCTCATAGCTTCGGGCCTGTTTAGCTTATGAGCTGTTTTGCTGTTTCAAGCGCGATACTTGCGAAGCTTTTCCACTATTCTTTATCTGTGGCTTACGCTGTTATTCGCACCATTCGTATAATATTCAAACTGTTTTTTATTATCTACGATTCTACCAACAAACGAAAAGAAAAACTTTTCTATTTCAAAACTCTTTTAGAAAATAATTTCCGTTGCAATAAGTTTTTGTCTTAGGTTTCAATGTATAATATTCTCTGTACGAAAATTTTATAGAAAATTTTGAACAAACATCGAAATTATGAAAAACATCGATGAGTTGATATATTGTTTATTTGTCTTCAGCCCCTTTACGAAATTCAAATTATCGAAGAATTTCCAATAAAGCAAGAGTATTCTTAAATTACAGTTCTCAAGACCTGGCGCTTAAATCAATGTAATTTCTCTCTTCCAAACGTGTAATGATATAATAACTATTATCAAAAAAATTACGCAACTTCGACATCAATTAAGTTCTTGCATTTACTATAGGAACAGTTATGATCCAATTATCATGTTTGTAATATCATCATTTATCAAGTTTTTTCTTCCAGAAATTTAGTCAATGGATCTGTTTCATGTTCCACACATCGAAAGCATAGTTTTATTTTTAGATTATTCATAATAGTTATCTGGCAGCATAACCTTTCGCTTCATTTTGTATTATCATTCTCTCATGAACTGTATGTATATTTGAAAAGTTTAAGAGAACGGGGAAAGTATATTTCTATTTGAAATTATATGCATATAACATCGGATAAAATAGCATAACGTTATGAAAGATCATTGATTTTGTTGCGTTGAATCGATAAAATTTTAACGAAAAAGAAAAAGAACAAAATTAAATATGTAAGAAACGTTTTAATTATTAAGCATATAGCTTTAGATTTTGTGTTAAAACTAACAAGTAAATAAATATCTAAAATCAATATTTTATAAGCCCTATTTGTAAACGGGATACCACTGTGTAATAGGTAAAACGCACATGATATTTAAAAATGAATGTAATCGGAGAGCGTTCTCATAAAAACATGTATTATAAAAAATTATAAAAAATAATAAAAATTTTATTAAATTAAGTGTAACTATAACTAACGGAAGCGAAATTTTATAACAAATTTGATTATTTTCAAAAAAATAAATAAAAATTTTATATTGTTTGTTTATTTTTTGTAACTTTAACATCATTTTCGTCTTTCCTTAAAACTTAATAAACCATTCAATTTGTTTGGTTCATATGCATGCAAAAGTATTTTATAACTCATCTTTGTAGCAACCAGTTTTTTCTAATACCTACTGATACACAGACTTTTCATCGATTCAATCTTTTTATAGCAATTGATAAGTTCTGTTAAAATATCAATGTCTTTCATGCATTTTCCTATCTTAAAAATAAACGTTGTATATTGATACTTGTAATGTTTAATTAGTTAAAAACTTCATTTAATATAATTACATCATAAAGAGTATCGTGTGCTTTATCATAGTTTATTTTTAAATCTTTTGTGGGATTTGTCAATCGTATTATCCTCTCTCTTTTTCCTGTTTTATTTTTTATTATTTGAAGAGTTACACTTGTCTCGTGTGTTAGACAAGGAAATTCATCTCTCTTACTCTCAAATACCCGCTTCCCTTACTTCATTACAATGTTGTTATATTTTAATACTACGTGAGCCAAATGTAAGGGAGTATAGATCTGACTCTTTCAATTTGTGCTAAACTATCTTAATTGAAGGTTTTTCCAATTGCTAGTCGTATATTATTGATTGAGATCAAAATTTGAATCAACAGCATAAAAATATATTTTAAAAGAAATACAACTTATCGACTCTTTTTCAACTCAAGATAAATATTTTGTATTCTATAAATTTCAAAATTGTACCACTAGATAGCTGTTATACAAGAAATGGGACTTTTAAAATGGTTAGCTTTAATTCTTGAAATACTTTAATTTTTTCCCATCATTAATAGTAAATAAATGTTACATGTTACATGTTCATCGTTCTACAAAAAATAAGAATTATAATTCTCAGAAATTAGGAATTTATGGAATACGATATTTTGAAGAACAAGGTTAATTGATTTAGTGATGATAATCAAAGATATCTTACGGCTAAGCTTTTCAAATGGTAACCAAGACGATTTAATAAAAGTTTCTTATTACTGGCTGCAGAAAACCTCAATTTATATCATTCGAATAACCATATTTTAAAAACGCAGACTATCGTAACTGTCATGTTCGACAAAAAGGACTGTACAGTGTTAACTGCGAATCTTTGGATACCGAAACATCTCAAGCAGTTAATATTGCAGTAGGTAGAAGACGAAATGAGATAGTCCACCTACTCCTTTTGCCAACTCCTGAGTAGTAGTTTTCATTTCCTAGTTATTTCCGTACTTCGGACGACGCCCGAGCAGATCGAAAGTATCGAATGTTGTGAGGTTTAGCGAGGAAGCGATCATTATAAATGGCGATGAGTGTTACAACAGGTCCGTGACTCCTTAATCGTAGCGGTTCCGTGCGATTACCGCAGCTTGAGAATACGAGGTCGAAGGCCGCGTAGTTGCTCACTTAACACGCGCACCCGAAATATTCTTACGTTGAATAGGAAGCTGTCCTAACCACCGTCCGGGTGCTCGGACCAAGTGGAGCCCACAGTAGGAGTTGCGGAGATAATGCTTAAGCTCAGGAGGGAGTGCTAACAATGATGGTCGCATGAGCTTGGTGGCGAACTTGAAATGTACATGTGAGCCACCTAGACAGAATGCTTAAACAACTGCGGCCAGAGGGTGAACGCTCTGATTGCGGATGAGATTAGGAGCGATTTTCCTGGAGCGGCGTAAATGTATATGCATAATGTGCCCTCTCGTGCTTCTTTTTACACGGAGAGTGAGAGGGCGCACCGAACTGATAACGACGACAGAATTGAATAGTTCAGCCTTTTCTAAAAAATATGCAGCTCTGCATACAACTTCTCGCACTGAATGGCTACGAATAATAATGACGCGAGCAGAATGGGCAAAGCCAGGGCAGAAATTCGCGAATGAAAAGGTCTCCAGGACTTAAGAAGGTCATCGGATAATAAAAGTGTGCAGATTTACTAGCCTGAAAATAGGCTAATTCCAGTAGGGCTAAGTACCCTCCTCAGCCACCCCACCCCGCCCTCTGTGTAAATCGTTAAAGGGCCGAGGGTTTCCCATTCGACTTGGTGACACTATTTCGAAGGGAACTATTTGCCCCGATCTCGAGGACATTAATTATTTCCATTGTGGTTTTTGATTACAAAGCCTGCATATTTTCTTTGAAGGGTATCTCTCGTAAATATGCGCATTCTTCCAGCGCGGCTTTAATGCCTCCGGCAGATGAACTAATAAAAAGTTGCAATCCAGCTGCGATGACCGCGCTAAAAATTCTTTGTTGGACCGCATTTGACTCTCGAGCAATAAAACTGACCTGCGATGTTACAGCTAAGAGTTTGAAACCAAGTTTTGCGATTACGCAGTGCGATACATTGTTTATCAACTTACTCTCTGTTGGCCATAGTTTCTGCCTCATTTCGAACTAATACGGCCTTTTTCATAGATGCTAACAAAAGCACGCTTCACTCAAAAACAACAAATAAAAATAAGTTGCTATATTATATACCATTATTTAACTAAGAAAAAAATTATTCTATATTTCGTGACCAAAAATGTAACAGTAAAATTAATATTTGTCTAAAAAACAAATAAAAACTGTTTTTATTCACTTTTTAGGAAAATTATGTAAAACTTTTTTAAACTAAAACACCATTGAAAGTTGGCAGCTTTTTGTAAAAAATTAGAGCACATTACATTTATTTTCCTCATTTTTTTACTACGAAAAATTAGTTCCGATTTAAGTTAAGTTTGTGATCCATAGATATGAGTATATGAGTCTCTTGTAATGATTACACAAAAATGAGAAAAGAATATTACTAAGGAATAATATATTACTCGTTAAAGATGCAGTAAGTGCGAGTAGAAAGAGAAAAATAGCGCTTTCATGATTTGTCAATTAACGAGTTGACTGACACTTTGTAAACTTTTTAGAATCCGCAGAGTGCCTTAGTTGAAGTAATTCAGCAGGCGATAATTCATCGAGCTCTCCCCTGAATTTTGACGACTTTTTTAAGATGTTGTACAGCCAAGTTTTCTACTCTTCAGATAACTTTTCAGCTACATTAATACAATCTGGAGTTAAATAAAAATGGCACATCTTGTATGAAGTGTTTCTTATTGAATTCTCAATTTTTCTCACGCAGCGATAAGCGACACGAATATAAACATTTGTTGGCAAATCAGCTGTTGCGTAGATAATCAATCAGATGCCTCATTCCTACTATTTTTCTTTTGCATTCTTGTACCCTCCTACATACAAATACTTGTATGAAAGTTGTCAAAGTCGAAATTTTTCCTTTTGTAATCCATCATTTTCTCTCAGTTAAATATTATAATAAGCTCTAGAATGCGAAAAACCGACGCCTATCGCAACTAACTTGGTTTAAAAAGTTTCGCATAATGCATTTCCCTAAGTTTCACCCAATTCAGTAAAAAAAAGATCACCTCTCATTAAATGAATTAGCATCAGCTGTGAAAGTATCCGATAAAAGTATTCTAATTTTAAGAAGTTTTCCATCTAAAACTACCCTTCGAGTTCATCTATAATCTTTATCGGCCACGACCTTCACGGATGACACCACTGTATGCGCAATAACAGCATCGCTAATGACTTGTATTCAGCCACTGGGCTAGAAGACTTATTCGTCAAAAGCCAGAAATAAATTTTGAAAAGAGCTGTGTCACCAGGAGGTAGCGCCGTGGCTAAAGCCGAAAGACCTCGCGCTGTCAGCTTCCAGAAACGCAAAAGCACCACGAAGGGATCGATAAAGGCTGCGGAAAGTCGGGGCGCGGGGGAGGCACGGCGCCTAAACTCCAGCAACGCTGCGGACCTCCTGCTCAACTAAGGCTCGCGCAGCCTCAGTGGATTGGGTGGGCATCTCAGAAGCCCTGCACCGGTAAGCCAGAAAGCGATCGAGCGTCGGTGCGGCAGGCTGTTAGCTGGGACAGAAAGCTTTCAAGCGAGAATTTACCGACTGGGTCGGAACCACGCTTCCCTGCAGCGACCGCCTGAATATTTGAACGCGTCGTTCATCGCGCGCTCTGACGCAAGTAGAACGAGCACTGACGCAGGTGCCCGACACCCACGCGGATCTTTTTCTTACGGCAAATCTCCGTCGCGTGAAGCCACTTTCTTCTTGTTTATTCTCATTCTCGTAACGAGGTAATATCCCTAGCCACTACTAAGAATAATAAGTAATGAGACCAGAACACTCGCTCACTATATCGCATGAATGAAGATGGAGTGGTGAGTCCAGGGCCACTCGGGCTTGGTGAATATTTTGAATCATTCTCCTGCATAATTTTCAAAGGGCCTCTCGATAATTTACTTCGCAGCTGTGTAATGACATCACCCTTTACATTTTGTCTTGTTATGCATTTTGGATTCTACGTCTTGTTAATTGCCATAGTTCTTGCTTCACGCAACGGCCTATGGGAATGTTCTGAGAAATATTAATAAACTTTTAAGAATTGAAAGAGAACTATGTGCAGAAATTAGCGTTCATATAATGTCAAACTGAGCAATTTAAAGTAAAAGTAAGCAACTTGAAATATTTGGAATTATTTTTTATTATATGTAAAGTAACATGTTACTGCAAAGTAAGATATGTGTGTAGATCATATAGTTATAGATCATGATTTATTTATTGTTAAGCAAATAAAATAAATATTGCGCATAAAAAAATCTTTATACCAACCTTATCGTATTAGGTGACACATGAATAGCTTAATTATAATCAATTAGGCAGTTTTTAAAAAATATAAATTTTGATGCGTTAATTCTAAGTATATATAAATAATATATTATTTCAACCTAATAAACAACCAAATTGTATGTAAAGTTTCTTAGCTCAATTTTAACTAGCTTTGCATCAAATTATGTTTTATATTCAATCGAATTAACTCTTCAAACTTAATTTTCTTTTACCTTCAATTTAGAATTTTCGCTCTAAAAATCGACAAAACATGTACATCCAATTATCTGCCTCAATTGTTTCGATTAAGTTACTCTGTAGATTGCTCGTAACCACGTAATGCAGTCGTGTTCAGCGGCAAAGTAAAGTTCAAGGTCTCAAAACAACCATGACCTGCTCGACTATAGCTTTATAAAAACAACCTGCCATCCAGCAGGGTCGAAGACTCGCTAGAATCGCCATAACAGGTGTTTCGTGACTAAAGCTTAGAAAGCGGAAGCATTGAGCCCCTAGCATGCACTTGCACATAAATAATTGCAACTAAAGCAAAGATAGCGCATCGAAGGACTCACCCAAGGGCCTTGGTGCTGATGAGCGGTGTCTTAAGGTTAAGGAAGCCATTCTTCTTAACTTGTCGTTGTTGTCCGGTCGCCTCAACGCCGTCTGGTCTGTCTTCGAGGTCAGCCTCGCGTTGCTTCGAACGCCGAGCACGTAGGTATAACCAGGCTGCCAAGCCTAGACCCAGAAGAACGCCCAGTGCCCCCAACGTCCCGAAAACTGCGGTCAGGATTACGTCCCTTCGCTCCATACCCATCTGAAAATTATCAGTTTCAAGTTACTATCTAAGTGTAGTTTTGCATAACATAAAGATTAAAGTAAATGTGTCTTGATAATTGACACACAGTATACGAGAAAATTATTTATTGATAGTTATAAAGATATTCGTCTTCAAGTGATAAAATTTATACCATAATGATAGATATACTAATAACATGTAATAAAATATAGAGCATTGATATATAATATTAAATTTCGGCCTGTAACCCATTATTTCAAAAATTTACTCTAAATCGTCTAAATTTAAGTAGCTTAGATCGAATATAGTCAGCCATGGCAGTTCAGTATATTCATAACTGATCGTCCCAGTCAATTTATATTGCTTTAATAAATAATAATATATTGTGATAGACGGCTTCAATTAAAACAAGAAATACTTATTTTAATAGTGTTGAAACTTTTCATCAAATCATTTGATTTTTATGGTAAAAAATAAATGTTTATTACAGTTTGAGTAAAATTATGTATTATAATAATTTTTCTACTTCAATAGGCAACAGTGCTAATAGCTTTTTTATTCAAATAAAAATTTAACAACTTCTCAACATAAATAATATTTCATATGTGAGTGAACTTTAATCTAGTTATAATTATATTTTTAATTAATTTCTTACATTTTGTAATGAAAAAATATTATTTATTTATACTCTTGACCATATTTAGATAGTATAAGAGATCAGGACAACGAAAATTCCTTTTAGGAGCTCTTTAAAATTCCGCAATCACTGATCTCAGCACTCAGTAGAGGCAGAGGGCGTATTCCCTACGGTTTAGAAAAAAGACCATATGGCGATACTCCCTAAAACCAATATTTCATTATTACCGTCAGATTTCCAACCAATCATACTACTGTGCTTTTTTTCTAAAGTATTACAGAGAAGTAATCCATAATCAACTATTGATCACTTGATATCAACTAATATTCGGGGCATGCTCAAAAAGGATACCGATATTATACAATTTAACTGAAACTACTTTGCTTTGATTGACAAAAAATGTATATAGCACTAAAGACTAACGATTATGGCGATGAAGCTACTTATACTATTCGATTTAGTCTTTATTAACATTACTTCATCTGCAAGGTTGTTGGCAAAAATGGCCAATACCGATTCTTAAGTCAACCAGCAATGATTTATCGAGCAGAAAGTAGATGATTGTTGCTGATAACAATCTATTTTTCACAATTATAAAATAAAGTTTATAATTAATCTATTAATATTTAAAAAATCTATAACATCAATACTTTACTTATCAAAGGAATCAAATGACTTTACATTGATTTTTTATTATATAAAAACTTGAAGGTCTTTAAGAAAATAAATTATCTTTATGAAAAATATAATAAATATAATATTAATTTTTCTAAATAATATATTAATTCATTTAATTTTAATTTAAATACTTCACCATACATATAATTTAATGTATCAATATTTTCTCCATTTTTTAAGAGAGGTTTGTACCTATACTTTATCTGCAATTGAAATAACCCTAAAAATATATAATAAATAAAAATTGAATTTTTTTTGGTAAAATATATTTAAAAAAGTAATTAAATAAGATAAACTAAAAATCGATAGTCTCATTTAACTTTAATACTTTTTAAAAAGCGTAAACCTAAATATTTATGCGCAAACGGAGTACAGGTTTGTTTTTAACGAATTCAAACTTTTTCTTTGCACCTTAAGGATGAATTTAAAAAAAATTTTAAAGAATTGATATATTAAAATTAAATGAGCCTAGAGGCTTCTAGTATATCTCATTTAACTACATTTATAGATAAATTTTATCAAAAATCTCAGATTTTTATTTATTATATATTTTTTCTGCTATTATTTCAACTGCAAACCAAGGATAAATTAAAACCACCCTTAATAAAAAGGCAATTATGTTTTTGAAAATAATCAATTATTCTATCTCATATAAACTGACTGTGAGTAGTAGCAATAACGTGAGACATGCAATAAAGCATTTAAAACTACTTGTAGTATTTTACTACAGTGTTGAAGTTTAAAGAGATAGATAAAAATCGAAAAACAAATAGAGTGTATTCATAATTATATGGCTTGATAAAATAAAAAATTATACATAATTTAGTGTATGCATAATTTGTATAATTAACTGTTTACAACAACATTTTCATTAAACTTAAGTTAAGCGGTTACAACTATTATTAAAAGAATATGAAATAAGAAACATATCTCTTAAAAATTCGACGTCTTTGGTGTGTTTTAATTAGTATCGAAGAGAAATATTCAGCTATGAGATACGCGAAACGACACCAATATTGTTACCCCTCCATCGAGAGCCAATAATAATCGAATACGCCCTCGGATTTATTATATCCCGCTTGAAGGCTGACTGGCTTCCACGCCAACAGCTTACCTCGCCGGGGAATCTCTCGTGCCTCAATTCTTCTTCCTCTGTCGTCCACAATAATCCCCTACAATCTAATATCCGATGCAATAGGCGAGACATTTCTGCGGAAGTACGCTTCGATTTCCGCTATGACGACATCACGTTTTCTATGCATCGTCTTGCATAAATCACGGAAATTCTCGAATTCGTCGAACTTCGTTTGTGGTCATACACATGCTCCCAACACATAATATGACACACAAATATTAATTTACAGAAAATATTATTTTATACTTGTATTAAAGAGATTGTTTAAATAAAGTAGATTAATATGAAATGTTTGTGGATAACTAGTTATTAAGATCGCTGTCTAGAATCAGGACAATTTTTAAATTATTACTTGTATTTAAATTGAATAAAAAACCTGAAGGTCTATTAACCTCCTTCTTAGAGAAATTCACCAACTAAACCCTAGTAGAAAACTAACGAATTGATTTGGTTAAATTAGCTGTTGTATCTAATGTTACGGATCCATGCAACTTTATCTTAATTGTAGCATGCTATAAATTTGATTCAGTGATCAGCGCGACGGAGCTGTGATTCAAAAGTCCGACACAAATTACCTACTACATATATGCATTTTGCTATAGGGATAGCTATATCGTATAAAAGAATATACATCTAAATTTAAAAAAGAACATTAAAAAAATTTTAATATGTTTAAACATTTATTAGCCAGAAATCAATAACGATGACCAATTTTACCTAATAAATGACTAATACACAGTTAACATCTATACTAGGGAAAAAATATGTCCATTATCCAATTCTATAAAATAAAAGTTAATAAAGCTTTAATTACTTTATTAAAAATGCTAACTTATAATAATAATTTATGTTTACATATACTATATTATATTGTTTGTCCTCAAACAGAAAAAACTTTATTTTTCTTGATAAAACACGTGTAGCTTCTTGTGTTTTTTTGGAACTGTAGAAGAATTTAATGCTTGAATACTTATTTCAAAGAACAGATAACCGTAAACAATATATTATTTACTTCATCAATCATAAATAATCAATCATGAATATGAAGTTGTCCAAATGTATAACTCTATATATTTCAATAAAACAATGATCATTCATGCCTGTTACCATTATTACAAAAGAACATATTTTACATTTCATAACACTTACTTTGGACTTAATTTATTCTAAACTAAGAAATCAACTTTTCTCCATATAATGCAAAAATATCGTGTATGTTACATTCGCAAAATAATTAAACTGTTTGTTAGTGGAACAACAGTTGCATTTTATCCTACTGGTCTAGTTACATTGTAGAAATGGAAATCGAAAAATTTCAATACGATTTAATGATACAGTTATGTCAACACAGGCTATATCATATCACACTTATCCCCAGTTCTACAACTAATTATCAATAAAATAAAAATTAAAAATATAAAAAGTTTTGTTTTAATTTCAATAATAGAATAGAAGCACAATAGAAAATATATTATACATCAGGAAGAGGAAAATTTTTTTTTCAAGGTGAATAGCTGTTTTCGAATTTCAGAGTGACTCCGAATGTAATGATTATTAGAATAGTTCGTTCAAGTGCTATCTGTATCGATTAAAGGCTATCCGGAAATTTGAGGTACCAATATCTTTTCACGTCGTATTCTATTGCCGTTTGACGTCTACATAAATAAAGTCCATGTCGACTATTTTAAAACACACAAGATTTCAAACACTAATGCTGAATACTGATGCAACATGTGCAATAGCACAAACTTTTTATTTTTCTTTGCATGACACATCGTAAATATTTGGTTACTTTCTTTAATTACTTTTTTCATATTAATTTTTCTCTCTTTCTCCTTAACAAAGTCAATTTTAATTCTCGAACAATAATTATTACGTTTTATATATTATTGCTACATTCTCGTTTGCAAAAGTAATATTTTATTTCGCAAACTCTCGCAGGGTCTTATGTAGTTACAGCATAATATGACATTTACACATTTATATTATGGTACAGTCCCTTGTTTTCTTGATAGAGAAAAAATTGTAAAGGCAACAATTTTGGCAATTAATTTTTTCAAATATAAATAAACAGACTGATATATAGAATTTAAAGAACTTCTCAAAGTTAATGCACAATTCTAAACAGAAAATAAAAGTTGAACTGCATATTTCAAATGAGATTGCATTCAGTATGATACACATCCACGCATTTTTTATTTCTTTAAATATTATTTTAACGTCTATAAGGAGGGTTCAACTGCATTGTCTTACCGATAAGCTTATCAGATTTATGCAAGACAAAATACATGTCTGCACAGAAGCACAGACATTGCAGAACTTTACTGTACTATAAAGTGCTTCGAACACATTAGAAAAATATGCGGATACATAATCAAATTATCTATACCCATACATAAGAAATCAATTGAAAGTAATTGTTCTATTCATGTACGAGTAAATTAAAAATAATTCCATGAATAAGTTGATTAATGCACAAATAAATAGTAACATTTAAAATGTAATATATTACGTATCTTTTACAGAAAATGTAGGTTACGTTTTAATTAAAGCTACTTCAGTTATTCTCTAAAAGAAATAAGTGACAGGTTGTCGTTACTATATGTAGTTTTATTCTAAAGAAAATCAAATGTATATATATGAAAAATATAAGAGAGATTATAAAATAAAATATCTTTGTAGCAAACAACTATGCTATTTTGAAGAATCGATTCGATTAAAGAGCAGACAAACAGGATATGAGTGAGAAAACTCACACTCGTGTTGATACGCTCAAGTCTGAAGGCAGACATGTGAGTCAATCTTTATCGACTTCCTGAGCAAACGAAAAAATGTAGTCCGCAAGATGAGATCGGAGATAGTGCCACGGCTAATTATATATCGTTCACGGAGCTTACATATTTTATTAATTCCAATACATGAATATTTATCGACTGTGGTCACACAATATGCACGCAGGGCCAAGTGGCTGAAAGCCCAGGAGAGAAGCCCTTAGGGGTGCGTGCGAAGGTGTGGCGCACGCAAGAAGAATGAAAAAGGTAGCTAATCGAGCTATCCCAGCGGTAGGCTTGCTGAGACCTTCCCTCGCAAAACTAATTAGCAGTCAATTTCCTACAGTATGTGTACAACTCTCCTTAACTGGCCGGCATCTCCGAGGATTTAATTAGCAATTGTCACGCGGTGGGGGCATCCATTTTCTGCGTGTCTACGTCCTCCTCTTCCGGGGACGGATTCTTTCGAGTCGTACTAGCGCGGCCTGCAGAATGAGAATCCAGAGACCTTGGAGGCTGCAGACTATTGGAAGGTCTCTTTGAAAATTACAGCCAGTGCTCAACCTTGCCGCCTGTTAGACTACTGCAGTCGTCAATACATTAGATATCGTTGCACCTAATTTAATAATAAATAGATATCTATATACTATCATAAATTAACTCAATCTCTCTTATTTTAAAACAACAAATATTATAACTAATCCTTTAATCGTCATTTTATTATTAAACATTTCTTCTTAAAGCCAACTGGCTTTATTGTAACTACAATAAATTATACTCAAATGTTCGGTTAGAATCTTATTTTACGTAATAATTAAAATGATAGTCGTAAAGTTATTTTATTTATTATGTTTAGTTATTAAGTTTCTTTAAACGACACATCTTTATTAATTGTGCAAGTAAAGTATTTAAAAGATTTAAATATAGTTAAATATATAGTAATAGAAATTATACCTAAATTCCATAAGAAATAAAGCATTCTTAATAAACTTATTAAGCCTATTATTGCTTGAAATATTTAATAGAAGAAAATAAACAAAGGCAGAGATAAAATAAATTTTAGAACAAAGAAAATTAAGTTCAACTCTACAAGTGTTAAATACTAAATGTTGTTGGACATGCAGAAAATAAAAAAAAATATAGAATATCCTTTTACACACCGTATATTCTTTAAAACTGTTTTGTTTATCTGTATATATATAAACAATAATTTATAAAACTTATTTAAACATTTTATAAAAGTAATCCTTTAATATCTTCTACCGCCCTTAAAAGTCTTTAAGGCACTAGGATCTAACAAAATCTTGGTTCAATTTCTTTAAAAAATAAATTTTAGTTTTTTTATTTTTTCAACTTAAGACGAAAAACAATACTGATAGATATATTATAAATAACTATTAATTTGTGTTATATTTACTATTATTTATTTTATTATTCTATACACAGTCAGAGTTAGTCCACCCCGGGTTCTGGAATTTACAGTAACAATAATAATTTTACCATAATTAACACATATATAATGTATGTAACAATATTATCATAATGTATATATAATGATATGTACTAATATCAATACCTCTAAATTGCTTTAAATTTTCAATAGATTAAATTATTGATGAATTAAAAAAATTATTTGGCAATATTTTCAATTTAAAGTTGCGTATACATCATTATTTTATGTAAGTGTTATCTATTTTATTCTAATTATTTTATTTTTTGTTGGATTATATTTTATAATGAAATGTATTAAATAATTCTTTTAGAAATAATATAAAATTTATGAAACCTATTATATATCATCTTTATGAATTTTAATCTTTATAAAATTCAAGTAGAATCTTTGATGTATATGTGGTACAACTGCTTTACAAATAAAATGTAATCTCAAATTACCAGAAACATATTTTATTTATAAAATCTTTTATGAAATTTCTACAAAACATTCTTTCTTTTGGGCATACAATACAGGACAAGAAAACACATTTAAGTAAAAATGAACGATATTTCAGAGTGTGTTAATATCTACATATTAATACATCGTGTATTTAAACGAACGTTTATGATAAGTATGTGCCCATTTGATGGAGTTAATGAACATAACGGATAATATAAACATAGTATTACTGTCATATTATTGAGGTGATTGTGACAAAAAAGTGTTACAAATTTTCAAATGCATAATAGCGTTCAGAAATAGAGAGAAAAATAGACAAAATATCAGTAACTGAAAGTTTAGATACGCACAAGTATGTAGAAACAGACAATAATTTGATGCAAAAGCATTAACGCTTACAATAAACGCGGTGAAAAAACTGCATTTGCGATGTCGCCTGTATTCCATATATTTAATATATGTGTCAATATTGCCAATAACGTGTTGCGTGTTCGCAGTCATTCAAATACGATTTTATTCTTAATTTTTAATACAATACATTAGTTTAGGCTAAATCATTATTTAAATAGTAACGTCAATATAAAAATAAAAACTTTAATGACTATCAGGAAAAAAATAAAACTTAGAAACTTCTTTAGTTTAAATATTCCAAAGTAAATAATTTTCTATGTAATGAATAATCTAAAAATAGAAGTTTGCAGCAAAGTTCAATCTCATTTATAAAAAATAAATTTAGTTTAATAGTACGCTTGAACGTCGTTTGCAAAGGGATGAATGTAAATACTTGACCAAGGAGTGGAATTGAAAAAAGTGTTATGGAATTGAAGTCAAGTAAACGCTTTCTTTTGCAACCGGAATTTTTCCCTGAGAAACAGTCTGTGATATTCAGAGTTAATGGAATTATGGCAATAAACAAAAAATGTAGGAAGTAAGTGTAATAAAGTTGAAAGATGTAAGAGTTCTAAGTTAGCTTTCCAGGTCAAGTTGACAAGAAAGATTTATCTATGTTATTTTTGTTTTAGGTCGATTTTTCACGTAGTCGGTTTGAAAACAAGACGTTTATTGGTCACACGTACTAAGTATGTACATAACTGGAAAAAAATTTAATTTAAATAAAGCTTGACCGTATTCATTATTCATACTAATAGTTGAGTTGAAAAACTGTAACTAGTGTTAAATTTCAAGTTTGTTTACACCAATGAGTTAAAAGTAAAGTTTCTCGCTTTGAAGACAGAACAAAAGCGTAAACTCAAGAGAACTAGATCACGAGAGAATACGGAAAAATTTGTTTCCAGTGAATAAAATCGTATTGAAAGCTTGGTTGACATACTCGATCAACAATTATAACAATGTATATTCTGTGCATGACATTTGCACACATATTATATTGGTTCACGCGCAGTAATTTAAAATATTCATTCACTGGTTAGGTAAAAGAATCAAGAGGATGTGCTGCGGCGCGTGTTTCTATTTCGCGTATCGAGCGTTACATTATAACTACACTAAAATAGATGAGCTTTACAAAAACTAGAGATGACAATAAAGTGTAGTACGTCATCGTTATTTCACAGGATGACTTGACCCATGGAAGTGTAAACAATTCTAGATTTTTGAGATACTCGGCAAGTCTGTTATGCCCGGCAGTTAATGTTCTTCACTCTATCTGGATGAGTTAACAGCTTGGTCGCATAGTCGACTAGCCTCGAGAGATAGTCTTTTGGTCCGACGAGCGAGAACCAGCAGTTGCACAGAGTCCATCACTGATACCGAGCAAGCACTCGTGAGTTTCGCTCCTCGTCGGTGTGAAAAAAAAGCACTGTACAGAGAAAAGAGTCCATATGACCCGGGCGACATCGTCAGTTTCGTTTTTCACTGCGTACCCTGAACGTCTCATTCCGTTGCGGACAGGCGTTGCAAGGCGAGGGTGCGAGGGGCAGGCAGAGAGCCAGAGCCGGAGGAGCGGAGAGAGGGGCGGGAGGAGACGGGCAGACTGGCAAAGACGAGGGGGCGAGGATGCACGCGCGCAGCAGAAGAAGCAGTCGCAGACGCAGACGCAGAAGCAGAATCAGAAGCAGAAGCAGAAGCGGAAGCAGAAGCAGAAGCACGAGCGAAGCGGGAGAAGCACGAGGCGGGGCTGGGCCGGGGCCGGGGGCTCAAGGAAGAGCGGAGCGGGCGTTCCAGGCTACTCACGAGCTTCCTCGCCTGGACGGCCGGGTCGGCGGCGCGGGGCGGCCCATCGTAGTTGGGGTCCAGCTCGGAGAAGTACTGGCCGACGAGGCCCATGTGCACCATCTTGGGGCTGGGGCTGGGGCCGGGGCCGAGGCCGGGGGCAGGTCTCCTCTGGCGGCGGGCCGCGGCTCCACTAGGCGCTGCTGCTGGCGGGCGCCCGCGGGAACTGGGCCAATCATTCATTCAGCGCCGCGGCGCTCCCTCTCCCTACGGGCGGCGGGGCTGTCGGCAGCGGCGGGGGTGGGGGTGGCCGGGCTGCAGCTGGTGGCCGCTCTGCCGGCGCTCCTGCGGGACGCTCGGGGGCTCGGCTCCGCGCTCATTCAGGGGCCGCCGGGCAGTGCGCCGCGGCCGGGGAGAAAGTCGCGGTGCGCGCCGCTCGATCCCCCGAGTAGGGGCGGGCGGCGGCGGGCGCGGAGGCGGCTCGGCCCCTGCGCGCGCGCTCCCGCCCCTCAAGGTTAGGTCTGCCTCGCGCACACGCGCCCTCGCGTGTCGGAGGCCGGGGCAGCCCCCGGCTGGCCCCCGGCTGGCCCCCGGCTGGCCCTCGGCTGGCCCTCGGCTGGCCCCGGGCCCCTCGGTCGCCGGCCGAGCAACAGTGCGGCCGCCGTCAACAAGTCGGGGCCGGGGCGCGCGCACGCGCACACTCCCGCCTCGGAGCACGCGGCCGGCCTCCCGGGCGAGTCGAAGGGGCGAGGCCCGGGGATGAATCGCGCCCCACCCCGCCGCGCCGCGCCGCCCGGCTCACCTTCACCTTTTGCACCTCGGCGCCCACGCCGCGCCCGCGCCCGAGGCCCGGGGGAGGGGCCGCCGAAGCCCCGCGCCTACCCGCACCTTGAACTTTCTCCCTGGGCTGCTGCAGCCCGCGTGACGCACCGGCGCAGCGAGGGGAGGGGGCGCGTGTGCATACCTGCCCGAGGGCGCGACCTCGCTGCAGGTGCGCCGACGCCGATCAGCCGACGCGCAGGGCCACCTCGAGCCCGTCCTCGTGAATGGGCCAAGCTTCCTGGGGTGAACGCACCCCCTCGTCCCAGCGCCTTCGATTCTTTAGCCAACCCCCCGATTCGGCTCTTCGAACGATCCCATCCGTCAGGAGGTTTCTCTGCCTTTTCCGAGGCCTTTTCCTTCCCACCTTGGTATTCAACAGCCGACCGAATAAGCCATTGCCTTTGAGCGCTCTACAAAGACCCTTTCAGTCATCCTGCTTGCTCAATACTTACTATCTAAGATATCACCACCCGACTCGCCACTCAAATTCCATCACATTTTTTCCACTTCGAATATCTCGATGAGATTCAAAAATTTTTTCGTTCAGAGGACTTCCTGCATCCAATCCATCCTTCTGCTGAGCAACGGAAATTCTCAAAATATGCGTGCGCGCGCGTATGCGTGTATGCGCATCTGTATATAAAAAGATTAGAGGAATAGAGAAGAGATTCGATTAAACGGTGTACTTAGTCGATTGCTTCTTATACAATTGGTTAACTTTATACAAAATAACAGTTCAATCAGAAACTTTCTAAATGCTATGCAAACGTTAAAAGTGCACTATAACTATATACTAACTAAACAAGAACGTTTAACATTTAACTATATAAGTATAGTATATTAATAGTATTATATTAAAATTCTTCAAAAAATACTTATTTAGTCTTCACTGTTGTTTTCTCGTACATTGTTAATCGGTGAAATGCAAAATTACGCTATTAAAGTGATATTCAAAAATTATTTATCTCGAATTGCCTGCATCATACTTAGATAATTATTTTTGTTACCTATTCTTTTATTATAGCCTTATGCTTTTATTCTGAATCAACTTATATTACCTAGGGTAAACTTGCCAGACCTATGTTCCGTTATAAAGGGTGTATTGAATAAAGCATACTGAGTAATAAATTTGAGAGTATCAACACAAATTAAAAAGATAAAAAAAACTCCATTTTATTTAACGAGGTTAATAAATTCAGAAGAAAATTTATTTGAAAACTATAGCGATTTTTAAAAAAATTCAACGCATATTTTTACTGTTATCTGACAAGATGATTTTAAAAGTTAAGTAGTTAATTGATTACGCACACAGATAAACTATGTTAAAGAAACTTTGGAGATTTTTGTAAAAAATTAGTAGCCCATATGAAATAAAAATTTTATTTTTCATATGGGTAAAATGACGGTTTGTCGAAAATAAATGTAAGTTCTTTCTTAATATTGCTAAAAATTTTATCGAAGTGTATGATAACGGTGTACATGTACTATGTAAATTAATAAATATTGACGGTCTATAATACTATGTAAACTGAATATGATTGAAAACATAATTATCTTAGAAATTCATGTAAATTTTAATAATCTTTGATGATTTATAACTACAACTCTGAATCTCTTCATACAAACAAATAAATATATCGTAGTTAAACTGAAAATTAATAATTACTGCATACATAAAAAATGCTTTTTTAATTTAGTAGCGTAAATCGAATCATTATTAATTATGACAAATATATTTACCTACTTTTTAGAAAATAGTAATATTATAATAAATATAAAAAAATTAAATTGAATCTAAAATATCTATGTATGAATTACCTAACGTATTCAAGTAAAAAGTGAATCAGTAGCAACTGCTGGAATATATTGATTCTAATGAAATATAGAATTTAACAAAATTTAGATATTCCTACATCATATAAATTTATCTTTATCCGAATTCCACAGATAGTCACTTCGGACCTTTCAAATTTAACTGGAACAACTTTTTATATTTCAGGCGAGAACTACAACAATTTCAAATTAACTTCCAATTTTAAGCAATAAGGCTAATTTTACATACGCAATCATGTTCATGTAATAACTTCACGCTTCATACTTCTGAGCAAAAAGTTTTGTACTACCAAAGATCCTTGCCAAGGATAATTACTTTTTTGATTACATACATAGAATTTTTTAATTCATCGTGTACGATAAACTGAAAAAAAATACATAAAGCAAAGCATGAAGGCGTAAACTTCTAACATGTACAAAGGTCATTGATTCATAAGCAGATATTC
The DNA here is from genome assembly GCA_018906755.1 of Sycophaga agraensis. Classification (NCBI taxonomy): domain Eukaryota; kingdom Metazoa; phylum Arthropoda; class Insecta; order Hymenoptera; family Pteromalidae; genus Sycophaga; species Sycophaga agraensis. The sequence goes on from JACCIE010000043.1 coordinate 559,890, forward strand.
ACGGCAGTCGCGCAGTATAAACCGCGTTTGTACATAAAATTGATTTCACATATACAAAAGTGATTGAATAAAAATAAGCTTTTCAATATCTCCAGATGTTATTTGCGAATACGGTTAACTGCATCGTCCATGCAAACGTTTATTCTATCATCATAATCTCTAATCATTGTATTTATGAAATCCACAATCGATTTCTAATGTAAACTCTTCGCGGTGTTTCAAATAAAACTTAGTTATCAAGAAGGGGAGAGACGGAGAGAGGAGGAACTTTGGGTTCACCACCTAGCTTAGTGCTGCCGGACTGCCTTCCCATTGCAGAACTGCGCATTGCCATACATTATCCGACCGCGTGCATTCTTGTTCTCTTCTTGTTGAGTGCACTCTGTTACCTTCACGAAATCCTTAGTAGTATAGTTATAGTCCTTAGTAGTTATATTTTAAAATATTCAATTGTAAGTTCACTTTTGTATAACAGTAAGAAATACTTGATTAAGAATTTGTATCAAATAAATATATTGTGAAATAACAAATGCAATAATCTAATTTATTTTAAATTATTGTAATTTATATTTTTATTTTTAACAACTATTTTCAAACAATAATTATTAATTATTACAAAATCTTCGATTTTTATAAAGTCTACTTGTCTACGATATAGGTACTAAATATAAAGCAACTTTTTATAAAATTTTTTTATAAAGTTTTGAAGTTGTATGGACGAGTTATATATTGCATGTTGAATGAGTGAAAATGTCTTTTAAGTTAATTATCATTGGTAGCATTTTATCATAATATGTTTACAACGGAAAAGAAAATAAATTTTTTGTTCAATCGAATGTCAGTTTTTCAACAAATATAATTTTAGTTTATTATAAAAACTAGAATGAAATACAAAGTATAAACTATTTTTCGAAATATCATTAAATTTTATTCAGTCTTCTAAAATGTTTTTTTTAAATAATAAATTGCATAGTTGATAAAGAATATTTAATTTATAAGAAATAGAATATTTATGTATACTTGAATGCTTAGAAATTCGAATGCACCTTTAGTAGTCGTTCTCCTATTACGAGAGTAGTTTATGACATTAAAGAATATAAATTCTTTTTTTACATTTAATAAATTTTTTACAATTTATATTTTTAATATATTTCTGCGAACTTTACTTTTCTGTAACGCTTAGTTATTCAATAGTACTTATATAAAACTTATTTTAATATTTAAAACATTTAAAAACGACTACAGTATTATATTTTATTAGAATAAATGGTAGCGAAGATAGAAAATGTATAATGCTTTATTATTAATGTATTTTAGCTTCGTATGAAAATTGTCCGTATCTTTATAAAAAACGATTTCGTGAGTTTGTCTTCACTTAACCATAAGAAATCTGTGACGTATGTTATAGTACATCTACTGAAGACTATAAAAACTTTTAGGCTATAAAAATGGTTTTGTATTGGACTTAGCGATCCTAGCGCATGCATAGAGTTGCGGTCATACGCAGAAGCTGTGATTTGTCCTGGAAACTCGGAATTTATCGACGATAGAGTCCTGTTGTCACAACACCGACTGAGCTAGCGAACTTGCAAGCTTCGCTCGAGTTTCAGTAGCAGGGCGCTGTTGTCGGCACATCGAGAGCAAACAGGAGCGTACGCGCGCGCGCGCGTGTGTGTGTGTGTATGTGAGAGTGTGTGCATGGGTGTATACACATATATATTCGTATGCTCCTATTAAGTTAAATATTCACACAAACATACACATATGTATAGGCTATAGTCGACAGATCACATTTGCAGTCGCCTGTAGGAAACAGCTGTTGCGCGTATATGATCTTGCTATGAGTGGAAGAATCAATGCAAATCATATATAAGGTAAGGAGGACGTACGAAAATTGTTTGATATTATTCAGCTTTTTAGTAGTACCATTGAGAGCAAGTATACGCGGTTTGTTAATATATTTCAATACCCCGTATATATAATTCACAAGTGCGCATCTTTGGAACACGGTAATTGTTTGTAAATTAAGAATATTTCTAATGTAAAGATTTACATAAAATCAAGGGGCTAGTATGGAGCATTTGAGGGGTCGGGACATCACAATTACAGATAACTCTAATCAGACTTCATAATCTTGTTTTTAATTCGCGCCCTAAATTTAGTTGTATGTATGTATTATGAGTATGTGTATTTATTTAGTATTCATCCTTCACTTCATTTTGTAAATACGTTTATTTCGCACATTGTCAGAAAGTGTGTATAATTGTGAACTGACTGATAGATAGTATAAACTGTGATAAATGTGATTTATATGTATCATTTTATGTATCTTTTTATTTATTTCCATATTGCCTTATACAGTATGTGGTTTCTATTCAAATCAATGGTCATCACATTTGTAGTGGTTCTGTTATTGGAAATAAACATGTACTAGCAGCCACGCATTGCGTAATTGATACGAATAATCGTTTTAAAAATTCAGAGTTCTCAGTCCGTGCTGGAATTATTGACTCCAAACAATCTTCCGCAATTAGCGTGATTGTAAAGACTATTTTTATGCCTAAAGAATACTTTCGTTCTATAATTAATTTGTGCATTATTTCCAATAATGAAATGGCAGATGTATCTGTACTAAAGGTATATTTTGTTGACATGTTACGTACAGTATGTACAATTATTACTTTATTTAATTGAAGATTTAACAATCAAGATCTTTAAGTTATGGCATCTTTTCATTACTTAAACATATTGAGAATGTATTTACTTCTAAAAGATCCAATGGCAATGCACTCTCACAATTTGAGGTATATTTTGCATTTACATCATTTTCGTAGTATCAAAGATTTAATAAATAACCAAGAATGAATCAAAATGTTAGATATAATGTATATAATAAGTTGCAAATAACTTCGAAACTTAGTATTCTAAAGGTCATAAAAACTAGATTTATCTATTTAAATATTCTTTAATTTATGCCCTCAAAATCGTGACTATTTTTCTCTTTTGACGGTGATGAACAGTGATTGTTTATCCCATTAGTCTCTAGTAGTATGATTGGTGAATTGGAAAAGTATCTTTTATCTTTTATCTATATTTCAAAGTATATGCTAATCTTGAATTGTCGTAAGGAAAGCACGTAAAAACATTTATAATCTGTATACTCTGCAGGCACAAAACGAAGTAATTTCTCACGCTTTCGCATTTACAGAAGTTAAGATTGTATTTTTTAAAAGGAGTTTCGTTAATAAAATACAGAGGTTGACTATCAATGACAATTAAATAATTGCATAGAAATAAACATTTTTTAAATATGGATAATAAAACTAGTGATTATACAAATTACAATGTCTATATAAATTTTCAATAAAAGGCCACAAGTAATAAAAACGTAATTATGAATTTCATATAAATCATCTCGTCGTGTTTCTCTTGCAATATTGAAATTATAAATAGCACTCTCATCTTTGCATTACATTTTTAATAGGTATTAATTTTCAGGAAAATTGATTGAGTTCAAACATATTTAACGCAATAAAATTACAGGGATAATTAAAAAGGTTTTTAAAGAATTTTCCCCATTTTCCTTTTCCCACAGAGCATGTATCTTGATGACTCGTCATAATCTTTTACAATTTCAGATATTGATATCTGCGATTGAGTATCACAGCAGCTACATAACTACCCTGGGTCGAAGGTTCGCTATTGTCGCTCATCCGCACCCGCACATAAGGCATACTGCTCTTTCCAGGGAAGAGACCAACAGCAGACGCTTCAACCTCCATTCAACCTTTCTCTTCCTTCATTTTCGGACGACGATAAGGACTACTGAATCACTTCCTGCTCAATCCCTGAATTTTTAAGGAAGCCCAACGTTATGCCTGTAAAATGTGGAACATCTCTGATTGGTTGCCCGCCCATTTGATCACCTTCACCTAATCCTCCAAAACCGGATAGCTTGCACAGGCACATTTATCTCCCAAAAAAAGCATTAGATACTACGCCTGTCAGCTTAGGGTCGTTAAAATAAATATAAATCTTTATAAAAGTTATAATAAACTGAAGTGAAAAAAGTATTGAAAATTCTTTTCATCAAAAACTATTGCTTTAAATTATTTCTAAAACGATAAGTTACGTAAAAAGTTTTAAATATAGAAAGAATCTTCACTAACATTTTCTATTCGCGATATTCCTCAAAATTTAATTCTGAGCAACTTGTAATACGTAATATCTGAGATAATACATTATCGGCGAAATTTCGTTTGATCCCCATTTTATTTGGAAACCCTAGTTATTGTCTGTATTTATCACAATTTGTGCCAAATTTTTAAAAAATTATAAGATCGATTAAGAAACAGAATTTAATAACTGAATTGGAATGAAAAATTCTCAATGTCATGTTAGCAGAATCGGAAGTACCTAAAAGTAGGGAAATCCCCTACACAAATAATCAAGGTGAGGATGGAAAATCTGGTTGTATTTCATTTTTGGAAATACGGGAAATATTTTTAATTTTTTGAACAAATTTCAAAGACAACTTTTTAATACGATTGACACTTGTGACACAATATGTTTTTAAACTAAATTATTTCGCTTTCTTGTCCTACATTTATTAATTTTTTAGAATAAGTTTACATAATTGTTATAAACTTATTATATACTTAATAACATATCTATATTTATCACTAATTATCTTGAAGTTCGAAATAATTTGTGCTCATATAATGTCTTAATTCAATAAAAAATCTTGTACATCAATAAGTTAATCGGTTATTATTTCATTTGACCGTTTGATGTGCTTGATTATTTTTCTGCTAATCGTTTTCGAGCTGAATGCTGTCTGAGCAGCCGACAAATACCGTCGCATCCGCAGGAGCCGCCGGAAGACAGCGGTCATCAGCTAAGCCAGCTTCAGGTGCTGTACAACGTAGGTTACATGGCAAGAAAGACCTTAGAACGACCGTGAGCGTAGCCTCCATACATCTAAAAGCGAATTCTCGCATATCGTGTGACCCGTAATGCGGCGAGGCGTGTCAGTGATTGTAATCAAAAGATACTTCTTAAATATTTTTTAAGTAAACTAATTATATAAATAACATAAATCACAACTGAATACTGCTAAGTTCTTTGAATCATTGAACATGCGCCTGATCTACACATCCAATCTGCAACTCGAACGTCATCAAATATTTCATCTCCAAGTTGATTGTCCTCATCCCTTAATGCTTTTTTAATGAAAGAAATATAAGACGAAACCCTGGTATAAATACTGGCACGGGTTGACTCATTACAATTCCAGGTATTTTGTGCCAATACCCCGATCACGGTATTTCTTTCGAAAACCAACGGACCCCCAGCATCACCCTTAAGGTTATAGTTAGTAATTGGATTTATAATTATTTATATTTTTTATTCCAAATATTATAGATTAAAAGCACACTTACGTGACACGCTCCTGAAGGTTTTCTATTAGTTTGAACTACATTAGCACAAATGTGCTTATAACCAAAAAGTCTGTATTGATTTATACAGTTTTGAGCTCCTATGGTATTAGTTTCAACAACTATTAATTTACCGCAATGTTTCCCGCATTTTTTCATATTTTCACCGTCTCTTCCAATAACTATAGAATTTACATTAACCCCAAAACCCATAAATGAAGCAGTTACTTCATGATAAAGTCGATAATTTTGATCGATAGGCTTTGGTAAGTTTAATTTACTTATTTGACTTGATTCAAATTGTTGACGTACCTGTAAAAAATATGATGGGACATATGGTGCTTACTGTTGATAAAAAATACATTCTCAATATGTTTAAGTAATGAAAAGATGTCATAACTTAAAGATCTTGATTGTTAAATATTCAATTAAATAAAGTAGTAACTGTACGTACTGTATACGTAACATGTCAACAAAATATACCTTTAGTACAGATATATCTGCCATTTCATTATTGAAACCAATGCACAAATTAATTATGGAACGAAAGTATTCTTTAGGTACATAAATAGTCTCCACAATCACGCTAACTGCGGAAGATTGTTTGGAGTCAATAATTCCAGCACGGACTGAGAACTCTGAGTTTTTAAAACGATTATTCGTATCAATTACGCAATGCGCGGCTGCTAGTACATGTTTATTTCCAATAACAGAACCACTACAAATGTGATGACCATTGATTTGAATAGAAACCACATACTGAAATTCTCCGGGGTTAGCTAGTCTTCCACCGACTATCCCCTCAACCAGTCCTTAATTAAATTTTACATGTTAATATTCATTATGTATCAAAAAAGTTAGTATAGTTGTAATTTTATTTAGTTACAAAAAATAATAATCTAAAAAATCTCCAGTGTTTTGATATTAAAATCCATAACTTACCTACTTTAAATTCAAAGCTAACCAATAAACAGCATAATATGAATGATAAATAATAATTCTCCATTCCTACAAATCTAAAGTTACTAAAACTCAAATTTAATAAAATATCATTCTAATAGATCTGAATTATGGATTATATACATATATGTTCTTTATGTAAATATATTATGCACATATACGTACATTACATACTTTAATATAATTTCTGTAGAAACTTTAGATAATTTTAAGCTGCAGACACATGCTTTATCATTGACACTTGTTAAAACAGTGAACTATCATAAACATAAATTCATTAATAAATTTTAAAGGCATAATATAGTTTTATAAAACTGTACATTACAAAGAAAAGAGATAAAAACAAGCTGATGACATTAATAATAATGGTTTCATATTATTTACCATTGTTCAATTAACTATTATTTTCATTTACAAATTATAATGCTTGTGTAATTTTTTTGCAAATTTATAAATAATTTAAAACTATAATTATTAATAGCACGCAAAATTCTGCTCATATTTATGCACATATGATTATATTTTATTTAATAATAAAGAGCAAGTAATTAAAAAATAATAGATCTCTTGTGCCAAATTATATTTTTTACATTTAAGCTTTCCCGTGACCTTAAGGCTAATAGTGAGACACACATATTTTAAAGAAGTACGACACATAATGACGACCCAAATCCGTGGGGTGCATGTTGCCTATTCTGTTTATAATGCGTACTTTTTCCTAATCTGCGCACGACTCGTGAAAAATTCAGAACGTCTCGTGCACTTCCACCCTGATGAAAAATTCACACGACACGCGCAACTACGTTTAAGCCTCAAAGATACGCGCGCAAGTCCTCACAAATTACTATAGTAGTCTCTCTGGGTTGTTTTACTGTAAAACAAAAATAATTAAGGACACCCAATTACTTTCTAGAACGAAACATACGAAAGCACAAGAAACGCGTTATAGAGAAATGGGCGAATTGTCAAATGTACAGACAATTTCCGTTATAACAGTTTATTACTTCACACTTATGCACAATATATATTTCCGCAGTTTTCGATAATTTTTGTAGTTATTATTAGTAATTTTCTGAATTTAAAACTTCATTTTCTCAATCATAAAAACTGATTAATGTCCTATTATACTTGATAATATGGACGTATATATTATGTAGGCTCCAACAATTGCTGACACAAAAATAATCCAATTATGGTATGATATTATTTAGAATAAGTTAACCTATTTACTATTTTTTCTTGTGAATTCATTTGTATTCAAATTAATGTTAGCGTTATTTATCATGTGACCTTTTAAAAAGCTTAATATTTTAATAAATCAAGAAAATACCATAAATATTTAGCAATGTTATGTCAAGAATATCGTCAAAATTCTATACCCACTTTCTCCGTCAGCCTTCGACGCATTTGCATTACAAATTCGGCAGAATGTGTTGTTTACAAATGTATATGGATATACGCCCTGGGCTTAACCTACAATTAGTTGACATCTCGGTTGGTATAATCGCGATAGAAAACTTATTAACTTGTGCTATCAGCTTCAAACTACTAGATTTTTGCAATATCGTCATCAAATACTATTAGTGTGACTCAAAAAGCCTGAGTGTATAACTGCCAATTCAACAAAATTCGTTCTCGAATTATTTCTAACCATGTAGACATTTTTATAGAATTCATTGAAGTGCTACCGTATCAAAATATTTAAATATTTATTACTTTATAAAATAAATTTTATTGCACTTATAATTTTTAGTACTATATAGATTCTTCATTCCTATAAATTTCTGTATCCTTAACGTGATATTCTGTTATAAAAATTTAAATATTCTTAGCACTGCATGTACTAAATTCTCATGATTGAAATTACAAAGCACGAATATATTCAACATTATTATTCTATTTTTTCAAGATTTCTTTTATGCAGATTTCTATATCATAGAATATAACATTTTATACTATAATTGCCCTTATATTTATATTTTTTTTCAAGAAAACTTTATTGTATTAAGATCCACCAAACGAGTATTAGATTAAAGACTAATGCATATTATTTTATAAGCAAATTCGAAAATAGTAGTTTGATTCGAAATTAAACTAAAATTTTTATAATTTAATGATGAATTAAAATTAGACGTTTAAAATAATCTTTATTATATTTGCAGTCTACAATATTTTTACTACATTTATCTGTGAAATGCATTAAATGAAATTTTCCTTAATTAAATAACATAGCATATAACGGAATTCCTATATAATAAAATCGATAATAAAATAAAAAAAGCTATGCCATATATCTGGATTTTGCGAGATTATAAAGTAATATAAAAAAAAAAGGTGCATCAATGTCCTATGACACTGTATGCTTTTAATAATAATTTTATCACGTGTACCTCTGACCGATGTAAAAGATAATATAGAGTGGGAACAACTGAGCTGTTTTCTCGCTTGAAATAGACTAGAAAAAACTCAACGATCTATATGTACTTAATGGGGTGCACGCAATGTCTGCACTTAAATACTACCGTAGATATTTATACTGCATCAGAGTCGTAGTTAAAAAACTTTAAATGGTCGCATAGGTTGGCAAAATTAAAAGTTGTGATTTTTTTGACTATTATTTTTTCAAATTAAAATTTTAATTATCTTTATCAATACTTATGAATTGACATTACAATAATCTTATGATATTATAGAATAAATAAATAAGTTATTTCATACAATATGCAGCAGTTCTAAATATGTATCATATTAATCTCGATAATCGCTTCGATTAGTGTTAAATATATTTATAGAATTATATATAATGATCGAATAAAAGATCACGCGCGCCAAATTAAATCATAGTCAGTGGAATGAATCATTCTATATAAATACGGAAGACCCCAGCAATCTATATACACGCAATGGAAGAAAGTAATTTTGCCATAATCGCATAATTTTTACGACTCGTGCTGCAGTGACTCCAGATACACATGCAATTCGTGCGGTGAGCTGGTTAAAACACATACTGCTTCACAGGCGATATCCGTTTTGTACCTTACAAACTTGTCATTCGTTCTAACACATGAACAAAACTAGGCTACGTTTTTGCTTCGAATACGTCGACCTTTTTTCTATTTTGAACTTTGTCGATTTTAGTTTTTTTGTATTGAACTGTGAGGCTTTTTCTTTTCCCATCCTTATTAATCTTAATCTTACACTTCCGAAAAGAATTGTTATTTACTATAGTATTCAGTGAGATTTCAACAAATCATTGTTTACAAAAAAGACGTATAGTCCACTATCGTTTAATTTTACAGGTGACATTGTTGAAATCTATCTATAGCTCGTTTTTATATCTAAAACCAAATACGAATTTCATATCTTTGTATAAGCTTGTAAATAAAAAACTGTTTTCATTTTTCCTTTTGATCCATGATTGTTGTAGCTCGCAATATTGAGAGCTAAATATAACAAAATTATACCATTCCAAAAATATAAGAATGATATAATAATATTACTAAAATACTAACGGTAACCTTGTATCTATCGACTAGCTATATCTAAGAAAGTACCTCAAGCGTCAAAGTAAAGAGGGTCCTTGACACAAAATAAATATCAATTACATTGGTTCATCTACTATTTAAAAAGTTGTCTATCTTCTTTCTTCCAATAAGAAAAGTTTATAGAACAATGTCCAGAACTACGACCACAAAGAAACAAAGTTAAAATGTCGAGTAGAAAGCACATGTTCCGAATTAATTTTGAATAATATACAATGTCGCACTTGGCTACCTTTGGTCGCTTCATGACAATTCTGTGAGAAGAAGAATAAAGATAAAATCAGAGCCTTACTCGATGAGATCCATCTTTTTCCACTTCAACAATCTGTTTAATTTATACGAATTGTCAGAATGATTATAATACCGACTACGAGAATTTATTATCTAATTAGAAAGGAAATTTATAAGTTATTATCAATGGATATAAATAATCAGATGTTTACATATATTAATAAAATAAATAAATTTACAATATAGTTTGTAAAATCGCTTCAAAGAGCATTTAGCTAGATAAATAGTTTTACAAAAACTATATAAATATGTATAAGTATATAGTTATACTATATATATACTCAAACATCAGCCTTCTAACATGTTAGTAACTAAATATATGCTTTGTTTGATTGTCAATCGATTGTTAGGCGTATACACAGTAGACTGCACGATGTACTGAACTATTGCAGTTCCGCGTAAATTCGATCGCAGTCACTGACATGCGCATTTCGACCTGGAATTTTCACGTATGCGTCCATTACTTCTCCAGATGGCACCATTAATTCCATTTTTATTTTTCTATTTTCATTGACATATTTAATGATTTTCAATAAAGATTTTATAGCACAGGTCGAATACATAATGACTACAGTTCGCATATAGAATTGCTTATTAAAATATTCACTTCGTTTTTCATTGTTACGTTATCTTTGTTTCTTTTTAAAAAAGTGCGCAGAAAAGTAATAGGGTCCAAACTCGTTTTCTTCCATTAACTTCCATTAATTTCTTAAATAAGTTGAATTATTGACAATTATATATTCATGATAAACGAATATTTTATGCATAAATGTTAAATGACACAGTTGGGTATATTTGTTTATATATGCTAACATTAATCAATGTATATATCTCGAACAACTCTAATTATGTTTGTCTATAGTATTACAGAGTTATGGCTTCTACGATAAACTTATTGTCATAAATTATAGTTTTATAACAAAATCAACTTTTCTTTTTTTAGATGAATTAAAGTCACTATTTTAAAATTTAAATTACGTAGAACAATAATATAAATAAAAAAGCCATATTATTGAAACAATATCTAATCTGTTATATGTCATATTTTAATTAACAATACTCACCAAATATATTTATAAAACAAAAAGTTGACCTTAAGTCATAGTATATATTCTTTTAACTATGGAAATGAAAAGAAAATTAAACAAGTTTAATTAATATTATCAAATAAAATTTCGAAAAATAAGCAATTTGTCACGCCCGGCGATGAAATATTTATTTTATCAAGCACGCACGAACTCCACGCCGAAATCTAAAGGTTTCTATCAGGAACGCGACACAGCAATTCGCACTTCAGAAGAAGACTGAGTGCTTTTATTGCCGATTTTTAGGCCTGAGCTTGGCTGGGCCTAATAGCCTGGGAACAGCGGCCGAAAGGGGGTAACGAATTTTATGATTACTTTGCCGGGATTATCTCCAAGGCGGGAGCCTATGGATTTCCCCAAGGCTTTGCACCCTCTTTATTTAACCGGAGAAGCCTTTCAGTTTGTGTAATAGGAGGGTTTCTAAAATAAGTAAAATAAGATTGAAATGATTTTTAGTGTTGAGTTTATTGAAATTTAATAATGTCGAGTTACAGTTTTTGAAATAAATAATTCGTATTTGCAGTTTTAACAAGTTATTGTATCACGGTGTACGCTCGGTAGAATTTAATTATAGTGCGGTTTCATTACAATTCGTGTTAATATAATTCATTACTTTGCAAATCGCTATCAAAGATGGAACAGGTAGAATGCTAATAATAAAATAATCTATCCCTTACTTTTGATTTCTTGTCCGGATGTACAATGACTTGTCCATAGGAAAACATTAATTAAGCCTTTATTCGGTTATACGATTAATCAAATAACGGTCGAAAACAGTAGTTTGTTATGCCTTATTAAATTAAGTTAATGGGAAGAGTGTTAGTTAGTCCTAGTGTCAGAAGTACTACCATCCAGAGGCAGTAGACCTCCGGCGTCAGGAGTAACCGGCGGATTAGTTAGTCCTAATCTCAGAAGTACTACCGTCCAAAGACAGTAGACCTCCGACGCCAGGAGTAACCGTTGGAGAAGTAAGTTCTAGTCTCAGAAATACTACCATCCAGAGACAGTAGACTTCCGGCGGATTAGTTAGTCCTAATCTCAGAAGTAACTACCGTCCAAAGACAGTAAACCTCCGACGTCAGGAGTAACCGGTGGAGAAGTTAGTCCTAGTCTCAGAAGTACTACCATCCAGAGACAGTAGACCTTCGACGTCAGAAATAACCGGTTGGTTGGACAAGGAATCAATTAACACTAGCGGTGAGGGAGGAGAGGCGGCGCTGCATCTCTGACAGAGAGAGGGACGAGTTGGTGGTGAGGGAAGCGTGGTGGCTGTTTACTGCACGTGCAGGGCGGCCGTTTTGGGGGAAATCTGTTGTGAGCTCTTTTCTCTCACTGTTATAAATTATTATGATCGGAGGTATTGGTCGTTACACAATTTGCGTTTTTGAATGGCGCAAATCGGACTATTATTAGTATTTCTTTAGTTTTTACACTTATTTTATATTATATCTTTTTATCGCGTGTGAGGTCTTTTCGGAACGTATGTATGGATTTTATATAATAGGACATCTATGACAAAGAAAAAGATTTTTAGAAATAATGTACTTATGAAAGACCGTTATTTGAGGCCTGCTGCGGAGAGTGAAAAAGGGGCTTGGCGGTGCTCGTGAACCGGCCCGATCATAAACGAAGCGGGCGATATCGGCGCTCGATTCGTCTGTTGATTTCACTTATAATAGATATATATCTTAAAAATAGCGAAAATTTAATCTACGAAACCTGCTTTCTTTGTTTATTCCGCGGAAGAAATTTCTAAAGACCATAAGCATATGCAAGGTTCATTGAATTCGCAAGTATCAAGACATCTATAGCGTAATCGCATAAAATACAATTTATTAATTCACAAAAAACCTTCCGAAAAACAGTAAAGTTAAATTTAAAGTGAGTAAGATATGAATTAAAGGTGCGAATCTCGACCGGGTGATGATCTGTCAAATTCCGATAGTTGTTGCTTTTGATATTCTTGGAGTCAGTGCAGTACCATCATAACTTGAACAAATCAATTTCTACAGATATTAACTATTTTGTCTTTACGCGATACCGAATCTAGATCAAATGCAGAGCTTCACTTAAGCCGCCGCAGCTGCCGAAGTTCCCTACTGTAAGGTGTAAGATGTTTTCGGGTCTAATTTCAGCGGTCAAAGAAATCTCGATTGCATGAAAGAAGTACTTCGTATTCTTCTTATTTGTTGATCGTCCGGAACTTTGAACGGAAGTATTTGTAACTAGTCGATAGCTTGGAATAAATGCGAGAAGAGATTTTTTTATTTGAGCTTTTAAATAGGTTCACTTATTATATGTTTGTCTACGTGCATATATAAATATTAGATTAAATTAATTAAACATTTCATTTACTATAAAAAAACTGGACAAATCTTTCAAGTATTTTTTTATGGCGATTCTTTAAATCAAAAATGATTATGCGTCCGCAAGATTAAAAGAATTCTGCATATTAACCGTCATCTAAATATTCCTTTGTACTGCCTCTTCTCCGGATGTGTTATGCATCCGAGTTGAGATGTCTCAGTTTTACCACAGCTTTTTTCCGAGAAAGAGAGAGTAACTGCCAAGTTATAAATATGTCCGAGCTGTATAGCTGCGCCTTCAAAAATTTGAAAAGGTGTTAAATAATATTTTTTGTAGTTATCATAATGTAATTATAGCTGATAAATTAAGTATCAATAGCAAAATAAACGACTGATTTGTAGAAAGTAATGTATTTGCAAATAAATCTTTTTATACGATACAACATTATGCTGAATGTACACTTTCATACCAGCAATTTATTAAGAGAATAGATAACGTCGAAATTTTATAATGATCCTATGTATAGTAATGTTCTACTGATTCTTCATTGCATTTGAATCTAATTGAATGTTCTAGAAAACACAAATTCCGCTAAAGCACAGGTAGACTAAAAGGTAGACTAAACTCATTTTAAGGACATGAGTTAAATGTCAGATAACTAATTAACATGCAAATGGATTGCTTAATTTATAAATAACACAGTTTTGATACATAAAGATAATTTGATGTCATTAACTGTATTACTACAAATATTTCTTTAAAACATATAAATACTTTCTCGAATTAAAATAAATTTTTTCAATGTACCCAATAGACTTACGTTTTTTTAATTTTGGTACTTTATATAACTTAATAAAAGATTAGTTTATAGCAATGTTACGTCCTGCGAAACGTTAACTAATTTCCAATTATTATAATCAAAATATAGAGTTAAGAAAGTAAGGAACTATGATTAAGGCAGGAACCGATAGCGCCCGCTGCGTTTATGATCGGGCTGGCGCACGTGCGCCGCCGAGCCCCTTTTGCACACCGCCAATGCGGCCCAAATAGAAGCTTAAAATAAATTAATAATGAAAAAGAATAAAATAAAATCAAAAATAAGAATGAAATAATAAAAAGGGACAGTTGACTTAATTAAACTATATTAAGTTGACCGTACACCAGCTGATTTTATAAGGGACAGTGGGCCTCTGGTTTTAAACCATATCAAATCAGCCATTCATTCGAAGAGCGGTCTAGTCTCAGTTCTTCTAAAAACTGACAAGCCATTATTCGTGCACCCACTGTACGGATAAAATTCAAAGTAAGGGCTAGACTATTATATTTTCAATACTTACTAATTCCACCTTTGAATATGAATTGCGAAATAACGAATTATGTAATAAATTGAATTGAAATTATAACGAACTGTAAGGTAACTAATGCGTAGCGCCAACCGCCGTACGAAACTTATTAATACCTCAAATCATTGTTCAAATTTTGTAAACCGCATTATTAAAATTCAATAAACTAAAAATTCAAATGAATCCTTCTTTTTCTTCGTTTAGAAAACCTATTATACAAGCTGTAAGGCTTCCCCGGTTAAATAAAGAGAGGGCAATGTTTTGGCGAAATCCATAGGCTCTCGCCTTGAAGATAAACTGTGTCGCGTCTCCTATAAAAACATTTTGATTTCGGTGCAGAATTCGTATCTAAATAAATTAAACGTTAAATTGCTAGACGTGACAGCAATATTATTACCGATTAGTTAAGCTAGTTGGCCCGATAGTGGAGAGAAAAGATATCGCGCAACACATATGGTGTACAAATGAACTCTGATATCTTAAGCGTATTATTTTATTGCTAACTCTAAAACTTTTTATTTTATTAATAGAAGTTTAACCTCTGCCCCACCATTTAATATGATGTCAACACATAATTTTATTGTTTCATTAAAAGGAGGTGCCATTTTATTTAAAAGCATTATTTTACCAGATTTTTAAATTTAATTTAAGTTCCTAAAAATTAACTTTATTACGCGACGCAATTTTTTTAATCGCTTGTGCTTTTGCCAGAAGATATCGAAGAGCTTTGCACTTCAGAAATAAAATGTTTGAAATTTTTCTAACGTTATTGTAGCACAACATATACAGCAGATTTTTCGACCTCGAATGCAAAAATAAAAATTTTAAGCGAAAAAGGAGACTTTTAAGTAAATCAACTTTCTAAGAAAATATAATGATTTGATGCAACATATATAGAGGCTTACACCAATGCAAGTAGTATTCGTTAGTTTGTAGAAATAAGATGAGTAAAAAAACAGTCTTCTATCAAGATTTCTCAGAAATGTGCAGACGGCGATAAATTGGGGCATTTAAGTGTCTGCGCACGGGTGGTTAACGCTCCCGCAAAAGCAGGAGGGTTCAATGTAGGACTCTTCGAAGTATTTCATTTTCTACAGAGCATCGATCCCTCGAGGTCATGATTACGCGAGAGTGCAGGGGGAACAACGACGGTCCCTCGGCGTTTGCGGCCTTTCCTTCGATTTTCTGCTAGGGTGCTGAATGATTCATCTCTCACCTGTGCTTTTGTACTCCACTAGATTCTCTCGTATTCTCAAAATATAGAATTAAAGAAAATTTAAATATAAGGTTGGCAAATATCTCCCTTCCGCTTTTTTACTCTGTATTCAATGTTTTATAAAAAAAGTGTTACAGTGATCGGATTTAGTTCAAATATGCGCCGTTTCGCTCGATATACTGTTTCCATCTAGACGGCAACTTCATAATACCCCCCTCATAAAAGCTCCTCTCCTTTTTTGCGAATAATTCGAATAGCCACTTTTCACAAGCCTCTTTTGAGTTTAACTTTACACCACCAAGGCCGTTCGCCATGAACAGGAATAGGTAGTAATCACTTGGCGCTATATCCGGGATGTATGGTGGATGCGATAAAACCTCCCATCCGAGCTCCCGTAGCTTCTGACAAGTCATCAACGAAGTGTGTGGTCTGGCGTTGTCCTGGTGGAACAATACACTCTTCCTGTTGGCCAATTCTGGACGTTTCTGGTCGATCACCTGCTTCAAGCGGTCCAATTGTACGCAGTAGATGGTAGAATTAAGCGTCGTGCCATAGAGGAGCAGCTCATAGTAGATGATTCCCTTCCAACTCCACCAAACTCACAACAATACCTTCCTGGTCGTCAATCCCGGCTTGGCCACTGTTTGGGACGATTTACCGGCCTTCGACTACGACCATCTTCGCTTGATATTGTCATATGTGATCCATTTTTTGTCGCTAGTCATTATCCGCTCCAAAAATTGGTCGAGTTCGTTCCGTTTCAGCAGCATATCCCAGACGTTGATTCGGTCCAGGAGGTTTTTTTGTGTCAAATCATGCGGCACCCAAACATCAAGCTTTTTTTTGTATAGCCTTTTGCAAATGGTTTAAAATGATTTGGTGACTAACTCCCATCTCCTGGGCGATGTAACAAGATGCCACATGCCGGTCTAACTCGATTTTTTCCAGGATTTGATCGGTATTCATCGACACAAGTCTTCCGCCGGCTGGCTTATGCATGGTATCGTTTTCATCGGCTCTGAATCGTCGAAATCATTCCTCCGCGGTTCAAAGTGATAAAGTACCATCCCCCAAAACACCATTAATCTCACGGAACGTTTCTCTAGCGGATTTGCTTTTAATGAAGGAAAACTTTAAAATATAATGTATATAGTATTGCCAGATACTAGCTCTGTAGCGCTTTGTACATACCCGCGAAATTCAAAAGACAAAAAGGCGGAAAGGAGATATGCGCCAACCTAATATAAATAACATTACCTACGATGCTTTTTGTTTATTCTAAATTATTGGAAAGAATGTAAATTTCAGAAGGTTTGATTATAATCATGAATGTATAATGATGATTTGATGCAAAAATATCAAAAGGCTTTGTTAATAACATTTGTATATGTCGTTTTTATTATTAAAAATTGAAGAACAATGAACGGTATGTTTAAAAAGTAATCTAATTCGCTATAAAAATAAAATTAATAAACCTTGACTCAGAATGACGTAAAAGAATTATGAATCGTTGCGATCATTTAAAACTGCAGAATTGTTATACATAAAAAATAATTGTGTAAACATTATAAATGTTCTTTATTTAGACTGTTTATAATATCTATATAAGATTACATCTAAAGTTATTCTGCAACTCATTCTATTTTATAATGAATAACGTAAATTATTTAAAAGTTTCAAAGATTGAATATTCCGCTAGTTTCCATATGTAAAAAAATATAGTCTCTCTAAATTATTCTAAATGAATCAAATTGGAGATTTGAGGATAATCTTTCTTTCTTTCAGGGCCAAATTAAGTGTTAGCTGTCATATTTCCCAGCAACATATAATCTTCCTTCGTTCCATGGCATCCTGATAGAGATTCGCCCATTTCATACTCGTATGTATGAGAAGGATAAAACATTAGTTGAATTCTCTAAAAAGATGCCTCCCTAGAATAATGGTTTTGCTCCTCATAAATTCTTTCATGTTAGTTTTATAGAACATATATTTTTACATTTATATATGTATAATAAAATATTAAAAATTATAATGTTATTATAAATCTATAATGATAATTTTACATAAGACTATTCTATTTATAATATAATAATAGCATTTTATATATCATGTAACCTAATAAAAAAGTTTCAACTTATAAGTTTTTTTTATCAGAATGTTTTCTGATCATTCTTCAATAAAATTCAAAGTTAAAATATCCATTTATCAGCAAAATAAACGTTATTAAAAATGTAGAAACTTCTACAATATACTCTAAATAATTTGCATTCATCAATTATATTTTCGGCATATAATTAATTATCAAAATCTGAATTCTGTGCAATATTTATTCTATGTTTTCTATTTACAATTTTTTATCTTTAACAGATTTCATGTAGTTTACTTCAAGTTTTTATTATAATTCTTGATATGTATATTTCCTGACATCAAGAAGTCTGTTGAGAGTCCTGAATACAGTATGCATCTAAAGTTGATTTTCGATCTTCTATGATCCTGTATCTATGAAGATACCTGCTAAATATTTTTCTCAATTTTCCCATAATATGTATAAAATAATTTTTGACAAGAGTATAACCAGTTTTGAGAAATCATGATTAAGTCGTAAAGTGTTATTAAACGACTGCTTAAGAGGAAAAAGCTAATAAATCTCCATTAAACTTTTGAGTTTAAGAAAACAAAATAATTAGCATTTTGTATGATTACAACAAAGCTTTATGTATAATATGCATAAAAGTTCACGAAAATTCTCGATTTAATTTGACAGAAAAATGCAATCCTTCGTTGAAACATGACAGTTTGTACGAAATATAATATAAGTCTAATGTAGATGTAGAAATTCTTGCTGTTGATTCTTTTCCATATCTCTCGAAAGGTGAAGACAATACGGGTTATTGATGGGTGACAGATAATATACTTATGGATTATATGTACAATGTTAATTTTCACTGATAAAACAAACATCGTGTTCTAAATTTAAAGTAACATGTTTATCTATTTAACATCATTATCTGTTTAAATTTAAATTTATTTAAAAGAATATGAAATAAAACACAGTCTATCTACATATAAAATTATTATGTGGGTGACAACAATATTAAATTTCACAAAGAAAAAACAGATTTTTATATTAGGTTTTTACTTTCACTTATTTGTTTGATAAAATACAAGTTTTGTTAATAAAGGTGTATATTATAATAAGGTTGGATTAAACTGAATGCACTAACACGTTGATTTGTCTGTACTTAAAAAAAGAATCAAGAAAAAACTTTTATTCTCAGCGCACTTTACTCCCCTGTCAAAATCCAAGAAAATGCTTGATGCTGCTTCCATAAATTTAACTCACGTACAAAGCAGCATAATTAAGATGTCAGATAGGTAAACTCAAGCAGAATCTATTCTTTCGCATATCACTTTAGACCATTTTCTCAAACAAGGAAGACTCATGTTTGTCTTAAAGCTAACATTATTCTTGAACCTCCTATCATATCACTCTGTATTAGTCGAGCCTCCCTATATGAAGCCGCATCAACAACTGAACTCTAGAAACTTTAATAAAGTGTCCGTGAAGGTTAACAAAATTTTCTATATTTATTATATTCAAAAATAGAAAGCACTATAATGAAATGACCCAATTAGTAAAAACATACAATACAATCATATATTGTAATATATTGTTACGTACGCGGAGCACCTGCCAGGGGGGAAGAGGCGGCGGCGCGCGTCCCTGCTTATGAATCGAGCGAGTGAGTGCGATGAGTGCCTCGGGGTGGGAGTCGAACGCTCGACAGGAGCTGGAGACTGGAGGGGTGGCGAAAGAGACTCAGACACCAAGTGGCAGTTGAACTAGTCCTTTATTTATCGGCTTGTGTGGATCGTCGGGAAGAAAAGGCGGCGCTCCGACGAGTGTCGCTCGGACACGATGTTAGATGACTCGAACCCCATTATTGCTCCCCTCACTTTTTATAGCCGCTTTGCGTTGCTCTACCCCACTCATGGCTTGCCGAATTCTCCGTATCCCTCCGTCTTGGTTGGAGTTGCCGATCGATTGCGCCTTGCTGTTGCCTTGCGAGGCCGCGAGTTTTCGTCGTTCGGCGGCTACCTGAGCTACCGACGTCGCGGGTCAGCTCCGAACTTCCTGTTGCCGTGGCCCGGCTGCTTGCGGGGCCCGCCGATTTCCCACGACCGGCGGTTATCGGAGCCGCTGCCTTCGCGGTTCCGTCGCGGCTCGGCTGAAGGTGACCCCGCGCTACGCGTGCGGAGCCCCCGAATTCCCTGCGACAGAGGATATCGGAGCCGCTGCCTTCGCGGCTTCGTTGCGTACCGCGCCGGAGGTGTGTACGTGACAATATCAATATAATAAATAATATCAATTTGATTCTGCAATGATTTTTTTCCATTGAATCAACTGAATCTAATTAGTAAGATTCAAGGAAAAGGATACATTAAAACTGTTGGGAATAATATGCAGTTAACGAAAACGCAAAATAAGCTGTAGTCGTAGAAACACTATGTAGCCGAGCGCACTCTAGGCGGCGTGACGGCTAATCTTCCATGCCATGTAATTTACCAACCATTGAAAACAGAAGATCCTCGAAGGCATCCAATATACGCGACACGCATACTGGATAAGGCTGGACAAATCAGTCGTGAGTACGAAGAGTGCATAGCTGGCTCGATTAGTTACAATGCCGGCGGCACTAGTGGCGGCCGGCAATGAGGTTAACCCATCTTCTTTCACTGATAAGCCATCGTGTATGTGACGCAGGTCTCTGTGACGAAAAACCGAGGATTCGGCACTAATATAGTCCCCGAGTTCAAAAGGATTAACCTACTATGTCCAGATTGGAGCGGCGCTTGGTATCTGTCTTTGACATTTAACTACCCCTACTTGACTAGAGCTTTTTAAACAACTGTCCATAAGACTTACAACCATAAAAATAATATCTAGTATGGGAAGTTATCTCTAAATTTGATTAAGTTTAGGTTTCTGGACGTTATCCAAATTCCGTTAGACCAAAATCCAAAATCTGAAGACTTTATTCCAAAATTATAGCAAAACCAAATTCTAGGAATTCTAATTTTTATCTTTATTATGCTATTTGAAACGGAAGTGTTTATCTTTGGCCTATAGTTGATTGTTCTGTAAGTATAGTTATTTATACATTTAGAAATCAGAAAATGATTATCACCCTTGCTACATCATAAATTATACAAACCTGGATTACAGAAAGAAAAAAAATAGTATCGTAGAGTAATAGAATCCAAAATGTTGATAGTTTAATAGGGGTATTCCTAGCTTAAATAGTGAATAAACTTGGTTTATTTATGAAACTACTTGGTCAATTTATTTTCCAATATACATCCTACAGATATACTTTTAAAATATCTGTTCTAATTATTAAATTAAGGTTACATGTTATTTATAGTTGCTCGTAACTTGCGATAAAGGCACTAAAACAGCGGATCGTTTCTGTTTGCTCATGCGACAGTGACTTCGAGGATAGACAAAAAATTCGTGGGAGGTTATAATAGACGAGAATAGACAGTATTTGAGACAAGGGCCTACTTGGCCGATGTGAAAGAAAAGCCATGCATACCGCAGCTGCGATGTCAAGGAAGTTTCCAATGTTCTGCTTAATAGTCGGAGGATGGTGGACGGCTCGTTCCTCGGGTATCCTTGACTCCAAAGCAAAAAATTCGGCCGAATAGAGCCACAGGAAGGGGGCTAGTCTGGAGCTGGTGAGTAACTTAGGGCTGGCGAACGCGAGCATCAACTACTTTAACGGTACGGGGCTTTTCTACTGCCGAATATCCTTGGAGCCCTGCCTCGGTGTACCCTGACACATGCAACTCTGGACTTCCTCCTATGCCCCTATTATGCTCATGCCTACCTATTCGATTTAAAAATCAATGATCCGCTCAAGCATAATATAAGAAAGTATGCGGTCGAGCGCTTCAATAACGACCGAGCCGAAGTTTGGTACACGGGAAGCACGCGACTTCTTCGATCGGGCCCACTTGTACTGCGCTTATTCGTAGTTTTCTCAATATTTCCCTTAGAATCCAGCGACTTTTTCACCCGGAAACCTTCCCAATTCGTTACACGCAATGCCCTCAGTAATGCCTCTATCCTGTCAAAAAGAGGCTTGAACAACTGAAACGATTATAAAGCTCCCCGTGTATGAAACGAAATCCAAGGTATCCGTCGCTTCATTTGTCTTTTCCACCCCTAAAGGGGCCACACCCAAGAGGCACAAATTCAGCAATTTATAAGATATACGTGCAGGCCTAGTCGATCGTTGGCGTGCATTGTATAAGCGAGGGACAACCGTATCGGCGAATAAATAAAGGAACGTGATCCATTTTATTGAGCTCAAGCGGGATAAACATATCGTGTCCGAGATTGTGTCACTGCATATAATACTATGATTTTTATTTTACCGGCAAACATCGACTTTTCTGAAATTGCATGTTTCTCATAATCTCTCTGCTTTTGAATCTTTATCGAAGAACTTTGTATACAAAATGCCCATGTTTCACTCGAATACTAGGTAATAACAATTATTATTTTATAAAAATTATAATCGTCCTATTTTGATAATATAGAACTAATAATAAATTGCCATAGGTATAGTGCGAATGAAATTCAATTCAATGTAATATTATTCATAATTATATCACAAATGTCACAATAGGAAACTGCCGCAAGATCGCCAATAAATGGAGCACATAATTATAGGCAAATGCTCCTGAATTTCGGTTCAATACTTTAATACCTTCTATAATTGCATACCACCAAGTACGCATAATTACACGAGATATACTAATCTTGTTCTATTCTGAACGTACCTATGGAAACTCGACCAAGCGACTTTTTAATCTACAAACGTTAATAACTATATCTTATCCACTGTGCGATAATGAAGTGGTCAAAGATATTTTATTAAACTTGAAAATTTTTCAAAATATCTTTAAGAAAATTGATACCAATAATGTAACTGTATTTATCAATAAATAGAAAAGGTAGAAAATTGACCATAAATTATAGCCTTGCGACTAACTTATGCCCAGATTTCTTTAGAATAATATGTTAGATGCTTTATATTATACCAGATTGTGTTAAATGCTTTATACCATAGATAATTCATAACCTCAAATTCACGATATCAATAATATAAGTTATTATTTTAATATTTAATAAATGAAAAAATTGTATTCTTATATCAAAAACCGCTTTCATACTAAGAGAACTGCGCATTAGATTTTTAAATACTTTCGTTTTAATGAATTGGCTTTCGAGGTTCCTGGACATATTTCGAGCAATTATCAGGATGATGTTAAGGAGGTCTCGGCAGTGGGTGATAGATTTGAGCTCGTCGTCACGGGGGTGGTCGACTGTGCTAGCACGGGAGTCTTGCCCTCTGATTTCACACTTGACGTCATTACTTCTGTGCTCTCCTCCTTCGTACCTGATGACCTGGTACCCGTGGTACAGCTCGGGGCGCGAACGGCGAGTTCACATGGAGGGGTTGGTGAAAAACTCCAACCGTCAATCCCATCAATTAGGGTGCAGCTTAGAACAATGGAAGCTACTAATGTAGTCTTAGAGGCAAGGCAGTCTTTTACTGCCTTCTCTACTCAAGATGTTTTGTTTTCTCGATCACATGTGGCGGCATCTGATGCCAGACAATGTACTCGTACTATTTTTATAAAAATGTGGTTAAGCGTAGGTCAATATGGTGCATTAATGCAGTGCAAAGATACTGCGCGCGATCTCGGCTTAAGTACATTCAGTATCGACGCGGTAAATTCTTTATTAGATGGAGAGAGGGTAGTAGGGTTCATACTGTGGCCAGTGTTTGTTTAAGCAGTAGCCCTCTCGCCTCGTCTGTGTTGACTCAAGGTTATGAGAAAGGACGTTCGTTGTGGGATAAGAGCTGATCATATTTGACTAGATCAGACAAATGCATCATCACTGGTCGTCAGGAGTGGGAGTGGGAATAATAATAAGGCTAAGGTTGCAGTATGCAGTAGGGGTGGCAGATCCCGAAAAGCAGGCTTGATGAATGTGAACTCTCTTAGAGACACTAGGAGAACTCACATTAAGGGACTCCGTCTTCACTTACATGATCATCCTACTTATCATCTACTCGGTGTAGCGGAAACCTAGTTGGATTCTAGTATCATGGATGAAATTATCAGAATTGATGGATTTTCGATAGTTCGGCAAGATCGCAATGTTACTGCTCGGGGAGTCGTGCTTTATATCGACAAGCAATTCCGAGTAAGTATACTCTCTACCTCAAAGACTAAGGGACCTGAAAGGCCAGGGTTGCTGCAGTACTTGATCTGCTATGAGCAGTATCGTGCCGCTGAGCCTAGATTAGTTTGTGTTGTGTGTAGGCCCTCTCATGTTTCATTTACGAGGAATTCTAAATTTTTGGAGAAATTACGGCGATTAACGCCGGATTACAGTCCCAAAATCATTTTCGGTGATCTGAATGCTGATTTCTGCACTGCCAGTGATGATGCCGCGTTTCTTCGCAGATTCGCGGCTGAGCTGTTCTTGCAGATTATCTAACAAGGTCCTACGCAAATCGCACCCACATTCCGCATCTGGATTAACGTCATTCTTGTGGAGGACAATGATACGGTAATCTCCACTGCCAATATACTTGCTCCTTTTCATAGTAAGCACCACATAATTAATGTTACAGTAGAGGTACCTGTCCCCGAATCTATCTATCGTTCTTTCATATATAGGGATTATAAGCCGAATAGCCGAAGAGTACTTTCAAAAGTTTTAACCATTTTATTCCCGTTGGATGATGATACGTTCTATGTTCATTCGCGCTCGCAAGATTAGGAGGATAATAGTTATAAGGGGTAAGCCTCATCCATAGAGGTATACGTTTTTTGCGTTTCCTAGTCTTCCCTACCTTTTTGGCTGAGACGAAGTTCGGCCTTGGTGGGATAGCGAACATTGGCCGTCTTATCGAAGGTGTGCGCAAGAAACATCTCTCCACTTTGCGTAAAAGCAATGATCCATTGGTCAAGCAGATGTGGAATCCATATGGAAAAGAGTGACTATAACGCTGGTGGTAATGATAAGAGCAAGGCTAGTCGTCAGGATAGGAGAGGTTACAAGAGATGAATTTATGGCTAGCAAAGTCCCGAGTAGATGGGTGTCGGTGCAGGGCTTCGCGCTCAGTGGAGTAACCTAAGGAGTAACCCGTGACCCGTATACGCCAAATTGCGGGTGAAAAGTCGTTTGAATGAACTCTACTATTTTATAATTTCGCGCGTACATTAAGTTAGAAATATTTTTTCCTAAGTATGCACCAGAGCATCAGTATGTACCACTTATATTACAGTATAAAGACGTAAAAACGAGTACGAACCATGTGTTCAAGTTTTACCAGTAGCCCAGTTATCGGGAGCAAAAACATGTTTGCCACCATAGGACGTCGAACTAGTTGGCGCAGTACCGCGTTTCACCTCCTCGCATGCAATCACGGACATAACCCGTCGTTTTCGCCTCCACCCCCCGCGCAGCGGCCATGCACACGCTAACAACGAGAATCCAATCGAGGACATTACTGCTGCGAACGCGTTCGTTAATATTGAACTCGTTGTTTGCATCATGACTAATTCGGAAACGTTCAAGCAGAACTCAATTAAATATACCGGGTACGATAGCATTCTTCATTTAGCAGACTATGGTGAAAATATATTTTCAATAATTACGGATTCAAGTAAATAAAAAAAATGTAATATTATAAAAATGATGAGTTTGTCTTCTAAAGTTAAATTAGAAAAATACATTTTTTAAAACGAACAGATACAATGTATTGATCATCAAGTTGAATATTAAGTAATTCTCTCGTATTACGACGTTTTACAAAATATGGGTCAATAAAAAATTTATATTTTCATTACTTTTTCGTATTTTATAACCTATTATTTTTTAACCTATTTATTATATCTATCGTGAATAATTCGCCAAATAATACCTATAATTTGTTACTAATTCAATCCGTGCGTTCTGAACCTCCTATTGTCTAGTGCCCGAGTTAGCAGGAATGCATCTAGCTTCTCCGCGAGCTCAGCTGATAGTTAAGCTACATGAATAAATATGTGGAAAAGAGAAAGACCGAACAGCCACCTTTTTCTGAGTCCAAGTATACCAGCATCTTTTCAGGTTGATGAATCTGATGCCCCAATTTTTTGGGTCAATGGCAATAGTATGAGACTGAGTTAGAGATAGTGATATAGTGTTATTAAGGTTAAGTTTGTGTTATTGGCTTATTTCACCGCGTTTTACCCATTTTTGACGCCCTTTCAATACGCGGTACAGAGAGAAAAACATCAATTTATTATTATGTTAAAATTAGCACTGCGTTTATGCTTCCTTGTCCTTATCATTCTAACATTATTAAAAATAATATTTAATTAAATATAAAAAGAAATTGTAACATCAACTATGCTTACTTGATACGATACCGATTATTTAATGTGCTTTAGTTTGCAATGAATCTATGGAAATCCTACTATTTTCATAAATAATATCTATAATAATTATGATTTTGTAACAAATTACTAAAAGTTTATTAAAACACCAACACATAATTAAATAATAAAATATTTTATCGTAATAGTCTTATTGTACCATTCAGCTCAAGACTAAGTTCTAGTTTAATTATCGATCCTGTCTAGAAGTTTTACTTAACCTCTTGCCTCATAAACTACATTTTTAAATAAATGCACTGTTCCATTGCAAATTTATCTAGCGTATACTTTGTAATGTATAAGTTATATTTACAAAGCCAAATTTATTTTTAACCATTTTGTACATGGATTAGAATATTTACTTATTAAATAGTTTCACAAAATGTTTGCATTATAGCAATGCTATTAGTATTACTTCTACGTATGACACTCGATATGACATTAATCTTGTGCACTTTATATTTTTTCATCTAATATATAATTATATTTACATATTTTTTTAAAGTAACATATATTCAAAGAACAACTTCTCAGAACAAAAAAATATAATTAACATATTTGTAATAAATTTTATAGAAGATACTACTTATGATTTATTATCATCCACTTTCTAATAACACCATCGATATTCAGAAAAAAAAACTATAGTTTTCTGACACTACCGACACACGCTACAACAAAAATACGGTCACGTAACACTGAATTCTATTTTCCCCTCCGAAAACTAAGCGTTTGCGCACGCTCGCAAAAGAAACAAAGAGAAGCGTTGGTCTAATTATCACGGAAAGATAAACGCCAATCGATCGACGTCGCTTTGAGTGAATAACGAGAAGC
Source organism: Sycophaga agraensis (assembly GCA_018906755.1). Taxonomy (NCBI): domain Eukaryota; kingdom Metazoa; phylum Arthropoda; class Insecta; order Hymenoptera; family Pteromalidae; genus Sycophaga; species Sycophaga agraensis. The sequence goes on from JACCIE010000043.1 coordinate 587,415, forward strand.
GACCACGTCCAGTTCCAATGAGCGTCGCGTCAACATTTTCCCTTTCGACGTCAGGAACTCGGCCGATGCTTATTATTTTTATCTGTAGTTTTTTGTATACCTTTTTTTTGCCTCTTTTATCTTAATTTATCATCGTGATTTCAAGTTATTGAATGGCTGCGAAAGACAAAAGAAAAGTAGTTTAGTATTATTTTACTTTTATTGCTTTCATCGAACGTGAAATTAAAGTTCGTAAACTCAATATAAACCCCTGAGGCGTAACTTCACAAAGGATAATATTTTTTATTATATTCTTTCATAACTATTCTGCAGTAATTATTAACGTGAATATCCTAGTAAAATATGATAATTTTTGTGGTCTTGTGAGATTTTTTGTAATCGAAGTTTTAATGTCATGAAAATTTGTTACAAAAAAATGATTTAGAAAAGTAATATATTATATCTAATTTTTGGCGTCCGATTTCTCGTAATACTTTTTCGAATCCACTGTAATATTGCTATAATACCAGTTTGTAACTTTAATGTTAATATTATAAGATTAAAAAATATAACTAATACACTACACTTTTAGATACTTTTTGATATTGAATGCTCCAATCTCTTATTTCAAATTTTAAAGTTATCACTTTAATAACAATAACAATAACAATAATAATCATAATCATAATAATAGAGCAGTACATTATATGCTTCTTATCATACGATACTAGCACGTCTTACAATAATTTTGTTGGTTTGTATAATTTTTATAACTAATATTAAAAACTTAATACTTACTTAAAGCTTACCTTATAAAATTTATAATTTTTTTTTCATAATTGTTTCACTTAAACACTTTTCATTTTACAATTTATACGCACAACGTGATTTTGAACTTCAATGCTAAGGTAACTGAGTTGTCGTACACTTTGGTTACAGTATCTTACTTCGTTCCATAAAATCATTACATAAGTTAACGAAGGAATAATAAAAACAGATATCTTCTATTCAGAAGAACCCATTACTAATAGACGTTTATATTATATGCGTGAGAATAGAATAATCGTTGATTATAAAGGTGAGATTTAAAAATGCATAGTAGACTTTTAGAATAAACCAGTTTTACATTTTTTTAAATAATTTCAAATTCCTTGGTCAAATAAGAAATCAAAAAAGTTTTAAAAAATCATAATGATTTCACTCATGAATTTTTAAGAAAGAATATTTTCATCGACTAGAAAATACTAACTAAAGAATTAGAAAGTTTTATTTTGAATAATTCGCGTAACTAAGTTGCTAATCGAATCATCCTCATTGTACTTAGCCAATAGTGACGATAAAATTTTACCAAATTTTAATTTATATATCACACAGAGCAATTCCCAAAAACTGGTAAGTATAAAAAAAAATTTGTTCATATAACAATATAAGCACTGATATACTGTGCAAATAAACGTTTTATTTATAAGCAGTCCGTACTGTTCTCATTGTATATGTATCTCCATTATGACGTCGTGTCAAGCGTCGTGTTCGACTTCCGACTTCTTTCTGACACTATCTAAGGCACTTAACTACTGAATAGCTTTTTTAAGAACATAAAATAATTTTTTCCCTAGATTAATTAATATAATAAAATATAATCGTAATTTAATGAAAAAATTAGTATTGCTATAGTTGTAATTACCTTTAATTTTTCATTAAAATAGAAAAAATGAACATATAAAAACTATAGCTAAGTTAAAAGTTGATAATTTTTTAAATTTAATACCATTTAAAAAAAAGAAAGTTGCAATTCAATGGGTGGTCAAGTAAAACATCGAAAATGTTTTTTTCTTACAGGATACGTGATTTATTAACACAGATAATAATGATACTAAAATCTACATAGGCGCAACATTTATTCCACAGTTTGTACACACTGCACATACGTAGATTAATATATAAAAAGTGATATTCGACAACTATTTTACACAATCGTTATTAAAATCGTTGTTAAAAAATGATAAATGAATAATTTTCATAATTTTAATATGAAAGTAAAAGGAAATGTAAGTTATATAAAATATTATAATACAGATATGCATCCAATCGAAATAAACTTAAATGTTCCTTTTTGTAGTATTAAATAAATATCCTAAAATATTCAGAATTTTATGAAATTCAATAAGCTAAACCGATGTATAAGCTTTACCTGAAGTATACAAAAATGTAAAACAAACACGATAAAAATATAGTTTGTTGGAATATGAAGTTCATTATCAATAAGTTTATAAATAACAAGTAACAAAAGCATTAATTCATGCTTTATCATTTCAAAAAAGAGTACCGTCTCAAAAGGATTCTGTCACTCTAGAACCGAGTTATAGTTCATCCACCATCAGAATTTGCATTGCAGAATAGCTGTAACACATCGGTTGCAAAGCCCCAGTTCTAACCAAAAAAACTTTTCAGGCCATATGATGTATATATAGAATAACAATGATATCCAGCAGATAATTCCAAGCAACTATTGAAATAATGGTCACTTGACTTTAAAATTGACTTGCATACCTACTTACGCATACAGACTAGTAAGTAGAAATTCTTAAGTTCGGCCAGACAATGAATAAAGAGATATTAAATAAAGAGATGAGTGATCGCCTATTAGAAAATTAATGTTTTTATAATAAAAGCGCTCTGGTCAACGTATTTACTTTTTCGGGCGTTAAATTAATGACATCGATCCATGAATACAATAAAAATATTTATCGCTTAAAGTTATTTAATTAGGAATAGAAACTACGGTAGCTGATTTTTCAGCTTCAAATTAAGTGTCTTCAGTTAGCAGCCAAATGGAAAACATTTATCTTATACTAGGATTTATATTATAGCAGCAACTTTTTACGATACTTTATTCATTTTAAAGAGTTAAATGTTTTATTTCTTAAATCGATTATTTTTTTTTCATTTCTAATCATTCTATATATTTTATATCGATATAGATTCTATATTTTTAACGTCAAAAACAATTATAAATTAGTGCTTATGAAATTATATATTTTTATTGCAGATTCAGTAAAGGATTTTAATTTATAATATTAATATACTTTTTGTTATAGATATTTATACTACAGGTATCCTCTTAAATTAAATGCAAATATAGCTTTCAAATTATATAAAGTAATAAATGTATTCTACAAAAAACTTAGAAACTATGCAATATGTAAATAATAATATAAATCTAACTATCTGTTTAATAATTATGTACATAATACTTTTTCAACGTCATAAACTATTTATTTACTGCCAAGAATAAAATAATTTGTAAAAAATTATTATGCTTTCGTCAATTATCGTAAATCGAAAAAGGAATTCTCATTATCATTACATAATTTTATTTTAATGAGAAGGTCTATTAACATACAGTTGTATTAAGGTTCCATAAAAATGAGTAATTAATTGTATACTTTAATTTGTTTTATTATCTTAGCATTTTGACCCAAATAAACTAATAGACAAAATTGCAATTTAATAAAAATACTAAGTAAAATAGAAGCGCATAAAATACTATTTCGCTGCTCAATTTTGAGCATGGTCGATTGACACAGGTCCAGCTAATCGAATACGATATACGACTTCGTAAAAAACATGGATTAACCGTCTACAAAAAAAGGATAAGTTTTATGTCACCGATGTAGAATTGACCGAAGTGTGCTTTTTCTGACAGACTATATCGTGAGAGCGACATAGTCAAGGTCCGAGCTAAGTCAAATTTCATTACCTTTGTCATCAGAAATAAAAAGCAAAATAATGCAAAAAAAGCAGAAGTAATACAAAGTAGAAAGAAACATAAAAGTCCACGCCTATAAACAACTGAAGAAGATCAACGAAAACATGCCTCGGAGTAACACCAAATAACGCAAATCAGCAACGGGGCAATGGAAATATAAAAAGTGTATATGCACGTTATGAGTTATAATGTAAAAATTGAATTTGTTAAACTCAAAGAAAAATAGTACAATTAGGACCAGAATGTTAGCTACGCTATTCGAACATCTAATCAACGAAAACTCCTTGCTCAAATTTACAATCTAGTACCCTCGTTTTTTCATTTAAATTACTAGCTAAAGTAGAAAAAACTATAATTTTAATATAAACGATATAAAAAAAAAGTATTTTCAAAAATGCAACGCCAATTATCAAGATATTAATTTAAATATAGTTCCTATACCGTGAAAGCATTTTTTAAGTAATAAAAATAATTACAAGTTTATGAATTATTAATAAATTTTGTGCTCTTTTCTGTATCTTAGCTTACAGCGATAAATGACAATCCTATAAAATATACAATAAATTATAATTTAAAAATAAAATAAGTTTAGCTATACCTATTTTTTGACTGTTATTCTTGTGGAGCTTATCAGTCGCTCTCTTAGTTACAAAAACGATTACATAAAATTATATGTGGGCAAAATAAAGCAAACTAAATATGTGCAGATAATATGCAAGTAAAGAAAAGCAAATGTAGCTTAGACCTGGTCTGGTTAATGCACATCAGAGACCAACAGCCGTGACACGCAAGCTTCCTTGCATGCACACAATCGTCTTCTTATTCATGCACATCGCATTACGTATGTATATGAAACTGGGGCATGATGAACCGACTAAGAAATCATGAATTTTTGGATAATAAATTTTTTCTTTCTCTACACATACATACGTTATTTTATTATTTTATTTTGTAAATAATTTTATGAAACATATTTTCATCTTTGTATAGCGTTGAGATTTTATGGTAATAATGATAATAATATTAATAATAATAATAATATCAAAGGTTAAAGAGCATTACGGTTTTTACTATTTACGTGCTAGAGTGCACAGTGTGCAACTGATTTATATAGACTTGCGTATGTTTTAACTAGATAAGTAGGTTATCAACAGCAATTTTGGAGCTTTTATTTCTATTGAAAAAAATATACATGGCCATCTATGCTAGATGTTCAGATAGACTTATTGTCAAGTTTACAGTATATATTCCCTTATGGATCTGTATGCTATTGGGTTTAATCCATTGCACAGACTCAATAATTCTTGATGAACATGCAATCATGTAAGATTGTTGAACGTAAAAATATATAAGGAGAGGAGGTAACCCGGTGTAAAGCAGGATAACGAACCGAGTAGATGCAAATGAATGGTTTGACTTAGAATGATAAACTGGAAATGTTAGCCTGTTGAATGAGTGACCTTCGGTATTTAACATAGGAGCAGGCTAAAACATAAACATACCTAGGTGGCTTCGTACCCACGGAGTTACTCTCGAGCGACGTAGCGCTGTTTGGCGCTCAGGATCCAAGGGGACGCACATTCACCTCAAGCGGTGCAGGCCCAGAGCGGGATACGGAGGCTCACTGCACAATCGGAGTCACTCGCGGTGCGCGGTGAGCTGAATGCAACGTCAGCGGGGCCGCAGGGCTGAATCGGCGATCGGGACACGCGGTTTCGGGCTCGCGCGCGGCCTCGGTGTGGGCCAGGGCGACCCGCATGGCACCTCGACTTTTCGCGATCGGCTCTTCTCCAAGGCCTATTGACCACCGCAAGTCCGCGACTTTTCGCGCACCTCCCTTAGGCCTGACCGCTCGCCCTTTCGGCAAAGTCCCCGGCTTGTTTAAAATTGTCGATTTAATCGATGTGCTCGAGCGATCGCTCGCTTTACTTAGGCCAACGCCGGCGCGGCCGCGCGAGGGATGCCAGATGTCGATGGACGTCCAGTCCACTAACCGCTTATTCCAATTTCTAATCTTTCCTCCTTTTCCTCAACTGTTACTGCCTTCTTAATCGTCGCTAATTTACAAGCTGTAACATATTTAAACATTTTAATCGTTTCTTCGAGACGACACTAGTTCCACCTAACGCTAACGCAAATACATCGGCGACCGAGGCTAGTTCTAAATAATGATAATCGGCCTTCAATTCGCACCCTCAAGTATTTTCGCCCACTACTAATCATTAGTGCTTTTACCCGCCATCGTCGCAAGCTTCGCCTTATTTTCATTGTACCGAGGTTCCTCAAACATTATCTCTCTAAAAACAATGAATCATTATGCAATAACTATATTACTTTAAGTACGTACATAAACATAGATGTCCCTTTATTTAAAGCTACAAATTGTAATGCAACAGGGTGTGCCTGAACACATAAAAACTCTCTTCCCCGGGTGCAAAGCAATTCGAATATTTTATCAGGGACTAAATAACCTCAATTCATTAACACAATGAAAATTATCGATTGCTTTTTAAATCGATGCCACCCTTCATGCTACACGCTTCATGTGAGATATTCTATTTTAAGAAGCCGAAGGAATATTGCGCGCATCTTTTTCTCAAACCAGCACCTACTTAACTACCGTTTTTCTCTTCCAACGAGTTCCCCTTTGTTTAATTGTTTAACTCGATCCAGAGGATTAAAGCAACTATGACCGATCAAACAAGCGCGATCACTATGAGTTAATTTACTAACGGTGAGCGCGAGGGCGAATTATCCCCGATTCGTACGAGACGCGCCAACGGGCAACAAGGCTGTTCGGATCAGATATAGGCGGCGGCCGTCAGTTCGAAACTCGGAGGCTTTTTACCTCTTGCGCACTCCAAGGCGCTGACGCTGGTGAACCGCGAGGGTAGGAAACCCGCGAGGAAGCACTGCGGACGGAGGGCTGCCCGAGTGGCGCCTGACGAGCGTAACCGCGTGCTAGGCAACGTCGCGTCGCACTGGCTTGGCGCCGTGGCTCGCCGAGTCACCGCGGCACACTCGCCTCCCTCCCACCCTCCCGTAGTTGCCGCTCGTTGCCACTTGCCACTCGTTGCCCCCTAGTCGCGGCTTTCCTCTCCCACCGACTCGTCCAGTTGCCGCGACCCGAACTGTGGCGCCCTGGCGCACACAACTCTTTCTCGCCCTCAAGCCTCGAGTCCTCGACAAAGCTACCAGTATAGCGCCGGCCCCAAGCCTCCTGTACGACCACCTTCCAAACTCCCCTCATGTCGTCCCCGACATATGCCTCCGCAGTACGCTGCCCACACTCAGCGCTATCCTCGTCCGAGTCGCCCTAATTAGCGGCGCGAGTGCCCACAATCCATTCAAATCCACCCCAACTGTGGCCGATGTCCCGGCTCAACTGTTCGTATTCTCCGTCGTTAACTAGCACCGCATGAGAATTAAGAGTATAAATAGAACTACGCTAAATAAACTAAATAGAAAAACTATTCATATAATTTATTCGGGGAAAAGTCCTGTACTAGGACTACTAGGTATCACACTTTCATGGTTATGCTTTTGAGTTTCTGCGCTAATATAGGGCAAAAGCAGCGTGTGTAATACAGTACAACAGAACTGATTATATTTTCATTATTATGACAAACATAAGGAAATCGAAAAACTGCAGGAAACTGCTACATTCATTACACTAACTTTGTAATACTTTGAGTTTTGCTTCCACCTCGGCTTCCACTGTCATCGACATTATTATGATTGTGCTCGAACTTGCGATTATTATGTCCCTCTTGGCTTTTTACCTGTTCATAAGAATCTACACATGTGTCAAATATATATAGCTCGAATAATTAATATTACTTCTATTTTCAAACATTTTTATCTCCAATTACCATCAAATGCAATCTCACTTGTACTTAAATACTAGTTCAATACTTAAGTAAATTACAGCCAAACAAAATAGAGCTTAATTCGCCATCGTTGAACAAAATTCCACGGCTAAGTGTCATGTACTATTTTGCTCTTTTCATCAAAATGATTTCACTTTAACAATCAATTTGATGTACACTTTTTAAAACTGCCTTCTATTTACAATACACTTACGGTTTGGTTTCTCCGCATTTTCCCAACCGCCCTTGAATTCTAATTTTTTCAATAAGAAGAAAAGTATCAAATACATAGGAATACTTATAAGATCTAACATTATTTTAAATAAAAATGTATACTTGCTTTACTATCATGTTTATTCAAATTTTTTACATAACAAAAACATTATTTGAAAAGTACATATACTAAAGAACTACCAATAATTATACTTTAAGTATTTTCAAGCTCAATTTATAAATATTTCATTTAAAATTAATAGTACATTACAAAATTTACATTTACAATTTTATAAATAAAAATCCTTCAGAAAAAAAATTGTATTCAAATAAAGTAATAATAACTCAATAAGCATATCTTCTAGAAATCTATTACAATTAATCTTTTATTATTAAATGTGAAAACAGTTGATAAATATTTTTGTGTAGTTTCTCTTAACCACCGGTTGTCTAATCCATACAACCTGAATAAAATTTACCTCGAAATACGACATTTAAGTTTCATTGCAGTACAACTAGTTAGTAATGCAAGATTTAGTTTAAAAATATTATAGTCAACAAGCATTTACATTGAACTTTATATTTCTATCTATTGTGATTAAAAAAGTTATTTTACTGAAATTTATACCCTACGTATAATAAAACTTGTAAAAATACAAAAAAAAAAATGTTATTTGCTTTATTTCACCTTATATATTAAGAAAATAATTTTAATAAGACATATTAAATATTTATCAATAATAAGAGTATGATATAGAAAACAATAATTTAAAATTTTTTACTTTTATTTTACTAAATATAATTCTACTTTGGTAGATTTTTAATAAAATACCTCCAAACTTTATGCCATTGCAAGCCACTTTCTTATCTCTAATGTAAAATCCAATGAACAATAAAAAGAAAGACTAATGTTGATATTGTTTCTAGGACACTTTCGATAAATACATCTCTTAACTTATGCTTTTTTTTATTTTTGATTCAACCACTTTTCCAATCAAAAATTTCAATTTCATAATAACGTGCTGTATAAAAGGAGGTTTATATACAAGGTGCAATATATTTATAGAAAAATACAATTTCAATAATTATTTTTATTGAATTAAAACTTATACATATGATTCGGGAAATTCAAACGTGACGTCTCGACCAGTCAATTTTTTGTAGACTGCAGCAAACGTATCAACCTTCATAACAAAATATTAAAATCATGAGTTTAGATTTTTCAAATAAAAGATCCATATGAAAGTAATATAGCTATTATACCAAAATTACATGTTAAAAATAAATACTAAATTTATTTAAATAAAACAAAAAATAACTAAAAAATTTATTGCAAAATTACATCTAAATAACAATAAAATATTTTTTTTGTTTTAAATGTCATGCATTTTATAAAATACAATTGAAGAAAAAATACCTTGTGTTCAATGTTAGTTTGTTCATTTTTGTCTAAATGAACTTTGATCACCTGCGAACCATCCAATTTCACTCGAATCCTTTTACCTACAATTTCAACAGGGTAAACAAGATCTTCAAGAAGAGCATCATATACAGCTGTAAGAGTGCGACTGTAAAAATAAAATTATAAAGATATAACACATTAATTATACAATATATTATCAAAAAATTTAGAACAACTTTTGTTTTGTTGATTTATCTAATTACAGTACAAAAATTACCTTCTTGGTCTCTTTTGCTTGTTCTTAGTTCTGGTCTTCCTTGTTGGCTTAGGTAAAATTTTTCTTTCACCTACAAACATGACATGTTTTCCAGAGAATTTTTTTTCTAATTCTCGAACTAACCTTGTTTGAATCTTTTGAAATGCCTTCAGCTTAGGCATAGGCACATAGATAATTATCGACTGAAAAAAAATTATTCAGATGTACAAAATATAAATATTTCATTTATTAAAAGTAATGAAATGTTTCTTAGCCTTTATATATATATTTTTTTATTTTAAATGTATTTATTATTGTATTTAAATAAATATTAGCGTAGAATAATATCAAAGATTTAAATTGCTTAAATAAAAAAGAAATATTAATATTCCTTAAAACTAAATTAAGCTAAGTCAACTATATAAATATTTATTATAGTAAACAAATTCTTAAATAACTAATCAAAAACTAATTTAACGTATTTACCTTCTTATTGTTAGTTTCAATTTCACGAGCTTTAGTTATATGCAATTCTCTCAATTGTGATTTTAAGTCACTGGTAGTTTCCAGTTCTAAGAGAGCTTGTGAAATATCAGTTTCAAACTTATCCGGCTCCACGCCGCTACCTTTAATAATTTTGGCATTTGAAGTAAGCATCTGCAAATATTAAATTATACAGTTACTCAAAATATAAAATGTTATTTTCTGAAATTTTAAATATTATTGTAAAAAAATATACGAGTAATAAAGTTTATAGTTCTTGTTTAAAGGCAGTCTATTGATTAAAACAATAATTATTTTTCTCATATTTACTATATTTTTAATTCAATATACTTATTATAAGATATCAATATTTAGGTTAGACTTTTGTTTACATTAACAAGCCAGTGCATAAATTTAGAATTTTATTAGCTATATGAAGCTTGTAATAATAGTAAACATAAGTGGAGATTTTTATTTATCTTGAATAAGTGAACTATTAAAATAACGGAATATCATTAACGAATTATTTTAACATAGCGGTACACGCGCAAATCAACAAATGTCTTATGAAATCCACTTTTATCATCATCATTTAACAGCATCTGCAGAAACCACTGATTCCCATGGATCAATTATTTTGTAGAAAATTTATTATTCGGAAACATTTTGGATTACTATATAGTTTATAATAGAAAAATCAGGGAAATTCAAAGAAACGTTCTCATTTACACACCTTGCTTCGTCTGGAGCCAGCCACGTAAAGGACGGTCACGAACTATTAAAAGAGCCACGGTTCTGATCGTATCATATTCTAGAATGTAAGGTTATGTATACTAGTGACCTCTGTACTCTAAGTATCCTATATATAAATTCTTTAGAAATTTTGACTGTACGTAATTACTATATATATTACATGTATAATACTTATTTAAAATTACTTTATATTTAACTTAACTTTAAACTGAAAAAAACTGTTACTAAAATCTTCATTCTTTATTTAACTTACGCAATACTTTTTCTAATAAAAACAAAAACAATTTTGAAATAGAATTTATTTCACTTTTGCAGGTATACACAATAGATTTTATTTTTAGTAAATTATTAATAGTTACATGAACAAATAATATAAATGATAAAAACATTACATATAAATTCTATATTCAACAAATTAATCACAAAATAGATTTTTTTAAGTAAAGTTTTACAGTTATTATAGTAATATTATTTTATTATTTGCACTGAAACAATGTAATAGTTTTCTACACCATTGCATTTGTTGACAGTAAGTCAGTTACACTGTACTAGAAAGCTAAACGATTTAAGGTAATTCGAGTGCAACTTTTGAGTCAAATTATAAACACTCACATTTTCATGCTTATTCATACATATTTAAGAACTATAAATATATGACAACTTAATTGTTAACATTTTTATAATTTTTACATATTATTGGGATAATTAGTTATTCTTAAATACAAGATAAATAGACACATACTGTTTTGACTTGAAAATACAGGCAGTAATTTCAAATATCTGTAATTTTCACTATATAGTAAACTGTCGTTTTAGAATGTTCAACAAAATATTAATTTTAACATTTTAGTAAAAAGTTTAAAGTTCTACTCTTAACACACAGTTTTTGTTAAATTTATTAAATTTTTATACAAGTTATACTTCTTCAATTTGAAAAGGTTTTACGAAACTGGTATAACAATAATGTTAAAAAACAGAATTTTTTACCTTTTAGTTATCAACCTGCCATAAAATTTATTACATTGATGTATTTTATATTTGAGTATGAACTTAAAAAATGTTATTTTATTTTATAATATATTAATCCCTTCTCAAACCACTTTAGTAATAAAATCACAAAAACTATTTGTTAAGAATTCAATTTTGTGGAGTTTTCATTTTGATGGCCTCTAGAATGTAATCCTAAGTAATTTAAACGATGCCAACGAGTAGTTTCTTGATCTGGAGTATTTGTTTCACACTCTAAGCTTAGTTGTAATGCTCTCCTCAATTCATCATCTTCATCATCATCAATATTGTTCTCTGCAATAGTGGTATTAGAAATAGTAGGATTTTCCAACCTCAAATTTAAATTTTCATTGTGTTGCTCTTTTTTGTAGTTTTCTAAACTCCACTGAAGAACTTGCTTTAAGGTGGTTTCATCATCATCTTCAACAGTCAAAATTTCATTCTGCCCTTCAACTTTTATTGGAATAATTCTTTCTTTAGGTTGTTTTGATGCTTCAGATTTAATTTGTACCCCTGAATAAGGTGCGATTCTTGAAGTTGAAGGACCTGTAAGCAAAGTAGGTATTTCTGCTACTTCTAAAATACTTTCCCTTTCTTCAGCTTTAGTACCCAATCTATATCCCTTGGATGGAAATTTAGTTTCAATACTATTTTCTTCATTATCATTTGATTTTGGTTTTGTTACAATTGGATTTTTTGAAAGTACTTCGTCAGCTTTGCATGATGGAAGTATTCCAATAACAATAAAAATTGAATAACCTTGAAATTATTAAAATAAGTTACAACATATTATAATAACTTACATAAAAAATAAACACAAATTATAAATTAATTGTATTGATGGTTTCAGCAATATGTAGTTTATCAAGCATGGGAACTTACGAACACCAATCAAATTTACTACTTTTATTTTGATTTAATATATTATTATTCTAAAACGATTTAGAATGACAATAAAAGTGTAATTTTAATATTAATTTCCAGATAAGAATAATTTAAACTATTCTTTTGTTCCTGCGTCATGCCTTATATGCTACTGTTACATGAGAATACACTGCATCAGATTTTTGCTTATCAATTACATTTTTTAATCAATTACTAATGTTCCTTTTTAATCTAAGTATGTTTTTATAATGAAATTAGCTTTGATTTATGACTCAGTTCTGTATGAATATAAAAACTAATCATATTCTATTGTTTTTTTCAAAAATTGCATCAATAATCTTGTTTTTTCTTATCTAAAATCGAATTTTGAATACCTTAACCACATTTTTGCTAAATTTAATAAAAATCTTAGTTTTTATTCATTTGCTCGAGTCACCTTAACATTCTAAAATATATAATTAAATAAAAGATTAAAAACATAATTGACTGTATAAATACCTTCACTTATCAATTGTGCTAAATAAATAGACAAGTATGTCTCTGATATGAGTTGTGGACCACTGAGCATGGAATTTAAATTAAACCATTGGTTTCCAAGTTTTCTTATCGTGAACCAATGACCTTTGTAATTACAAATGTATGCCTTCATTTGTCTAAAATATTGATTAATATTAGTTGGAAAATAAGTATAAAAAAATATTCATTAAACAAAAAGTGAAATAATAGATCATAATTGACACATTATTTTTTTAAAGCTCATATTCATAACATACGATGGATCACTTTGTGCAATTAAAGCTCTTGGTTCTGTGCTATTGTAAGGAATCAATTCCAAATTCAAAACATTAAGAGCTCTGCTAATAACTTGTACCGAAAAGTAGCCACTATCATCCATATTTCCTGATGGTTGCTAAAAATAAAAAATTTAAATAGATTTCTATATTAAATAATAATATATAAAGTATATCCTATATTTGGATTTTTATAGAATATTAATTTATAAATATTTATATATATTTATTATATTTATTAATTTATACCTTTTTTTGGATATTTTTTGTGTTTTTTGTAGTTTTTATAACACTTTTAGTTAGAGCAATGCATATCTTTATTGTATCAAAAATAAATAAAATTTATTCATATAAAGCTATAAATTTCATTTAGGTAATCGCAAAATTATTAACTGTTAAAATATAAATGTAAATATGCTTTAGATATTTAAATTTAAATGCTACGGGAATGTGTCATATAAAGCATAATAACAGAATGATTTTAGTAATTATTTAACAAAAAACTGTTAACATAATACCTCTATAAACCGTTTGTAATCATCAGTATCCTCACCACTCTCTGCCATTGCAAGTTTTTCTACTGCATCTAACTGATTAGCATGTTCAGCCAAAAGTACAGCATTGAAGTACTGGTCTTGTAAAAGTGCATTCAGACAATGCTGTGCACAAAGATAACCCTCTTGCTGTATCAATATTAATATATCAATATTATTAGTCATTGTACAAAAAACTAAAATCTCAGCAAACAAACATAATATACTGCGCAAGGGCAAAACAATTGTTTGGTAGAGTGTAGTAATTACGCACTCTAAATATAGGGGTATAAGCAGTAACATGTATATATTAATACTAAATGCGGAATAAAATGAAAAAAATGAACGGTAGAAAAAAATAACAAAGTAACAAAAAAATCTTTTACCTTTTCGTGAAATATGCTATCCATAACGTGATGTCGGTCTGAAATATGCAAGTATAAAAGAACACAAGAGGTGGGATAAATTGCCAAAATTTGTGTTAGGATTTATTTAATAAATTAGATTTACAAAAACATTCCAATATGATGCTGATGCTTTTATAATGTTCTTATATTGCTTATTGTTGTGTTTATTTTACTTCATTAAGAATACGCGTTGAAAATAAATGTAAATTATGACTTAAGCATATAAAACACAACATAACATACACACGTATCAACTCACGTAGTCACGACTTAACGGCTGTAGTATAGACTAGATTGTAATTCACTGTAATTCTAAGGCTATCCTTTTCTTTTTATTTTTTTAAGCTATAAAATATATGACCCAAGGTGAAATGTGTGCATGATAGACTATACAATTCATCTTGCAAATTTTGAATAAGACGAAAGGAACATGAGGGAAACAGAGAAAAATAACTCATGCATTATTATTATATATATTATTAATATGCATTAAATTACAGTATGTAATTTGCACAGTATGACGTATATATATATAATTGGCGAATACCGGATAAGAATTAGGATGTAGGAATCACTGAATCACCGAAGATTTCAAAAACTATTATAGATTAGCTGTAGATGGCGATTGAATCGTTGCGAGCAATTGCGGCTTGCGATCTTACAAATATAACACATTAGAGATTTGCCGCTAGTACACAGTATATCCAAGTATATCAACCTATCTCTAATGATTCTGAATTGATCAAAATGTCTTGCTGTGTGCAATATTACTAAACTTATCGCAGCGTGTATTTTATAATCTCATATATTCCAATTGCGCAATGAAAATAAGGGAAAGTTAAATCGATTGAAGCGCTATGAAATGAAAAGTAGCCCGGAGAACAGAAATACTATGTGTCCTTTTTTATCGATATATTTTAAAAGCGGACATGATTATTTTAAAAAATTAATAATAGGGGAAATTTATTTTTAGTTATAGAATCATATAAGTATCCTACCTAATTGGCAACGCCAAACACTGCAATTGTACTTATATTCTTATTTCAAAATTGTCAACATCTTAGCTAATACATTTACAAATAATAAAAACCAATATGCTCATTTAATTGAAAATAGGTTTTCAACGAAAATCGTACATAATGCTCAGTCATAAAATCGGTAAGATAACGAGTAATAAAATTAGATTTTTAAATACAAACTGTAATAAGTTCAAAATTTTATTTAAACATATTTATTTTCAATGTAGATTACTTCTGTATGGATAATGTAACATGTACAGCCAATGATTCAATTAGAGCATCAAAATCATTAATTCTGATTTTGCCTAAAATTATTAATAATCACATTGTGTATGAAGTGTTAGATCAAATGAAATAGAATCACAATTTTTTCTAAGTAGTATGTGTAATGTTCAAAAACAAATCCACTACACATAAAAACAATCCAAAGCACATTATAAGAATTATCTGCATTTTTGGCAATAAAAAATTAGATATACTTATAGAAAATGTAATGATTTTTTATAATGTAGTAATTCTTCACTTATTTTATTATTAAGTGAAAATACATACATGATCATATTATCATTAAAAAGTATCCTTTTAAGACACTACAAATTTTTTAGGTTTTTTGACATTTTATTACCTCATTTTAGATTTGAAGTAGTGCTTATCTTTTTAGTGCATTCTTTAAATTGGGATATAGTAAAGTACTCATATGGAAAAGGATATGCTTTAAAATTACCCACTTTTTTCCTCATAGTAATCTATTATTACTTGTAGTCACCCAGTTTATATTGCAAATTTCACAAACCATACAATAATGATGTGATCTTGGTTTAACTACGGTGATACATAACTAAGGATTCTTAAACAATTCAGCTAACAAATTTATAAAACTAAAAATATTTTTATAAAAAATTTATTAAATATTCTGTATTATTAATTATTCAATTTCATGAAATAATTTAAAAAATCGAAGCATTACAATTTTAATTATACAAAATTTACATTATTAAACATAAGCCTTATGAAACATTAATAAAAGAAATTAAATATTTCTGTCATCCTTATATTAATAAATCAAAGAAAATACAAGTCTCAATTTAAGACAATCTATTTTATTCTATTCTAAAATAAAAAATATTTAAATAGATAAGGAAGAAATGTATATGTATGTGTACATATATATATAAATTTAACATACTACTGCTTATTTTAATTTATTATTTGTGTTATATTAATCCAAGTATAATTATACCTTTGCATTTTTTATGTAAAACTTATTTATCATTTAACTTATCTAATACTTGCGATAAACACAGTGATATAATATGATTAAATGACAATTTTCCTAAAGGGCCATTACTTGATTCCTACCTGTTAACCAAAGATATGTACGCGAACAAAAACTAAAACATCACTTCTAGGAGTTAATTTAAAAATGTAAAATGTGAAAAAATTTAAATTGATTTATATTCCTTTCTGTAGTATCTTTAATAGTTTTCAATTCTATAAATTATCAATAACTATTAAAAATATTATATATCTTTATGTTAAAATATTTAATTCGTGTATTTTCTTACATATATTGAAACAAAGGAATTATGTTGTATTTAAAATTGTTAAACTAAACAAAATTTGGATGCATTCCTGGAATGTACTCGAAAAGACTAAAAGGGTGCATTTAAAAACAATAATATTTTCGTAAAGCGCACTTGAAACTCAACTTAAAGGTCGTTAGTATATTAAGCATATACTGTAGAATTCATCATTGCATACATGAATGTATATTTACACTGTATAGCTGGCGTGCACTATAGTGTGGATTGTAGTGTCTGGTTAGTGTCAGTGAATGTCAGGTGAGAAATGGCGAGTAGTTTTTTAAGAATGTCCGATCAAATTGTTACAATTTCAAACTGAATTTTAACTTTGTCCGTTTGGTTCGTTGATTCTAATAAAAAGATTCCATACAACTGGGATTATTTGTTTATAGAGTTGTTTGCGTTGAATTTCACCAGATGGTTTCCAAAATTAGAAATACTGAGCTTTGTTGTGTTATATACGCTTCTTTCAATGACAGTGAATTCGTGTGTTGACTTGATTGTGCGAGTCCAATCCATTACTTTACTTTCAGAACATCGCCCATATGACTGTAAAACAAATAAGCATCATTGTTTTGAGGATCTCAAATGCAATGCACAACGTCTAAATTAACTCGAGTGGATTATATTCTAAAAAAGGTAACAATGTAGAAGTTGAGCATATTTATAAAGTGAGAATAAAACAAACTTACCTTATCTCTTACGTTTTTAAAGGACATACGTAATATTTTTTAAATAATATTCAACAATGAACATTTTTCGCTTTATTATTTTTTTTTCAAGATTATTATGTAAAAGATTTTTTTTCTTATAATATTATAAACAAATCTAAGACGATTTCAGAATTTAATAACTCTAATGAAAAAATTATAAAACATCGCCATTTGAATAGTATGAATATGATGCAACAGTATATCTTTATTTGGATTATACTAGACATATGTGTACGTATAATAACAAATCTGATTGCGATGTACGTTAACCAAAATATAAATAGAAAATTTAAAACTATGATGCAATCGCTACTTGTTAATAAAATAAGGATCATTATAAATAAAAGAATGATAAAATATTACAATAAACAGTAAATCTCTGGTTTTTAATACTGACTTAAATTATAACGATTTTTACTTCTGTTAATAATTTAAATAAAAATAATAGATTATTACTAATTTCAAAATTATAAGAAAAAAGTTTTACAATTAATAATTAGTATTATTAAAAATTAGAGTAGTTTTTTTATTTTACTTGTTCAAAATGATAATATTTGATATTCAAATAAATATTACAGTTGCTTTGTAAAAGAATTTATATGTACAATGGATTAAATATTAATGAAATGCAAATTAAGAGATAATAAAGATATTTAACTTCCTGTTGAGATTTTTAGTCATAGCAGGGGTAAATGTTATATTAATAATATATATAATGAGTTTTTCTTCAATTAAATTTTGAGAATTTTTCCATTTATTCTCTCCATTAAAAAGGATTTATATATAAAGTTATTTATAATTAATCTTATATAAACTGCTTAAATAATTAAATATAGTTTTTATTGGAGAAGTTATATTTGTGGAAATATATTTTTTAAAAAGATATGAAATTGGTATTAGTTTTGGCAAGCTAATAAGATTTAAATCATCATTTCGAATACTATATATATGAGTTCAATACGTACGAAATATTTGAAAATATATTTAAAGGATTAACACAAGATTATCTTTTCATTTTTGATTTAGTTATTTCCGCCTAGTATTTTAATGTTTTGCATAAATTGTTTTTATTTATAGATGAATAAACATAAACATGTATGCAGCCTTACAATTACACATATGTTTATTCCTATGTTTTTAGAGTCAATGCCAAATTCAACCTTCTGCGTCTATAAATAAATCGTTTTTTTTATGTAATGGTTTAAAGGAAAACTGAATTATACGATTTATATAAACTGTTTAAATGAATCTTTTATTTAATCAGGATTCTCAATTTTTAATATGTATTTTTTAAAAGAAGAGTCTAAAGTAATTGTCCTCTGCTATTGGCAGATAAGTAAACCTTATTGTTTTAATTTAAGTCTACAGTAATATTACTTTGTATCAGAATTGTTAAATTGTGAAAAGAGGTCTTTAAATTAAAAAAAGTACTTTTAAATTTTAATGCATAATTTCTATTTCTTTTTTTTATAGAAATGGAGTCCTTCTTAGAATTATTTGATACTGGAGAGGATAAATCTAGAAGTAACAAATCATGGAACTATTCTGATAACGAAGAAACCAGTACATCTGATTCAAGTAACAGTAATTGTGAAATTAACGAGGATAGATTACCTCCAGAGCCTGAGCAAGGCAATGTGGAATACAAATTGAAATTAATTAATCCTTCTAGTGAACGATTTGAACATTTAGTTACTCAAATGAAATGGCGACTTCAAGAAGGACATGGAGAAGCAATTTATCAAATTGGTAAACTAAACATAATACAGAGAAATTACTGGGAAAATAATTGCTTAAGTTTTTTTTTAACTCTTAGGTGTAGAAGATAACGGTAAATTAACAGGATTATCTAGAGATGATATGAAAACTTCATTGAAAACATTAAGAGATATGGCAACGAGACTAGGTGCAACGATTAATGTACTTCGGGAACGATTGACTGATCAAACATCTAACAGCAAACGACCAAAAACGAAAAATAATAAAAATGAAGAAAAACGAGTAGCTGAAGTATTAATACGAAAAATTAGAAAAGATGATCGAGATGAGGAGAGTGTTATTGATTTACGACTAGCTGTTATGGGAGGGCAAGATGCTGGAAAATCTACCTTGTTAGGTATTTTTATTATTGTGAATATATAGAAAAATTATACAAAAAATTTTATTTTATTCTATCTTAATTTTTCTCAGGAGTCTTAACTCAAGGTGAATTAGATAATGGCAGAGGAAGGTCGAGACTAAATATGTTACGACATTTACACGAAATAAAATCAGGGAGAACTTCTTCAATATCACATGAAATTATAGGATTTGACAATGAAGGTCATGTTTTAAATTATGCAGAATTAACTACAGCTGAAGAAATATGCGATCATGCTTCTAAAGTTGTTACTTTTATAGACTTAGCTGGACATAGAAAATATTTAAGGACGACGTTGTTAGGATTAACTGGTATTTGAATGAATTCAAATAATTTAAAATTTTATTCTATATCATTTTAAATTTAGTTTTTCTTTAACTATAACTTAGTGTTTAATTTATAATATAACAAAACTTTTTGATAGGATATTCTCCTCATTACGTGATGTTGGTTGTTGCACCTCCTGTAAATGAAGTTGTACAAGAACATGTGGCATTATGTCTGGCTTTACGCTTACCATTTTTTGTTGTTATTACAAAAGTTGATTTAGGATATTGTAATCCTCGTGACACAGTTTCCAATCTAGAGAAGATTGCCAGATTGCAAGGTTGTGACAAAAAGTTTGTATTGCATTGTAACAACAATGAAGAAACTGAAAATAATGATCTGGATATTATATCAGTATTTGCTGTAAGCTGTGTAACCGGTGAAGGTTTAGACGAACTAACAAGATTTATTAGGGATTTACCTCCTTTAGAATCAGTACCTCTAGATTCTGATCCAGATTCTTGTTTATTTCAAATAGATGAAACTTTTAGGTATTTTGTGAAAACTTATGAATTATATAGATTAAATTTTTTTCACAATATTAAAAAAGCTGTTTGTACATTAAAAAAATTAATTTAAGTTATCTTAATTTTGATTTTTAGAGTGGCTGGATTTTCCGAACCAGTATTAGGTGGTTTACTTGTAAAAGGGGCAATAGCTTTAGGAACAAGGTTGCTGGTTGGACCTTCTCCAGATGGAGAATTCAGTCCAGTAAAAGTTGCAAGCTTACATCGAAATAAAGCACCCTGTTGTGTCGTGCGGGCATCTCAAAGCGCTAGTTTAACATTAGCTCCACCCACGAATTGTGATCCTCCATTGCCTCACTTACGTCCTGGAATGGTATTAGTATCAGTTCAGGATCATCCACATGCTACTCTGTTTTTTCAGGTATAATTTAACTATAAAAAGAATGCAATAAATGTGTTATGCGAATCAATTTCGTAGAGTAATATTTAATTATTTTTAAGGCTACTGTGATAGTTGTTTACCATGCTACTGCTATTTATCCAGGATTTCAAGCTACAGTTCACATTGGTAATGTTCGGCAAACATGTGTAATAGAAGGTATAATGGATATTAAAGAAGGTGGATTGCAAACAAATGATACTGCATCAGTGTTGTTTAGATTTGTAAGTCATCCGGAATATTTGCATGTTGACATGCGTCTCTTATTACGAGAAGGACGTACGAAAGCTATAGGGAAAATAACACAAATTTTTCCGTTAGTTAAACTAAATTCTGAAAATACCGAAGAATAGTATTACAAAAAGAATTTATTTCACAAAAAAATGTTTGAATAAAAAATAACAAAATTTTCTTTTTTATTTTTCAACAAATTTATTAGGATTAAAATCTTAAATTTTGTGTTAGAAAATTATAAAATATGACCTGTATTAAAAAAGTTGCTAGAATAATTCTCTTGTGAAGTCTTTCTTCTTGCACATCGTGGATGCGCACGCACGCATACCTACCATAATACACAATCGTGCTGTGAAAAATGATACAAAATTGCTCATTTACTAAAATAATATATATTAAGCATGCTTTAATAATACAAATCTTAATATGCAAGTTGAAAAACATGTTTATTTGTATGAATTCTTATTATATAAAATATAAGGTACACAAAGCATTATGGATGGCGATTACTGTTTGCGTAGTTTATAAACAACATAAACAAAATAGTATAAAACAAAAAGTGAAAAACAGATAAGTATTTATGATATTTTTTGTGTGAGTAAATATCTATATATTTAATTGAAAATCTACTTCCCTTATTCAGGTATTTTCTGTATATATGTAAGAGTTTCATCTCTATTTCACTATTGCTTAACAAGAATTTAAAATAGATAAAATTCACATTATTTTATATTGTTTGTATCCCTTTTCTTAGAAATTAATAACAATTATAACATTATATTTTAATGTACAAATACAGACTCGCGTTATTTGTGAGCATACAAACATTTACAAATTAATGTTTTAAAAAATAACTTTGTATACCGACAGATTTCGTATTATTTATAGTTTCTTTTTAATGGCAAAAGAATTAGCTAAAAATGTATATAATTTAGTTTTGTAATGGTTAACTTTTGTAAAATTGCATATTTCCTTTATAATAAAATACATTAATTGTAATGATTATTTTTTGTTATCTCATATAATTAGTTTTATATTTATGTAAATTCATAGTAATAAAAAATTATAAAGGCATAGTTGTATTATTTTTATCGAACAATAGTCCAATGTTTGTGAAAATAAATCTAATACATATCTCTAATAAATATACCTGAGAATCAAGTTGTAAAAATACATACAATTATTTTTAAAAAAGGACAATGGTTAATTAAATTCTAATATTCAATTAAATATACAGAAGCACTTGTGAACAATAGAAATATTCTTTAGTAAAAACTAAAATAGTCGTTACTGATAACTAAGAATATAAAAGATCTTATTTTGTTTACATTCTGAACAACTTGAAGATACATTAATTTTATTTTCCGTATAAATGAATTTATAAAATTTATTGACATTATTTATATTTTATATTGATAGCTTTTTATTCCGTAAGCGTACATATGTAACATATTCACATGCTAAAGTTTAAATCAGTTTTAGAACATCTTCTACAACATAGATTACACTTTTTTATAATTAGTTTATAAAAGTTTTTTCGTGGTCAAAGAATTTGCTTTAATTATATTTAATAATTTCAATTGTATTTTGAACAATATTTGTCGATTTGTCGAATTTGTCGATAGATCTATGCTATTGATATATTGGTTTCTATATTGTCAATCAATTGCATAACCAATATAATGATCAACTTCGTTATAAATCAAAAACTTTGATTGTTAACTTTTATTTTATTATTTACATTATAGTTCTACATTTATTAATTAAATAAAGGCTTTTATGGATTTTCACACTAAACGTTGAAATGAATAAAAATGTTTATTTAGTATAATTGATATAAAATACACTTAAAATGTAATATTTTTATTTCACTGATAAATATATTATATTAATATAGTTTTTCTTAAAATAAGTTGAATATGAATACTGCATTTAAAATATTGATTATTCTTTATTGAAAATGAATACAAATAATAGATATGAAGTGTCTATACAAATATTTAACTTATTATCACTTAGATTCATTTTCGTTGCATACCAGTTATAAGGAAAATACCGCGCAATATTTAAAAGTCTGTTTGAAGTGCAATAACTTATTATCTAATAATTTTATCTCGCGAGTACATTAAATGCGATATACTCAATTTTTTAATTGTGACAAATTATATAATTTATATTTGAAATTGCAAATTTAACAAATATTGTATTTTGGCATAAAATTTATTTATACAATAAACTTTGGTAGTAGTTGCTTTGCAAATTTCAAGTGACACGTAAAGTGTATTAATATGCTCTGATTGTCATCATGTTCATTCTTATGCTTCTTGAAATGAATTTGATTCTGTTACATACTCATGTCATTAATTGTGTATACAAAGATTGGCTGATCGTGACGAGGCTCACGGGAGTTATTACTGCAGCCCCGACCAAACGATTCCTTCTATCCACTGGAGGTAAAAATATACTGATGTATAAATGGAAGGTACAACGCTACCGCAGCTTTGACCGAAGGAGACGACGCCGATTACGGTAGGCTGAACATTAGAAAGCATTAAGAGAGGACCGCCGCTATCACCCTGACATGAGTCCGATCGTGCTGTTGAATTTTGATCCAGAACACAAATCATACTATCATCGACGCCTTGTTTTAAAATTGAACTATACCATTCACTGCACTTGATTCGGTCTATAACTCTAGACAATATAATTTATATTATTATCACATCATGTTGTTGAAAGGTTATATATTTATTTTATTACTCTATAATGGAAAGTTAAAAATTAATAATATCGATGAATATTAAATCAGAAATAAATAGACTTTTAACCAGTAATAGAAATTTTGGAAAATTGAAAACGTCATATTTAAATTGAATTATCTACCAAGTTTGAACTTACTTAGTTAAATAGTAATTTAAAATAGTTATATAGTGCGGATTTCAAATCAAAAGTGGTCGATTTCATTTTAAACGCGCAAGTGAAGACTTACTGTAAACTTCGAGTTTTCTGCAAACTGCTGGATTTATGTCCTTCGAAATCCGTTATACCCCAACCGGCCGTAACAATATTAGGCATGCTTTCCAAGTTCGAAATCGAATGGGTTTGAAGGCAAATTGGGCTAATTCTACTCGAAGCACTAACTGATTT